>OZ005662.1:135624708-136287208 GCA_963930645.1 Salticus scenicus | reverse complement strand
TGTTTTTAGTTATTTAAATGAAAGGTTAACATCATTGCTTTAGTTTCGCATTTGAAACATTTTAACGAGCTAAAATTTGTAAAAAAAATATTTCAATCGTGAAATTAATTAAATATATTTTATGCTATATTAATATATTTTAGAAATTAAATTATATATATATTTTAATTCTACATGTAAATGATCAAAACATAAAACATCTTTATGCAAGTTTTTTACGTAAATCATGGTTAATAGAAGAAAACTTATATGATTATAGTATTTTATCATTAATTGTAATTATATTTGTTCAATATTAAAAGGTAAAATTTGCTCCACCATAAATATTTACATTCCTAAACTGTCTTATTTTTCGTACAATTTATAAGATTTTTCTTAGGTTAATAATAACCTAAAAATTTAATCTCTTCAATATTAACGTAATAAAAAAAAAAAAAAAAAAAAAAACGCAAGAATGGTGTTTAAAAGCTTGAGTGTTGTAAACAACCCGCTTTGTTTGCGGCTCTCGTGCCCACTTTATCCGCCTGACAAGGTTTCGTGTTTTACAGAGGCTGTTCGCACATTTTTTAGACGATTTTATTTCGCAGTAAGAAAAAATCGTTTGCATGGAGAATTTTATTTTCAGAACAGTTATATTTTTGGAAGTTTTATTTATCGTCTGATATTTAGAATTCTTGTTTAGATGCAAAAATGTGCTTTTAAAATGGCAGTGGATGGAAGGATAGGTTTCCACTCTTTCCAAAGATAGTTTTTAGTGAAATCTTTATGAAAAGCATTTATCAGGAGAAAAATGGAAAAATGTTGCAACAACAGATGCATCTTGTGTCTATTTAAGTGGTTGCAATAAAAAAAGATCAATTTATTATCACAAAAGTGGAGAAAAAAAAATTGTTACATGGCTCAAAGCATCAAAAGAGAGTTTTTCTAAAGGATTTATGATTGCCACTGGTTTTTTCATACAAGCGCAAGATAAAAGCAAAAAAAAATGTGACAAAAATGTCAAAATAAACTCTAAATACTCTCAAGAACATATTTTAATTCCAATTTTTAAAAATGAAAATCCAGATCTTTATCCACAATGCTATCAATCCATTGAACTGTATCAAGACAAAACAAGCAGCCATACATCGCAATCCGCAATTGCTTTTCTAGAATAAAATGGAACAAAAAACGGGAATTAAAACCATACCCTTCACTGGCATTCCTGCTAAATCTTCTGATGTATCACTGTAGGATTTTTGTGTTTTTCGACTCTTAAAATCAACATTATCCAAACACCGACCTACAACGCTTTGTGGACTCTGGAAAGACGTTTAAGAGGAGTAGAAAAATATACCTCTTCCGATATTATAAAAAGCATTATTATCATAGAAATTATGATGTAGAATGTTAGTTAAGAACAAGGGCTATCAAACTGAACAAATAAAACACGAAATATGAGTGAAATTGCTTCAGTACACTCCATCAAAATCGTCTAAAAAATGTGCGAACAGCCTCTGTATTTCTGACCGAAACATATTTTTTAAGTTATGAGCTTTTTACGGTATTTATTCAGTGTTTTTAATTTATTATTAACATAATTAAAAAAAAAAAATAATGTATTCCTATTACTTACAACTTATGTTGGAGCCCGTTATGAATTATCAAGCAACTTTATGAAATTTAAAAAATAACATAAATATTCGTTATAATGTAATTTTATAAAATGAAAAAGGTAATCAATATGATAACTTGAGAGTTCTTAAGAGTTTTCAAAGTTCAATTAAATCAGTGATGATGCACTTAAAGAAAATTATTTTCTTTTATTAAATATATTGCAATCTCAAAAAGTAAAAATTGAAAATAATATATTAATATATATAATGATCCTCATCTGTCATGAACGAATCCGGTTAGTACCGCTTCAAAACAGAAACTTTTGGCAGCCATTTTTTTTTCCGTTTGTTTAATTCAACTTAGGAAACATACATATCATTTTCATACATGTTTTGTATTTGCACATATTCTTATTTCCTATAAAACCTTGAAAAACTATTCAATTGTAATGTGTAAATGTCTAAATTAAGTATAACGGATCACTGGCTATTATAAACATGAACCTATAAATAGAATTATGTAACTTCATGATTATAAACAAAGCAAGACCAAATAAAAACAAACCAAAACTGTTGCCATTCAGAAAATACAAATTCCAAATGGACAACTTTTTAATTCCGAATGAACGACTCTTTGACTGTTTCATTAAAAAAACGCTTAAAATATTTCTAAAACATATTAAAGCCTTAAAAATCTTAAAATATTTGTAAAAACGCATTAAAGCCTTTAAATATTTTTATCAAACTTTATTGTTTGTTTACATTGTAAGGTATGATTGGCGCCGAGTTTAGTACGTAAATGCCGCCAGTTGATTTTAGTTTTGAAATTAGTGTAAAATGATAGTTGGGATAGAATGTTTGGTTGGGCAAGTAAAAGTCACCAGTTGAAATGAGTATTGAAATTAGAGTAGTCTAATGTGATAATGTCGAGTCAAGGTAAAATGTTCGGTTGAGAATGAGAAAGTCCCTAGCTGGATCCTGGATATTTTGGCGATGTTGAGGGTGAGATAGCTGGTTGGAGGTATCGAGTAGAGGTGAATTTGGGTTAGCATGGAGTGTCTGTAGTTATTGGATAGTTAGTTAGAAAATTTGAAAACAGGATCTACGATAGTCTTAAAAAAAGTATTTTGGTAAAATGAAGTGAATCGTTTTTTCATATTATAAGGACTTTAAATACGCAAGCGAAGTGATGACGTCACTGGCCGTTCGTGGATACAAGAAAAATATTTCCTATATTAAACGCCCAATGGATTTTTCGTAAAAAATTATTAAAAATCGAGGGAAATTATTTCCCGATTTTAATCCCCATATTTAGGTTTAGATATGTATTAGTTATCATGTGCATACATTAGATTAAGTTGTTTTTGTTCTAAAATTGATAAAATTTGAATTTTAAATTTAAAAACTCTAGATAAAAAAAAAAAAAAAAAAAAAAAAAAACTTCCATATTCCATTGAAAACATAAACATTTCATTTCAAAGGATGATATTACACAATAAATATCCAACTAATATACTAATTAAAAGGAAAATGATAAATATTCTATCATAATTTGAAGTGAAATTTGTTTTCAAATGTCTAAATAAAGTATCTGATATAAGATACTAATATGTTGCAACAGAATAGATTTGATATCGGTCATCCTTGGCAGAATATATATATATATATATATATCGGCGAATATAATTTAATCTGGCGAATATAATTTAATTCCTTTCAAAAATCATGGTTATTTTAAAAATTTATATTAAGAAAGTAAGGAATAATATGAAACAATATTTCGCACAACACATATTACGAAAATATACATCTGGCATGTATATTTTCGTAGTACGTTTTTGATCGCCAAATACAAAAACGCCAAGGACAACAGAGTTTTGAAATTTAAATTAAAATTTTGTCAATTTGACAGCAAAATAACCCAATCTAACTTATGCACATGATAACTAATACATACATATACTCAAATATGGGGATTTAAATCGGGAAATAATTTTCCTCGATTTTTAATAATTTTTTACAAAAAATCCAATGGGCGATTAACATAGGAAATCATTTTCTTACATACACGGACGGTCAGTGACGTCACACTTCGCTTGCGTATAGAGCACTTAATGGAACACTGGGATGTGTTGTTGCTGTTGTGTTGTCGGGACTATATTTTTTGTCAACCAGCAGTTTTTTTATTGCCATTCATATTTATTGATGGGTAAAATTTTTGAAGTGAAAACTTGTTTAGGCGCGTTGAGCACTTTTGGGTGAACAAAAATCATTGAACTCCCGTCATCGTCAGCTAACGCTTTCCATTTGAAGTGAAAACTTTTGGGTGAAGAAAAATCATTGAATTCGCGTCATCGTCAGCAAACGCTTTCCATCCTTGTATGATACAAATAATGTATCACACAATTAACTTGCTAATGTGATGTGTTAATAATTATATACTGTATATTGTTTTAAAATCTGATGCGGCGTTACACGACTTCTCTCATCTCCGGGCACTGTCTCTATTGCAGTTAGACCTCACAAAACCGTGAGAAAGCCCAAAGATGCCATTTTTCTCACGTTTTTACAATCTGGTGCGGCTCTACACGACTTCTCTCATCTCCGAACACTGTCTCTTAAAGATTGCAGCCGGAAACGTTGCAGATAGGCCTCACAGAACCGTGAGAAAGACCAAAGCCTCCATTTTTCTCACGTTTTTACAATCTGGTGCGGCTCTACACGACTTCTCTCATCTCCGGACACTGTCTCTATTGCAGTTAGACCTCACAAAACCGTGAGAAAGGCTAAAGCCGCCATTTTTCTCACGTTTTTACAATCTGGTGCGGCTCAACACGACTTCACTTAACTCCGGACACTATCTCTTAACGATTGCATCCGGAATCGTTGCAGTTAGACTTCACAGAACCATGAGAAAGACCAAAGCCGCCATTTTTCTCACGTT
Source organism: Salticus scenicus (assembly GCA_963930645.1). Lineage (NCBI taxonomy): Eukaryota > Metazoa > Arthropoda > Arachnida > Araneae > Salticidae > Salticus > Salticus scenicus. The sequence continues at coordinate 136,282,669 of OZ005662.1, read as the reverse complement.
TTTAAAATCTGGTGCGGTTCTACACGACTTCTCCAGAGTTTCCAACCTAATCCGGCAAATTGTTAGTACCGCCCCTTTTTCTTCACCACTTAATTTTTAGAGTATTTTTCTTCTTAATTCATTGTAGATACATTTGAAGAGAATTTCTCTAAAAATTAAGTGGTGTAGAAAAAGAGGCGGTACTAACAATTTGCCGGATTAGGTTGGCAGTTCTGCTTCTCTCATCTCCGGACACTGTCTCTTAAAGATTGCAGCCGGAAACGTTGCAATTAGTCCTCACAGAACCGTGATAAAGGCCAAAGAAAGCCTCCATTTTTCTCACGTTTTTACAATCTGGTGCGGCTCTACACGACTTCTCTGATCTCCGGACACTGTCTCTTAAAGATTGCAGCCGGAAACGTTCCAGTTAGACCTCACAAAACCATGATAAAGGCCAAAGTTGCAATTTTTCTCACATTTTTACAATCTGGTGTGCCTCTACACGACTTCTCCCATCTCCGGACACTGTCTCTATTACAGTTAGATCTCACAAAGAACGAAAATTATAAAATCTCGAAACACATTTGATTTATAAACAAAAATTGAAAATACATTTAAATGATCACGTGGTAACCATCATGATCTAAACATTGTTTTCAAGATTTATCGTTCACATTCCGTCATTTTTGACGGGGTTATATACTAGTAATAATAATAATAATAATAATAATAATTTTGCCGTTTTAGGAATACAGTTTATTTATTTTTTTCGTTTTATTACTATTTTTTAATTTATTGTGTCTTATTCTAAATGTAACAATAATTCAAATGATTCTGTAAACGTTTTCAAAAAGTTTAAACTGTGATTCAATATTTAATTCAATAGATTAAGTTTTATAGAATTGTGCCGAAAAGTACAAGAAAATTAAAAATCAAATTAACGTTACTATTTCAAAGAGTTTTTCTAAGTAAAATCTACGCTTTATATATATATATATATATACATGTTTAATTATTTAATATAAAAGTTAATGAATGCTTTTATTTGCATCATAAGTAGAAGAATTTAATAATCATCGTTTTCTAAAGTTGTCAATGTCACTGAAATAATTTAACATATTTATTATTTATTTTGTTTATTTTAGTTTTTATAAGTCGATATGTTTTTGAGCTCTTTTTATACTTTTCTTAATTTTAAAGTAAATTAATTATATAAATAGAATTGAATGTTTGAGCTGTGCAACAGAAAATAATATACAAATAACATCAAATCTAGTGTAATAAATTTTGCATAAAATTTATACAAAATTCTCAAAAGTCTAAATTACTATTCGTTTTTATGAAAAATAGAAAAAGAAGACAATTCCATACCTGCCAAATATTTCTTTTTCTTTTCTTTTCCTTTTTTTCATACTAGTATAATTTTATAGAAAAAAAAATTAATTAATTAATTAATTTTAAAAAATGTAGCTTCGTCCGTTAATTGAATAAGATGAAAATTTTCATAAAATCATACCGGTATTTAAAAAAAAAAAAAAAAGAAAGAAAGAAAGAAGGAAAAAGAAAAGGAACATTTGGCAGCTAGGCAGTACAGAGCTGTTTTTTTTCAAAAACATATCAGGTACTCATGAACATTTTTTTTATCGTATTTTTCAGAAGAACAAAATTTATTTTTCTTCTTTAAAAAAAAAAATAGGTCGTCATTAAATTTTAGGCGTCGTTAAATTCTATAAATGCCAAATCATTTTCGTATTTCATTTGTTTGCCAGAATCTCAATCATGTCACCTTACGCTAATTGTATCAAACATCATCCCATACTTTATTATATTTTTTTAGAGCTTGATAATCAACTTTAATTATACGTGAAAAATATTTTCAGTACTTTTATTTCAGAATTAAAAAATAAATTTCTAAACTGAAATTCTTTTAAACAGTATAGAATAAAGTTATTTATTTAACGCTTAGAAACAATGTGAAATTCTCTGAGAATAAACTAAATTATAAAATACCTTTTCTTAAGTAGTAAATAATGTATTTATAACATATAAAGTTAAAAATAATAATTACGTTTTGTAACAATTTTATACTCATGAAAAGTAACTTTTGTTTGAAGAAATAAGTTGACGGTGTATATTTTTTAAATATAGATTCATGCATAAAAATATATTTGAAATCACGTTTTCCGTCTTATATTTAAAGCTTTTCATTAAAATAAATAAGTTTGTAAATCGATTTAATAGAAATAAGTATCACACTTCTGATAACTCTATATTAAAAATACTAGTTATGGTTTTATCAAGTACGGTACAGTTTATCGAAGTAGCCACGGGCTACTCTTCCGCCAGAATTTTTCTATAGTAATCTTCAATAATGTGTTTCCTCGATAAATTAAGGTGAAAATTACTGTGTGAATGTTTTGATGGAAGAATCAAGGGAAAAATAGACTGGTAAGTGGCATTCCTGGTTTATGTGATAAATTTAAAATTCCCATTTAAAATATTTGCTATTATCTGCATCTCAGAAATATAAAAGTATCATGATGAGTGAATATATTACCCATCTAATTAGTATTTTTAAAATATTTAGTTGCTTATATCTTTTTCTGTTTCAAAAATCCAAATATATGATTTAATTCAAACGTTTCATACTAATTAAAATTTCATAAATGTAATTCAATTTTCGTTCATGTCAGTTTAATTTTAGTTTTTTTTTTATTATTATTATAAATAAATATAAATATAGATTCAATTAAAACTCAGTTATTGATGATAAATCCTACAACTTCAAAAGAAAAATTGCGAATGTAATTCAGATTTGCATACATACATATATAGGGGAATGCCTCCTGTTATGGACATTCTCCGGTTATGGGCACCCCACCACATCTTTTAACAAAAAGCAAATGTGGTGGATTTGAGTACGGTCAAACATGTATTCGGACAGTACGCAGCTTTTGTGCTAATACTGAAGTAAATAGATGCATTTTCTTAGTAAGTGTAAGTACCGAAAACAAAAAAAAAAAAAATCTAAGAAAAAGCGACACAAAAGTGATTTGTGAATATTTTAAGAATGCGATAAATCGAAGTGAATTCACTCAAAAATGTAAATACAAGGTATATTTATGCAGTGCATTCCATACATTTTGTGATGCAATATTGAATTCAGCCCCGAAAATTGCTTTTTCGGCCATTATAAAAATGGATGCTATTCCCGGTTGTGGGCACCTTCATGTGACGGTTGTGGGTATATATATATATATATATATTTCTTTTAAAACGTGTTTTTGATTTATAAACTATCAAATATGGCCGTTTATATCAAAATAGCATACTTTATTAGTGTTTATATGTATTTTTAGGATTTTTTAGCAATGTCAACCCCGAAATAGTCAACCGATACAAAATAAATGGATTTAAATGCGCTGGTTAAAGCCATTTAGGATTACTTAGTGGATAAGAAAACCATAAAATCAACTGTCCGAGAATATGGACTTCCTTGCAGCATTTGAGTCCCTCCAGAAGAAGAATAGTGAAAGTAAGGCAACTCCACCTTTCAAAGTGCCGGCCAAACGTGCTAAAAATTGGAGTCTCAACATTCTGACGATGTCGACTTCTGTCATCTGTTTGAAGCACCTGCCACTATGTCTAATAAGAGCCATCTCAATCAAATGCAACGCGTGTGATCGTCTGATGCATTTGAAGCGTGCTAATATACATGCAAACTATTTTACTTTCAAGCTTTGTACTTATGATTTGGAGGACGAATAAGATGACGAATAAAATTGGAAAAATGCCATTTTTTGTTATTATTTCCGCCATTGAATCTTCACAAAATGAATAAACTTTGTTGTTTTCTGTATTAATGGTGGTTTTCTTATTATTTTCCCATTTTGGGGGGATTTTTCACGTGTTCCCGCAACCGGTTACAATTTTTTTTTTTTTTTTTTTTTTGATTTTTTTTTTTTTCTTTTGATGTCTAAACTACCATAGCTTGTTCAGTATATTTTTCTTTTAAAAAGTCAAAGTGTTAATCAATTTGTTATAATGTAACACCGATTATTTTTAGGGATTTTATATTAATGTACAAATTAGTTTTATTCGTTTAAATAGTATTTTGCATAGTAAGATATTACAACTCTAATATAATTTTGAAATTGTGTTTAAATATTTTTTCATTGCACAGACTTTTTTTCGTAGAGTAAAGTAATATATTTAAAATTAAACGCGGAAATCATTTACAACATGATATCTGTATTATTTTAGATATATGTCATTATTTGAAAAAATATGAATCTCTCTAAAATAGATATGATATACAATTCACTTACGTAGGTGCCAACTTTTTTCCTTATATATTAATCCTTATATCTATAACAGTTTTCACTGATTTCCTAAAATGAAAATTTCTGTAAAAATTCTACAGTAGCAAAAAATAAATAAATAAATAAATAAATAAATAAATAAATAAAAAAGAGGAAAAATTGATAAATATGTACATATATTTTTAATATTTTTATAAAAGTTAGATAAATAAAAAAATATTTTAACGCATTATGGAATAATTTAAACAAATATACCTTTATCATTTTTATCTTTGTTTCATCATTTCTCTTACTAAATAAAATAAAAATAAACTACTTGGCATAGGTGGACTCTGCACAGTTCCCACCATATATATGTTCTCATAAATTTCCAGTGCGAGACATATTATAATCATGTTAAGAGAAATAAATGTGACCAAACGCTTGACACAGTGACAGAATGAAATCCCCACCTTATAAGCTATTCACCGTTCACCTCGATATATTTATCTTATTCTAATCTATTAATTTATTTTATTAGGGTCAATTTCGTAGTTTAGTTTTCATGCTACTATTTCCAATGCAACAAGCCTCGAAATTCCTATTTATATGATAAATTTTTAATTTTGCTATGTTGATAAAATCTTAAATTAAGAATAACTTATGAAATTTTCCTATTAGAATATTCTTAGTCAATCATGTTCAAACAAGTATCACAAATATCATTTTGAAGTTGTCTGATATATTTATGATCCTCAAAATGGACGTTTATGCTCAATTTTGCCCTATTCTGCCATGTTAAGTAAATTGTAAATTCCAAATAACTTACGAATTTTTTAAATTGGAAAATTCATAGTCTATGATATTTATGCCAGTATCCTAAATAATGTTTGAAAAATGGTCTGACATCTTTACGATGAAAATATCCCTCAATATTGACGTTTATGTGAAATTTTGCCCTATTCTGAGATGTTAAGAAATTCGTAAATTTCCAATAACTTACGAAATTTTCAAAGTTGCATGTTTATAGTTAATGATGTCCATTCCGGCATCAAAACGGATACTTTAAAACTAGTCTGACATTTTTACAGTAAAAATTTTCCACTTAATGCACGTTTAACTGCAATTTTGCTCTATTCTCCCATGTGAAGAAAGTCCCAATTTTCTAATAACTTACGAAGTTTTTTAATTCGAATGTTCAAAATGAATAGGGTTCTTGTCAGTATCGAAAGTAATATTTTAAAACTAATCTGACTTCTCTGCGACTATTTGTTCTTGAGATATCGTGTACACAGTGTAACATACTAACACAAAAACGGACTAACAAACTAACAGACACCCTACAGACGGACACCATAGAAATTTTGTCATTTTCGGATTCATCACACCTGGAAACGTATAAAGAAGTCAAAAACCGAGGTCGAAAATTTTCATGATTACCTAAGTTCCCCATACCTATAGTATGGTGGGGAACTAAAAAGAATTAAAGAAAAAACAATCCGGTGTGAAACAACCGCACGACTTCCATTACTCACCATTACACGTTTTATACGCATTTTTTGCAGATAATCTGATCAAAAGATGTAAAATTGACCTAACACTATAGGCACCAAAAAAATTTCCGATAAGAGAAACTTTATAGACCCCCCCCTCCCCCCCCCCCCCCCCGAAAAAAAGAAAAAGAAAAAAAAAAAGACTTATAAAAATTGTGTTTACATAGCGAGTTAAAAAAATAATAAAAAAATGTTAACACCATTTTCCGAAATCTAAAACTGACCTACTTAATAAGGATGACTGTCAATTTTCCTGTAATATCCACATAAGGCATGAGAAAGGATATCTAAAATGAAATTATGTAACAATTTTCAAGAAAATCGTTAGAGCCGTTTCTTATATACCAGTTTTTACAATAATTTTACATACTCATTTACTGACCGAAAAGCAATAACTACATGCAAAAGGATATTTAAAAGAGAATTATTATGGCAAGTTTAAAAAAAATCCCTACAGCCGTTTTTAAAGGAACGCACTTACGATACCTGACATTGAGCTATTTATACTGGACACCTATGAATTTTCCTAAACTAACCAACTATATCATTCGAAATGACATCTAATAGATTGTTAATATAGAAACTTTGAAGAAAATCGTTAGAGCCGTTTTTGAGATAGGGACTTTCGGTCCAACTTCCGGTTTTCCAATTTTCACCAAAATTTGGAAAGTTCATCTGCACGCCAGACCTGTCTCAAGTCTGAACATTCGTAGTCCTATCTTTATAAGTTTTGGAATTTTGATAGCCAAAATATTCCCCAGATACATACGCACACACTGACCAATTGCCAAAAACTACTTTTTTGGACTCAGAAGACCTTAAAACGTGTAAATTAAATGAAAACTCGATATCAGATTTTAGGACCGAATACAATACTTCCATTTCCTACGGTAGTCGAGTAATGGAAATAATAAATCCTAAAGAAAGTAAAATATTGCCCAATGAGATCGACTACTAAAAAGTATTGCGTGGTTTTCTCATGAATACTAATATCTCCAAGTATACATCTCAACCTAATACCTGTTTTTAGCTATAAGTGTATGTTATTATTATAATTAAATATTCGTATTAACCCACTGAATATGAAATCCCATGATATTTCGGATACCACACACTGCCTTGAAATCGTTAATTATCGATTTTCCAGTCGACCGTTGAATTGTAATTTGTGGCATCTGTTTTATACTAAATCTGCTATTATTGGTTCTTAAAGCAGACATTTTCCATATAAGTCGATCCTGAATCCAGATGACGCTTTTTAAAATTTGGTTATATAATAAGGTATAATGTGCTTTGCAACTGCTTAGGTTTTTTTTTTTTTTTTTTTTTTTTTTTTTTAAGTTTTTTTTTCTTACGACAAATATAAGTAATTTAGGGATGACCGCGGTAAAATAGGGACCCTCGATAGAGAGAGACTGGACATTGGCGCGCCGGATTTTTGACGAAATTCTCCATTTTAGTGCCAGTTGCTCCATTGCTTATCATTACGCTGAGAAGAAATTTTGATTATTTTACGTCATAATCGAAAAAGAACTTATTTATTACATTTTTACTTTCTTGGGAGATAAATTGCTTTAATTTTGGAATACTTTTAAAAGATAAAAATGCATAATTATTTATTTTATATCATGCTTTAAATACTTTGAATTCTCTTATTGCATGCTGTTTTACATATTTATTTCCTAACATTTGAGATAATTACATTATTTATTTGCTAGCTTTTAGTTTTTAAGTTCTGTTGTGCAATACATTTAATATGTTAGATCTCAATGTATTTTTCTGATATATTTTAAAATTCATATTTAAAATAACTATATAAAAATATATTTTTTGATTTTTTGCTAGTACGCAAAATGTATCAGATTTATTAAAATTAATTAATAAAAACAAAGAAAATAAGGTGTATATTATTTGCTAACATATGAAATGTAAATTTCTTTTAAATAATAATTGCCATAATAAATTTTATAAATAATATTTAAATAAGTAATTATTTTTATTTACATAATATATAAAAAAAAGTAAATAAATAAATAAATAAATAAATAAAAATAAATCAATGAAATAAACAAATGTAAATAAAATAAATAAAAACATTTTTTTATTTTCCAAAGGTATTAGTTAATATTTGTACAAATTATTATTAATAAAATTTTAATTTTTAATATTTAACTAAGTCATTATTTTTAATGATGCATAATTGAAATAAATAAAATATGTATTTTTAGCTTGTAAAAATATTACGTAAATTTTTTTATAAAATAATTTAAAAATAATATCTGTTCTTCTGCCGTAGTTTTACATTTATTCATGAATTACTTGACAAAAACTAACATTACCATATTTTTGTTAAAAATTTTCTAACTTTTTATATATAGAATGTATGTCCTCAGAAAAAATAAGGTAGAATTACTTGCACTAAGGTAGAATTGCTTTCATAATCAACGTATTTTGCTTAATATAGAAATATACAACAAAAAATTCCTCCATTTTCCGACAGGAATTAAAAAAGTAACCATATCGAAGGTTAAAACAAAATTAGTTTTTCTTCAAATTCTTTTTCTCGAAGACGAAAAAAATTACATAATTATATTTTGCATTACTTTGTGCAGAATTTTAGCACAATTTCCTTTCATTTATGTTGTATAGTAAAGCGTCACTCGCGAAGAAAAAAGCATTACGTTCTACGGGGATCGATCCGAATTGGCACTAAGATGGCCGAATTTCGGTCAATGTCCAGCCTCTCTATATATAGGGTCCCTAGGGTAAAATAAACCCCTTTTGTAAACCATAAGTGCTTACTCATAAAGTAAAGATTTTTGACTGTTGAAAATGTGAGTGCATTTTACCAATATATTGGAATTCATATTGCATTAAATCAAAAGTAATAATTATGCTTACTTTTTTTAATATAATTTTTTTTAATAGCAACTGAAAAAATGGACAACAGATAAAATTTAAAAAGTATATTAATGTAGTGTGTTTTTTAATAGTACAAAATGTAGAATACAATATATTTGTTTATTTATATCTTAGATTCTAACAAATAATGAAATATTAATGTCATTAAAATTAGAAAATGATAAACCTAAAGATAGAAAATGATAATAGGTTTTTATATCACTGAAAGTCTGCTGTATTCGTGTGAATTTGTAAGGTCTGGAAGACTCACAATTACAATATCTCGAAAATTTACAACGATTCATTAATACTTTAAAGAAAAATGTAAATATCTTGATTAAGTTTCCGTTGCATGAATCTCACACAAACTAATTTTTTATTATTCATTTTTGTGATTAAGCCAACAAAAAGTGAAACTGTGTTTTCCGTCAAATTTGTGACAAAAATTTGTCTACACATTTTATTTTATTAGAATTAAAAATTGAAAATATAATTATTTAAAAGTAACTGAACGTTTATTAAAAATAATTAGGGAAAAAAAATCTCTCAAATAAAATTGCTTGCTTATTTACTTATGAAGATATAATAGATCTAATTAAGGTTAACTTTGAAATTTGTAAGTATAATTTATAGGTAACACTTCAAACATGTAAATTTGTTAATCAATTTATAATTTCTTAATTCATAATTCGAGATAAAATGTTCAACTTTAAAAAATTGTATGAGAAAGAATTTGGCTAAAATGGACCATGGTCCATTGTACCCAAGTTCTTACTGGGCTATTTTATCCCATGTGGAACTCTGACAACAAATGTTTAAAAAAGAAATAACAAATCCTTTTAAGAAATATTTTAATGATATTAAATATAATAATAGATGATCTCAGCTCTTTATTGTGCCAAATAACCTCTTCCATATTATAATTCTTTAATAATGAAAAGAAAAAACGCTTAACTGAAAGTATTTACTTTTGGCTATCGCAAACTAAATTTCACGAATAAAATGGCTAAATTCTAAGTTAGGCATGAAGTTGTTAGATAAATTTCATCACTGCAATGCTGTTATCTATGTGCCAAAATACGAAGCATAGAAATAATAATAATAATAATAATAATAATAATAATAATAATAAAAGGGTTGGTTCATTTTACCCCATGGTCCATTGTACCCAGGTCTTCCCTAAATAAAGAGAAGTGTCTGTGTATCTGCGCTTTGGTGCTCACACTACTGGTCGCAGAGCTACAAAACTTCACAGATGAGTAGCTGCGTAGCTAGGAACTTACAGATGTGCACCTCATCGAGATTTTTTCGAATTTCGAATTTGAATTTTTTCAAGTATTTATTTATTTAATTTTTCATTTTTAAACATTGGCTTCTTTGTTCCATTTTCCAAAATTTGTTCTTTCGTTTCAATCGTATTCGTATCTTAGCTACGCTATGTATTTTTTATTTACTTAATTCATTCATTAGAAGCCGAAATCTTTTTTACTTTTTATTTTATTGCATTTATTGAAAATCAAATAGTAATGCAGTAGAAAAAATTAAGATGTCAAATTTTAAATTTAAAAACTTATTTGTAATAGTTATGTATAATGTATAACTTTTATACTATAACACATTTTTATTTTCCATTTTTTAATTAATTAATTTAAAAGGGATTTTTGCTTTTAATTTATAGTATTTATAGGGAAAAAATGATAGTAAATGGTAGAAAGGATTAAACTTAGTCAGATTTAAGTTTAATTAAAATTTATTTGTTTATTTATTCAATTCATTTCACAAGAAAATCTATTTTTCTTTTTCTTTTTTTCCCCTTTATATATATATATATATATATGTGGTATCGACATCTTGCTTCCCATAACGTTGGAATCCAAAGCTGCCCAGTTTCCCTTTGCCGTAGCCTGTAACTGCGAAGCGGGACGAACAAGCGATGTGACGAAGTGCGCAGAATATTAGCGGAAGAACGTGGCTGTGACGTCAGACGGGCGCCGCTTTCGGAACACACGTCTGCTGAGAGCGTTCAGAGAGAGAGAGTTAGTTGACGGATGGACGACGAGGACTGCACATCGACGACCGCACCTCGTGCTTTAGACGACAAGTTTTAGCTGTGCCGGAGTTATGTGCTAGACAGCGTATTTTTTCCAAAGTGCTCAAATCGGAAACGGAACGTACGAATAACTCTCTTGTAACGAAAACTGTGAACTCTCATTTACAAATGCAACTGCTATAGTTGGCCGTTAAGTAAGAATTTGAACTACAATACTGTAAATATTTGTACATAATACCTTAATTTTCTATTACATTTTTAAATGATTAGTAATTAATTGAATTAGTAGTTTTGTGTTTTAAAAGCCCTCACCAATCGGCCATCCCACAAAAAGTCAGAAGTGGGATGGATCGTGAATTTTGATTTTAACGTAAATGTTTAAATAACATAAACTTCGGATGCAGCTTAAATTTCGGATGGAACGTCAATTTTAATTTAAAGTAAATTTTAATGGTACGTTGAAAAAAAAAGAACTATTTTTACTTTTATAAAATGTGAACTCTTTATTTAATAGACTATTTTAAAACTTTTGCGAACTGTATTTCTACAAATGATGATGCGCCTGGACTGAAAAAAAAAAGAACTATTTTTTTGAATTTGCTGAACTTTAAAAACATAATCTTTGTGTTTTAATTAGACTTTTACTTTATTAACTTTAAAAGAACTGTGTCGACATTTCTTCGCATGCTTGATCATGTTGTGAACGGTGGTTAAAATACAGAATGTTTTGCCTGATTTAAATTCTAGCTGGATAACTAAGTGTATAAAGTAAGACCTGTTGTTCCTGTTCTGCAAAGGTACGTCAGAGCGCCTACGAAACCTGCTTCAGTTTAGAACAACAAAGCACCTGCTGTTTCTGCTCTACGAAGGTACGTAAGTTTTGTTTTGTTGCATGATGGTCTCACTTGGGAACATTCCTAAAATTGGTGTTGCACTAGGACAAGAAAAAAATAATAAAATTAAAATTCTGCATCGGTTTTTATTCGATGACAACGGTGATCGGAGGAACAGATGCAGAATAAAAACGTTTACAGGATTCACTTTCGCCGTTGGCAATGAGAACTATATGCAAAAACAAAAATTGATTGACGATAATTTCTCACTAAATGAATTAATTATAATCTGTAATATATTAAATGTCCCTTTTGATGGGAGCAAAGAGGAATTAAGAGATAGATTGTTATTAAATTTATGTGATATAGAATTATTAAAACAGGAAAATTCTGAGAACAATTCGTATGATGATGACTCTGAGAACGAATCGAGCAGTGAATCCGAAAGTAAATCGGAAAGTGGCGATAATGACGTTACGAAAATTGATTCCTCGGTGCAATGTCATAATGATAATGATGATGATAATGTTATTGATAATTATGATAAAACTAAAAAGAGTAACATCTTATATATTAAAACACAAAGCTATTTCTTTAAGACCAAAATCGCACGATCTGAGCATGCGCGAAGGCTGTTCCTTTCCTTAAACGCAATCGGAGACCAATAGCTGAAACGTACACGGTTTGCTTTGAACCAATAGGAAGCAACCGAAGCAGGGTCTATTCCTTTCCTTAAGCGTAAAGACCATCGTTTTCGCTCGTGTTTATTTTAATGGCGTCGTCATACAGTGATTATCGTCGCATTGTTGTTATTGATTTTGTTCTTCAATTTAGCTTATAAAGCTCACAATTTCACAATTTAAAAGACAGCAAGGTGTGTATAGATTCTTTTGTTTTATTTCATCCACTTCGTTAAAGTTTACTCTTTTGCATGTGTCCTATGTTATTGCGTATAATTCCGTATCTTTTAGCACAGAAAACTGCATTTTTTACTTTTTCTTCTGCGTTGTGTAGATTATTCCGTTTATTTAAAATATTCCAATATGCATTTTGACATTTCTTCTGCTTTGTAACTATATGTTTATTTCAATGATTAATGGTATTTATTTACTTTGTCCACTTATTAAATTTGATTAATCAAAACTTTAAAAGTTCACGTCGTGCTAAAAATTAACAAAACACTCAATTTTGTATATAAAGAAGTGTTTTAATGTTTTTAAAGTGGATTATATAATACGAAAAGAAGATAAAGTTGCATTTACGGTTTTTGCATTGATACTTATTTATCACACATTTTTTTTTAAATCTATGGCAAGTTGAGGATTCGAATCACTTACACGAGTATTCATGCTTTCAAAAGAAGCATTAATTAAAACAAAAATAAATAAAAAATAAATTGTTCTGTAAACGCAAAAATTGATTGCTTGATAATTAAAAATATGTTATGTACTAAGGTTGTCATGTTAAATATGTATTGCAAAGGAGTTTTTTTTAATCAATTACCCCCTTATTTATTTGGTTTAGCTTTAAACGTTTAGTTAGCCTTTAATTGTTACTGAATGGTAGTTCTACAAAAATTTTATTGGTGGATTGTTAGGTAAATTTTATTTCAATAAGAAATAAAAAATTGACCTGAAAAAAAGGTTTAAAAGTAAAAAATTAAAATTAAAAGCAGAATTTCTAAAGCTAAAGAAAGATGAATTTTACATAATACTGTATAACGCATGCAAAAGTGTATACTTAATGCAAATTGGAAGAAAAAAGCAAAAAAATATGTTACCTTGTTGTTTTTCAAAATAGGAAATTAAGAAGTCAGGCTGTATTAAGTCTGTATCTCAAAGACTGCTCTAATAATTTTCTTTAAATTTGCTATGTATACTAACTTGCAGTTATCATTTTGTTTATTGTATGAAAATAAATTATCAGGTAAAATTTGCTTTCAAAGGACATAAAGAGAATGTTAAATTATTCATTTAACCTTTTTCTTTTTTTTTTTTTTCTAATTTGCAGTTATATAATTTCTGATTTATAAGTTCAAGGTGCAATATATAAGCAATACCTATATTGCTGATTATGTCATAGGAAATATTATTTAATATCAGTGTTATATTTGTATATTGGTTTACATATATGGTGCCCAGTGTTGGAAACTGGGAAAATTATTTATGAACCAAAAATGGCTCGCAGCTTAGAGTTAGGTCCCAGACATAAATATTTTGGAGCATTTTCCAGTCCTTATTATGTAGAGTTGCACCGAATATTCAGTTACTATTTGGTATTTGGCCGGTTCAGCAGGTAACACTGTAACAACTTTCTTAGTTGTTAGAGTATGTAAACAGAATTTTGTAGATACTACCTGTTGTCTCTATTGGGGGGCAGGGGATATTTGTCATTACAAATTATTCGATAGAAGTTTCAATTAAAATCAGACATGCAGCTGAAAAATAGAATGTATATGTATGTATACAGAACCCCCAATATCTATCAAATAATTCATAAGCAACAAAATCCCCCCCCCCTCATCGAGACTGCAGGTATGTACAAAATCCTGTTTACATACAGGGTGCTGATGACATAGGGCGTTACCTCGCGAAAGCGGCTACACCAACTCTAAATATGAAGCTATAAAAAAAGTTTAAACTTTAAATTAGATAAATAAATGCTTTTTATATTAACTGTATAATATACCTTTTATTAAGTCTCTGCTCGCTTTTAAATCTGCATACAAGTAGGAGATTTCAGAGTTTAAATGTTTGTTAGTTTTATGTTTGGTTTACAGTATGCATAATTGATGGTAGAGGAATTCATGGAGTTGTTATATATCAGACTTTTTTATATAAATATTTCATAAGTGTTTAACTTAATTTTTTTTGTTTTTTGATTGAATAATATGAAACTTTCTATAATATTAAAAAAAAAGAGTGACTGAGTCGAATTCTATTATAAAACAGTGGTTTTCGGCTGGTGTGCTGTAAGAGAATTTCAGTTGTAAATTTAAATGTTATTAAGCCGTCAAATTTTGACGGGTATAAACTATTCCTAAATTGGCACTTGATTACTACTAAAAAACAAGATTTAAGTAGAGTTTTTCATGTTGCATAATTTTGCAGGCAAAAGATTAATCAGAATTCAAATGAAATTGCGTCCTGCACTTTGTCGTTTTTTCCAAAACAATGCTTTACCTAAAATAGGATTTTGTTGCAATTTGACCTCCACTGGTGTATGATCAGAGTTTAAAGTTTTTTCTTTGATATCCAAATTATTTTTTATGTTCTCTTCCTACATGGTCAATTAAAAATATTGTTCTTCTAATCAATATGCAGAAGCAACAACCTAACAAGTTTTTGGTTATCAGTACTAGACATCAAGCAGTGCAAACAACACTTCCTTATTCATTTAAGTGTGTGCATATGACGGCGTGATGCTTACATCCACAAGTTATGCAAAGTGTTGAGCCATTGTCGCACTAGGACTGAATTGAGTCGCCACAAGCTGTTCAAACACTAAGCCTAGCTTGCTTGACCGATAGATTTGCTGTTAGCTGTATAGGCATCTCTCAATTTTAGTTTTCCTGTCGCCTGCTTATGGGAGCACTGATTTTTTCTTGGTGAAAATTTCGCAAAAATTTTCAAATTAGCGATTAAGAATTATTATTATTATTATTATTTTTTTTTTTTTTTTAAGAGAGAAAATTCATGAAGCCGTGCTGGATTTTTTTTTACGAAATATGATTCTTTAAACACAATTCACATGTGGGGAAGGATGTATGAGTGTGTGTGTGTGTGGGGGGGATTTTTTTTGTTTGATACATCATATAAACGAAAAATAAAAATAAATAAAAATAAAAACAATATAACTTTATAATGAAGACAAGTTAGGTGTACAAATGTGTTTACCAAATTTTGGTAAAAAATTGGAAAGTTGTAAATCAGGTCACATTTTATTTTTGTTTGTATCTCAAAAACTATTTTAACGATTTTCTTTAAATTCACCATATATACCATCTTGCATAGATGCTTTTTATTGGTTACTTGCATGAAAATTGTTATGTGTTCTGATTTCGCAGTCCAATTTTAACTCTGCATTCGATTTCTAAAAAAAAAAAAAAAAAAAAAAAAAATGGTTCTACAGGTTTGTTTGAAAAATCAACATTTTATCTACCTTTTAAATATCCTTTCATATGTATTAGTTGATTTCCAGTGTACAGATGTGTTTGCAAAGTTTTGATAAAATTGGATGGAGTACCAACATCGGTATCTAAAAAAGGTTGATTTTCATTAATTTTGCTATGAACCTCTGTCTAAATATCATTTTGTCTGAATTAATCGGTTAGCAAAAAATTTTTTATATGTTTCTGATATGAAATTTCTGAGTTAAATTTTAAGCAAAAACGACTACCACATTTGCAGGCCTCGCAGCACTCCTATATTTCCTGTATTTCCTATATATTTATGAAACCTCCTATTTTTTCTATATTTTTTAATTGAGCCGTTCAGTGCACACATCGACTAACTCCACTTTTTGAAAAATCTTAAATTTTATGTCAAAGCACTTGGTATAATCATAACTTTTTGTATTTATAATAACTTTCCGGAATAATAAAGATTAGCACCGTTAAATGGCAAATTTTTTTTGGCCATTGAATAATAAGTAATTTATTTCCGAAGCCATTTCGATTAACTCCATACTCTAATGTAAATCGTTTCGGTAACGCTGTATCTATTCTGGCCGTGCATCGACGCTTATTTGTTTTTAAACAGCGGAAGATGCTCTCTCCCTCTCAATAATATTCGTAACAAAATCGCATCGGTAAACAGATAAAAAGAACAACGTTTACAGTAGACTTTACCTGTAGTAAAAGTAATATATTTTTTTCTTTTAAATTATACTGCTAAAATATTAAATTATACTGCTAAAATATTAGTTAATGCGCTGGATAAAGTTAGAAAGGTCCAAACCCTATCTCATACAATTCAAATGTGACTATAATGAAGATACAGAATTTCAAACCATTAATATAAGAAAATCTTTAGTGGGTAGACCGCAAAGTTTGAAAAATATAGATCAGCCTTTATTATATCCTAAAGGTAGAACTGTGACAAGGGAAAAATGGAGAGACATGATGGACCTGCTAAAATTCATTCCTCCTGTTAAACACGATTACTATAAGAACTTGTCAACAAATCGAAATGACGAATCCTCGCATACAGCTGATGAAGAAGACATTATTTATAATATTGCTGAATCATCCCAAAGAATAATGCCGCTGACATAAAACTGCTATGAATTAATTACAAAAATTATAATATAACAGAACTGACAACATACATTCTTATGGAAAAGCTGTGATAAAAATGTATAATAACTAACTTTTTCTGTAATAAAAAACTTAAAAATGTAAAGACTTAAAATTTAACTTTATTACTTTTTTCAGTTGCCAAATCGATTAACTCCACCAGTCACATAAAAACTCTAACATTACTGACGATTGTTTGTTGGCTATTCTTTCTTATTAATTTTATACACCGTTAGATGAAAGCTATATCTGCAATTATGCATTCTACATTATATATTTGAATTCATATTATCAGAGGAATTTTAAAAAACAATATACATTACATCATCGCGTTTCTCAACTTTTTGTTTTATGGAGTTAATCGATGTGTGCACTGAGCGGCTCAATTGTCGCTCAATATTTCCATTTTAGTTTTGACTACTTCCGAATGTCTGATTGAATGCGCAGTATCAATATATTAATTTGAAACGTGTTTTGTCTGTATCCACTAAATTGAGCGAATGGCTAAATGTAAAAATTTGGTTGAGGTGTCAAAAAAAAGGTCTTGGTCTATAGATGTATCATCAAAAGAGAAAAAAAAAAAGTCAAACGGTTCCCCCCTCCCCTGCCCCCCTGGGAGGCAGAGGTTAAGAACATGTTTGCGAGCTTAATTCAGCTCCAAATTATTTCACGGTGTAGAAGTTGTACATGAGGGGACTAGACTCAATTACTAAAAAATCAATTTCTGCGATTTTGGAATTTTCGATTTTAGAGGGTGAAAGTAGATTTGGGGGGGGAGAAATTAGTTTGAGAGGGGAAATCCGTTCTAAACCCACACATGTAGCGCATCATTTTAAAGGTCTTGAAATTTCATGTAGATTGGGGATGTTTGTATATAATATAGTGCACCCCCTGGTGGTGAAAAATGGAACTAGGTGATTTTATAGTAGACCCTATCATGTTGCACCTTATTTTAAATGTCTTAGTGTTTCCTGATCGTTGGTGATGTTTGTGCAGAACACACTGTGATCCCTGGCGGTGGAAAGTGCAACAAAAGGATTTTGCAGTTGACACCACTATGTGACACCTTATTTGAAAAGTCTTGGAAATTCAAGGCAATTGGTGATGTTCGTATACAACATACTGCACCCGCTGGTGGAGAAAAGGGAATTTAACGTATTATGCCTGCTATACGGTGCCGCAGCCACAGGCAGCAGAAACACGAGTCAAAGGTTCGTTCAGTTCAAGGTTCATTTTTGAGAATTTTTTCATGTTATTAGCGGCCCGCATATACACTGCTACAGGCACTGGGATCACAAGGCAGAGTTTCGTTTGGTTCGAGGTAATTTTTTTGTTATTGCTGATTATTTTTTTCGCTATGCTTTTATTTAAAAATAGAAATTCAAACAAAATCGAGTTAAAGATATGAAATCATACAAATTTAAGGTTCATTTCTATTTATAAGGATTTTTCCTAATTACTTTTTTTAAGTGAAATGTTGTAAATTATATTAGATGTTTTAACTTGAAATATATTTAAATAATGATGCGATGATTTTTGAAACATTACAGCCAATAAAATGACCGTCGAATTCGACGGGCTCTAGCTAGTTCATTGTAAAAATAGTAAGAATTTCGGAACACATGGTGCAGTGATATCATTTAATGACTTTGAAAATAGTATCTCAAAATTTAGCGGTGAGCCGCGTGAAAATATAATTGAGTGGTTTACTGAATTTGAAGAATTAACAGAAATGTTTAATCTTAATGAACTGCAGAAAATAATTTTTTGTAAACGATCTTTGAGCGGAAACGCTCTGCTATTTAATAAATCTGAAAAAGCGCTACTTACTTAAAAAAAAAAACTAAAAAAAGCGCTTATTGATGAATTTAAACTTGAAATTAACTCTGCCTCATTGCATGATATATTAAGTAAAAGGAAAACTAGAGGCAATGAGTCCATTACAGAATATTTCTTTAAAATGCGTGAACTATGTAAGAGCGGGCACATTGATGATGCCGCTATAATGCACTATGTGATCCAAGGAATTAATGACAGATCTGAACATAAAATCATGTTGTACGGGGCTAGGAATTTACATGATTTCAAAGAAAAAATTAAATTATATGAAGCATTTAAAAGAGACAATGATAAAAATAAATTTAGATTTAATAAAGTAGATAATGCAAAACCGAAACACATAGCATATAACGTACATGAAATTTTAGTCCTAAAAGTGAAGTAAACAAACTTTGTTATAACTGTGGCGATAAAAACCATTTGTCTAGAGACTGCCCTCATAGAATGAAAGGTCTTAAATGTTTTTCCTGCAAACAATTTGGGCATAAAAGTTCGGAATGTCCGGGTTCAAAAACCGAAGTTGAGGCATTGTGCATTGGTGTAAATCAAAACATGAATAAACTTATACAAATAAACAATGTAAATTTTACGAGCATAATTGATACGGGAAGTGAAGCAACACTGTTGCGAAAGAATGCTTTTGATAAACTGAATGTTAATAGAATAAATCCTATGAGTACTACTTTTAAGGGGATCGGGAAAAGTTCCATAAAGCCATTAGGTTCATTTAATGCTGATTTAAGAGTTGACGAATTTGAAAGTAAAACTGATATTTATGTTGTAAACAATGATGTAATACCATATGACATGATAATTGGTATGAATGTGTTAATGTTAAGTGAGACGACGATAAATGAAAAAGGTATTTTTGTGAAAAATAAATCTAGGTCACTTGAAGTAAATTTGGTAACAGTTCTTCCAGTAAATGCATGTGAAAATAAAATTTTTAAGAAATCCCCAGAAATAAATGAAACATTAATTAGTGTTGGAAAATGTGAAAATAAAACCCCTCAATCTGTTATGCTGTCAAAAAAATCATTAGAATCTTCCGAAAAAGCCGTAAGTGAAAATGACGACGACGAAGAGAATGACGAAAGTGATGACAATAAGAAGATGCTTTTGAAGGACGATAATAGTGTAGACGATGACAGTGAGGAGGAGGAGGAGCCTCGACGAAAGAAACAGGGTCAGACGAGTATTTTCCAAATAGATGATGACAGTGAGGAAGAGGAGGAACCTCGACGAAAGGGACGAAGTCAGACGAATATTTCCCAAATGAAGTCGCTGAATCAAGAAAACACTTATTCGAAGAAAGACGAGAAACGAATCCTACTTAAAAAAATTTCGCAGTTAGCCGAAGAGCTGAAAGAGTTGAAGGAAAAAGTTGAAGAAAATTCCAAACTTCTTAAAAGAAAGAAATTGAGAAAAAAGACAGTGACGATAGATTCCATTGATTGTAAAAGACAGAATTTCCCAAAAGAGACTGCCGCTATAAATTTGAGAAAATTGTTTATTCCATCAATTCCATTGGAGATTACAATTAGCGAAATAGCTGCATTATTTCCCAAAGCTGTGCAAATACAGTTAAAAGTTTTCCCTGCACATAAGAGTGCTACTATAGACTTTATGACCGAACAAGATGCTGCAAAGACCTTAAAAGACACTAAAACTGAAAATGATCAATTAGAGGTTCTTGAGTTCGAGTCCCAAAATAACTTTGAGTCCCAAAGTAAAGATTTGCGTACACATGACAAAGAACAGTTTATCAAAGTTAAAGAGAGAAATAACGCAAAATATAAATTGCGTAGACAACCACCATAAACTGGCACAATAGGCGACTAAGTTGCCATAAAGCCAAAACTGATGTACGTTTGTAACTATAAGACAGTGAAAATAAAAAATGAAAATATTGGTGATGTGAATAGAGATGGATGCCATGAAGGCGCCTATTGTACATCCACTCATGCTAAGTTCCTCAGACGAGGGATCACTTAATTAAAAAAAAAAATATATCAAATTTGAAATGTACTGTAAATAAGTTTGTTATTATTTTGTGTTGCTTTTGTGTTTTTTTTTTTTTTTTTTCTTTTTGTATTTTTCAGTGTGGCCGCCTGGAGGTCCAGTCGACGCAGGATGGCCGAGTGTGGTATCGGCATCTTGTTTCCCCTAACGTTGGAATCCAAAGCTGCCCAGTTTCCCTTTGCCGTAGCCTGTAACTCCGAAGCGGGACGAACTAGCGATGTGACGAAGAGCGCAGAATATTAGCGGAACAACGTGGCTATGACGTCAGACGGGCGCCGTTTCCGGAACACACGTCTGCTGAGAGCGTTCAGAGAGAGAGAGAGAGTTAGTTGACGGATGGACGACGAGGACTGCACATCGACGACTGCACCTCGTGCTTTAGACGACAAGTTTTAGCTGTGCCGGAGTTATGTACTAGACCGCGTATTTTTTCCAAAGTGCTCAAATCGGAAACGGAACGTACGAATAACTCTCTTGTATTGAAAACTGTGAACTTTCATTTACAAATGCAACTGCTCTAGTTGGCCGTTCAGTAAGAATTTGAACTACAATACTGTAAATATTTGTACATAATACCTTAATTTTCTATAAAATTTTTAAATGATTAGTAATTAATTGAATTAGTAGTTTTGTGTTTTAAAAGCCCACACCAATCGGCCATCCCACATATATATATATTGGTAGGAATCAAATCTTTTTTTTTTATTTATTTATAATGTGATATAAAAAATAAATAGCGACTCAATTCTTTTGAAAATTTATTTGAATATAGTGGCCAACGAAGTGGGCGTAGCCTGCTAGCTATAACATAAAATACTGTGTTTGAAGTGTCTGGATTCCTTTCATTATTTTATTGTACGTCGTTTTGTGAAGTTGTTACCTTACTACCCATCTTGTTATCTTACTATGTGAACTTGTTACCTTACTACACGTTAATCTTACTTCCTATCAAATTAGGAGACACATTTAAGTCCTTTATCTTTAACGAAATGTTTTTGTGTGCATTTTTAAATATTATTCTATTTTATTATTCTTTTGTTAAAGTAAGCTGCAATATTGTAGACAGCAATTTTCACTTTTAATGTAAGGAAAGTGTTAGGAAATATAAATGTAAGGAAATATGTAAGGAAAGTGTTAATATGTAATGAATATATAATATGTAAGGAAAGTGTTGTAATCATGTCAAAAATACGACTGTGGGATTTTTATGTTACTATACGTTTTGAGGTACCCTGAGTTCATTTTTGCTATTTTTATGAGGATGTGTGTATGTGTGTGTGTGTATGTGTGTGTGTGTGTGTGTGTTAGGGAACACTATAGGTCCTAAACGTTTTGTTCAAATAAGCTGAAATTTGGTGCGTACGTTGTCTGTCACCATAGCACGAAACCTAACAATTTGGTGAATCTAGCACTTATAGATTTTTACAGGGACACAACGAAAATTTTTTATCATTATGGTCTATGGCTCCAAGTGTGATAGCGTTTAAACGCCTTATTCGATTGAGTTGGAAATTTATACACATGCTATGCATTACCGTCACACAAATTGTATAGATTTTGGCGAGTCTATCCCTTATAGATTTTTACAAAGACGACACGAAAAATTCTATATCATTATGATTTATGGGCTAAAATTATATTAAGTGCAATAGCGTAAAATTAAACAATGGGGAAAAATACTCAAACCGCATTATATTTTTAACTTTTTCTTATTTAAATACATGTCTTACTTTAATTTACACAACCGGTCATTACTTAATTTTCGGAAAGTCGAGTGGAGTAACTCCAGTTTTTTTGAAGTATATCAGTATTATGAAAAAAGACGAAGAAATATATTTAGAAGTAGTTCATAATGGGAGCACGATGTGGGATTCTTTTATTCGTCAGCCAATTATTTCTTATTTTCGTCTTACTTTTTTTTTTTTAATTAGAAACATTAATTTGTAAAACCTAGTTTTATATCGATGAGAACGTTAAATACACAGTTTAACATTTCTGAACTGGACATAAAACACATATGTTCGTAGCCTTTTAATGCCCATTGACGGATATATTCGTTAACTGAACTCTTATATTTTATGTAATACAGTTATAATTCAAAGTTACATAATCAGCCTATATAGTTACGCTCATCAGTGCCTGACTCTTTCACGCTTAAAAAGGCTTAAGAAATTTCCTTAGACTCTGTCTGTGTGTGAACACAAGTTGTCACCTAATTTTCATACTTTAAAATTACATCTTAATTTTACAAAAATTTTATTGTCCGATCGATAAGATGTTTAATCCGAAGTATTCAGAAAAATCGCTCCTTTTATTTAGTACCTTATTTGCAACGAATTTTTGATAACATTTTTTTTAATTAATTAAAATATGAAAATAACAGCTTGAAAATAGACTTTTAAATTTTTAATTGTCGCCAATTTTTTTTTTCCAGCATAAAAGGAAATGTGCTCTCACGTAAAAAAAAAAAAAAAAAAAAAAACCATACATATATATATATAAAAAATATTAAATTTGCTCATGCATATAAAAAAATTATGGCTATAATAATAATAATAATTTTAAATTTTAAAGATAACGAAGAGATAAATAAAGTGCGACAACTCTGCACGGGCTTGCTAGCAAATGAATTATTTGAAGTGAGAAATAAATGAAATAAAATGATCATTTTTCAACGTGCGCCTTAGTGCAGTATAACTAACTAGTTAAGGAATTTTTATCATTTTTTTAATGTACTGATGTTTTACATTATAATATTAATGTTTATCCTAAAGCTCTGAGTCAGAATTTTATTAGCAAGAGATATTAGCCATAATTTATTTCATTTTAACAACAATACAGTGAAGACACCATTTTATATTTTCCCCATCCAGTGCAATGTTTAAATTACACATAGAAATTTTCCTTTTTTAATGAGTATTTGGATTAAAAAAAAAAAAAGACACAGTTTTAACACTATTATAAGTATTTGGCTAAAAGTGTTCACTGTAGAAAATTGTAATTTACGTAAATAGTATTGAAACTATGAGCTTTTATGAAAGATAGAATGAACAGAACTTCAGTTCTCGCAAAATAAAAGCTAAAAGAAAAAGGATTTTTACATTACATTCTTATTTTGATTCCATCAATGCCCAATGGCAATACGGTGTTCGCTGATTGTAAATAAATTTTGATAAAAAAACCTATTATCTTTTTTTTTTTTTTAAAGAACTGAAATTCTCTTTATTCTATCCCTCGTAACTCTTTAAGTTTACACGATATGTGTTTGAGGTTTTCAAATAAGTTGCTCAATACATTTGGTCATTAAATTATGCAAATGAAATTTTTTAAAGGTAGCGCATGCGTAGATAAAAATTATTTAGTAAAAATGCTCATATTTCGTAAGATATTTAACATTTTTGCATTCTGATTGCAGAATTCCGTGTCTAATGAAGTAGTCCATTTTTTTTTTTTTTTTTTTTTTTTTTTGAAAATGTTTTTGCTCTGGGTCTAACACCTACATGTTATAATTAAAAAAAGTGATTTTTTTTTTCTGTATTTAAAAAAAAAAAAAAAAAAAAAAAAAAGTTATATCTCCATGACCATATGTGGCAGCCTTCTGAAAATTTATACAGATGCTAAAAAATATTCCACATAATCACATACTACAGCCAAAATACATTTCAAGTATTATTTTTTACAGAGTGATCCAAAACATTTTCATTTTACTTTAATTTTTAATGGTCTCCTTTTTCTCTTTCAGGACACAACTTTTGCTGAAATATATTGGGTATAGCTTGTTCTTTACGATACCAAAGTTTCAAGGTGATTCCAAAAAAACTTTTCTAGATATTTAACAAAATGTCTAAATTCGAAAGTGTTCAAATACTTATTGGTAAGTACACTGTAAAAAAATGTCCTATTTGCTGCCAGAAATTCTCTGTAATTTGAGAAAATACGCGTAATTTACGAAAAAATTACGTTGTCAGAACGTATTTTCTCAAATTATAGAGAATTTCTGGCAGCAAATAGGACATATTTTTTAGAGTGATAGATATTAGCATTATGCAATTTTAGAAAAAAAAATGCTGAAACCCTATTTCATACAAAACCTAACCATAATTGTTTCTTATGACATATTATTGTGATACAACAAAAATTTGTTGGAGCAATTTCCTAAATAGGTGCTCAAAACACTTTTGCTTAATGGTAGTTTTGCACGATAGCTCTGATTAGCATCTCTTCCCAAAACTAAGAACAGTTCTCACATTTAGGATTTCCTCTTTATACACATTGGTCTACGATATAATCTTAGAAAATTTCACAAATGTTGTAGATACAGATGTGACAGCATTTCTAACGTGACAGCATTTCCATAGCATATTTAGTACCCGCATAGTTTCACATCACGTTTTTGAAAAGTAATTTTATTCGTTTTTAATTGTAATTTTATATTGAAGAAAATTACTCTATAAAAAAGTAGTCTGATAGAAAGATGATTAATAACAATGCTCTGGAATAAATTAAACATGTTGGTTTACCTATAGATAGTGGAGTTCAGTAAATATTTTAAGTTAATGAGGGAGTTTAGAAACTAGAGTTTTCAAGAAGTAGATATTTCTCTCTAACGTTGACAAAAAGATCCCTCATTTGTAAAGAGTTTGTAAAATTCGTTAATACGATCGATACGATGAATATTTTCAAATTTCTAACGATGATAATAACAAGTAACCATGTTGTAAAAAAATATTCATAATTGTTATTTAATTGTAATTTTATATTGAAGAAAATTTCTGTACAGATGGTATGATAAAAAGACTGTTAATAAGGATGCTCTGAAATAAACTAAAAATGTTGGTTTACTTATATATAATTGAGTTCAGCAAATATTTTAAGTTAACGGGCGAGTTTAGAGACTAGAGTTTTCAAAAAGTAGATATCTCTCTCTAACGTCGACAAAAAGATCCTTGATTTGTAAAGTACTTGTAAAATTCGTTGATACGATCGATACGATGAATATTTTCAAAACAATAATAAGAATAAATAACTATGTTGCAAAAAAATATTCAAGATTCTTATTTAATTGTAATTTTATATTGAAGAAAATTACTGCATAAAACAGGTGATATGATAAAAAGACTGTTAATAACGATGCTCTAGAATAAACTAAAAATGTTGGTTTACCTGCATATAGTGGAGTTTAGTAAATATTTTAACTTAATGGGGGAGTTTAGAGACTAGAGTATTCAAGAAGTAGTTATTTCTCTCTAACGTCGACAAAAAGATCCCTGATTTGTAAAGAGTTTGTAAAATTTGTTGATACCATGGATACGATGAATGTTTTAAAATTTCTAACAATAATAAAAACAAATAACCATGTTGGGAAAAAATATTCAAGATTATTATTTAATTGTAATTTTAGATTGAAGAAAATTACTGTGTAAAAAAGGTGGTATGATAAAAAGGCAGTTAATAACAATGCTGTGGAATAAGCTAAAAATATTGGTTTACCTATAGATAGCGGAATTATGTAAGTATTTTAAGTTAATGGGGGCGTTTAGAGACTGGAGTTTTCAAGAAGTAGTTATTTATCTTTAACGTCGGCTAAAAGATCCCTGATTTGTAAAGAGTTTCGTAAAATTCATTGATACGATCTTAATGGGGCATAATATAGGAAAGTTTCCTAGTAAATGTATTTTCAGTAGTACAACACCAATGCGTTAAAACTAAGTATTTTTATCATATTGTCTAAATCACGTTTGAGAAAGTAAAGGCAATATTTTCAAACTTCTAACAATAATAATAACAGCTATGTTATAAAAAAACGTACAAGATGTAGGGAGTTTATTTCAAAAAATAGTTTTCAACAAATTTAACATTATCAATACGCTATATTTCAATTGTAATAATAATTTTAATGTAATTTACATACCACTTTGTATTTAAATTTCATCAAAAAGTTATAAAATATGTTAGAACAGGTAAAATTCCCTTCAATATTAATAATATTGTGATATGAAAGTGACTGACAAGTACTAATTAAATCAAAAACAATGTCAGAAATATTTATTATGGATACCAAAATTGATAAATGTATTTCAGTATAGAGTATTGATGTTTAGGGAAAATGTTCATCATAGTCTTTTGAAATATCATAAAATTTATCTAAAATCAAAAAACACAAGTAATTTTTTCTTCTGTCTCTTTTAAATGTTGATGCTGCATTACAGAATAACATTGACCGACCTATAACTTACTATGAAAAATGCAGTAAATTAAAAACCCATAATACTTCTGAACACTTTATTTTTTCTTTTTTTAAGGTACTATTCTGTTAATTGAAGAACAAAGAATTTACGAAAAATACTCTTCATACTCTTAAAATATCACAAGATTTATCTAAAATAAAAAAAAAAACACGAATATTTTTTTCTTCTGTCTATTTTAAATGGAGATGCTGCATTACAAAATAACAATGATCGACCTGTAACTTGTTATAAAAATGCAGTAAATTAAAAGCATATAATACTTCTGAATACTTTATTTTTTTCTTTTTCTAAGGTACTATTCTGTTAATTGAAGAAAAAGAATTTACGAAAAATACTCTTCATACTCTTTTAAAATACCTCAAAATTTATCGGAAAAAAAAAAAAAAAAAGTTATTTTTTTCTTTTGTCTATTTGTCTATTTTAAATGGAGATGCTGCATAACAAAATAACAATGATCGACCTGTAACTTATTATAAAAAATGCAGTAAATTAAAAGCATATAATAGTTCTGAACACTTTATTTTTTCTTTTTCTAAGGTACGATTCTGTTAATTGAGGAAAAAGAATTTACGAAAAATACTCTTCATACTCTTTTAAAATATCACAAGATTTATCTAAAATCAAAAAACACAAGTAATTTTTTCTGTCTATTTTAAATGGAGATGCTGCATTACAAAATAACAATGATCGACCTGTAACTTATTATAAAAAATGCAGTAAATTAAAAGCATATAATACGTCTGAATACTTTATTTTTTTCTTTTTAAAGGTATTATTCGGTTAGTTTAAGAAGAAAGAATTTCCTTTAAAATTCTCTTTTTATATTATTTAGAAAAACTTTCTTGTCATTATTATTATTATTATTATTATTATTTATTTTTTTTTTTTTTTTGTTCTAAAACAGTATTTTAATGAACACAGTTTATTCTCATTAGCATTTAAATTACGCAACGTTTGTTGATACGACTAATGCAACGAAAATTATGCGTGACGCCTGAGAATATTTAAAATTAATGAAATATATAAAAAACACTTTAAAAACTGTTTTCTTTATTTATTACTCTTTAATTATATAGGTTATCACAAATAATTCCTTATTAAGATTTAAGCATTAAAAAATGTAAATTTATGAGCATAATGCCATTTTTTGTTGTTACTTCTTTTGTAAACTTTAATGGTGTCATTTTTTGAAGCATTTTGTACTTTATATATTTATTTGTTTAGAGGCTATATTCGATTCCAAGATTTATTGTTAGCATGTTTGTGAAAGAAAAAATAACAAGTAATACAAAAGAAAAAATTTTAAAGGCAATTCCTACTTACAAAGACTATCGGATTTTTTTTTTTTTTTTTTTTTTTTTTTTTTTTTTTTTAATAATTTTGAATTAGGAAATAAGAAGCGCGAGTGCAAAATGAAATAAAAAAAAAAAAAAAACTTTTTATATACCATGTTTTAAATTTTCTGATGAATCACAGAGCTCTTATCAATATGCATAAAATTTTTTAAGTGATAATGACGTCAATTTTTGTGAGATGCATAATTTAACTTTTTATAATTTTCTAATGTTCACGTTTAATTCATAGATATAGTAATAAGACATAGATTGATCATTGGAGTTAAAAAATTATTTCTTTTTAATCGGAGAAAAATCCACAATATGGCCATCTTTCTCCGAGTGAATACATACAGTCGGCAGCAAAAATATCCGAGCACTAGCAAAAATTCCTATTTTAAAAAAGCACACTAAACACTGTTTTGTTAAATAAATCCTTGTCGAATTATGGTCTTAGACTGACTGAGGACAGGATTCGACAAGGATTTATTTAACAAAACTGCCTTAAGTAGTTGTTTTTTTTTCTTTTACATAGGAATTTTTGCGAATGCTCGGATACTTTTGCTGCCGATAGTACATATATAATTTAGAAAATAAAATTTACGAATAATTTATGTACTAAAGGTGTATGAAAAACTTCAGATAAAATTTCAAATTTATTGTTCTTTCTTTCTTTCTTTCTTTCTTTTCTTTTCTTTTTTTTTTACTATATTTATTAATTTAGTTAATATATAAACACTTTTTTATATATTAAAACTAACGTTCTTTACCTACGGAATTGCTAACTATATTTAAAAGAATTTTGAAAATTCTTTATTACTTACTAATATAAAATCTTAAAAAATATCAAACTTTAAAGAAAGTATTCCATTAAAAATCGAAACACATTATATTTCATAATAGTAACAAAGCAACTGATTGTAAAAAATATTTTTTTTTCCTAATTTAGTGAAATATAATTTACTTGATGATAACTTATTCCATTTCTTTTCATAAATTTATTAGAAGAATTAAGAGATGCAATATTTCGACATTTTGAAAATTCATCTTCTAATACAATTGCTGAGTTTCAATACCACTATATGGCTGATGCCAAAAAAAAATTTCAGTATCAAAAATCTTTCCATGATAACAATGGGATGATAGATCTATATCATGAGACACGGCCGTGTCTCAGTGAGGCAGCAAAGCTCAAACGAAGTTTACCTGCGACACTATATATACAGCTAATTTCAGATGAAAGGAATTTGGAAACGCCGACTCTTAATATCTCAGCAAATTGGAGATATTCTGACGTAATGTTTTCAGAATAATCTTTTATCTTCTTCCTGATACTATCCTGAAAGTTTCACACTTCCACATTCTATATATTTTGAGATCTGGAATTGCAATTTAAGACTTCAAAGGAAAAATGGTAATTGTGTAACTCTTTTTTCTCGAAAACCGCTCGGACAAATTTAATGAAATTGTTATATGATATTGATTTCTTTTGTCTGAGAAGCGTGACGTTCCCCGTTTTTCCCAAAAATCTCTTGTTTTTTATAAATTTTACTTTAAAAATGGAACTATATTACCTCGCGGATTACACTCTTTTCTTTCGCATCATTCAAAAGAAAAGAATGTAATCCGGTTTGGAATGCTCGCGGATGCATACAATACAGACTTCGCTTCCATTTGAAATATTCAGTCTCAACAATTTTTACGGGATTTTGTTTAGTTAAGAAGAAAACAAATGTGTATGGTGGGGGAAGGGGGCACATGGAGTCAGACATGGGCAAATTTTAATTTTGTAAATGTGAAAATTGGGGAGAGGGGGAATCTTCTGTTTGTTTGATGGAAAGACCTTTTTAAAACAACATTTTAACAAAAAAAAAAAATTCTTTATAATTATTCGTTAGAAAAATATGAAAGAAAATTTTTCGTTTAAAGTCTTCCCCCCGTGTCTTGAGAACACCTTGGGAATTCTAAAAGCCTAAACAAAAGGAGAGAGGGCTTAATGAGTTTGAAGGATCATTGTTTTGTTCAGAAATTTTTAAAATTTTTTTTGATATTTCGAAAACAGGGGGCAGCAAAAGGCGCATCTTTGAAATTTTAAACAAATGTAGTCCTTTTTTTTAGTTTGTCAAAAATGTATTCTATGAACAATTTCTTAAAAAAAAAAAAAAAAAAAAAAGAAAAAAAAAAAAGAAAAAGAAAGAAAAGAAAAGAAATTGAAGCTGTATTGCGATAGGGGGAATCGTAGAAAGCAAACAGTATAATTTCAAATAGGAGGGGAATTAGGGAGATTAAGAGCTCATTTAAAGTTCTTACTTACAGACTTATATTTAATTTGCACGTTTTTTATAGTTTTCAAAAATTCCGTGGCGTTTCCGATAGACTTGGGAGGAAGACGGGACTTTTAGGAAAAAAATATTTATAAGTTCCTTAGAAATGCCCCACCAGCGGCCGGGCGGTTCTGCGCTCAAAGCTGGTGGATGAGAAGTGCCGGATTCGATCCCATCCCGCACTCTTTGACCTAGCTTCCATGTTTTTCTCCGAAACTCGGTTAAATATGGGCTTCGACCCCTTAGAAAGACCTAGTGGAGACCATGCTACCTATAGGCCTAGGACCCTAGAGTAGTCAGTTGGCCTTAAAACCTACTACCAACTAACCTTAAAAAAGTATTGCTGGAAATATTTTAAGTGATTGTATCTAGAAGATTTTTCGAAGTTCTAAAAAATCCTTATTTAAAATTTTAAAGTTAGATCTCTTAGTACACTTTTTACCCCCATAACCCAATTTTAGAAAATCAGGCATTGTCCAAAATCCCTTCACCTCGTTTTAGAAAATTTTCAGGAATTCTAGCGTGATTACGAAATACTAGGAAGAATGTGGGAACTATGTACATTATATTTAACCAGATAAAATAAAACTAGATTCAAAAAAACATTTTCTAAAAAAGTTTTCCCGATTAAAATTTCAAAGTGGTCTAACTTGATTGCTCCCTCCTATTTTCCCCATCTGAATTAATTTTAAACCAAACAAAATCCCCCTCAAATTGATTAAGCATCTTTTTTAGAATTATCAGAGTTTCCAAAGGAGGATCTGAACCCACTCCCATGGTGTTAGGTATTTTGGAAAATTGCTGCCAAATCCTTACAATATTTTACTTTATACATGTCCAATTAAAAAATAACAAAATATTAATCTTTTGTTCATTCGATTGTCCATTTAAAAACTTGTGTTTAATTTTTCTTATCTAACCAAAATGTATGCGGTGAATGGAGCTCTTTAGAAACTTATTCATAACACTTTTTTACAAAAAATTTCGTACATAAATTATTTTTTGAACATTTTTTTAAATGTTCTGTTGAACTATTTAAGAAATAGATAAACCGTTGAACGAAAGAAATTGAATATTAAATTAAATAAAACAAATCTCTCTCTCTCTCTCTTTTTTTTTTTTTTTTTTTTTTGTATTTGTAGAAATTGTTTGTCATTTTAAAAATATACTACATTATGCCTTTGTAATGTTGCGTGTTTCCATCATATAAGAAATATTCTTTCTTTAAGTTTTCTATTTATCACTTTTCATACAATTTTAAAATTTCATTTAGTTTGTTATTTTGCTCGAGGTAAAATGTAATATGGTGTGACCTATGAAACTGCACTTTTTATACAGGGTTATAAACTCTTTGCCAGTCTCTTTTAATTTTACATTTTACTCATTAACACCTAAAAAGTAATGATATCAATACAAAAAACCCTTAACGGGTTAAAAGTTTGTGACGCAGCACTGTACTTTATGGCTATAAAAATTAGAAATACGGGTCTTAAAAATAATGATATCAAATTTTCAGTGACGCTTTGCTATTAATTAAAAATTACATAGATTTTCTTATTTGAATTTGAATTTGCTTTTTTCTTTTATTTATTTTTACCGTGTGAACGTTATTTTCAACATAAAATAATATATAACATTTACTCACCGATACCTTTTCCTTCACATCTCTTATAATATTAAAATATGTGTTTTAAAAGAAATGATTTGAAATTACAGCAACGCAGTGAATTTACACTAAATGATTTGTTTTTAAATTCCACTGCAATTATTTTGTTTTGCATATTAAAGTATATTTCCACATTGAAATATTGCTTTTAATTTTCTAATACGCAGTCAAATATATCACTTTCATTAAGTTTATATTATGTACTGAAATGTATTTATTTCAATGAATTATTTTATCATTTGCGTCACGCTATCCAAAACTGTAAGTAAAATTTATAAAAATGTTTATTTTGTGCCATCTTATCCAAATTAATTGAAAACGCATGCCAATAGATAGCGTGCTGTAATGAAAACATTTGCGAAATTTTTAGTTGTAGTTTTGCATGGCGGGACGCAAAAGATAAAATAATTCATTGAAATAAATACATTTCAGTACATAATATAAACTTAATGAAAGTGATATATTTGACGGCGTATTTGAAAAGTAAAAGCAATATTTCAATGTGCAAATATACTTTAATATGCAAAACAAAATAATTGCAGTGGAATTTAAAAACAAATCATTTAGTGTAAATTCACTGCGTTGCTGGAATTTCATATCATTTCTTCTAAAACACACATTTTAATATTATAAGAGATGTGAATGAAAAGGTATCGGTGAGTAAATGTTATATGTTATTTTATGTTGAAAATAACGTTTTCACTGTAAAAATAAATAAAAGAAAAAAGCAAATTCAAAGAAGAAGAACTATGTAATTTTTAATTAATAGCAAAGCGTCACTGAAAATTTGATATCATTAATTTTAAGACCCGTATTTCTAATTTTTATAGCCATAAAGTACAGTGCTGCGTCACAAACTTTTAACCCATTAAGGTCCGTATTCACCAACTTCTTAACACTCGGATTAAACCTCGGATCAGTGGTAATCGCTCGATCATACAAAAATCGGTATTCTCCAACAAAAATCCGTCGCGCATGTTAAACCCCAAAAAACATCACTGGACACCCCTACCCCGCTGTGCATGAATCTGAAAACGCACGTAATTCGGCTCCGCGGCAATCACTATCGCGCATGTTAAGACAAAAATTTCCCATAATGTAGCTCTAGTGCAACGTAAAATGCGCTCGAAACAAATGAACCAATCAAATATCGCCTAATTTCCCATAATGAAGCTCTAGTGCAACGTAAAATGCGCTCGAAACAAATGAACCAATCAAATATCGCCTAATTTCCCATAATGTAGCTCTAGTGCAACGTAAAATGCGCTCGAAACAAATGAACCAATAAAATATCGCCTAATTTCCCATAATGTAGCTCTAGTGCAACGCAAAATGAGCTCGAAACAAATGAAAAAATCAAATATCGCCTAATTACCCATAATGTAGCTCTAGTGCAGTGGCGGCTCGTGCACCGAAAATAGGTGAAGAGCCACACTGTATTTTACACTGTATTCATTTATAGAATATAAATTTTCGTTTAAATAAGTATTCTTAGTTAATTTTAGCCAAGACCATACTTAACAAAAGTCATGCATTGAAAACAATTAAATATTATTTTTGAGCTCTTCACCTATTTTCTGTTCATGAGCCGCCATGGCTCTAGTGCAACGTAAAATGCGCTGAAAACAAATGAACCACTCAAATACCGCCTAATTTCCCATAATGTAGCTCTAGTGCAACATAAAATACACGCAAAACAAAAGAACCAATCAAATATCGCCTAATTTCCTGTAATGTAGCTCTAGTGCAACGTAAAATATACTCAGAACAAATGAACCAATTAAATATAGCCTAATTACCCATAATGTAGCTCTAGTGCAATGTAAAATACACTACTGCGTCATAATAGAATTGTTAAGTTATGTTTACAAAGATAGGCAGTTTCTCGCTACGGAAGTTCGCCAAGCAGAAAGTGAACCTCTGTTCTACGGATCAACCAAATCCGCTGTTCACCGGCTACTTTAATTCTCGGATTTGCTGATCCATGGTTTAATCCGAGTGTTAAGAAGTAGGTGAATACGGCCCTAAGGGTTTTTTGTATTGATAAGTTACTACATCTATGGTTTAATTAAATGTGTTTATATTTAGGTTGAAAGAAAATGAACTCATATTATTTATTTATTTATTTTTGCAACAATTAAATTATCTATATATATATAAATGAATGTTTGTCTGTATGTTATTTATAAAATCGTAAACGGCTTGACCTATTTCGATCATTCTTTTTTTGTTTTTTTCCTTATAGGTCAGGGACGGTTTAGGAAAAAAAAAAAAATTGAAAAAATCTTTAAAATTAATTAAAATATGAAAATAATAAACTTATTGACTTATATTGACTTAATATAAGCCATTTAAATTTTTAATTGTTGCCAAAAAAAGTTTACGAGATGTATTTATTTATTGTTTTTAGCATAAAATGAAATATGCTTTCACGCGAAAAATAAGAAATTACTAAATGTTAAATTGGTCGATGAGAAAATGACACTTTATAATTTTAAAATAAAATAATAATATTACAAATCTAACATATTTCTTCTGAATTTTATTTCACAGCATTTTTTTATATACCTCAATTTCAGATTTTTTTTTAGTATGGCGGATGAAACACGCTTGGCATAAACGCTAATTCAGCAATATATTAAAGGTATTTTCTTATTGATAATTCTTGACAATTTTTTATAATTTTGATGCTGAAGTAGATCGGACATTTTTCGCCAAGGAAAAGATAGAAAGAAATACGCAAGCGAAGTGATGACGTCACTGGCCGTTCGTGGATGCAAGAAAAATATTTCCTATGTTAAACGCTCATTGGATTTTTTGTAAAAAATTATTAAAAATCGAGGAAAAATATTTCCCGATTTTAATCCCCGTATTTAGGTATAGATATGTATTGGTTATCATGTCCATGCATTAGATTAAGTTATTTTTGTTGTAAAATTGACAAAATTTGAATTTTTAATTTCAAAACTCTAGAAAAAAAAAAATGCCAAACTTCCATATTCGATTGAAAACACAAACATTTCATTTCAAAGGATGATATTTACACAATATCCAACTAATATACTGATTAAAAGGGAAATGATAAATATTCTATCATAATTTAAAGTCAAATTTGTTTTCAAATGTCTAAATAAAGTATCTAATATAAGATACTAATATGTTGTAGCGGAATAGAATTGATATCGGTCATCCTTGGTAGAAAAATAAAATATCGCCAAATTATTTGGCGAACATAATTTAATTCCTTTCAAAAATCATAGTTATTTTAACAGCTTATTTTAAGACAGTAATGAATAATATGAAACAATATTTCGTACAATGCATATTACGAAAATATACATCTGGCATGTATGTTTTCATATTATGTTTTTGATCACCAAATACAATAAGCGCCAAGAACGACAGAGTTTGAAATTTAAAATTAAAATTTTGTCAATTTGACAGCAAAATAACTCAATCTAACACATGCACATGATAACTAATACATATATGTACCCAAAAATGGGGATTAAAATCGGGAAATAATTTTCTTCGATTTTTAATAATTTTTTACAAAAAATCCAATGGGCGATTAACATAGGAAATCATTTTCTTGCATCCACGGACGGTCAGTGACGTCACACTTCGCTTGCGTATAGGAACAATAATCGCATAAATTATATTTTGGTCTAAAACGGCAACAAAAATTTAAAAGTCGCCAAGGGCATTAAGGCTGTACCATGATCAAGTTTACATATTAATTTATTTATTTTTCTATATACCAACTACTAATAACTAAGCATGAAGTATATATAACCACAAAATAATAATAATAGTCTCATGCGATAGAAGTAGTCGATCATAACATATTGTAATATTATATTTGGCTTGAAATTGCTGTCATTCTATGGTTGATCGATTAAATCAAATAAATATAGAGAATAACTTAAGCAAATATTATGTAAAATAAAGCAAATATTATGTACATCACGTATAATGTTGCTCATATATAACTAGGATTCAAATATAAAGGGCTACTTCAAAATTGTCGATACTGTCCGTATCGAAATTGTCATATATGATAAGCACCTAAATGGAAGCCCACGGGTAAGTCATTGTCGCAGGCAATAGGGACAGGTATCGCAGAATGCGAGGACGAACAAGGCGCTGCCGAAGGTAGCGGGAACATAAAGCGAACTTTTGAGCGATTTCAGTATTATTATTTTCTCTTTTTTTCATAAAACTATATAGAAAAGAGTTTCCTTTAAATATAGTGACCAGCGAAGCGGGCAAAGCCTGCTAGTAGCTAATATTTTAATGGATATTTTAACGCTATTAGGATGTTATTATTTTCATATTTTAGTTAATTATAAGAAAACTAATAAAAAATTCGGAAATTGGACTTCAAAGTATTGTGTTGTCACCGCGTTCTGAGCTACCATGAAAGTTTCAAATTTCTAGCTAGTCGGGAAGTTAGTTAAAAATCGATTGCAAGATTTATACGAGATACATATAGGGAGAGTGTGAACTAATAGTAGGAATTGAAAAATACAGTGAACAAAGAGCATATGAGGCGTTGTTTGACTATTTGGTGAGGACGACTGTATGCTCAGTCAATAGCATTTAATGTTAATAAAATGCTTCTCTCAGAAATTTAGGGTATCATTAAGTATATTTAAACATGTACTTTGTAACATTTTAATGTAAATATGATGTAGAGAATAATTAAAGAAACTAATTTAGTAAAAAATATAAATAAGTACAATAAAATAAATATTTTTTCAAATATTTTTCAATTTTAAGTTCTGTTTGGAAGATCTATCTCAAAAGCTTATATTTAGGGATACATTTCAATTGATTTTTTATGACTTGACTGCTGTACAACATTATAAGTTACAAGTTGTGTAATTCGATATATATTATAAATATTAGAAACTTATATTATAACATTCATGAAAATGAATTAGTAAAATGCTTTAATGTAAAATAATGCAATACGCATATATTAGACTATACTAATTACTGGCATTTTATCAAATTATTATTTTTTCTTAAATATGAAATAATTATAGGAAAAGTTGTATTTTTGAAAATAAGTTGTGTTTAGTCTAAAATTAAACAGTTACGGTAAGTGCACCAGTGATTAACGCTTTTAGATCAATCTCGGATGTTTTAAATGTTCTAGCCATCAGAAAATATTTTTAGAAATCTTAAGTAAGTACATATGGCATGAAAGACATTCAGAACCCCATATATGTTAAAATATATACATTTGATAACATTTTTTAAAAAATGAATTTATATTTGATATTCACTCAATGTTCCCATAATTGACACTGTCAGTTTTTCATTTTATCAGTAATTGGCCCCCTATGTTCCAGTGTTTGACACTGCTAGTTATTAATTTTACCAGTTATTAGCACCCTATGCTCCAGTGTTTGACATAAAATGTTAAAATTTTTATATGTAAAATATATGATTTTATTATTTTTCTCATTTATTAATTATTTCGGGATAGATGTCAATTACTTTAGCATGCCAACCACTGGAGTACCTACCCTATATGAATTAGTTTAAGCAGATCATTTGTTTAATTTTCGTATTGAGTACACAACGTACAATATAAGAAGTACTTTTTATTAAAGGGGAGGTTTAAAACGACTATGCTAAAAAAAAAAAAAAAAATACTTGATATTATATTACTCTCTTATACTTACCGAAGTTTTAACTACCCGACTACTCACTTTCGTCCGTAGATACCAGGCACATTTTATTTTTAAAAGATGAATATTTTCTGTTAAAACACATGCACACACAAAGAAAAAAAAACAGAAAATATATAATATACATCAGACGCATACTCATGCATAACATTTGTTTACTAAGCCAGAGATTTTATCACAAAAGTTTTAATAGTATTTTTTGATTAATAAAGTAACTTTTTTTTTCCCAGGTAAAACAAAGTAGTTGGAAGCTATGCCAAATTTGATATTTAGATTTAGCTAATAACATAAGGAAAACATGTGGTTGCATATCCTGTTGATAGTCAGAAGAACATAAATGAGTAAATATTATAAGACATCTTAATTATAGTGATGCGACTGTTAATTGCGAATGTAACTTCAAAGATTTATTCTAATGAACTTAAAGTATCTAACAACTTAAAGTATTTAACGTAACAAACTCTGATTCTCTTAGTTAATTTTGTCTCAGTATTCATGATTAAGAATCTAAATAAAAATTAAACATGTGTTCAATAAACTAATCATATTTTGTCTGAAGCAATTAAAACTTTGTCTTCATGAAACAAATTTTAGATTTTCTCTGAAAGACGATTAATTAGGAAAGCACATGGGTAAATAGTATTTAACAAATGAAAGAAATTTTTATCTTTCATTGGTTGATGAGACAGGAATTTCTGTTTATTTTAATAACTAAGACAAACTTTCCTTAAAAAAAGTTTTCAATTGTCAAAGGAATGAATTCCAACCCAAATAAATTCTTTGATTAAAAAGTTTTGTTGTATAGTTTATTTGAAGCGTTTGTGTTAAAATGACTGCAAATTAATTTCAGCATTTAAAATAACAGTTACTTATCATGGATAATATTTTTCTGGCACACCAATTATCTTAACTGCTTTAATTTTTATTTGCAGCAAGAAATTACTTTGTATGAAAGATAATATTAAAATATACTTTTATTAATTTACAAATTTTCATTGATAATTTATATTTTACCTAATGTCTTACATTTTATTGAAGGTTATTTGAAAAATTTTACTATAGTATATAAGTACAGTATGTATAACTTATAACAGTATTTGAATGTAACAAGGACAAAAAACAATATATCTATATATATGTACTGCTAGTGCTAAATATTGAAATTAACGTTTGATTTTCTTTACGCTATAATATTTTCTTTTTATTAAATTAATATTTATAGATGTTATGACTAGGGTAAATATACCAATTAATGTTTATCACTGCAAAATGATAAGAAACAATTATATTAGTTCGGTTTTTGGTTTTCAAGCATTTATAACTATTTAATCTGAGCTTTACGCTTACAGTTTTACAGACATTACCATTTTTTTTTTCCTGCCCAGTAACAATTCAAGATATACCCCTCATGAAGTATATTTTATTGTTATGCTTTCGTATTTATGTGGATGTTGTTCATCTTATTTCTCTTTTTAGTATTGTACTGAAACTTTTATTTTGTAGTGCAAAATCCTGTTATGGAGCTAACACTTTCTGGAAAAATGCAGTATAAATTATATTTCGCTGCCTGACATTTAAAGTTATAACTTAAAATGAAGAATTTACAAACAGAGTATTTCTAGCGACATTTTGTTTTTCTTTAATATACAAATAATATACTTTTCGTTCTTCAATTCGTCACGTAAATAAACAGAACGATGCGGCTCGATACTTAGAAGGAATAATATTTAAATAAATCAAGTTATTTAAATAAAACATAAAATATTTTGGTAAGCGAAACCATTGGCTGCGTCACAACCAAAAAAAAAAAAAAAAAAAAAAAAAAAGAAAAAAAAAAAAGAAAAGAAAGAAAGAAAGACTGTTTTTTGTTTGTTTGCTTTTTTGTATTTGGGGTTAAAAAGGCGCTACAATTCTAAAAAAATGTATAAAACAGAGCGTATTTCTAGCTACATAAAAAGTCTGTAAACTACTTTCCATTGATAAATGAAAATGATTACAATACTTACTTTACAAAATTGAACTTTATGTTTCATTTTGTTTAATCAGAAAATATAAGCTTCTGCAGATGATTAGGTAATTTAATAGGTACAACATTCTAGGCATGCTATCCGAAACTGCAATCAAAATTTGTGCAAATGTTTTCTTTGCACCCCACTATCTATTTGCTTATCCCACTTTCACTAGCTGGATACTATGGTACAAAGTAACATTTACATAAATTTTACTTACAATTTTGGATAGCATGATGCAAAAGACAAATCAATTTATTGAAATAAATACATTTGAATTTGTAATTTAAGTTTATTGAAAGAGTGAATATTTTACAGTATATCTGAAAATTAAAAGCATTTTTTCATTATGTAAATATTTTTTTATTGCACAAAACAAAAGTAATTGCAATGGAATCTTAAAACAAATATTATAAAGTAACACCAAGGCGTCACAGAAATTTTGATATCATATCTTTTAAAACCCAAATTTTCAATTCATGAAAAATGTGAATGAGATAGTATTGGAAAGTAAAATTTTTATATATCTTTTCATGTTAAAAATATATGTTTACACTGTAAATACAAACAAAAAAGCAAATGAAATAAAAAGAAATCAGTATTTTTAATAAATAAAGTCACTCCAAATTTGATATCATTATTTTTAAGACCCATACTTACAATTTATGTAACCACAGAATTGAGTGCTGCATCACAAACTTTTAACTCACCAAGGGTTTTTTGTACTGTGATATATATATATATATCATTTACATGTGCTGATTGTATCGGATGCATTATACTACTATAAATAAAGGTGCCCTGCACGTTAATCGCCAGCAGTTGTGTATTGGATTTTGTTGTAGACAGCGCTGTTGTGTAATTATTGTATTGGGTAAAAAACCTTCACCAAGCTATTAGTAAATATATATATATAAATATAAAAAAAAAAAAAAAAAAAAAATGTAGACCTTAAGAGAAGCGGTCGCCCTAGAAAAACAAGTGCACGTGATGATCATGTGATAAGGATGGTATTACGAGATCCAAGGACCTCCTGCATAACGATTAGACATTCTCTGGCTGCTAAAGGCACCAACGTCAATTTGAGTACTATTTCCATAGATATAGTAATATATATAGATCTATCACCCCCATGTTAACGTGCAAAGATTTTTGATGCCGAAAAAGTTTTTTGGCATCAGCCATGAGAGAGTATAAAACTCGGAAACAATAATAGAATAGAATGTTGATAGATATTGAAAATGCCGAAATACTGCGCGGCTTTTAATTCTACAAATACATTTATGAAAGGAAGTGGAATAAGTTGTCATAAGTAAGTTAAATTTAACTAATTTATGAAAAATATGATTTTTTATAATCAGTTATTAATATGGTTTAAATACTGTTTGGATTTTTAATGGAATACCTTTTTTTAAATTTTAATATTTTTTACGTTTCTATATTCGTAAATAATATCGAAATTTCAAAATTCTTTTAAATGTAATTAGCAGCGGCAGAGGTAAAGCCCGCTTGTTTTAATATATTATAACTATTACCACACGACTTTCTTCTATATATAATCCTATACAAATTTACGCAATACAAATTATTTATTAAGTTATAATTTAATAAAGATATTTTTCATGATGAATGCAGACGATTTTTTTCTTAAAGAAGTATAATAATAAATGCTGAAAAAAATCCTTTTTGTGCAGACATGAAAAGACATACGGTCGAACCTCGTTAACGTGAATCTCAAGAGGGATAAAAAATCTGTTCATGTTATCAGTAGTTCATGTTATCAGTAACTGATCGTCATATAACTAAAGTAATCTTCATTTTGACGGGGATTGTGGTAACAGTTCATGTTAAAAGTAATTCACGTTAACGAGGTTAGACTGTATATATGTATCTCTCTCCCTCTCTCTCTCTCTCTCTCTCTATATATATATATATATATATATATATATAACATTAAAAATAAAATAAATCGGTCCCTTCGTTTTAAATTAATACAGATCTATGGTTCAACCATTCGTTTTAGAAATATTGACGAGTTCTTTCTAAAATATCCACATTGAAAATTTACACAGGCCCCGGTGGAAGGGCACTTCCCTCCCAGGAGGAAAGCAATGCTCCTACATGCACACATTTTTTTCGTTTTTTCAAGTTTATTACTACTATTATCAATAATTCATATAAATTTTACATTCATGCGTTAAAAATAACTCACATTATGTACATTTATATGAAATTTTGTCCTATACTGTCATGTTAAGTACTTAGAAAAAAAAAATAGGATGGCAGCACCACCTGTTGAGCGATTCATTCCCAAATCTAATCAGCACCAGTTTAGGTGAAGGTCCAACTGAATACGAGTTTGGTCTAATTTCGTCCATATTAGGGGCTATAATTCGAAATTGCTAGAATTGCATTTTTAGTTGTGCTCTAAGCGTTTCTTACAGTTTCGAACAAGGTTTAAGAAAATATTATGACATTAATTAGTTTTTCTGCCTGTCTGCTTGCCCACCTGTTCGCGCTCCATTTCCGAGTAAACCCAATTTCTGCTATATGTTGTGAATGGCTGTTAAAGAGTTAACGCAAATTTTCTTGAAGATGAAGATATGTCCAATCATTTTAGCTCTCTAAAAAAACACTTAACCCCAAAATTTATTCAAAATCATTACATTTATTTCCGAGTAAACCTAATTTCTATTATATGTTCCGATTGGCAGTTAAAGGGTTAAAGCAAAATTTCCTGAAGATTAGAATATGTGCAATTGTTTTAGCTCTAAAAAAAAATAATAATAACCACTTAACACCAAAATTTAATCAAAATCGTCACATTCACTTCCAAGTAAACCCATTTTATGCTATAAATTGCGACTGGCCGTTAAAGGGTTAACGCGACTTTTCCTGAAGATGACGATATGTCCATTCGTTTTAGCTCTCTAAAGAACAACTTAACCACAAACTTTTATAAAAATCGTTATATCCATTTCTGAGTAAACCTAATTTCTATTATATGTTGCGACTGGGTTAACGCGAATTTTCCTGAAGATGAGGATATGTCCAATCG
Organism: Salticus scenicus; assembly: GCA_963930645.1. NCBI lineage: Eukaryota > Metazoa > Arthropoda > Arachnida > Araneae > Salticidae > Salticus > Salticus scenicus. Next base: position 136,239,554 of record OZ005662.1, on the reverse strand, counting down.
TTTTAGCTCACTAAAGAACACTTAACCACAAACTTTTATAAAAATCGTTATATCCATTTTCGAGTAAAACCAATTTTTATTATATGTTGCGATTGTCAGTTAAAGGGTTAACGCAAATTTTCCTGAAGATGAGGATATGTCCAAACGTTTTAGTTCTGTATATATATATATATATATATATATATAAGACATTTAACTTTAAACTTTAATCAAAATCGTTATATCCATTTCTGAGTAAACTCAATTTCTACTACATGTTGCGATTGGCAGTTAAAGGGTTAACACTAATTTTCTTGAAACTAAGGATGTTCTAATTGTTTTAAGTCTCTAAAAAGCACTTATCCCAAACTTTTATTAATATTGTTATAACCATTTCCGAGTAAACATGAATTTCTACTTTATAATACGATTGGCAGTTAAAGGGTAAATTCGAATTTCTCAAACGATAAGGCTAAGTCCAATCTTTTTTTCTATCCAAAATCTCCTAAACAGACAGAAACAGTAGATGGAAACGATAAATTTCTTTAAATGTCGTTATTCCATACAAAAAAAAAAAAAAAAAAAAAAAAAAGAAGACGAAGAAGAAGAAAAGAGAGAAAGAAAAATGAGTATCTGGGGTTTTTTCCTTCATTTTTAGTACATAAATTATTCATAAATTTTATTTGCTGAATTATGTGTGTGCATTCCCGTGTACATTCACTCGGGGAAAGACATCCATAAGAGAGTAAAATGGCCGTTCTTTCCCGGAGTAAAAAAGGCATCACTTTTTCGCCCTCGCTGATCAATCTGTCTTATTACTATATCTATGACTATTTCAAGACGTTTAGCCAAAGATTTTGGTTTATCATCCCATAAACCTGCAAGAAAATCTCGATTTATTCCAATTATGAAAATGAAACGACTCTTAAGGTTCGCAAACTTTCCTGAAATTTTAAATTTACTGATAGCTTGATGCACAGCTGTCTTGCTCACATTTACACTCGAACTTTCCCTTGACTTTCAGAAATTCCAATTTTTTACAGGGTCGATATTTCTGACTTTTTTGCAACAGTAAGCAAAGGTTTTTTACTCATTACAATAATTATATAACAGCACTGTCTACGAAAAAATCCGAAAACAACTGGCGATAAACCTGCCGGGCACCTTTACTTATTGCAGTAGAATACGTCTGATGCAATCAGTACATGAGATGACGCAATAATCTGCACAATATATGCAATGTGTTAAAATGCTCAAAATCAGCTACTATGGTCTTAAATTTTGCAAATGTCTGTATCTTATTTTGTCGCAATCTGTCGCAACTAACGATCAATATGATAATGTGTGTTAAAATATCCTATATAAGCAGTATTTAGTAATCGATTAATATTCAATTTGTAAAAAGACATTTTAAAAGTATAAATAAAGAAGCTAAATACAGTGAATGAAACAATTGTACAATTATTGGTAAAATAAAGTAAAATTAATAAAATAATTGACAATAAATGTCATTTATTTAAAACGCTATGGTTTAATACAAGCAATTAATTAAACAAGGAAATTAAAGCACATGCAAACAATTAAACTCTTAAAAAAATAAAAATAAAAATATTCTGAAATAAAAACATATATTAAATCTAGGGAAAAATAACAATTGTTTTTCCTACTGATGATAAAATTTTTGATTTTCAACAAGTTTCGGCAATTCACATGTTTCTAGAGTTAGTTAACATTAAGTTGTTTAAAACGATATTTATAAAACAAAAAAATATTTAATATAAAGCCATTGTAAACGATCCCAGATTAAAAAAGAAAAAAAAAAAAAATATATATATATATATATATATATATATGTATGTATATATCAGCCAAAAAACTGCAGTTACAATGCAGGTATTTCGGATTTTCTATAAAATTTAAAAACAGTGGGTTTCCTTCTGAAAATATACAGTTGTTTTAAAGTTTTCACACAGGTTTATTTCAGAAAGCCCGAAACACCTACAGTTTTACTGTAGAAAAGTCCGAAATACCTGCAGGCTTCCTGTAAAAAACCTTTACAGTATTTTTGCTGATTTTTCTACCTGGGGTATTATTTATTCAATTAATAACAAAAAAAAAAAAAAAATAATAATACAACATTTTTAAATATTTTTAAATCTGTGTTTTTTTTTTTTTTTTTTTTAAGATAAAATTTATTAAAATTGATGTCAGTTATTTCAGAATTATAAGTCGCATAGTGATAAAATAGAACACAATTTAAAATACCTTTATTTTATTAACATTTTGTCAAAATTAATACACATTAATGTTAATTATCCTTAAATGATTAAATTAAATAAGAGCAAAAGAATTTATTAAAAGTACATTAACATTTATTTTATATCTAAATAAAACAAAATAAACAAGTAAATAAATGAAATTAATATATATATATACCTACATATATATATATATATATAATATGAGTAAGTAATTTCAAAATAAATATTAGTGCTGCAGACTAAAATATGTTTTAAGACTACGTAATGTAAATAAATTAGAAAGGAAAAGGGGTTAAATAAATCTAATAAAAAATTAAGGTTACCATCTACAAAATTAAATTACACAAAATTATCAAAAAATTTAGAATTAACATATGTTTACAATGTAACTATATAAATATTACTTTTCTCTGATAAATCTTTAATATAAATGATTAACAAAACTATATTAATAATTCTTTCAGAGGCAATTTTTAGTGTTATACACTTAATAATACCGATCAAAAATAATATCAATTTGATATACTAAATTATTTTTTATCTTAAATTTTGTGTTTTCACATGTAATACTTTGCAACAAATTCTTATACTAAAATATTCAGAATTTTCTTTTCTCAATTTACAAAATGTTTCCGTTTAAAATTTATTTCACATTTCTTTAATCTAATTTTCAAGAAACATTTTTCTTAGTGTTATCTAAAACAGCCTTCTAAATTAAAAGTGTTTACACTCATTAGCATATAAATTGCATACTGTATGTTCATTTGTCGAGTTTCTCATAAATTTTACGCAATGCAAAGAAATTCTAAATGCAATAAAATGGTATGTAAAAGTAGATAAAATTCAGTATATATACATATGTATTTTGTTTTCTTCATTTTTTCTATTAAAAAATTATTTTAGAAAAAAATGATGTTACAATTTGAATATTTATGACTAATGATCTGCAAGTACTGTATAATTTTATATTTCTATAGCATATTTTCTAAAAATATGCAAGTTTAAAATATTAACCCTGTGAACTTTTTTGAAAAGGGCAGTATTATAATGTTATTTTTACAGCGCAGTTTTTTCAATGTACTATATTACATACCAGCAATCTACGTCCGCTTTGCTGGTCACTGTATTTAAAGGAATTTTCCAAAGAATTGAATCTTCATTTATTTTTCATATCACATTATAAAAAAAAAAAAAAAAAAAAAAAAACCTACATTGAAATCATTCTAAACTAGGCTGACCATATGTCCTCGAATCTCGAGGACAGTTCCCGAAAACAACCTTCGTCCCCAAAAAATTACAACACATTTGGGGATGCAGGTTATAAATTCATTAATGTTTTAATATAATAATTTATTATATGTATAAAAAATAAGCTGAAATAAGTTCTTTTAGGTGCTTTATATATAAAAATTACTAAAATTTTACAATTTAAGATGATGTAACTATTTATTTTTTTTGTCCACGAAATTCGAGGACACCGCCATATTTGTCCTCGAATTCAATGAAAAAAATATGGTCATTCTATCTAAACCTCCCTTTGAGTACTCGTTGCCTATGTCCCCCGCTCTTTTAAATAAAATATTTCTTCCGTTTTGCACTCGTTTTGATTCCGCGGAGGATCAAATTTGTGATAGCATTTCTCCAGACGACCTCCAGGGAATGAATCCCAGACCGTCGCCAATTGCCTGTTGCGCAGCAATTGTGCGACGTAAAATCCAACCAACCAACCATGCACTCGTTTTGCAACAATACACTATGGTCTTATGTGAATGATTCTCAAGAATGAATCAACAATTGTTTACAAATGGACAATATTCCTGTGACGTCAGAATAGGTAAAATCGCCGAACACGTGGCAGACGTTTTGTAAACAAATTGGATTATTATTATTATTGTTACGCATAACATTTTCCAGTCTAAATATTTCTCCAGTGAAACTTAATAATGAGATATTTGTTCAAACAAGAACAAAAGAGAAATGTAAAAAACTGAATCGAATGGTAAAGTTAAGACTATTTCATACCGTAAAATTGCAGAACATTTTATACACACATATATATATATAATGAATAAAAGATAATAAAAAATAAACGCGTCAAAAAATGCATAAAAGTAAATCAATCATCACTTATGAATCATGAAACTAATGCCAATGTTTAAAACGAAAATAGCGAAGCCTATTGCGAAGAAAATTAAAGATTACAAACAAATCACATTACAAATTAATAAATAAATAGAAAAAAGATGTCATTGATTACATTGGATATAGACATCAAAGCTTAAATAACTAGAATTCAATCATTTTAATAAAGGAATTTATTAAATGGAACATTCATTTAAATTTGTTAACATCGCCACAGTTCACATGGCAACATTTAATATTACATATGTTAATTAATATTAAGTATATTACAAAAACTGGATTAAAAACAAAACAAAGGTATCACTATATCATTCTTACTTCAGCTTCATGTAATCTGTAACTCTTATAAATAATATTGCAAGATAAAAATTTGCAGGCCACAATGGTTTGCTATGGTAGAGTTGAGGATTGTTTTCCGAAAACAACTGCTTACCTATAGTCTCGAACCCAAAGGAGGAATATTGTCCATTTAATAGATTATGTATGGAAAATAAGTACGCTGTAATTTACAAACTGCAGCTCTTAGAACTTCAAAACTGATAATTGTTAAAAAAGTTATTCATTATTCTTTAATTTTATACTGTTTTTTGTTTAAGTTAGACTCTTATTTTAAGATAAAAGCAATCAAATGATATCGCGTTGTGAAACTTTGCAACGTAATATCTTTAAATCTAATAACTTGATGTATATAGTGTCCTCACAAAAAATGAACAATTTTTAGAGCTCTTTTAAAAAAGTATAACATCTATGTATTATATTGTTGCGTACTTGGGGGTTCGTGAGTTGTCTGAGAATGAAAGGCCAAACGTACAAAAATTCAGTAATTTATTCAAAGAAAGTTCCAGAAAAATACAGGTCTATAAACCAAGTATCAGCTTCAATTCAAACAGTAAACACAGCTTAAACAACAGCTGTCAATAGCAAATCCACAGTACAAACTGTATACCAATAACACTTGAAGCAAGTCTCTCTCAAAGAGGCTTAAGAGCAATGCAAGCACTAGCGAAGCTGGCTGAGATCTGAACTGAACTGACCGCCTTGGCGGGAAAGCGCTTCCTTATATACTGTTCCATGGAACCCAGATTTTTCGAGAAAACTCTAGAAAGTGGTCAACCAATCAACTTACAGCTTCCATATTTGGTATATCCCATATAAGGATTTTCTCGCCAAGGTCACCAAAAAAATCGCCAAGGTGGGAAAAAGTCGCCAAATTTGGCGCCAAATGCATTACCTGCATTACTGGGGCATTTTAATGCGTTTTTAATGGAAAATAAGGCTATTTCAACGCTGAAACGACTAGAAATGCACAAAATTAGCACTTTATCAACTTACTAAGCCTCTTTGAAAGAATTTATACAAAAATAAACACAGTTATTTACAATTTCGTAACATTGCCCCCCTCCCAAGGACTGCACGTCCCGGGCAGTGCAACCCTTGGTCAAGAGGGCGAAACTAAACAAATGTACACAATCTAAAACACAAAAACTAAGTTGCATATAACGATAAAATAGAAATACAAATCAAGTGAGAAATATTTACAAAATTCACAAATATGTTCAAATATTTATATACAAATATTTACAAAATTCACAAATATGTACAAATATTTATATACAAATATTTACATTACGCATGCGCAAATTTTACCAGTATTTACATTTTTTATTTTTAATATTACCGTTACTTGTGGTACTTGGCTAGCCTATTATAGTGCACCACCTTCGGTTTTGATGAAGGTGTTTTAGTGATCCGCACCACTACATCATTCAGCCTTTTTAAGACTGTGTATGGTCCGTCCCAGTTGCACTGTAACTTGGGAGAGAGTCCTTTGGGTCGAACAGGATTCCACAACCAGACCTTCTCTCCTTCCTGAAACTCATGTTGCGTAGCCTTTAGATCGTACCTTGTCTTCATTTCTCCGATGCAATGTGAATTCGCTCCCGAGCAAAGTTGTGAACGTCCTCAAATCGTGCCTGGAGATCTTGGATGTACTCTTCGGGCGATGAAGGCGCATCGGGTGGACAACCGAACAGGAGATCACAAGGGAGACGAAGTTCACGTCCAAACAGCACCTGGGCTGGAGTATAGCCGGTGGTTTGTAAAGGTGGGGATGTAAAGGTGTTGTCCGGGTTTTGTCTATGCCGAGTAGTTCACACAGTCCTTTGAAAACATCAGAGGTAAAGTTCCTACCTTGGTCGGTATGAAGTTGTAGGGGCGTGCCGTACCTTGACACCCATTGCTGCACTAGGACTTCTGCGACTGTGCATGCCTCCTGATTGGGAATGGGATGTGCCTCAGGCCACTTGGTGAAATAGTCCATCACGACGAGAATGTATTTATTTCCGCTGGAGGTCCATGGCAAAGGACCCAAGATGTCGATTGCAATCCGTTCAAATGGTGCTCCCACGTTATACCGTTGCAGTCTTCCTCGACTTCGTTTCTGCGGGCCTTTACATGCCGCACAAGCATCACAGGATTTACACCATTTCTCCACATCCTCCTTTGCCTTGCACCAGTAGAAGCGTTCCCGAACTTTCTGCAGAGTCTTCATTACCCCAAAATGGCCTCCGGTAGAGCTACTATGCAGTTGTTCTAAAACAGCTGGAATTTTTGATCTTGGTAATAAAATCTGCCATCTGAAGCTTTTACCATCATCAGATTCCCACTTTCTGTATAATACGCCGTTTCTGATATGAAGAGAGTCCCAAAGTGCCCAATAACTTTTCGTAATGGAACTAAATCTGGAAATGCCCTGCCAGATAGGTCTGTTGCTGGTCGTCTCCTTCAGCTGTAATATTGGCTTTATGTCAGGATCTTCCAACTGGGATTTTCTAAGTTCTTCATCACTCCATGGATCGGGATCTTGATCTGATGGTGTTGAGACAGTAACTTGGTAGTCAACCGGATTTATCGGCAGGTATTTCTGTTCGGCTCTAGAGTAAAATCTGCAGCTTTCCGAGCAGGGCTTCCGTGACAAGGCATCTGCATTACCATGTAGAGTCCCTTTACGATGACGTATCTCGAAGTCATATTCCTGCAGGCGTTGTATCCACATGGCAATCTGTCCTTCCGGGTTCTTGAACTGGAGCAACCACGTTAAAGAGGCATGGTCAGTCCGGAGCAGGAATCTTCTGCCATAGAGGTAATGATGGAAATGTTCTATGGCTTTTACGATGGCGAGTAGCTCTTTCCTGGTGGTACAGTAATTTCGCTCCGGTTTAGACAGGCATTTACTCCAATAGGCAATGACATGTTCTTGACCATCAATTTCCTGCGACAGAACAGCACCGATACTCTCATGACTGGCATCTGTATCAAGTATGAACTGTCTGTCGGGCTGTGGATATGTCAAGATAGGCGATGATGTTAAGGCCTCTTTAAGTCTCTTGAACGCTTTTTCACATTCATCTGTCCACAGGAACTTCTGTTTGGCTTCCGTCAGCTTGTGCAGTGGTCTGGCAATATTTGAGAAACCCTTGACAAACTTCCTGTAGTAAGTGCATAACCCCAGGAAACTTCGTAGTTGGTGTACATTTTCAGGGCGACTCCAGTTCTCGACTGCAGAGATCTTCTCAGGATCAGTTCTCACACCTTCGGCAGAGATGATATGGCCGAGGTAGCTCACTTCACGACGGAACAAGTTACACTTGCCTGGATTCAATTTGAGGTTAGCCATTCTGAGTTTCTCCAACACTTTTCGGATGTTTCGTAGAGGGTCTTCAAAGGTGCGCCCCACAATGATAATATCATCCAAATACACCAGACAGGCTTCATAGGAAAGTCCTTTTAGCACTGTCTCCATCAGGCGTTCGAAGGTGGCAGGTGCATTACATAATCCGAACGGCATAACTTTAAATTGCCACAGTCCTTGCCCCGTGGTGAATGCAGTCTTCTCACGATCATCAAGATGTAATTCTACTTGCCAGTAACCGCTCTTCAGATCCAAAGTCGAGAACCATTTATTGCCAGCAAGTGTGTCTAACGTGTCGTCAATTCTGGGAAGAGGGTAACTGTCTTTCTTCGTGATGTCATTCAAACGACGATAATCCACACAAAATCTTGTTGAACCATCCTTTTTTCGCACCAGGACTATGGAAGAGGCCCAAGGACTCGTTGATGGCTCGATGACGTCATTGTGCTGCATTTCATTTAGAAGTTCAGTGACATCTTCCTGTTTAGCAAATGGAAGTCTTCTTGGGTGTTGTTTGATTGGAGGATGATTTCCTGTATCAATTCTGTGCTGGGTGATGTTCGTTCTCCCGACGTCTTCAGGTGTTCGAGAAAAAAGGTCTTTAAATTCTTGGAGTAGCTTCTCTGCAGCACATCTCTGTTCCTTTCCTAACTCTGCATTCTTTAGTAATTCCGTTATTAATTGTTCTGAAGACTTGGATGCGGTGGATTGCGTGGGACGGTTGATGCATGTAACAGGAGTGCAGGTTGCTAACACCTCATCCTTCTTCACTGTCCGGACCTTATCGCTGATGTTTGCGACTCTCACAGGAATAGTACTCTTGGAGAGATCCACCAGAGATGAAGCTACCAGAACTCCTCTTGGGCTATTGTGTATATTTGGATATTCAATCAATCCATAGCGGAAGAATTGCTTGGTAGGAGGGGTTCCTGAAACTATTGTCTCTGTGTGTGGGGGGATGGAAACTTCAGACTTAGCTGTTATCTGGCAAATTTGCTGAATGTATTGATTTTTAGTATTGAACACAGCGATGTCTTCCGAACTCGAATGCAGTTCATTATTCTTGAAGTCCAATTGAAAGTTAAATTTTCTCAGGAAATCAACTCCAATGATTAAAGGATCTCTTATATCTGCCACATATGCCATATGATGGTAACTGGCATTCCCAAAAGTGATAGTCAAGTTCATTTTCCCATATATTTTGATTTCGTCTCCGGTCACAGTCTGGAGTTTAACACAGGGTGGCGTCCAGATGATCTTCTCTTTTAGTTCTTGAGCCAAATCCTTTTTAATGATGGTCACGTTGGCTCCTGTGTCCAGAATCATCCGGCAGGTGGCGTTGTTGACTTGGCCATAGACGTGAAGTCCATTATCGCCGCCACTCATCGATGAAACATGAAATACTGTAAATTGTGGCTCTTTAATTTCAGGCAACCTCCGCCCCGCGAGATGGCCTCCTCTTAGTTTCCCTGCAGTGATGGTGAAGCCGGGTGATTTCCTACATTTGGTCGTACAGGGCAGTTCCTCTTCACGTGACCATCCCCTCCACAGCCCCAGCACTTTATCTTCCGGTCCTTTATTTCCTTTTTATTCTCCAGGCTGCGCAATCTCTTTAAGATCTCTTCGATACTTCTCTTCATTTCATTTTCACCAGCAGGGGTATCGTTTAATGAGACTGCTCTTATGGTATGGCGGTCTTTACGGGAGGCTTGTTGGGCTGCCTCTATCCTAAGTGCATAGGCTAAAGCTGATTCTACGTCTCTGATGTTGGAGAGTCTTAGCGCTTTTTGAATTTCTGGATCACGAACAGCATCGATAAAGTACTGAAGAGCTAAGTCGTTCCGAGTGTCAGCATGACAGTCTGAGAATGCTAGATGTGACAATCTCTGAATGTCCGCTGCCAGCTCTTGCAAACTTTCGCCCGTTTTCTGGTAACGGGATTTTAGCTGGAGGCGACTATAGTCCTTAGAACACTTCTCTCCGAAGCGTAGCTCCAGTGCTCTAGTCAGTGCCACGAAGTCGTTCCTTTCTTCTTTAGAAACATTTCTCAGTATCTCGGCTGCATCTCCCCGTAATGCTGCTGCTAAGTGGACTGACTTGGCGGTAGAGTCCCAGCCGTTAGCTTCAGCTACGATGGAAAACTGGGTCTTATATACATGCCAGGAGGAACTGCCGTCGTAGGTAGATAGCTTAATAAATTCGTGATTCTGGTTTCTTCTCCCTTTCTTTTCAGTTTCCTGGGGCTTGGATTCTAACTTTTCTTCGAGATTCCGAATCTTGCTCTGCAGTTCATTCCCTATTACCTCTCCGCTCCACTCTTCTCTCATTTTTCTCTCAAGATCTTCCTCCATTCTCTTAAACTTGCTTTTTATCTCTGAAACCTTTCCTTGCAGCTCTTGATCAAAGTTTTCTTTAAATTTCTCCTCAAAATTCTCTTCTATCTTCATAAATCTCTCTTCAAAATTCTTTTCCACTTTCAAAACTTTCTCTTCAAAATTTTCTTCTATCTTTATAACTTTCTCTTCAAAATTTTCTTCTATCGTTATAACTTTCTCTTCTATTCCATCCATTCTGTTTTCCATAACCGTTAATTTACCCTCGATTGATTCTTTCACCGTTGAAAGCTCTCTCTTCATCTCATCTTGATTAGATTTAATGTCTTCCTGAACTTCACCCATAGTGTCTTTCAACTCTCTTTGCGATGTTTCCATTTTCTCTTGTGCTATCTTCATTTCTTTCATCCCTTGACTCAGGCTATCTTTCATCTCTTTTTGTCCAGTTTCCATCTTTTCCAGTCCTGTTTCCATTTTCTCTATCAATCCGGTTTCCATCTTTTCCTGTCCGCCTTTCATTTCATTCATCTGGGTAGCTAAGGTTTCTAGAAGTTTTTTCATATCTTGCTCCATAGCCCTCGTTATCACCATTCACAGACAATCCCGCTTCTGACACCAGAAATGTTGCGTACTTGGGGGTTCGTGAGTTGTCTGAGAATGAAAGGCCAAACGTACAAAAATTCAGTAATTTATTCACAGAAAGTTCCAGAAAAATACAGGTCTATAAACCAAGTATCAGCTTCAATTCAAACAGTAAACACAGCTTAAACAACAGCTGTCAATAGCAAATCCACAGTACAAACTGTATACCAATAACACTTGAAGCAAGTCTCTCTCAAAGAGGCTTAAGAGCAATGCAAGCACTAGCGAAGCTGGCTGAGATCTGAACTGAACTGACCGCCTTGGCGGGAAAGCGCTTCCTTATATACTGTTCCATGGAACCCAGATTTTTCGAGAAAACTCTAAAAAGTGGTCAACCAATCAACTTACAGCTTCCATATTTGGTATATCCCATATAAGGATTTTCTCGCCAAGGTCGCCAAAACAATCGCCAAGGTGGGGAAAAGTCGCCAAATTTGGCGCCAAATGCATTACCTGCATTACTGGGGCTTTTTAATGCGTTTTTAATGGAAAATAAGGCTATTTCAACGCTGAAACGACTAGAAATGCACAAAATTAGCACTTTATCAACTTACTAAGCCTCTTTGAAAGAATTTATACAAAAATAAACACAGTTATTTACAATTTCGTAACAATATTTTTAAAAAATTCACCAGTTTTTACTAAAACAGTGGCTGACTTTTATCACCAAATTATAAGTTAAGCCAAGACAAATCAAAAATAGGAGTGGTCCAGATGTGTTCCGCAGACAAACTCTTTGCTTTATTTATATAGAAGATTTCAACTTGAGATTAAAAATTTGACTGTGCGCATGATTATAATCCTTATGGCTACTATTTAGGACCTCCAAATATATTGAAGACCTCCATAGCTTTGACTTATAAGTATATTGGGGATAGAAAAATAGCTCAGTAACTGAATATACCTTCAGCAGTGGTGAGATAGTTAACAAGGTTATCATCAAAAGGTTTTCAAACTTCCACGGGAGGTACAGGGCCCTTAACCATCTGAGTACTTTTGAAAAGGGCATAATTGTAATGTTGTTTTCACTGCACAATTTTTAAATGTACTAAAATTATGCTTATTTTAATATGCGATTAAAAGTGTAAGTGTGCACATGATCATTATTTTTATTGACTATTACTTAAGGTCTTCAAACTGAAAAACCGATCTAGAAACATATAATTGTATAATTTTAAATTATAAATGTATTGTTGAAAAAATAGCACATTGACTGGATATATCGATCAGCGGTGGTCAGATGGCTAGACTAGTCGAGGCCAGCTAAAAATTTAGGGTTTGAGGACGCTTACTTGACGTAACAAATGGTATTGAAGGGGCGGGGGTGGGTAAATCTTTCAGATTTGTTATTTCAGAAGCTGCGAAACTGTATAACGTAAATGGAGGTAAGAGTAGTGGAATAGCAGATTACATGAACGCAGAAATATTAGGATTGCATCTGACCTTCGAGGCCATCGTCGTAGTGGCCGAGAACATGGTACTATGATTCCAGGAAGAGATCTTTCAGGTTAAAATTACACCACGATCATTCTTCCTGGGAAATAATTGGACACGAGTGCATCACCAAAGCAGGAAGGTTTACTTGCGAATACTAAGAAATTTTAAATTAATTTGGCGTTTGGCTCTCTTTTAAACCTATAGTTTGTTATATTTTAGAGTAGTTCTGCTATCTGCGTAACAAGGAATGAAGAAATGTTTAAAAATTAATTACAACAGGGAACAAAATATTCTAAAATTGTTGCATAAAATGTTAAATGTTGTCAGGTGTTTAGTTTTAGTGCAGACCCAATGAACGCTAAAGGGTTAAATACAAACTGTTCATATGATTCGATTTATTGATACTATAAATTTGATTATCCAGAATAGTTTAACAAAAACTTGTTACGAAATGCATCGACAAACTTGCACTGAAAGTTAAAACAGGTAAACAAACACCATACATTTCTAAATCACAAAAACAATTTCCAATAATTAACCATTACCCTTCATCAGGCAAAACGAAAAAGAAACAGATATGAATATGCTGTGGAAGCAGCATCGTAATTTAGCCACATTAATATGCTGCTACAGGATATTTAAAAAAAAAATCTTAGTGTTGATTATAAAGCTAATTACTAAACAAGCAAAGAAAAACAACAGCGACGAAAAAATTATAATTAAAAGACTAATTAAAACATGCTAATTCATATTTCTAACATTTTTCCTACGTTCTGCGAAAATCAACTCACGCTATTTTTTCATAAATGACCGGACACTTTCGATTTCAGACGTTTTGTCAAGTATCTCAAAAAGTACTAGACGAATCCTCTCGAAAATTTAGTAATATAACGAACATGTTATATCTGATGTATTAGTGTGAAAATTTAGGGCCGAAACTAACTAGGAGTCCAATAAAAAATTAAAGAACTAAGAAAATTTTTGGTATCACCCTGTGAAAAGTAATGATTGAAATGCATTCTGGCTCTATCATGTAATTACGAAATTAATTATTATCTGTGTAAATTTTTATGAGGCTACCACATATATTTATCTAAATATAACAGTTTCTTAATATATATATATATATATATATATATATATATATATATATATATTGTAATCAGGATGTCTGAATATTAAATATTAATTGAAACATGAGCGTTTTTATTAAAGAATTTTTAACTGCGCATGGGCAAACTTCAACAATGTTTAATTTGTACAATTTAATAACCAAAAGTATTGAGTTACTTATACGAAAACGCAAAATAAGTAACAGGTAAATTCAAAAAGTTGTGTGCGATAGAATGAACAGCAACTCATTTCCTCTCCAGCAAAAAAAAAAAAAAGAAAAAAATCTAATGTGGGCACCACATGACTTCCTTATACACACATTGGAATATATATAGTTACAAATTTGTAAAGAATAGTAGTTATTTTTATATAATTTCATTCAAAGAGGCTTGGTCAGGCTTTAAATGTTAAATTTTGCATTTCTAGATTGTTTTCTCTTTAAAATAGCTAATTTTTTTTTTTAAACCATTAAAAAGCTTCATTAAGGCAGGTAATGGCCTTAGAGCTATATTTGGAAGTTTTTCGATTTTTGGCGACCTTGACGAGAAAACCCTTGTTACAATATTATCCTTACCGATATACCAAGCAGCTAAGCTCGAATTTATATACAATCTAAATACCTATATCGAAATTTTCGGTTGTTCCTAAATTACCAAAATTTCTGCTCTGTAATGTTTTTAACAGTGTTTATTTGATTTCTGTCGTAAGAATGTCTGTTTCATTGGATTGTGTCGAGGACATTCATTGATTATTAATTTTTGTGGCACAAAAAAAGTGTTTTATTAATCTGTTTCCTGAATATTCGTTAAATAAAATGCATTCATCGGCTAGAACCTACTTATGTTTTACGAATTACTTTCTTCATGCAAAAGTGTGATAATTTTCAAAACAATATCATTGCGGACTCTAGCTACTGGCTGAATATTCATTAAATGAAGTGCATTCGTCGACTAGAACCTGATTATGTCCTTAAAAATTACTTTGTACATGCAAAAATGTCAAAAAGACGGTATCATTACAGGCGATATGTAAGGGCTGAATATTCATTAAATAAAGAGCATTGGTCAACTAGAACCTACATATGTCCTTAAGAAATAGTTCTTACATGCAAAAATGACAATAATTTTCATAAGAATATCATTACGGGCTCTACTATGAGCTGAATATGTATTAAATATAATACATTCATCGACTGGAGCCTGCTTATGTAATTTCTACACGCAAAAATGTCAACAACTTTCATAACAATATCATTATGGGCTGCTTATAGATTTATTAATGTGCATTCATGGACTAGAACGTGCTTATGCATTAAAATATTATTTTCTATACGCAAAACTGTCGGCAACTTTCATAACAATATCATTACAGGCTCTATCTACGGGCTGAATATCCATTAAATAAAAAGCATTCGTCCACTAGAACCTGCTTATGTCTTCGAGAATAATTTAACTATACACGCAAAAATATCGACAACTTTCATAATAATATCATTACGGCCTCTATCATTAGCTTGTTTTGAAATCTCTATGTTGGTTGGTCATATATAATGGCCAAAATCTTTGTATTTTTAGTCATTATAAATATAATTTTCATAAATATCTTCAAAACGGAAAGTCACAGAAAGACCAAAAAGGAAGGTGCACAACTAGATATTATAACAAACCTATATACCAATTTGCAACGTTCTACGTTGAATCAATTTTGAGTTATGCAAGATACACTCACTCACATACTTACATACAGACGTCACGAAAAATCGTGTAAAGTCGTAGATATTTTTAAAACGGGAGCTCGTATTAAGACCGAAGTTACAGATATAGAACGGGACATCATGACATACGCGAATATAAATTTGCAGCGTTCTAAGATCATTAGTTTTTGAGCTATGCGAGATACAAAATCCATTTTGCAAATCGGGATTACTACACTTCCTTATCTCTCTATATATAAATGAATGTTTGTCTGTATGTCCTTTATAAAACCGTAAACGGCTTGACCGATTTCGATCATTCTTTTTTTTTCCTTATAGGTCAGGGATGGTTTAGGGAAAAAAAAAAATTAAAAAATTCGCCCCTCCAAGGGGGGAGGGGGGGGGCAAAACGTGAATTCAGAAAATCCTTCATATCTCAAACACAAAAACAGATATCCGTAAAATTTTTGCTTTAAAATATAGCTAATATAAATGTCTAAAAACCAATTTCTGGAATTTTCGAAATTCGGTCCACAAGGGGGGGCGGGGGGGGGGGGGCAAAACGGGATTTCACATGCGTAAAACGCGATTTCGCATAATCCTATATATCTCAAACAAAAAAAAAACAGATATACGTGAAATTTTTGCTATAAAATATAGCTGATACAAATATCTAAAAACCAATTTCTGGAATTTAAAAAATTCAGCCCCCAGGTGGGGCAGCAGGCGGGGGGAGGGGCGGCAGGGGCAAAATCAATTCGAAATACAGTTAGGCCTTTCAAAATTGGTACAGATAGGTTTCAATAGCCTGCAAGTCGAATGAGGATATTTTCGAAAGCGTAGAGTTATTAGGAGGGGAGAGAAGGGGGCAGGGGAGAGGGAGGGGGGGGCAAAAAAAAAATAAAAATAGAGTTAGATCGTTCAAATTTGGTATATAGAGGTTTTCGATACTTACAAATTGATTGCTGATATTTTCGAATTTGTAAAATTATTAGGAGGTGCGGGAAGGGGGTGGAGTTGTAAGGGGAGGGACTATGGGCAAAAACAAATAGAAATACAGTTAGGGCATTCAAAATTGGTACAGATAGGTTTTAAAGGACAGCATGTCGAATGGGGATATTTTCGAAAATGTAAAGTTATTAGGAGGGGCGAGAAGGGGGGAGGGGATGGGGGGGAAATAAAAATAGAGTTAGATCGTTCAAAATTGGTACACAAATGGTTTTCGATACTTAAATTCGAATGCGGATATTTTTGAATTTGTAAAATTATTAGGAGGGGCGGTAAGGGAGGGCTATGGGCAAAAACAAATAGAAATGCAGTTAGGCCGTTTAAAATTGGTACAGATTGGTCTGCAAGTCGAATAGGGATATTTTCGAAAGTGTAACGTTATTAGGAGGGATGGGAGGGGGGGCGGAGGGGCAAAAAAATAAAATAGAGTTAGATCATTCAAAATTGGTACATAGAGGTTTTCGATACTTACAAATCGACATTTTTCCTAATCAGATTATGTTTCGCTTTTTTTTTTTTTTTTTTTTTTTTTTTTTTCGTGATAAAAATTAATGCAATTTTGAGAATTCAGTAATTATAGTGATTCATTTAAAAATAGGGTCCAGCGAAGCGGGCGAAGCCTGCTTGTACTTTATATAAGGAAGTGAAAAAAGCTAAACTATAAGCAGTTTTACTGATATTTTTAATTTGATTCAATCAATGGTAATACAGTTTTCGATAACTGTAAATGAATATAAATTGTAAATAAAATCTATTTTTAATTTTAAATAGAACTTCTATATTATTTTCCTTATTTATGAGAAAAACTTATTTTTAGTTTATTCTATCATGTACAACATTTTCATTTTCAAAAATATTTGTTTGGGGTTTTCTTATCAGTAGCTCAATACTGTTGGGTATTATATTATGCAAATGGAAATTCGTTAAAACTTGCTCATTCGTAGTAAAAAAAATATTTAGTAAAAATACTCATATTCCATTAGATATTTAATGATTTTACAACCTGATAGCAGTACGCTGTGTCTAATATAGTATTTCAAGTTTTTTTTAAAGTACGTTTGCACTGGATTTAATATATCCTGCGTGTTAGAAATTAAAAAAAAAAAAAAAAAAAAAAAAAAAAAAAGTGGCTTTCTTTAAAATAATTTTTAAAAGAACTTTATTTTTTACAGGGTGATCACAAATGTTTTTTTTTTGTTTTTTTTTTTACTCTTTTACTAATCTTCCATTTGCTTTCGGGATAAAACCATTATAATATTTTAGGTATAACATGTTCTTTACACTCCTAAAGTTTTAAGATGAGTCTTCCATTACATTTCTAGATATTTGACGAAACATCTAAAATCGAAAGTCTCTGGTCATTTATAGAAATGTGGTGTATATTTATTCCAACTTTTTTATAGAAAATGTATATTAATATATATATATATATATATATAAAGTAAAAGTTTTGTCAATAATATTTACATTTAGGTGACATTTGTCTCCTTGTCGTGATACTGGCGCGAGCTCTAAGTACGGATAAAGGTGACGTTTTTCGTTTATTCTAATGATTAAGGATTACATTGTTCATTTATTTTACGTCCTCTCCTTTCTTGCGTTTCATATCTACAATCCTAAGACGCATAGAAATTCAATAATTGACAATGTCATGTTATTTAGAGTAGACTAATGCTTCCTCTATCAGTACCTGCAACTAAACTTTTCGGTACTAAAAACCCAAAGCGCCATTAGGAGATTAACTGCGCTCATTTTGGATAGGGCAGAAACTTTACTTAACCGCTTACTTAAACTTACTCGATACAACCAATTTAGTAGTGAGAGTTCCATCATGACCTGTCTGTTAGTCTTGTGACATCGTCAAGATTTTCCTCTTTTGTACACGACTGCCAGTGTGAGGTCCAAGGTGCCTCTCTGTCTGCGAAGTCATGAAAACGGACATTCCGTGCATCCTTTCACACTCTCAGATGCAAATTCGCCGTAATTTCACACTCGACTTTGATAATACCGACTTGTGCTCCCAGGCGAAGATTGTACCCAGACATTTTGACGCCGAGCAAACACCAAAGAACTATTAAACGGTGTGAACTTATGTATCTCACGTGACCAAAAACTTTCTGATTTGTTGTCATCTTGTGGGAAAATAGTCCCCCCCCCCCTTTGCAACTTATCAAAATTTTGGAGGACTGAAAAATCAGAAAAAACTCTAGAGACTTGGATTATGCACAGTGTAGCGAGAAGTCGTTCTCCTGAACTTCTCTGTAATTTTATACATGCTAGGAATCACATATATATGTGATGCATGTTTTTATGATTTTCCTGTATGAACAGGATGATAAAAGGAATGGTTATGTACTATTTCGTATTATTATTAAAACTTTGTTAAGTTTTCCACAAAAGTATTTATTTTTTAGTTTCACTAAAATAATCAGATTGATTTTTAACAAAAGTTGCAGTTCAAGTGATGTCTTCTGAACCTAATACCGAATATATCACAGTCGGGCTTTCACGTGCATATCGGGTAAAATAACCACACACTGGATCCTAGATCAAACCAGGAAAACAAAACTAGTATTTATTAAGTGCACTTAAATAAAAATTAGTATAAGCAAATAAATTACACGATATTCAGATATTATAAAGGTTACGCTGTTAAATAATTTTCGGAAAATAAACATTAAAAAATGTCAAAATATTCAGATATTAAATACTTTTATAGAGGCACTGATTTTTCTGATTTTTTGTGATATGTGTATTTCCGATAAAATTCAGGAATAAGTAAGAAACATAAGAAGCAATTTTCGTCCCAGTAATTTGAGAAAGCAAAGAGCAGAACAAATATTTGGAAACGGTAAAGTCTTAGATTAATTTGGACAAACTGCAAACACTTTAAAATAGATATTACCTATAAAATATTCCTTAACTGAAAAAATAATGATAAAATATTAGTAAACAATAAGAAACTCTTAACTGTTAAACAAATAAATTCAAAAATATTAAATATTTGTAAAATACTAATGCTACATTATAAAACAATTTTTATTTTATTATATATATATATATATATACACACATATGTATATATATAATAAAATATTCTGTAAATAATCTCATACAAGTTAAAAACTAATTTAAAAAAAAAACTTTCGTTAAATAATTTATTTAGATTTTCAAAAGTTTGTTTTTCCATAAAATTATTCGTATAACAAATTATTCAAGATTAATTTGCAACCTACAAATATTTTGAAAATTAAAGTTGAACAAAGTAAATGTATTCAAAATTTAAAGAAAGTTTCCCGAACATGGCTTTTATTTATTTATAAGTTTTTTCCATGCTAATTTATGGCAGTAATTGTTATTTAAAACTACCGATATAATTAAAGCACATATGAAGATTTTTGCACATCTTGGAAAAAAAAAAGCATGGTGGTTAAATTGCAAAAAGTATTTTTTCATAAAGTGTTGCGGAGCTTTTGTTAAAAGCTGCATCTGTATACACAATTAGGTTCATTGTTATATTTGGTACTTTACAACTTAACAGATTTTTAAACCATAATAGTTGATTATTAGTTTGTTATTTAATAGAAAATCCTAAACAATGGATATAACTCATCATTGTGTCATCAACAATAAATAATAATACATAAATAATTCATATCTGAATTAATGATTAGTTAGAAAAACTCAAGTAGAAAAAACGGGTTTTATTTGTGTAGCACTTTATTGACAGCTGCCATCAATGTATGTAAACTTCATAATTTAGTGTTGCCAATTTTTAAAACTATATTATAATGAAACCAGCGCAATCACTTTCAGTGATACACTGAAATTTAATGAGTGGATGTAGCTCTTTTCGTCTATTAGTACGAAATATGTGGTTTTTAACACAATTACTTTTGTGGATCGATAAATATGACACCCGATTTCGCCATTTAAAAAGTTAAAGCCTTATCCAAATAGTGGAATGATGGTAAACATCTTGAAAACTGTTTAACCTAGAAAGTAGTCTTTTTTTATATGTAAATCCTTTATTTAATTTCGTTATTCACTTCATTGTTAAAAATTTTCAAAGGAGAAGAAATCGGGGAAAAATAGGTCTGCTGTACAATTTGGAAAACGCTTTAGTTAGAAACTAGATATTTGATACGGAAGTTCTTTATTCAAGTTTATATTTAAAATGTTATTAAAGCGTTGTTCAATCTTTTAAAGTAATAAAGAGGAAGGTAAAGAAAAGAGGTTTCTTTCCACAACATGCTACTCGCTGCCTACGATAGAGTCTTTTCCACCGGCGTAGAATCAGATGTGGGTTCCTACTGCCTTCAGCAATGTCTTTCATGGGCACTTTAATTTTGGTATTTATCAGATGGCAAAAGCTGTTATTAATCAATAACTATGATTTTAGAGATGGGTGTATCTCAACATCTATTAGATATTTTAGTTTCGGTGCGACGTATTTTATAGCTCTCGCGCTTTCTACTATATTACCATTTGATTCCGGCTAATTTAAACAAACAAACAAACATAAGATATTCCTTTCAAAGGAATTAAATGAAAAAAAAAAAAAATTAACTTAAATTTTAATCAGTTTAATTTTCTACTATATTAATATATATATACATATATTTTTTCGATAAATACAATATTAAAAAGAAATCATAAAATAATTAATTAAATAAACAAAGAGTAACAGAGTAACAGCCATTGGTATGTGATGCAGACGAAATAGAAATGAAGTAGAAAAATCGTTGGATAAAATTGAAAAAAAAAAAAAAAAAAAAAATTCAAAAAATTATAATTCGAAAATCGAAACATTCCTGATGAGGTACACCCTTGCCAAGTTTTGTTGCTTTTTAACCAATAGCCTGATGTTCAGACTGCCTTACACACATAGTTCAAATGTAGAGTTCTTTTCAAAGATACCCATATTCAAAATAACACCTTCCGAGGGGGTAGCTATTCACCTCAATGTGCACAGTTATTTTCTAGATTTCTGCTACTATTATCTTAAATTCATATTAGATTTACAAGCATTTGTTAAATTTAATTTTCATTATGTACATGCGTTTATATAAAAAAAAAAAAAATCTATATTACTATGTTAAAAAACTTGAAAAGTGGGATGACAGCGCCACCTTTTGAGCGATTGATTCTCAAATGCAATCATTACTAGTTTAACCAAATTACAACTAAATACCAAGTTTAATTGAATTTCGTTCACTGGTTTGTAAGATACAGTGTCCACAAAATTTTCGATACCCTCAGATATACAGACATTTTCTAAAAATGGACAAATCGTGTTTAACACATCTCAGAACATGTAATTCCGTCAAAAACCACAGAATCAAAATTATCACGAATTCAATACATTGTTCTTATATATATATGTGAAAATTATGAAATAATCTTTTAACCAAAGAAAAAAAAATAAAAACCCTATTGCAATCCTTAATACGTAATAACAATGATTTATATTGTTATGTATTATCAAAAATAGCATATAGCATGATTAAAACTAAAATATATTTTCTCTTATTTGAGGTACATTTCATCTTATTAGGTAATAACACAATACTTATGATTACTTACATAAAACAATGTTAGATATGTACACAATAAATAATTTAATTCTATTCGTAACCTTAAATCCGTTAAATCACAAAACTAATTTCAGACTTTAACGAAAAAAAAAAAAAAAAGAGTTAAGAAGACAAATTTTCTTGCATTCGTTAATCAGACAGGCATTTCTGTTTACTTGAATATCTAAGATAAACTTTCTATGAAAGTATTTCAATTAGCAAAGGAATCTTTTCGAATGCAAATATTTTCCTTTAGTAAAAAGGTTTCTTTTATGAAGTATTTAAATATTCAAGTCAAACTAAAAAATATTTTCTACAATAAGAGTAATTGTTATTTATCTAAGATTAATATTTATTGCAATAAATTTATTAATTATTTATATTTTTAATTGTAAAAGATATTTCTTTTTTCCATTTAGAGACTATATTTTAAACATATTTAATTTAAAATGATAATTTATAATTTATATAATAGTATATAATATGAATTAAGCTGCTGTAATAACTTATATTAGGATAATGTTATTTATTATTATATAATAAGTTTATATAATTGCCGAAACGTCAGTAGAGTCCTTATTATTGAAACTCAAAATATTTTTGGTGCCTGTTTGTATGTGTGTATGTCTGAGCGTACCGCGACAGCTGCAGCAAAAATCACAGGCTGGTACATATGTTCATGAGCCACATGGAATTGAATTAAAAATTTTGGGTGTGTATTTTTTTTGTGGTTCGTGTACAGGGACACACAAAAGTTTTTCTTATCATTAACGCATATGTACAGAATTTGTCTGTACCGCGACAGCGGCATCAAAATTCAGCCGATTCGCATGCAAATTTGTACACAAGTTTACGCGCCATACAGAACTATCTCACTGAGAAAAAATTCTGTAACTGACACCTAGAATCTAAGTTGTGGCTGTAGAAAAAATAGTTCCATGTCATCCTTATAAATCTTAGTCCCCTCGGAAAGCGAGTTCTAGAAGCCCCTATTAGAATTCTAGAGCGTTTGCCTATATTCTCGAGGGTAAAGTTATTTAAAAATCTCTGCAAATAAATGAGACTACAAGAGGCGGGTTTCAGAAACTATAATCTTGGTTTGTTACCAAATTCTAAAAAATCAAGCGAGAATTTCTCGCAATACAAATGGTTCAGAATATTTAGAATATTCAGAATATTGTTTCACCATCTAGAAATGTGTACACTAGAAATTCTCGATAATTTCGTCTATTCAGTTTATTGGGTGCCTTACGCGCATAGTTCGGAAATCTACATTTCTAGTTAAGGGATTTAGAAAATGGTCACTTATTCATTCTAGAGGAAGGCGGTATATTTTATTTCTCAGTGCTGTATATACTTTGTGTGCATATTGTTTATGATTCGTGTACAGGAGCACACGAAATAATTTCTTACCATTATGGCCTATGGACAGAATTTCGTTTAAAAGTATTTTAACACAGTTACACCGCATTAAATAAAATGAAAATGACACACATTATTGAGATGCTTAAAAGTATACGTGGCGTTGCGGATTCGAATGGCGAACTCGACATCAGGTCATTTTTTTTCCCCCACCACCCGAATCTAGATCCTTCAGAGAATCTGCAGGTATAGCTTTCATGTTGAGATCATCCTTGTTTCCGTCTCAAAATATGCATGGACGATGCATAAAAATTATTTTCAAATGCTTTTTCCCCAAATCTCCATTTATTGAGTTCGCCTTTCGTACTATTCGCAACGCCTCATACGTTCTGTCGAAAAATGTGTCCTTAGATTTAATAATTAATCGACAGGACCTTACAAAATTGTACTGATGACATTGCTTAATCATCCAAATTATGTCAGATTTCGTACCATTGTTCATGAGATACATAAAATAAGTAGTATAGTTTTTAATAGTGCGTACATTGTTTATGGCTCATGTACAGGAAAACACAAACAAATTTCGTAACATTAGGGACTATGGACAGAATTTTATTTCAGTGCATTTTAACGTGTTTATGATGCATTCAATATAATGAATTAGGATACATTATTAAGATACTTAGAATAATATTATTTCTAGAAAAAGATACGGATAGACTAAATAACTTATTTAAAGGGACACACAAAAGAAATCCGATGGCATTCTGTAATCATCAAATGTGGTTCAATTATTAATGCGTTACAAGGAATTAGTTGCATGGCTTTATTTGTGTATATAATGTTTGCGTATTATGTATACGGACACACACACACACACAAAAAGTACCATTATGGTTTATAAACGGTATTTTTTATAAGTGTGTTATAACATGGTTACATCCCTTTAAACATAGCGAAACAATCATTCATTATTAGAATGTTTAGAATAATATTTTCTCTAGAAAATGTAGGCGCAGTATATGTAATTAGTTTACAGGGATACACAAACTAATTACGTTATGTTATGTGATCATTTGACTTCAAATTGGAAACAAGTATTTTTAAGTTACAAGGAACTGACACGACTATGTGTTACATGAAAATATATATACAGATATCGGTAGATAGATATATACAGATAGACACAACTGGGTGTCGATCTCATATTCTAAATTTGATGCAATTATACACTAAATAACGTACATATAACCTTCCGTTAAAAAGGGGATTGTAACATAACAGTGTCACCTTTTGGATGATATAAATAAAAAGCTAATTCGCATGAATTTAATTCAATGTGCAAATTAATATCAAGTTACGTTAAATTCTGCCAATTTGTATTTCGTGAGATACAGTGTTAGGAGATACACAATATTTTGCTAACACACACACACATTTTCCAAAAATGTTTGAATCGTGTTCAAAACATATCAAAATATATAAATTATTCAAAACGGAAGTCGAAAGTTATCACGAATCCAATACCATCTTCATTTGCATAAATTCTAATATATTTGACATTATATATATACTATATATTTCTTTTTTTTTTTTCATTACACTGAGTAAAATTCATACCATATCCTTGTCTGTTTAACTCAATATTTTAAAACTGAAAAATAAAATAATTCCTATATTATATTAAAATATTTTTAAAATTTAAATAATTGTTAAAAAATAACCATATTTTTTATTTAACGCATTGACTATGTATTTGGCCGCGGAAGCCTGGTCGGTAAGAGCAGCAAGTTCGAGATCGAAAGATTGTAGATTCGGTCCTCGAGCCGGCCGAAGATCTGCGCGTACGCGAATGGCAGCTGGTGCACGTTAAATTTCGTCGTGGTCACAAAGTCCTCCAAGTTCCCATCAAAAACTATACTTCTGAGGGTACCGGAACATGGGTTTATCTCGGCCTTGATCCGCATCAAAATTCCAGTTCCTATTGTTTGCTGGTGCTGCCCTCTTTTACCAGCTTCTGGAGCTAATTCGTTCTTCCTCCCTAGTGGCGCTTCTCTGAAAAACGGAAGGCGCACCCCTCTCGCCTTAAATCCGGATAGTTCCACTTACGGGCTCGGGATTTCCGAGTGGCATACGACAACAACAACTGTGTATTTTAGTATAGAAATTTATTAAGAAATTTATTAATTAATTAATTTATTTATTTATTTTTTAAATTATTAGTATTAATCGACTGCATTTTCTAGGCCATTCATCGACTCTTCGAAATTTGCTCGAGTAAAAAGCATGAACATATCATGTCGAGCAGTATCTAAGACCAGTTTTCGATTAGTAAAAATTCACCGAAAGTAGATATCGAGTAAATTACAAATATAGGAGAAACTCGATGAAAATGACATGTTTTTTATGAATTTTGACGAGACCAATTTCTTAAATTCATCGAATATGATTTTTCAATGGGCGATTACATTTCGCTGCTTGGGTTGACTCATTAGACCACTGGAAGTAAAGAGGGGTGATACATTTTCTTGTAGCTGGCTTCCGTAACATACAATTGGATGGCACTTTTTTTTTTTAACTGACATTACAGGAAGAAATACAGTACTCATATACCATCAACTTATCAATTACGTACTGCTTCCAAAGGCAGAGGTAAAGTTTGGAAAAGTTGACGTTCGTTGACTATTTCCTATGTACGTCAAAACTTAAAAAATGTCCTAAAAATTTCATTGCAAATAAATGTCTTGGAGTTTTTTAAATCTCATTGCCCGACTACCGTAGCTAAGTATTGAATTCGGTCTAAAAATTCGATATCGGTTTATTACCTGATTTAAACGCTTTAAGGTCTCCTAAGTCCAAAAAGTAGTTTGTGGCAATTGGTCAGTATATGTGTATATGGGCATGTAGGTGTGCATGTCTGTGAGGAATCTTCTGACTGTCACATCTCCGAAACTAATAAAAATAGAACTACGATACTTCAAAATTGAGACAAATCTGTAATACAGATAATTTTTCCAGTTTTGGGTGAAAATTGGAAAACAGGAAGTGGGACGGCAAGTTCGTATCTCAAGAACGACTCGAACGATTTTCTTCAAAGTTGCTATATAAATACTCTATTAGATATCCGTTTTATGAATTAGTTTGTTAGTTATGGAAAAATGATAGGAGCCCGGTATAAAAAAGTTCAATCTCAGGTCTCGCCATTGCGTTCCTCTTAAATGGCTGTACTAATATTTTTTCAAACTCGCCATATCAATCCCCTTATAAATTTCCTTTTGCATACAATTGTTGTTTTCTGGTTAACAACTGAGTATGAAAAATGTTGGGTAAAGTAGGTATCTCAAAAACGGCTGTAACGATTTACTTGAAAATTGTTACATAAACCATTTCATATATCCTTTCTCATGTATTACGTGGTTATTACAGGAAAATTAACTGTCATCCAGATTAGGTAGGTCAGTTTATATCACGGATATTGATATTTAAATAAATGACTCTATCGAATTTTTTTTATTATTATTATTGATTCTCGATGTAAACTCTGTTTTATATGCCCTCACACGTGTATTAGCATCCTCTTATCAGAAAACTTTTAGGTGTCTGCTTTGTTAGATCAATTTTATTTTTCTGATCACATCTCCCAAAAGTGCATATAATACGTGTAAGAGTGGGTAATGGAAATCGTGTGGTTATTGCGCACCGGATTTTTTTTCCTCACGAAATTATCTTATTATAGTTTAACAATAATTTCTAGAAATATTTATTCATCAATTTACTTCTATATATAATATATATTTAATTGATGCACCAAAATCTTTCATTTAGCATCATGGTAAACAATAATCAAGAATGAAAGTGTTTTTTATTTAATGTTTTTAATTGTGCGTCACTTGCGATTGAGAACTGGCCGGGGGGTCACCAAATTGATGACCATTTCCGTAAGGGCACCTACCTTTGCGCCTAACAGGGACAACCCATCCATGACTTGTCCGGGATACGAACCCAAGCCCAACTTGTGAGGAATTCGAGTCTGCCATGATCTCAATTCCTCAATCTTAATCTTAAAGATAAACTTAATTACTTAATTAGATAATAAGAAAAGCTCGACACAAAGTTAAATGGAAAATTACTCAGTTTATTAATGCTTAATTTCAAGGCGGGTGTTGGGCTAACTCAATTGTAACTCTAATGACCTCAGATAATATCTTCAACAGTGCATAAAATAAAAGGTAATTTATCTCACCAATACTGATCTCGTTGACGACTGCAATCTGTTACCACTAACTATTCTCACACCAGAGTCGGCTGGATTCCCTAGACGCGACAGATTCTTCTCTTACTTTACGCTACAACACTACACCTCTCTACCATCACTTAACATACGCATAAAACTATCACCACCAACATTACTCTTTACTCCACCTCCTCTCACACTAATACGCTACAATTCTCTACCACTACCAATTCATTATTTTTCTCTTCCAAAACAATCTCCATCTTATACTACATTCTACAACTTCCTTTCTCTTCATTTCAATCAATACTTTTAAAATCACTTCCCATTAATCTAACTCTCCGAACCTAATTCATTCGTTGCAGCACCCTGCCAGCACAAAACTAACCCGACCAAAACTTTCGCCGAGTCACTGGCATCGAAGCGATTTTAACCGTCCCCACTTTCTACTTTGCTGGATCCAGCTTAAATTCAAACAACTGTGGAGACGTTCTGTAGTCTCAACCTCACAAACTACGTAGGAGCAAGGTACGCTAACCGTCTGGGCGGCTACCAAGAATGAAAATCATGATCATAAAACAATTCAAACGTTTTTCTTTTTATTATAAAATCTAAAGTTTGCAAAACATAAAATAAAATGTAAAATAAAATTTAGTAAAATTTCATGCAAAACGAATTATTTTATTTAGCTTATTAAAAATAGAGTCAGTACTCATTAACGTTATAGTTTTTAATAAATTAAACTTCAAAGATGTTTTTTTCTTTAATATACTAAATTAGCGTTTTAGTATATCAAGCATCTGGAAACAAATAGAAAATAAGTTTTCTTGCGTAATTTAAATAATCAGTTTCAGAAATAATTTCAAATTATATTCTTATAATAATGTAAATTTTAAATTTATTTCAAGTAATTATTTATCTTCGTCGAAATAATTATGCTTTTTTCATGTTTAAATAAATTTTCAATTAAAATTTTATTTTGTTATTTAAAATGTTAATTATTTGTGTAATTAGCAATTCTTTTTCTTTTCTCCCCCCCCCCCTCTCTCTCTCTCTCACTTTTTTTTTTTTTTTTTTTAAGAAGTGTAGTTATGCAACAAATTAAAAAGAAGATTTATATTAAAATTCTTATTACATATACTTAATGGCATCAATAATGTTTTCTTTTTCTTTTAAGTAATTTCGAATACTTCAGTTTACTATTTAAATAGTTATAACTGTTGAATAGTTAACTGTTAGTTTAAATTAGCGTTTTTTTTTTTTTTTTTTTTTTGCGCGTGTGTGTTCTTGAAAAACGTTTTAACAAGAAAATCATGTTTATGTAAACATTACGAAAAAATATTCTTTTGGTTATAGTATAGATATTTACAAATATTATTTCATGACTTTTTTTTTTTTTTTTTTTTTTTTTTTTGTAAAAGAAAAATATTACAATGTGATGTATATTCATAATTCCAATCATTTTTATTGAAAAAGTAATCAGAAAGCTTTTATTTCTAGAAAGCCTTTGGACATTTTTAAATCCTGAAGTTCATTGACCACATACAATAATTTATTAAAATCACACACTAAACTGATTGGGAAGAAAATCATATATATATATATATTAATTCATTTTTCCAATTGAGTGAAAATAATGCCTGGACTGGGATTCGGACCACGGATCTTTGACTTACAAGGTCAACGCTCTACCAACTGAGCTATCCAGGACGACAACCGGTGAGCATTACTCACTCAGACAACCTTTAGGCAGAAACATCTGGTCTATCATGTAGATAGCTTGACAGAATATGCCGCAGGTAATGAAAAACACAATTAAATAAAGGGAGGAAGAAATACAATTTATTAAAATCACACACTAAACTAGTGTGTGATTTTAATAAATTTTATTTCTTCCTCCCATTATTTAATGGTGTTTTCAATTACCTGCGGCATATTCTGTCGAGCTATCTACATGATAGACCAGATGTTTCTGCCTAAAGGTTGTCTGAGTGAGTAATGCTCACCGGTTGTCGTCCTGGATAGCTCAGTTGGTAGAGCGTTGACCTTGTAACACATACAATATGTTTCTGAATTCCAAGTACAAACTTATAGTGGGGGGAGTAAACATGATACTTATTTTTTTTAAACAGCATAAGACTAAGATCATGACAAACATTTACTTCACAAAACAGTATTAGGTGCCCATCTTTTAAATAGGAACTATTGCTAGAGCTTCAGTAATTTTGCTGACGACTGTATTAAACGTGATATCCATACTTTAAAAAATATTATAATAATCTCGGCAAATTTTAGTGCATTGTGGAGATAACAACTGTTCTTCAATGAACGAAAAAATATATTTAAGTCACTCGGATAGTTAATGATTTAATATTTCTGCTATACTAAAGGTCCAATTTCTACAACTTTGTTAATGTGAATTTGAATATTTTTTTAATTCATATTCTATGCGGAATTGGTTTTAATTTGTTGTATAACAAATGACTATATATCAAATTTGAGAATCTCAACTCTACGTTTCCTTTTACTTAGAATGACCGATACACAAATGATTGCATACACCATGGCGCGTCGTCACTACAGTTTACAAATATAAAGTTATTTTAATTCATCATAATATGTTGAAATTTAACAGTAAATTTTAGAATAACTTGCTATTAAAATTGAATAAACATGTTAAAAGGAATTTTTATTTCACTTTGAATAAAAATAAATATAAAACAGTAAACACAATGTAATTTTTTATTGATGTCTATGAACAAATTATTTATTATTTAACCATTTAGTATTGAATGATTTATTATCATTTTTTTTCGTCTTTATCACTGATATTTAGTTTTAAAATTGTTATAAAATATTTTAATTTAAAATAGAAAAAGGAGTTATTAAAAATATATATATATATATATATATATATATATATATATATATTATTTTAATGATTTTTCTTAAATTTGATTTTTCTGTCGTGGTATCACACTTGCTTTTATTAATTGTTACAGCATAACAAAGCAATATATTAAATAACCGATTACTAGTACAAATCCCTCCCATGCCTATTCATTGGTATTTCTAGTTAGAATTTTTATTAATTGTTACAGCATAACAAAGCAGTATAGTAAATAACCGATCACTAGTACAAATCCCTCCAATGCCTATTCATTGGTATTTCTAGTTAGAATTTGTGTTTGTAATAAAAACCAGAAAGAGAGGCTCTAATAGCAAAATTTAACAAAATTTCCCAAAAAATTTAAAAGTGATTTTATTAAAATATTTTATATGTGTGGAATATTGAATTAAAAATTATTAATTCTTTAACCTGGAATGCTTTAGATATTTTTGAAATAAATTTTTAAGATTGATTTTATTTTATCCACTGTTAGAACATTATGACTCTGTTTTATCTTAAAATAAAAAGTGTTAATAACACACGATATAAATATATCTAATACAAATAGTCTTTTAGAGAATGATACAATTTATCGTAAATAAATTATTTCTGTTTGGATAAGAAGTTCAGAATTCAAAATTAACATAAATACTTAATCCAAATTTCTTAAAATACGATTTCCCCACAGAGGACACCCCATTCTTTCCTAGGTTCGTCGAGAAGACAGTTTTGGCATTAATCCGCCACCCTAATGCCGATTGAAAGTCGATTATATTAATCTGAGCAGTTTGTTGTTTCCTATAACTTTTATCTAAAAAAAAAAAACTGTTGCAATATATGACTTGAAAGTGCCCTCATTTAAACACTCTCATAATAGTATAATTTAAATTCCTCTTAAAATATGAAGTTGTAAAGTTAACGTTACAAGTACATCCTTGTTACAAGTACAGCGCAGAAAAAGGTTCATTTCATTGTACAAAACTTTATGCTGTTGGGATATGAAGTCTAGAATTCAAAATAAGCATACACATTTGATACACATTATAAAAAACCATTCAATTGTTCTGAGTAGTTCGTTGCTTTCTACTAATACTCATATGAAATTTAAAAAACCTACTGTTGCAAAGAGCAATCAGACATCCATGTACTGTTACGTATCACAGAACTTCACATTGTAGAATTACAGGAAAATTATCTGGCAAATGTATTGCCTACTTTTTGTGTTGTAATTTTACTGTGTGTTGTAAAATAAATTTTAGGTGAATTTGTGAGGTCTGCGCCCCAGCATCTACAGCAGACCCCATCTCAATAGCTACTTAAGTTAGAAGATAAACAGAGACTCTTGAATAAAATTAAACGAATGTTTATTCAGACTTTGAATATGGTTAAGGGGCAATGTAAAGAAACTCACGGCGTTATTTAAATGAATAAACTAAAGCAGATATAAATGGTTATGCTCACCACTGATGGCTAAGATAACTGCTTGCAGAAACTTGACTTAATCTTTTGCACTCAGTGAATACCTCCGATGATCAGACACCGTGAAGGAGAACTCCAGTTAGCTTTTTCACATACTACTTTTATAGCCCCTCAATACACTACTACTCGTCTAATTATCAGGCTCCAACACTGAGATGAAGCACAACTGGAGCAAATGGTTCTAATAAATTTACACAATGTTTGTACATGCCAGTTTTTCTGCAATCGTTTGCCGTACAAAGTCATACCTTGCACGGCAGGCAACCTTTGCGGTTCGTATATTACTATTATACCTAAAAAATTAAAAATTAAAATTGTAATATCATTTTTAGCATATGATTGTTCGAACAGACAACCTTTACACAATTTGAAATATAAAGGTAACAAATGCTTTCTGCCGTGCAACGCTCGGAACACAAACCTTCCAAAAACCGGTCCAGCATTTCCTTCAGCTGTTCTTCAGCTCAGTGGGCTCCACCGTCAAATCCACTCATAACTTGATACTCGCATAAACCTCTATTCTTTCCAACACCAACAAACTTTCATTCCAACATCTCGCTATTTAAACAACCTCAAAACAGAATACATATTTAACTTCGATTCACCTAATTACATGTCCAAAACTAATCGTATTCAACTAGAGCCCCTAAATAATATAATAGGCCGGCGCATCACCGCCATTTTCGCCTACGAATAGGACAGCATTCCCGCTTGGCGTCCTTATCGCTTCCCTAATGATTTTAAGAAATCTTGATCTGAAGGTAATCCGGTCAAGATAAGAGCAATAAGCAACAATAATATTTCTAACAACACATTTTTTTCACAGTACATTCTCAGGATGGCATTCTATTCTGAGGATATCCTATGGATGTACTGCGGTAAGATGTGTTGTTAGGGCGGTTTCTGTTTCTTTTACAAAATGTCGCCAAATTCACTTCTTGAATGATTATAGCAGTTTATCGCTATACAAACTTCCATATCATAGTTTACTTAGCTAAAATTATGAAATATAATAAAACAAGTTACTCTAAAGTAACGTAAGACGATTAAAAAAAAGTTTGTAGTTTGCTTATCAAAGAAACGCGCTGGGTACATGTGGCAACCCTAAGGCAACAAAATGCCTGATGCGCCAGCTCGTATATATTGGAGCCTTATATTCAACCATCTTTACTCAATCTGCGTAGATTCTGAATTTGTTTTAGCTACTCCATGCCGACCTAAAATTACCTCAACTAGACAACTTCAATCTATCGTTTTCGCCGCTACCGTCGCCAATTACGCTGTACCCAGCTTATACTTTCACGACTTCTGATCAACATCTTATTGATTACCTACGGCGATATCCTTTTACCTCCACTCGATGTTACATCCCTCACAAATTTTACTGACATGGGCTATAAATTTTTCATTTTGCATTACGTGTCCTAAAGTAGTTAAAGAAATTAGACGAGAGTTGTTTATTTTAAACATAGCTATGAGACTTCTAATTATAATGAGTATTGTCTTGTATGATCCACATTACATAAATTCAACCTACAATATTACACATTATTTTTTATACACGTGAGAACTTAAACAAGCACCTATGCTTTAATTGAAATTCAAACTCAGAATTTCTGTGCCAGAAGACATCGCGTTGGAAAAATATATAATGTTAAAGATGCGCTGATTGGTTAACCCATTACCCGCTGGTGTTGCGTTCACGCAACACCAGAAATAATTGCGTTTAACAGTAAACTAAAAAAGATATTTTATATTAAATATTATTTTTAAATAAGGAAATAATTGATGTTTATTTTTTAACAAAAAAATTTGATCTGAAAAATAATTTTATATTTAAAAATAAATTTCAAACTTGAAGCACTAATCAATCCAAAACTTTTAAAAATCATCATATTTGAATAAGTTTACATAACTTGTAAAAAAAAAAAAAAATATTTTCACAATAAAATAATTACTTTTGACGTCATCTGTAGTGTTTGCTGTTTTATACTCCCGCAAGGAAATTTCCGTAAACGTTTATTTGTCTTCATTATATACTCTTATTCCACTGAAGTTGTACAAATACAACACCCTGTATTTTGTAAGATAAGACTAATAAGACTAATTTTAATAATTTTATTTTAAATTATTATTATATATGATCAAAATAATGAGTATTACTGTTTGTATTTAGAAAAAAAATCATTATTTCTAGTTTTGGCGGTTAATGGGTTAATAAATCACGAAATACGCACAAAAAGATGTTTGGATATATACACCACCGATTTTCAGCCCAATGTGAACTAAATCAGATTTTAAAAATTTTACAGACCTGGCTCAAAAAATTTACAACAACCTACGCCGCGTTTATGCTGTTGAAATGCTGAAATGTATTTAAAAAAAAAAAAAAGATATTTATATTATTTTATTCCCTTAACGTACATTTACTTTCTTAAGTTTCTTTATGGGACATCACGGAACAGCTAACAAGTTCTGATTTTACTTTATTAATTTAGAAAATATTATTTAAACATTTAATATTTAGGCAGTAAAAAGAAACATATCGATGTTTTGAATAAAATTATTGCTTACGTTTTAATAAAAGACTACGATACTCAAAAAAGGTCAAATTCAACTTGCAAATATGCTTTAAATAAAAAACTAAATATCCTGGAAATGTTCATTTTTCCATCCCTTTAAAAGCTTCGCTTTAAAAACTTCATGTTTAAAATTTACTTCAGAAACCCAAATAAATCTCACAAAATATGTCAAAAGAATGAACTGGAATTTACCTTGAACTTTTCTACTCATAAAATATTTGAATAAATTTATTTACTCTTTTGTACGATGTCAAAACGATTTTCGAAACAATGTTGTGTTTTTTTCAGATGAAAGTTATGTAAAATTTTTAAAACTTTAAACAAATGTTTGACATACCTCAAAGCAAAGAAATTTTATTATATTCAGATTTAATAAGAGAAAAATTGTTCTTTTTTCTGACTTGAAAAAAGAGTTATACTAATGAAGTTGTTCCTGAATTGTTATCTTTAAAAGTATAGATATTAAATCCTTGTTTAAATTTTCTTTTGTGATGATTTATTTTAGATATAACTTTTTTAAATATGATTTTTATTTAATAGCAAGATATTGAACGTGAAGGATGTATGACTTGAAACTATGTACATAGAGAGAGAATTTTTTAAGATTCTGAAAGATAACCCTATGGGTAGTCCTTAAGGTAGATAAACTTATGGGCAGAGAGATAACCTTATATGATATGGCAACATAGCCTAAAAAAGTATTATAGCATATCAGCTTTTTTTGTTTATATAGTTTGTTCTTTCCGAAAAAAATAATATTTTTAAATTGCAAATAATTTTTAAACTATAATTATGTTAATTTTTTTTTTTTGTAAAATATACAGTGTTTTACATTGAAGAAAAAAGAAAAGAACTTAAAAGAGATTTTGTATTCAAAATAAATAAGTAAATGAATAAAATAAAATAAAAGTTTATGTGTTTATAATTGTTTAAAATTAGTTAATTATACAATTCACTATTCTACAATTTAAGAAAATTATTTTTTTCACTAGAACTTTTTTTTCCAATATATTTAGATTTCTTCTTTGCTCAATTCTCTAAATATTGCACAATAGTCTTTTTCAAAACAATCGACTTCTTAAAAATGCCCTCTATATATATTATATATATATATATATATATATATATATATATATTTGAAATTTTATATTTCCTTTATTATGCTGTGACGATATTTATATTTAAAGACTCCTTCGTACGAGGTTCTAAATTTGTTATATCAATAGTATTTGCCAGAGCGGTTTATCCGTTGTGTAATCACAAGCTTATCTATTATAGTACAATATCATTAGATAGTTTATTATTTGAAAAAAAAATAATCTGGTGTGTCACTCACATGACTTTCTCTTACCCTAAAATTTAATACTATAAATACAGGTTGCAGATTAATAAGTAAGATAACGAGTACTGTTATGTAAACCTGTGTTAAACAATTCAAATTAGGCTTCGGAAGAGTTTTATATGATAATTATTTCTGTGTGAGGGGGGCTACCGCGCCCCACAACCCCCCGTTTTATTAATGCACCTACATTTATAAAGAATTTAATTCGGCTATTAAAAAATAATTCAAAAAAGAACATTTTATTCTCACTATTTAAAAGACAAAAAAAAAAAAAAAAAATCAAAGTTTTTTTTTTGTTGTTGTTTTGTTAAAAGTAAAAAAAAAATCGATAAATTTGTTTTAAATTATCGCAGATCGATGGTTCAACCATTCGTTTTAAAGGAATCGGTGAGCTCTTTTGAAAGATACCCATCATGAAAATTTACTCCCCTCGAGGGGGGACTGCGAGGCTCCTAAATACACAATTTTTTCCCCCTGTTGACTATCTCTATTACAAAAAATATATATTTGTTTCATTTGGTTTAGTGCAGTCTATAGACGTTAAACTCTACTTACCTGCAATTTCCCCCATAGACGTAATGCATTTGAATAATCTTGATTGTCCCTGTACACGAACCATTTGCTTGATCTTAAAGAAAAGCTTACTGTAGCATCCCTATATGATACACATTTAGAATACCAAGTTTGAACTTTCTGCCATAATTTGTTTTTGAGATATGCTGATAACAGACTGACACACACACGCACACACACACACAGACACACAGACATACACACAGACCATTTGCTAAAAACATGATTTTCGTATTCAGGGGCCTCAAAACGTGTAAATATAACAAAAACTCGAGTTCGAAAATTTGACCCAAAAATAATACTTTTTCTACCTTATGGGTAAGAGAAAGTAAAAATTTTAAATGATTCATAAAAAAATGTAAAGCAAATATTGCTTTTCTCTCTTAGATATTGACGGATTAGATTCCCAGGAATATTATTCTACCACTACTACCTTGAAAGAAGCATATTGCTGTAACCCTTGCACCCATTGCACATTGCTCTAACCCTTGTTTTATTTTTATCCTAGCGTATAATGATAATAAAAACTTTGCATAGTTGACTTACAAACGTTCCTGTTCTCACTGTATTACACAGAAATAAAAAGCAAACAAACAAAAGCAGTTCTTTAATACGAAATATTCTATATACAATGCTCCAAAAAATTCTAAATAGTTTATTGTATTACAGAATGTGGCTAAAATATTAATCAAACCAGTGTTTACAAGAACATATTATAGTAAAAAGTTTGCTTTTTTTTTTTTTGAATGGGACATCACAATATTTTTAATTTATGTAGATACGGTTTGTTTTGTGATTCATTTTCTTGTTTCAGTGTCCTGCCTACCAGATATAATAACTGGTTAAAAAGTCTATTCTAACTCCAGAATACTTCGTGTCGTAAAAAACCAAAAGGAAATATTTGGTTAGAAACATTATGCTTTTCATTTAGGTTTGCACCAATTGATAACCAACTATCGGGTTTTTCAAGCTCTATTACACAAAGAACCTCTCAGATCTTTAAAACTTTTATTTTTTATTTTTTATCGAGTAATACATAAAAACAAGCAGAGTTCAGTACTATTCTTCATCCCCAAAGGTTTTTATCAGGTTCAGATCAGAGCTTCCCAACTCTGTGGGGGATGTTCCACCTCGAGGGGAGTAAATTTTCATGATGGTATCTTTCAAAAGAGCTCGCCAATACCTTTAAAACGAATGGTTGAACCATCGATCTGCGATAATTTAAAACAAAGTTATCGATTTTTTTCACTTTTAACGAAAAAAAAAAATCTTTAAAAAATCGTATTCATTTATTTATTTATATTTTTTTTTAAATATCGAGAATAAAATGGATTTTTTTTTTTTTTTGGATATTTAGTGTTATATAAGGTCTCTAATAAGGAAATCGTCAGCATTATCATAAAAGATATTTTTTTTAAATAATAATTTTAATAAATTCTTTTATAAAAACAGATTTATTTTTTGATAACCGAATTAAATTTTATGTAAATCTAGGTGCATTAATGAAACTTTGGGTTGAGAGGCGGTAGCCTCCCTCACACACAACTAATTATCATATAAATCTCTCCCGAAGCCTAATTTGAATTGTTTAACAGAGGTTTACTAAACATCTTTATCTTAACTCTTAATCTCCAACCTGTATTTATAGTATTATATTTCAGGGTAAGAGAAAGTCGTGTGAGTGACACACCAGATTATTTTTTCATGTAATTTATCTTTTTTTAAAAATTCGCTCATGAATCCTATCCGTTGACACAGAAATTCCTTATTCGTTTTTATGCTGTGGATTACTCATCATTTGAATATATATACCAGGTTTTGGATCCTTCTATCATCTCGATTAATAGAGTTACACGAGGCCTTTCAGATTTATGTTTTGCTTTGTAGGCATGACACTTAGACAATATTCGATAGAGAAACCTCAAAGTAGCTGAAATTTCTGTAAAAGTCGTGAAATTCACATTTTAATTACTTCTTCTGACTGGATCTCTTTACCTTGTGGCACCTTCACTAATTTATGTTATCGCGAGATGTACTTAAATACTTCATGCGCATGACGTCATAAATTCGAAATTTTGTATTGTTCCGTGAACAGTTGCAAAAATGTCTTACATGCTTGTAAATTTCACTTTTTTTTAATTAGAGTAATTTATCCTACATAAAAATTGCCATTCCAATCTTAAAAAGTTTAAATTATATTTAAAAAAATGTGTAGCAATCCTTATAACATAAGAGTTCGTATTTTTGTTTAAAGATATCATCAGTGTTTAAACGTCTTCTGAGGTTTGTATTTATAAAGTGTACAAAAAATATTTCACACAAAGCAGGTTGAGTTGACCGAAAAAGCAGATTTAGTATAGGAAGTGTGGCATTCATTTCTCTCACTGCGGTTGTAGATAATGTTAAAGAAATCGGTCAAAGTATGGAACATTTCCTATAGTAAATCCAAATTTCTTTAGTAAATGCAAAAATACATATTCTGAACAGAATGCAATGTTAGACCAATTTGAAACTCGCTAGAGTCTTTCATGTATGGTGCTGCAAACGAAATAAGAGTAGTTGTAACGAATGCACACCAATCGATTTCATAGCAGGTAGTTACAGAATCGCAAAACATCATTATTTTTTATGTTTCAGAGAAAAAAATGTGTAATAATACCTTTTGCTAGAAATCCTTGCAAAAATTGACGATCCTAGACATAGAAACTTATTTATCTCATCAGTGTCATTTACCGTCTCAAACTGGAATTTTAGAACCACATTCTTATACTAATTTTGCTTATTTCCGTCCACTCTATCTGCCTTTACAACTGTGCTATAAATTTTGTGCAAATTATGTGCTAAAAATTTATCTAGATACGTTTATTTATAAATTCATGTAACCAACATTAAAAAAAAAAAATGTTAACATGTCTGACGGCAAATAATTAAAATTAAAAATATATAAAGATGTAGTACTTTATATTATGCAAAAAAAAAAAAAAATCTCATTTGATATTTTATTGTTTGAAATTTTAACAATTACTGCACCAAATGATTTCCTTCAAAAATACATAAAGATAAAATTAGATACTGATAATTAATACATTTTATTTATTTTTTGTATTCTTATTTTATTACATATGAAAGTTTTACTAATTTACTCAATACATTTTATACAATTTTTAACAATTCATTCTATTATTTCCCTACTGTTACGCTTGTTATGTATTTAAATGATGCACCTGTACACATGCTGTTACTATCTACTAAAGTGGCTATTTGCCAAATCGACATTTCACATGTCCCAATTAGGAGAAATACTGTATATAAGACAAATGATAATTGCTCTACATTCAAATCTGTGTATACTCAGTATACATGCCCATAAACCTGATATCCAAAACATATACTATCTTAAATCAAAGATGTGCATTTAGATAGAGGTGTGCATGAGTGTTTGAATGATATTTAGTGTACACATTCAATAACAATTAATTAATATATAATACTGACACTTCATTATCACTACTAACTATGAATGAAGACAAACATCTAAATATTTTATTGAGAAACATAATGTAACTTATATAATGTAAATTTTAAAATGAAAACTTTAATCTAACGAACAAGGAAACAGGAAAAAATACAAAATAATCAATAATTACCGTTTATTAATTGTGTATATATTATGGATACGTATAATAATTAATAGAATAATAAAAAAATCTACTGATTAATTTATAAATAAGATATCTACTTAATATAATAAATTATAAAAAGATAAATAAAGTAGTTAACATAGTTTTGACTCTGTTAACTAATTTATTCAGGTCTTCATCATATATTTGTTTCTTAAATGGGCTTATTATATCCATGTTAAGAGAAATGAATTCGGCCATTCACTGACCATGATACAGGCTAAAATGCTTCACGAACTAGGCTAACCTACTATATTCCAATCTGCTGAATAATTTTGCTAGGGTTTGTTTCTTTTTCTAGTTTTCATAGAATTCCATACTTTTTTCAATACAATAATCATTAGAATTCAGCTTTATGCTGTATTTCGAACCATTTGTCTATGTAAGGAAAATCTTAAATTTCAGAAAACTGACAATGCTCTTAATTTATTTATAATACTATAATAAGAATAATCATAATCAATTATGTTTAGGTCCTTATCTCAAATGATATTCTGAAACTGGTTTGACTAAGTTACGATAAAAAATATTCCATATAATGTTCTGTATGTGCAATTTTACCCTTATTTCTCCAATAATAATAATAATAATAAATGTTTATTCCAATAACTTTTTGACATTTTCGAAGTTGAAAGCTCATAGTTAATGATATTCATGCCAACATCTTCAATGATATTTTAAAATTAATTTGACATTTTAATGCTATATTGCATATTTATTCAAATTGTTGCCTTATTTTACCATATTAG
This sequence comes from Salticus scenicus, assembly GCA_963930645.1. Classification (NCBI taxonomy): domain Eukaryota; kingdom Metazoa; phylum Arthropoda; class Arachnida; order Araneae; family Salticidae; genus Salticus; species Salticus scenicus. The sequence goes on along the minus strand of OZ005662.1, from coordinate 136,198,788 downwards.
GAAAAAGTAAATTTTGCATAATTTACTAAGTTTTTAATCAAATTGTGCATGTTTAATGAAGATCATGTCATCATCGAAAATAACGTTTTAAAACTGATATAGCATCTTTATGTTGAAAATAATCCTCGTTTTCACGTTTGTGTACCCTTTTGTACTTCTCTACTACGTTAAGAAAATCGTAAGTTTCTGGTGATTTTCGATGTTTAGAAATTAAAAGGTTCAAAGTGAAAAGGTTCTTGCCAGAATCATAAACGATGTTTTAAAACTGGTTAGACCAAATTACAATAATACGTTCTTCAGATATTGTCTATATCAGTACAGATTGATAAACTAACTAACCACACTGCTCTGCATTTTTTTTTTCGGGATTTAATACCATTCTTGCTGATTCTTGTGTAAAATGATCTTCGGAATCCAAATATGACTCCCATTTTGCCCAGTCACCTACCGTTTTCCAGACACACAATCCCCTCCCTCAATTTCTTTCCCTGTTCGATAACTTTATAACCATAAATTTGAATTAAAAAATAAAAAATAATTATTTTAACACCTAATATATATATATATATATATATATATATATATATATATATATATATAAAGTTTAAAAAATAACATTAATAACAGATTAAAAAATTATAAGATATGTAATGCATAACTTCAGTGGCAAATTCTCCCCCTTCCCCCAAAATTTTTCCCTTGTCGCAAATGTCCATGTTTTAGACTGTTCCAACTCTGTTGCACCTCAGAATATATTTAAAGATTTAAATAATCCTTCCCCCTCCTAAAAATTAAATTTATAGCCATAAACTCACCGAAAAATAATAAAAATAGGGAGTCATTCCTAGAAAACGGTGGGTGATAGGGCAAAATTATGGTCATATTCGGGTTCAGGAGGTCATTATACATAACAATATGTTGAAATGATGTCAGAGGCAATTTTCATGCCGAGCAGTGCCCCCAGGGGAACTAAATAGTAAACTATAAAATCGTCTAACCTACAGACGGATACCACATCGATTTTGTAATGTTCGGATTACTTGCATTTTAAAACCTGTAAAAACTTAAAACGAAACGAGACTGAAAAATTTCTCAAATCCTAAGTTATCCTAAGGAAGTGCAATGAACTAAAAATACCGAGTAAAAATAATTTTTTGTAATTATTTAATACCAGTGCAATATTTTATTTAAATATATTTTAAAATTAAATGTCCTGTCATCCTCTATAATATTACACAGGAAAGAAGTAAATCAGTCTTTGTTTTGTGTGGACAGAATATGCTAAACATTTGAATGAATAACATTTATACTGCATTTCCAGAATTTGCCATAAATATCTCTCAGTTATTAAATTAATCAACATTCTGTATATATATATATATATATATATATATATAATATTATATATATATATATATATATATATATATACAGGGTGATCCAAAAGTCAGGACCAACTTTAAAATTGAATAATTCGAAAACGAATCAAGATACAAAGATACGGTTTGCACCAAACGAATGGAAAAGAAGCCGGGTTTTTTGTGGCAACGAAAAAAAAATTGTTCTGTTGGCGACCAACAGATGGCGCTGTCATATTTCTGATGTAGGATTATGCAAACCAACAAACGATATAAAAGGAACAACTACAGCAGGTAATGGTAGTCGAAGCTTATATGCATCGAAATATCGCATTCTCAGTCGCTACTTTAATCACACATGGCCTCCAAGATCTCCCGATCTGACACCCTGTGACTTTTGGCTGTGTGGATTCTTGGAAGTCAAAAGTGTACCGCGACCAACCGGCATCACTAGCAGCACTGAAAGATGCCATCCGCCAAAATGTTTCTGCCATAACGCAAGAAATGCTACTAAATGCTGTGAACGATGTGGTGAATCATCTCACAGCTGTACTTCTGAATGATGGACATTGAACAGTTACTGTAGTAGTACGAATTAACTGTAATTAAGCTGACTTGTAAGTTGTCAACATTTTTTTTTTCATTTGTAAATCATCTTTTAGTGAAATAAAACCCTATAGCACCATCTGTTGGTCGCCAAAAAAACTAATTTTTTTCCTTTGCCACAAAAAACCCGGTTTCTTTTTCCTCCGTTTGGTGCAAACCGTATCTTTGTATCTTGATTCGTTTTCGAATTATTCAATTTTAAAGTTGGTCCTGACTTTTGGATCACCCGGTATATAAATATATATATATATATATATATATATATATATATATATATATATAATATATATATATATATAAGTTTAAAACTCTTTTAGAATGTCTTCAAAATAAGCGTCTTCTTAATAGAATCTTCTTAGTAATACGAAATCTATAAAATCAGAGGTGACTATCCGCGGCCCTCGATTCGTGTATTACTTTGCTGCCCACTGTGGATATCAATAAATTCATAATTTAGTAACTTTTGTTAACTAAATAAAAATTAATAAGTTTCTTCTGACGAGTAAAAATACTCATTACGATAGCTAGAGAAACAAATATTGCACTAGTTATTATTAATAAAATTTTATTAGATTGATAATTGATTCTTTTTATGCTAATTATTAATCTGTAATTAAATATTTTTGACAGTTTCTTTGACATTTATCAATAAATTTAATATTAATGAAATAATTTTCAAATCTTAACCCTTCTTATCTACACACACCCTAAATGAATAAATAAATAAATAAATAAATAAATATATGTAACATTATACATACAAATGCAGCACGCGGAATCAAATGGATTTCCAGTGCGGCCCGCCAAGCGTTTTTGGTCGGCGTTTTTGGTCATGTATATGCATACATGTTTTAAAGCAGATTTTTCCGCTTAACAAGATTAACGGCCCTCTTCACTTACCGTCCCCGGAAGCCCGAGCCAATGTTATTCTATGGGGAAATTTTCTTTAGAAATAACTTATTAAGTAATACATATTTTTAAATTCTGTTTTCATATTCAGAAAATTCCCAACTGTTAAATTGACATACCTTTTTTAAAAATGTATTTTTTTTTTTTTTTTAATTTTTAATATTTTATTTTGAAATTGCAAAATGAAAAAAATTCACATATTGAAAATTCGTATTTTGGAGCTTCGAAGTAAAATATAAAAAAATTAAAAAATAATTTTTTAAAAAAGGTCCGTCAATTTCACAGCTGGGAATTTTCAGAATGTGAAAACAGAATTTAAAAATATGTATTACTTAATAAGTTGTTTGTAAAGAAAAATTTCGCATAGAATAACATTAGGTTCGGCTTCCAGCGGCGGTGAGTGAAGAGGGCCCTTAAAGCTATTGGTCAAAAATTAAATTAAATCAATGTACTCATATTGGCACTTACCAAAATTGAAACTGTCGTATACAAGCATATCACAGGGATGACTATATTTGTTCGCCGAATGAACGTGATAGATTTTCCTGACATCTGCTGTTGCCCATTCCTTGCGTTGAGAGTGCAGCAACCATTCTCTCCAACAATTCTTCTTTCTGCTTCTTTTACTATGCACTCTTCAACTGCAAAGTATCGCGTTCGCCTTTCTTTGGCAGAAAAGATCTCTTTGCTAAGCATTGTAGAGATCATTTGTGATCTCAGAATCATCTTACCTGCCTCTTGTCACGCTATACGGGGTGGTCCAGCAAGACCATCCCTAAAGTTATTGCGTTGTGGGGAGTGGTGCATGATCTTCCCGTCTTGAGATTCTCATTTAGGAAACTGACGTACTTAGGAATTCTGTGTAAGACGTATTAATGCTCTATGTATGTTTCCTTTCTTCTGGTAGCGGGTTCGGTACACGAGCCGGCCAAAGACCGTCGTGTGCACTACTGGTGGCAGGTGCACGTGAAATCTGTCGTGGCCGGAATGTTCTCCATGTTCCCATAAAAAATTATACCTCTGGGGGTCACCGAAGCGGGAGAGCGATCCCTTCCGTGGAGGATCAAAATTGCGATGGAATGTCTCCGGACCAACTCTAGGGATAGTCCCAGACCATCGCCAATTGCCCATCTGCGCAGCACTAGTGCGACGTAAAGCCCAACCAACCAACCAACCTTTCTTCTGGTAAACAATTAAATAAACAAGATTGCCAATTAACAAAACAACATAAAACCACACAGAGAATTCAAACATGTAACATGTTTTATACGTTTGAATAGACAGAAAATAAAACTGAATACATACAAAGAACTGAAATCAAATGATTATTCTTTTATTTTATTATTATTATATTTTTTTTTTACTATATAGTTGTAATACAATAATTTAAAACAGTTTTTTTAATAACAATCGTTGATTAAACTTTTCACATTAAAGCTTAATATATGCTTAAAACAGGTTTCAGGTAAAATTAAATTTTCAACTTTATAAACTTAAATTAATTTTTTACCTTTTCAAATTCTTAAGATTTACGGTTTCCCTCTGGACATGATAAAATTTTCCAGCATTAGTAAATTGTAAAGAATGTGTGCCATTTATATGCTAATGAGAAAGAATTTTTCTGTGAAACATTACGCTTTTGAAGAATGTATCATTAACTTTTAATAAATGATAACATAAACAAATCAGAAAAATCAATAAATTTGATGAAAAAATAAAAAAAAAAATAAATAAATATGTGTAACGGAAAAGTTAATACCTCAGACAATTCAAAAATAATTCTAATTGTAAAGTAAAGTATTTGTCTAGAAATAACTTTTATTTTCATTAATTTATTTGACAATATAACGTTTAAAGTATTTAAAAATTATTACGTCTCGAAAAATTCTTCCCCTAAGATAACTTTTTAATTACAATAAAATTGAAACAATTACTATGTACAATAAAAACATTTAAAATATTGAAAAAATTAAAATATTGTACAAAAAACATAAAAAGAAAGTCTCGAAAAGTATAATTTTATGTTGTATAAATAATATTTTAATATTTTATATGTTTTTACTGTATACACTAACTGTCTCAATTTTATTGTAATTAAAAAAACTTATCTTATATATAATGTTTCTTTAAAGATGATAAGTGTCTATTAATTACTATTTAGCTTCTCAAAATTTATTTATTAGGAATATAACTTTTGTTTTGAATTTTTTACAAAATATTTTATTACTGACCTCTTTTTTTTTTTCTCTGATGGAAAAAAAAATATATATATATATTAAATAAATAAATAAACTAATAAATAAGTAAAATAAATAAAATAAATAAAAGTAGACATCTCAATATTAGACTCTTTTTTTTTTTTTTTTTTAAGAATTTCTTTTATTGCATACAATTTGGATGAAGATGCTATATATTTCATAACAATTATTTTTATCATTTGTACTTTTACAATAACTAAAATAATTCTCAGAAAAGAAAAAAAAAAAGAAAAAATTGATACCTCTTTGAATAAAATTACTTTAATGCAAAGTATCTACAACTGTTTCGTAACTGGTATGTGAATAAGATTAAATTTACGTCACGTTTTTACTTTCTTAATACATTGAACGAGTGACTGAATAATAAAAAAAAGTACTATGTGTATGTCTCGCCATTAAAGATTCTCTAAAAATCTATGATTCGCTTTATACCCCATGTATTACTGAGATATATGCTACTTGCATCAAAGATATTTTTCTTGTTGGCAAGGGTAATTTAACAGGATTTAACAAGGAGTAGGTGCCGCTCACCGCTCTAAGAGTGGTGTCGAGCGCTTCTATTGCATCTCCTTAAAGGTCAAGATTACAGTGCCGGCAAAAGAAAAAAAAAAAAAAAGCTTTACATGTCAATTGCCGTTCCCGCCATAAAAATGTGTTGAAACCCAATTTAACTTTTTATAATTTTTTAATGTTCACATTTAATTAAATGTATTTATTTTTATGTCGAAAGAAAAAGAGCTCGTAAACTTTTTTTCTGGAAACAATTAAATTATAGCTAATATTTAAATGGCTAATATTAAAGCTATTATGAGGTTATTATTTTCATATTTTAATTAATTAAAAGAAAACTAATAAAAAATACGAAAAATGGTCTTAGAGGTATTGCGTTGTCATCGTCTTTTAAGCTATTCTAAAAATTTAAAATGTCTAGCTAGTCGGGAAGTTAGTTAAAAATCGTTTGAAAGGTTTGTCCTGGACAAACAAACAAGAAAACGACTTAATAAAAACATTGTAAAAAGACATAATTCATTTCTAACTTTTACAGTCTGGTTGTTATCATGTTCTGAACTATTCCAAAAGTTTCAAACGTCTATCTAGTTGGAAATTTAGATAAAAATAGATTACAAAATTTGTACTGGACAAACAAACAAACAAATAAGAAAGCCAGTTTATGAAAACATGGTAAAAAGACATAATTCAATGCAAATGTTTACAATCTGGTCATCAAACGAAATGTTACGATAAAATCAAAATATTCAGAAAATTTACATTATATTAACAACAGGAAGACATAATTTTTCATAAGTTAATTAAAACACATCATATAATTATCCTCAAAATGTGGTAATATGAAAGAGTATTTCAAACAATAAATCTTGATTTTATCCCTTAATGCATTTTTTCCTAAAACAATTTATCTTTATTAAGCTTTAGTTTCGAGAACGAGTTTTAAATTTGTTGGGATTTTTTTCTCGTTTCATTAAATTATCATATAAATCCAATTTATTTAAATTTAAATAATGACATTATATGTTATCTCTAATGATGCCTTTTGTAATGATATATAGAGAAGGGGAAAAAAGGAGGGGTGGGGGTAATATTTAAATTCCTTGACATGCAGTATCTATTGGATAATATATGTATGTAAATCACCAAAAATCTAGTACCATAGGATTATTTATCTTTTAAAATAACTTATTTTCTGTATTATTAATCTGGTGTGTCACTCATACGACTTTCTTATTCCCTGAAATTTAATACTATAAATACAGGTTGGAGATTAAGAGGTAAGATAACGAGTACTGTTATGTAAACCTATGTTAAACAATTTAAATTAGGCTTCGGAAAAGTTTTATATAATAATTAGTTCTGTGTGAGTGGGGCTACCGCCCCCTCAACCCCCCCCCCCCCCCGTTTCATTAATACACCTACATTTTTACATTTTTATAGAATTTAATTCTGTTATTAAAAAATAATGCTGTTTTTAAAAAATAATTATTAAAATTACTATTTAAACAAATTATCTTTTATGATAATGCAGACGATTTCCATATTAAAGAAGTAGTATAACACTAAATATCCAAAACAAAAAGTTGAATTTATTCTCAATATTACATAAAAAAAAAAAAAAAAAAAAAAAAGTAAGTGAAAACTTCTTTAGGCGCTTTGAGCACTTTTTGGGTGAACAAAGTCATGGAACTCGCGTCATCGTCACCGAACGCTTTCCATGAGCTATATGTATACTATGTATATATGTACATAGATATACCTCCATGCGTTATTAGTATACATTATATATATACAAAGAGTATACGTCTCTACATATATATCCATATATGTAGCGCACAAAGCGGCATGCCTCATATACATATATATATATAACGTATACTAATACGAGTTGTATACTGGCTACTTTCATCTGTCATTTTCTAGTTCTATACTCTATGTATGTATGTTCTTTTTCCACAGTATATTTATAGTTCACAAAGTACAAGCACGTGTTTTTATACAGACTGTTATATTCTTCTTTTTGCTTTCAATATAAATTTTCAAATAAAAAAAAAAAAAAAAAGAAAGAAAAAAAAATATTTTAGTCATATTACAATATTAACACTTCTTTACAAACCAAAAATAATTCAAAAATAATAATCTAATAGCTCGACGATACAATTCACAAATTACTTAGTTTTCACTTCTATCGGCAGTCCCCAATGACTGCCCTGTTGATTTTTTTTTTTTTTTTTTAAATGAAAAAAAATCAATACTTTATTTTAAATTATCGCAGATCAATGGTTCAACCATTCGTTTTAAAGGTATTGGCGAGGTTTTTTAAAAGATACCCATCATGAAAATTTACTCCCCTCGAGGTGGAACATCCCCCACAGAGTTGGGAAGCGAGGCTCCTACATGCACAATTTTTTTTTCCCATTTGACTACCTCAATTACAAAAAATATATATTCGTTTCATTTGGTTTAGTGCAGTCTATAGATGTTAAACTCTACTTACCTGCAATTTCCCCCATAGACGTAATGTATTTGAATACTTTTGAGTGTCCCTGTACACAAACCATTTGCTTCATCTCAACGAAAAGCTTACTGTTGCAGCCCTATATGATACACATTTAGAATACTGAGTTCAGAATTTCTGCTAATATTTGTTCTTGAGATATGCTGATAACAGACACACAGACAGACACGCAGATCATTCTCTAATAATACGATTTTCGTATTCAGGGACCCTCAGAACATGTAATAATAACAAAAACTCACGTTCGAAAATTTGACCCTAAAACAATACTTTCTCGACCATATGGGTAAGAGGATGTAAAAAATATTACTGAAAGCGATTATTATACGAAGTTTTGTAACTACATCAATCTACAATAATTTAGTACAAGTTTAGAATAAATTAAAAGTTAATCTAAAATGTACATAAATAAAATGAAGCATTTTTTTTGTAATCTTAAAGATCGCTGTTTAAGGTAGCGCTGTAATTAAGATAAAAAAAATAATCTGGTGTGTTACTCACACGGCTTTCTCTTAACCCGAATTATAATATTATAAAGATTGATTACGGATAAAATCGCAACATCAATAAGGTAATATAATAAAATATTATAGTTTTAAAAAATTAAAGAACACGCTTTTATAGAAATGTGAACTAAAAAGCACAAAATATCTATCTTAGTATTAAAATGCAGGGTAAGAGAAAATCGTGTGAGTGACACACCGTAATATTTACATACATTTAAATCTTTAATTAAAATAATTTAGAATTAAACAAAAACCATTAAAAAAAAAAACCCTGACTGGGATGAACGCTAGACCTTTAGGTTCGTAGCGCGGAGCTATACCTCAACGCCACGATGTTCACGCAGGGAAAGATTTTTTTTTACAGTATAGATTTTTTGTTTGCTCCCAGAGCGGTTGCAAACATACAAACATACATACATACAGGTGAAGCTAATAAAAGCGTGTTAATAAAGATCAATCTGCTTTAAACAAAGTCTAAAATAGGTTTAGGAACAGTTTTATTTGATATATAAATTTGTGTGATTGGAGGGGGGGGGATCTACGCGCCCCGTTTCATTACAGTACTTACATTAATTTAAAAAAAGTAATAATATAAATCTGTTATTAATTTACCAATCTTGATCAAATTTTTAAACTGCCAAACTAATACGACCTTCAAAATACCAAATTGGAATTTTTTGGAGTTTTTAAGTTATGCTAATAAAGATATACTTACAGATCAACCGCTAGAAATTGTACTTTCGTATTCACAACACCTCAAAAAAATCATATTATATACAGTCGGCTGCAAAATTATTCGAGCACTAGCAATAATCCTTGCCAAAAAAAAAGTACACTTAATACAGCTTTGTTAAATAAATCCTTGTCGAGTCATGGTTTTTATCAGTCTAAGAACATGATTCGACAAGGATTTACTTAGCAAAACAGTCTTAAGTGTACTTTTTAAACATAGGAATTATTGGCTAGTGCTCGAATAATTTTGCAGCCGACTGTATATATATAAACAGAATTTAAACTAGAACTTATAAAAACACTTTGTTTACTGTATAGATATGAAAAATTGTTTTTCCTTTCTGAGCAGTTTTCTTCGACATAGTAAAATGCATCAAAGTACTTCCATCAATTACATCCAATAGAAAAGAACGATTAGCTTAATTTTGGGTAGTCCTGTATATTTTCTTTAAACTATATGCACATCACTTTTTGCAAATAAATTTAGTCTTATGTGAAAAATGCCTGACACAAAATGAAATACACTTCCAGGAATTTCCGAGTGCAGTCTCAATCTTTCCCAAATACTGTGGGTAACCCTGTAAATGACTGATGAATGATATCCATATAATCTATATATATAAATCTATATATATAAATATACATATATATTAATTCTATATTGCTTAGGGCAGCATGTAAATTTTACACTGTACTTACACGAAATTTTCACCACATACGTAATTCGAATTCTTGGATAACCCTGTACAGGAACCATTTGCTTGATCTCAACGAAAAGTTTAGTGTTGCATAACTATATGATGCATATATAGAATACCGAGTTCGGACTACTTGATTGAGGAAGTGCGTGTTTCATTTTTAATTTGAAATCCCTAATTTGCAGTTATCTGTAAAATAATTTGATTAGAGAAGGATTTAATTTGATTAGGGAGGAAATAACAACCAATAATTTTATGAATTAAACAAGGGTCCATTTTTATTTATTTATTTATTTATTTATTTATTTATTTACATTTTACATACTAAAATTATATAGCATTAAAAATAAAATTCCTGTTATAAAATGCTTACATTGAATCTTCTGATTTTATGGCAAGTATGTAAATTGAAAGAATATGTTGCTCCATAAGTTTAGAGTTGAACCAAAAACAAATTAGTTTTTTTTTTGCATGCATATATATATTTATATTATGGATCCAAAAATTTCTTTAGATTTACAGTTATTTGTTTTAAAAGATTACCTACTTTTTATACACTAGCTGCATAATAATTTAGCACTAAAATACACATATACTAAGGTAATAAATATTCAAATATAAAAAAAGATTTTTCTAATAAACGAGGTTAAAATCGTTAAACATTTTTTTACTTAATGTATATATATATATATATATATATATATATATTTATATATGTATATATCACATGATTTTTAACATTTCTTTTTACAATAATATGTCGAAAGAAACGCTGTATATGCCTTGTTATAGAATATAAATTTTCCTTTTAGCGCCGGTGGTCAAATAAAACTGTTTATAAGACGTAAATAAATACATTTATTAAATATTTTTTAATTTTTAAATTTCCTGTTTAATATTACCCTGCTTAGGTTATCGTGTATAAGAAGCTCTTTCAAATATTTATTATTCAGTGGCTCAATAACGAAAGCTTTTATTGCTTGGCTGTTTATGACATTAGTCCGCAATAAATGGCAAATAAATGGCTTTTAAATCACGTAAAATGGAAAGATGTGTATTTATTCAGCACATTTATAAACTGAACGAAGACTTTTGGGGTTTGCCTTTTTCAACTAAATTTACAGCACTTTTTACTGTATTTAGATTATTATTATTATTACTATTATTATTATTATTATTATTATTATTTTGTAAATATCATTGGTATTCAAAATAAATACATTATTTCTTCATCAAACGTTAAATTAAATTATTCGCAACAAAAAGACGCCATTTGATGTAATATTATATAAATATGAAAAGGATAAATATAAATGAATTTAAATTATTAAGTAACCCAAATTTAAAAGTGTAAAAATCGCTAATTGAAATTATAATCGCGAATAATTCGTAATCGCTTCTTTAAAGATTGTTTCCTAGCAGAAGACTTTATTACTCAAAAATCAGAAAAGGAAAGAAATTATAAGTCGAAATTCACTGACGTTAACGCAATTTGCAACTGTATCGGCATTAAGCTGCATATTAATTAATCTCAGAAATTCCTTTTAAGAGCCTAGACGATCTAAAAAACCAATCAGCAGCTCAGAAAATTCGGTATAAAAGCCCAAACATTAAACAAACGGACACTTCTTGTGAGGTATAGCAATATTAGCATAACGCTGTAAACGAAGTTCGCACTTTATGAACACGTGAATGTGAAGAATTTAAGATTCAGTTGATTAATAGAGTTAGTTCCTATGACAAATGATAAACGAAACTGTAATTCACATTATGCTAATATTTTGGAAAGTAAATTGTATAAAAGGAGAAGGAAGATTGTTTTTGGGAGTTAGTTGGAAGTGAGCGAGTTGCGTGCGGCTTAGAAAAAAGAGAGTAGGAGAGTTAGAGGTTAGCTGTTAGCGGCTATAGTAGGAGATAGTAAGTCGAGTAGTATGACGGGTAAGGGAATCCTCCCGCTATCGAAAGATTACTAAGTCGTGAGAGTTAATGAATTTAAATGAAGAAGTTGAGATTAATGGTGTTTAATTAAGTAAAGTTAAAAATATTTATGAAAGCTGCCCTCTTAAGTTTATAAGTTATTAAATGTGATATAGTCCAACGCCCACCTTTTTCTTTAAGCTCAAAATAAAAGCTCTATATTTATTTTATAAATCTGACTCTCTCATTATTTCATAATATAATTCAAGTCACGTGCTCACTGTCATTACTTCATTATTTAATTAAGTTAATCTTTAAGATTAAGGAATATGGCGACCACTAAGTCTCGTTCGTCACATTCTTGCCAAGATTTTGACTTGTTTTGACACTTCCACGCTGCAGACCTCCTCCGAAATTACAAAGGGGAGATAGCTTTCCGAACAACGAAAGCCGGGAGGCGTAAAATCCCGGACGGCGATCACAGAAGTTTCCGGAGATAGTCCTCCAAGCCTTGCCATGAACCTCTTTACCTTGCCATGTCGCCACAACTTTGCCATGTTGAAGAAAATAAAGCAGTTTCGTTGAATATCTCCTGGTATTTATTGTGTGCCTGACGGACAGCTCGTCATCGTACACCTCGATGTTACATATATATATATTTATTTATTTAAAGAAAAAACTTTTTGCATGTAAATATTAATAAGATTTATCATTTACCGAATGTACAATTATACCGTTGAAATTCTTCATAAAAAATGTTAAATCCTGTATATGTTTTTAAAAGAATATAACTTTTTTAATCATAATATTTATAAATTAAAATTTTAATTTGAATATCTTTTATATTTAATATATTATATCTTTTATAGTATAGTTTTATAGTATAGTTTTATTTGATACACATATTTCGCCATAACGTTTATGAGTACTTAATTTAATATAAAATTCATAATTAATTTATTTTATATTTTAAAATAACGTAAACATGTATTTGCATATAAATAATTATATTTCACGTTTTTTCCCCCAAATCTACAGAATATAACTTCTTTATGAAAATTGTAATGTTCTCTATATATTTGCAACAGCATTTAGTAATTTTTTTTTTTTTAATCCATAAAATTTGTGACTTTTAAATATATTTTTAAACACTTTTTTTAATATATATTTTTCTTTTATAACATACAATTCTATGTGTCATTTATTTCCGCTTACAATTTGCAATAATGGATGATGAAAACGTATGCATTTTAAACATTGTGATTGATAAAAAAGTTAAATATCAATTCAGATGTTATCACTGTCAACCATAATATCAATTTATATTATTTATAATATAATAGAAAATAGTGTTTAAGAAAAATTTATACAAACGTTATTTTGTTCTAAACAAATATATGTTAATTACCAGAAAAAACATAATAATAATGGGCTTGGAAAAAACCTACTTTATTCATGTTGGTATCAAATATTAAACTATTCATTTTATTTTTATTCAAATGTTTTTAAGTTTTAGCAACTGCTATTCACATAAGATAGTTTCTTGTTTATTAAAAAAATTCAATTTTTCTTATTTTATATTTCATTACCAAATCATCTAATTAACGTTTTGTAAAATGTATAATTAGTAAAGTTTTTCTTATCAAAACACAGTAACTATTTAGAACAGAACATAAAAGTATTTTTTGTTTGTTTTACAAACACAGCTTATTTTCTAACGTTGTATAATTCACATCTTAAATGGTTTTCCGTTGGGTAAGATAAAAGTTTTCTGTATACGTTTCAAGAAAGTATTTTGTGTAATTTATATGTAAATGAGAAAGAATTTATTTTCAGAAATAGTTCGTTTTTAAAGAAATACTAACTGAAAAGAAAGATTCCACAATACGAGAAAAATAGAAACGTTCCAAAAATGTACATTATTTGTGAATATAATATATGAGTAATATATATTTTTTAAAGATAACTGAAAAATAATAAGATTTTAGTCGTATTTTTTCTTATATTAATTCCTTTTTGTTGAAAAAGAAATATACTTCGATCTCGAAAGTGGGCAGGTAGAGTGTTTTAAAATAGAAATGTTTTGCCTTAAATTACATACGTGATGTATTGTACAATTCATGATCTATCTTAGTATACGATAAAATTAAAAAACATTTTTAAAACAAAAGAGATGAAGATGTGTCCACATTCTATCATATGCTAAACTTTATGATTAATTCGTGTTTTTTTTTTTCCAAAATTCTTACAAATTTTAAATATAAAACATTACATTATTAAGATAAAATCGCTCAAAATATGCTATTTATTCAGCATAGTTTTAGTTTGAAAAAGTGGGATAATATATCTATATCTATATATATATATATATACCGTAAAATCCCGAAAGTAACCCCCACATCGAATATAACCCCCTCCCCCTTTTCTTGCTGAAAGTGAAATGTCTCCGTTATCCTGAAAGTAACCCCCCCCCCTTTTTTCTATCTCCATCCAACAAAGCTACATCCAATCTTCGGGCGCACTTACGGTACGTCGGCATTGCAAGTTAAGTTTGGCATTGAATTAAGTTTTAATTTTTATATATTATTTCTAATTTAACTAATTTTTCATAAAGTGTCGGATGCACGTTATCAATGGAATCATTAAAAAGTTTTTTTTTTTTTTTTTTTTATTTATTTATTTATTTTTTACCTTTAGTGTAAGAAATGATAGCCTTTAATATTTCCTTTTAAGTAAGTATCATAAAATCCTGTAAGTACCCCCTCCATCGAATATAACCTCCCCTCCCTTTTCTTCTTTTTTTTTTTTTTTTTTTTTTGATAATTTTTTAAAGAATCTTGATTATAACCCCCCCCCTTCCACCTGAAATTTATCCGTTTTGCTTTTGGGGGGGGGGGTTACTTTCGGGATTTTACGGTATATATATATATATATATACATATATAATGAAATTATATATGTATACAGTTATAAAATGACGCAATTTGTAAATCTTCAGCTTTGTCATTTTTTGTAGCTATGTAATTGCTTAATTATACTTCGGGGCACCGCCCCTGCTCGCTCCGTTCACCTTCCCTTCCCCCCCCCCCCAACCCGCTTGCCTAATTAACTCTTGCGGGCTCTTTTCACCCATTCGCAACATTTCTCTTCACTGAATAGGAAAATTAATAGTGCATAACAAAAGATAAAAGCAGAACAATGTTATAGAAATTCTCATATTTTATATCATATTGAAATACACAATATTTAACAGATGTCATTTTTTTAAAAATAGAATAATGTGTCAAAAATCTGTTTTAGCATTTACAACTCAATAAAAATTTGCTGCCATGTTTGACGAAAGCACATACTAGACACACAAAATGAACAACGGCGGCAGTAATTTTCTTTTACATTAAAGAAAAATCCGTAATATCCGTAATAACATTTAGCATTACAACTTTATTATAAGGTTACCAAAAAAGTTCTTGCCATTTTGGACAGTCAGAAAGAAAAAGTCATAAAACATATAATTATCACCGCTAATCCTCAAAGTAATCACCCTCGGCATTCAGTGCCTTTTACCAACGAGTGGCTATCTGTGCGATGCCATTGCGGTAAAACTCAGAAGTCTTGGAAGCAAAGAAGTCCGTGAGGGCCTTTTCGAGATCTGGCCAGTTGGTGAAGGATTTCCCACGAAGATCGTTGCCCAGGAAATGGAAAGGTGGCAGTCTTTGGGCGTGAGGTCTGGAGAGTATGGTGGAAGGGATAGTGTCTCCCAGCCCAGTCACTGGATGGTGTCCGTGGCCTCCCAAGCCACATGCGGACTCGCATTGTCAGGGAGGAGGAGTACACCATCATGATTGACCAATGTTGGCTCTTTATGCATCAGTTCCTGATGCACACTTTCCAACTTCTGTCACTACAGGCCTGCCGTGATGGTTTGGCCCACTGGCAGGAGCTCATAGTGCCCCACATGGCGACTAGTCCACCAGATACAGAGCATGATCTTGAGTGGATGGAGAGAAGATCTCGCAGCGTGAGGCACAGGGTCCCGTGGTGACAACCAAAGTCTGGAACGCTTGGGTATGTCATACTGGACCCACTTTTCATCGCTTTTGAGTTCTCGATCAAATATGGATGCATTGTGGTGCCGAGTAAGCAATAAAAAAAACAGGCAGCGACACGTTGTTGCTTGTTTGCATCGGGCAGTGAGTGGGATATCCACTTACTGAGCTTGTATGCCTTTCTATTGCGGTGCAAATGGAGTCTGATCGTTTCCTCAGATACCTGGAAGTGTGCAGCAAGCTCACCACATGTTTGGCTGTTGTCACTCTCTATGGCTGCTCTCATGGCCTCATCGTCCAGCGCTTGTGTCCGACCTCTGCGTCGTGCATCACTAAGAGGCATATCCCCTGACTTGAACTTCTGGAAACAGTGCCTAGCGGTTCGTTCATTAACGAAATCATCCTCAAAGGCCTGGAAAATTCGGTGACTTGATTCTGCTGCTGACAGGCCCACTTTAAGATCATACAGCAAAGAACTCCGAACGAGCGTCTTTGACACGTCCTTTTCAACCAGTCGTTGTGCGCTTTATGTTTGAAGTACCGATACAACGCGCTTTTATACTCTTGGTCAATGCCCGGACACCCCTCCTAATCACTTCATTGCCAGGTTTGGAGACTATTTTTATGCTGGGTTTCATTCTTCCAATGTCATATCAAATACGGCAAGAACTTTTTTGGTCACCTTATATATGACCCTTATGACCCTTTTTTGGAGATTTTTTAATTTTTGTCACTATTTGGCGGGGAATTTTAAGATATACTTTCTTGCTTAAAAAAGTTTAGATTCCATTTTGTCTTATGCTTATTCTTTTTACTATTTCATTTTTTAGTTAATTTAGGATAATATTGTAACATTCTGTACATATTTCTAATGCAAAGTTTGGTTTAAAATGGCGCTTGCAGCAGTAAAGATACAAATTTTTAAAGTGTGTTTTTTCTACAATATGATCTAGTCATACGCATTAAAACTAACTAACTTATGTGATTGTTTTGAATATAGTAAACATTTCATTATCATTAGCATCCTTATTATTATTATTATTATTATTATCGCTGTTGTTATTGCACCATTTTTTAATTTACCTATATGTTTAATGCATGGCTAGAGATAAAATAGCTATCGTGATCTTGTAAATAAACTCTTTGGCGAAAATTATAAGTATTTTTATTATTGCACCATTTTATAAATTATCTGTATGTTTAACGCATGGCTAGTGGTAAAATGGCTATCGCGGTTCTGAAAATGAAGTCTTCAGGAAAAAATGTCTGTGCTATTTCTGCTCTAAATTTTAAAAGTCGCTAAATCTTTCATACTTAAGATGTACTTATCTAACCAACCGTTTGAATATATTCTGAGTAAAAAAAGAAAAATTATATCTTTATATAAACTAATCTAAGTTGTTGTCGCTTAACGGCCCTCTTCACTTACCGTCGCCGGAAGCTCGAACCAATGTTATTGGGGGGAAAATGCTGTGGGGAAATTTTCTTTACAAATAACTTATTAACTAATACATATTTTTAAATTCTGTTTTCACAATCAGAAAATTCTCAACTGTTAAATTGACGGACCTTTTTTAAAAATGTATTTTTTAATTTTTAGTATTTTATTTTGAAATTGCAAACTGAAAAAAAAATCACATATTAAAAATTCGCATTTTGCAGCTTCAAAATAAAATATACAAAATAAAAAATATATATAAAAAAAAAATCCAGTCAGTTTAAGAGCTGGGAATTT
This sequence comes from Salticus scenicus, assembly GCA_963930645.1. Classification (NCBI taxonomy): domain Eukaryota; kingdom Metazoa; phylum Arthropoda; class Arachnida; order Araneae; family Salticidae; genus Salticus; species Salticus scenicus. The sequence continues at coordinate 136,180,995 of OZ005662.1, read as the reverse complement.
TCAGAATAGGAAAACAGAATTTAAAAACATGTATTAGTTAATAAGTTATTTGTAAAGAAAAATCTCCCATAGAATAACATTAGCTTCGGCTTCAGGAGGCGTTGAGTGAAGCGGGCCCTTAAATTTCATTTTAAAAATTTCTGGGTTTAACTTAAAATACTATAGCAATAGTTGTTTAAAATAATAATGATGTTTATTATTAAATAGCCTGATATTAAAATAAAATAAAATAAAAACTAATTTCCTTTTCATCCATATTAAATTTTGCTTTATATTTTAAAAATCCCGATTACTTTTAAATGTTTTCACTAATATAATAACTTTTTTTTTTCTCTCGAGCAAGATGCCAATATTTCAGATTCTTTCGTTCTATTGTATGTGTAACATCTATCATTAGTGTACATGACAGTCTTCGGCCGGCTCGATTTATCAAACTCGGAATCTTTACAGGGAATCATGAAACAGTTTGAAAGTATCGCGTGCTATTTAGGCTAACTTTATAAAGTTCATTAAATTCTTCAAAAGAGATTGAAACTGATATATGTTTCAGGGTGCTCCTGCAGAATAAATCTTATTCTAAACTGCATGCTATCCAATTTTATTCTATTACAGGAACGCTTAAAATTATAAGAATCTATTACAGTCCATTGCACAGATATTTGTATTGAGAAAAAATATTCAAAAACTGTTATTTATATTTCACTGAAATCAATTTCATTACATGCCTGATAGATACCTAATGTTTGTAAAATCTAGTCTAACCTTTCCAAACTTTAAATATTATTTTCAAATCTCACTAAATTTAGGTATAGCATAGTCAATCAGTGTTGCCATCACTGTTATTGGAACTGTTATTTTCAATATCCAACAAAAATATTTAATCCAAATATGTGTTTAATCGCATATTTATTTATTCGACTATCATGTATATCAGACAACATTCTTCGAAATTAACAGTAATTATTAAGTATAAAATGTCTCTATCAATTGGCAACGCTCTAACCAAACTGCCTGAACCTTCATAACCCCAACTATTCATAATAAATTTAGAATTCTTAGACATTTAAAAATTTATTGATTCAAAATAATGTCATAAAACTATGTATCTATAAATAACAAGCTTTAATACATATTTCACCAAAAATATTGCAAGAATTCATTTAAAATATCACATAAACGAAAATTTATTAATGATAATTAAGATGAATTCGCAATAAAATATAAAAGAATAATGATATAAAAGATTATCAGATGACACTAATTAGCCATTTGAAAATTCTCTTTTGTTAAAAGATAAATAGAGGATGATAATATTCAGCTCTTAAAGATCATTATTTCCTTTTCTCTCAGCTCATTATTTTAATAAAAACAATCCATGCTATTTCAAAAATGTTAGGATTAAACCAACTTTTTTGAATAGATATTCTATGTAGTTGTATGCTTTTAAAAAGATGAAGTAGAATATATTTATTCTTTAAGGAATACGTTAATATACTATTCATATTGGTGATTTTTTTTTTATAAAGGTAATAAAACGAATGCTTAAAGTTAAGTCTTTCTTTTTTTATTATTATTTTTGTTGTTGTTGTTTTTGTTGTTGAACAATAATTATGCGACTGCTATTAAGAAATTATTTAATAAAACTATGTTTACTTAAAAGTAACTTAATTAGAATGCAAACATTGAAATAAATATGGAATTTAATGATTGCTATTGCATATAATGTCTCAAATTAATTAAATAAACATATTCCTATATATTATTGTTTATTATTATATAAAATACGTTAAAGTTATTAGATGTTTCTTATAGAGGCAAAACATAAATATATTTGAAAGAATTTATGTAACTCATAATTATGGTTTCATAGCGTATTTCCATTTAGTGTATTTAGTTTGAAATTGAATGTATTTAAAGTAGTATGGTGTGATACACACACGACTTTCTCTTATCCTGTATTTGAAAATTATAAAGGCAGATTACACATTAATATGTAAGATAATAAGTAATGCATATGAATGTGCTTTAAAAACAATAAAAAAATATTTTAGGAGCAGTTATTTATTTATTTATTTATTTTATTTTATTTATTTATTTATTTATTTTGCGTCTATTTTGCTATGAGGGTGGCTGCTTCTCCCCCATTTCTTCATACCACCTACATAGGACTTACATAGCAAATGCACACTTAGATTGGTTTTTAAAGAACCAGTTACGTTTATTATTCTTGTAAATATTCTTCCCACATCAAATAAATTCTTTCCCTTTTTCCGTTGTATTACCATGTTTCAAAACATTTTAAACTATTCTTTCTGACTTTTTTAGAAAAGGCCTCTATTTGCACCCAAATATTTCCGATGCTTTTTTAAAAGCTTTTTGTAAACCTTCGTTTTCGAATTGAAACAACTGGTGTTAATTACTATTCCCTCATTTAGTAAACTTGTTATAGTTGTTAATAAAGGTCAAATATCTAGAATTTTTTTCTAAATAAAAGTAACTTTAAATCAAAAAAAAAAAAAAAAAAAAAAAAGAAGCTTCCCATATTTACGCCTTTTCTTCTATCTAATCTTATGAGTTATATAAACTTTTTCTGCATGACCATGGGGGAAATTTATCGTTTAAGTACAACAAATGAAATGTTCAATAATAGCTATTTAAAATATACACATGCATTGTTTTTATGTTAAATTTTGATATTTTAACAATAAGTGTAAAAATCAACACTGGATGTTGTGTTTCACATTATTCTTGATTACATATTTTAGAATATATGGGTGCACACTGTAAAAAAAGAAAAAAAAAAAAAAAAAAAAAAAAACTGTATTTTTTAATAAAAAGTGCTGGCATACCGCCTTTCAACACAGTTGCTGTAAAATTCACAAGCTGTTGTCTTTTATACCTGCATCGTCTGCCCTGCAATAGTCCTACCATCTCAAGTCTGCGAAAAGTAACGTTGCTATTGGTTGCATATTGGATGCGACATAAAGAATTTTAATTTTTTCCTCCCTTGTGTTTTGAATTCGATTTCCCAGTATACATGATAAAAAAATTTCACTAGAAAGTACAGAAAAAAATCACAATTTCATTTATTTATTTATTTATTAAAGTGGAAAATTTTATTTTATTTCCTTGCACGATATGTGCTCTATCTACGAGGTCATATGGAGTTGTGGCAGTTTTTGAATTCACGTAGCATTTATAAATTTATTTTAATAATATAAATGATTTCACTATTCTATTATTCTGTCATAAACATCAGTCTTCATTTGGAACATTCTTTTTTTAAACACAAATTTTGGAAGTTATTTTTTCATGATTAATAAATATCATTCATTGAGGATCCGATTTATAGCATCTTCTTTTTAAATACTGATTTATCATGCATACTTGCATCATACTAATTAATATTACGTAGTGTTGTTAGTCCCGCCCTATTTTTCAGATATATAAGGAGAATGAATTATTATCCCAAATTGCCTAAAAATTGTTATCATAAAAAGTATAATCAAAATAGGAATTCGTTTTTTTTAAACGAAAAATTATGCCAAAATAAATAAATAAAAAAGATATCGCCAACATGGTGAGAAAAATTTAAAAGCCGTCATAGGGATCCTATACTAAATTTGTATGAAATGCGAAAGTATAAAAACTGGGTCCGTTAATCATAAAATTCATTTGAAAAATTTCTTTGAATGATTTTGGTTACACTACTGCACAATATTAACTTTGTTCTAATAATAATTTGGCTTCTGGAATTGAAATTTTAATTAAGTCACAGGTGAAATTGGTATAACATTCATGAGTTTCAAATTTTAAAGTTAAATTAGAAAAGAAATAACTTGTATGTGCAATAATTTCGCACAGGTTTCCTAGAAATAATTATAATTATAATTTACACGATTTCACTAATTAAAAATCTAAAAAGCTTACAGGAACAATCATATAATATATAAATTATTTTACAGAGATTGTTAGTTTTATTGATTTTATGTGTTGTTTCCCATTCAAATTCTAAATATTTACCAGCGGAAAATTCGCTAATGATTACGACTTTCTAACAAACGATTTTAACAACAAACAATGAGCAGTCAATTAATAAAAGGATCATAAATGAAGCATACAAGGATTAGAGAGCATACAAAGCATTGCTTATCCTTAAGATAAACAAGCTAATTAGTTTTACGCATATAACAAACTAAAGTAAAATTACTAAAGTTGTTTACACTTTTGTAGTCACAAAGAAACAATTAATGATATGGTTGGTATTAATACATTATTTGATAAATTATTCAATGCACTATTTAATATATTTTTATGCTTATATCGTTAAACTTTGAAAGGAAATCGTAAAATAAAGATGGACCTTTGGAAATTTTTTTTGTTGTAAAACAAATTTTACAGCTAATTTGCATATTGAATACAATTTACAATGATACTTTCAGTTAAACTACATATAATATACAGGGTGCCCCATAAGGTTGTAGACATTTAAAAAAAAGTATATAAATTGAAGGAATTGGTAGATTTGAACTCGGTTTGTTATTCTCATGAAGGAGGATTTATTTTTTGGGGAGAAGGAACGGGGGGGGGGAGAAAAAATATATTTATTAAGCGTTTCGTCTATAGAGGGCGCTGTACGAGAGCAAACCACAAATTTCCGTGAAAAACTATATTTATTTCCATGCAAAGTTTTATAAGCGTATAAATTCTATTCTGTTTGCTCGCTATCACCACATATTACAACTTGCAAACGAGTTACATCACCACTAATTACAGCTTCAGTCGGCGATTCTTAGCTCAGAGAAAACATCTTCACCAGAACGCTTTATCCACCAAGACAACATAGCAATTAAAATTTCATATATGCGCAGAAAGAAATAGAAAACGAAATAATCTGCGTCAATCGTAAAATTGTGCAATTTATATAATTCTTATTTCGTATTTCTCGTTACGCGCCCGTAAAGCACCTTCAATTGACGAAACATCTACTTAATTTTTATTTATTTTTTTCCCTTTACCAAGGAAAAAAAATAAATAAATAAAAAAAGCCCTTCACGGGAATAATTTTTTTGCTGACCGAGTTCATTTCTACCAAATATTTCAATTTTTATGAATATTTCTGTACTGATAAGTATAAAGGATTTAAGTCCATATTCTTGATTTTTCAGGAGACGAAAAATAAAGTTAAACTAACTAAAAACTAATGAGCAGAATCGATTAGGAAAAAGGGATTATGTTGGTTTATACGCCTTATGCTATTCAGTGATTGTCAATCTTCATTTAATAAAGGAAAAAATTGAATTAAATATTTTATACCAAAGATTAATGTTAAATTCCTGACTTGAATCTTTTTTTACCAATGGATTTTCTCAAAGACGAAATGACATGGATTTAAATCCTTTATACCAATCGATAGAGAATTTTTTTCTGGGTCTGACTATGTACTTAACTCAAAATCGATATTTTTGGACTTAAATCCTTTATACTTATCAGTACAGATTTAAAATGTCTACTGACTTACGGGACAACCGGTATATATATATGAAACAAAGAAATTCATGAATGTCTTATTCTGTATTTATAGAAAGACAGAAACAATTTTAGGTTACAAAAAATAATATTACACTAAATATCTTTCACTATTTATTGCTAAAGTTTTTGAAGATTCGTCTATGAATTTTTGGAAGAAAGTGATGATGTTATAAAGTACAAAATAAATAACATGAAATTGCTTAACGGAATTGCTAAACTTAAAGGATACATTTCTCAGTATACTAGTAATTTGAATTTTTAGTGTCAGCCCCGCAGCTTCTAGCTTTATTTTGATTGGCGATCCATATAGGTGTCCAGTGTGATGCTTGCGATTTAAAGCCTTTTTGGACGGTCGTTTGCTGATGTTTGGAGTTATTTTGTTTTGCCACACCTGGAACGTTTTTTGGACATCTATGGATATGGAAAAAGAATTTCAATGTTTAAAAAGTTTTTAAGCTAGGATGGAATTTTGCAGTTGTTGTTTCTTGCAGGGGGTGAGTTGTCTTCTTTTTTTCGGCAGGTTCGGATGAGGCTATGTTTGGCTGGCATTTTCATATAAAAATCTATATAAATAAACTTTATTATAAACAGATTTTTAATTTCAATAAGCTGTAATATATTTTTTCAAATTTCAATATTTAATTTTCAAGAAATAAAAATACTTTTACAATCTCCTTTCAGTTTTTACAATTTTTAATTTTTTTATTACTATTCAGTTTGAAATATTACTGGAGTATGCTAGCCTGCATATCTTTTGAAATCTGCTAGTACTACATGGCTATTAATAACTGTGTTTCCCCCTGCTGAAGTGAATAGTACAGCATAATTTAATTGTTTTGGCTTAAATAGTGTTTAACTTTAACTAATTTTCTTGTTTATTAACATCGTTAAATAATTTTTCTTGTTGTTTATTACATTTCACTTTTATGTCATCACTTATCATTATTTAAATATATTATTGTTTTTGTATATAATTCTACGCTGTTTTCAGCGCCTTTTTCATACAAATTAATTGTTGTCATTTATATTCAATTTAATTTATATGTATATATATATATAATTATATTCTGGTATTCGTAAATTCTTATTGAATTAAACATACATAATAATCCAGAAATATTCTTTTTAAAAATATCTGGTGTATAACAATCATGCGACGTGCATTACCTACTAAAATACATATTACATAATCTTTTTAGAAATACTATGATCAGAAGACATGAAATTCGCTTAACAAATGAGATAGCTAACAATATAATATAGATAGTAGGATTTCCCCGTCAATTTGGTACGGGTTAACATTATTCCAGAGAGAGCTTGTATTTTGCTAAAAAGTGTTTAGGGTAAAATTGAAAGAAATTATAGGGCACGCCTATCAGATTTCAAAAAAAAAGAAAAAACAAAAACAAAATTACCTCCTCATTTAAAGGACACACACATACACACACACACATATATATATACGCAACGTGTTTTTGTATGTATACAGGATTTTTATAAAGCTTTGGCGTATTAGTTTTTTTTTTTTTTTTAACTTAAAGAGTAAACTTCGTCATAGATTAAAAATTACACACTATAGAAAATAGATATTCTTTTTACAGTACTTTACCACATAATTATGCTGTAAATTACAATACTGGTCTAAATATTCAGCTCTCCTGCTAAATATCAGTCATTGGAAATAATAATATGGTATTGTTTATATCCGTTGTTGCTTATTTTATAACTGATATTTTTCCCCAGTATCATCCTCGCTTGAACAGGCATCTATAGTCAAGGAGAGAAATGCAGGTGTTACAGTCTTTAACAGCAGATGAAGATTTTTAGTGAAATACTTGCTGTTTTCGACCACAAACGATGATTGGATACCCCATCATAAACATATTAAAGACCTGTAACAAGGTATTTTTAAACATAATGCAATTAATTAAAGTAGGATATGTGCAACAATCTACAACACAGAAAAAAAAAAAAAAAAAAAAAAAGAAAAGAAAAAGAAAAAAGAACAAGACTGTTAATAGTGACTTATCTGTGGCATTACATTGGATTCTAAAGGTGTTTAATACTTTGCTTTAAAATTTGAATCTCAAAGCTATGTAATATGATTGTAAAAAATTTAAAAATTAGTAGAAAACGTCTTCTTAAACAGAATCCATTAACATAAATAGTACATAAATATTTCTGATATCTCAGTTTGATTTAACTCAAAAAATAAAGCTTGCTTAAAATCAATAGATTCTTACTCAAAATCAATTAAATATGATTAATCCAGGAATAAAGTTTTAAAATTTATGATAAAATAAACCTTAAAGATTATATAAACTACCAAAGTCATTGACATTATTTTGTGCGTTAACAATACCTATTTTACGATACAGCTCTTACGTTGCCTCAAGTGAATCAGTGTAATGGATAAACACTGCTATTCCCGTTAACCAGAACTAATTTACCCGATTTCATACGTTTTAATTGATTGATATGTTTGCAACATACCATTTCAGTAAATTAGTAGTACAATCGCATGTATATATATAAACTATAAATATATCAGGGATGGAACACGGGCGCAGAATTCATACCGGAATCTGTTTAAGAAATTTCCATACCTATAATATCGTTGATTTAAGAGGTAGACAATTTTCTTACATTCATAGTGGTATGAATTCTGCGCCCGTGTTCCATCCCTGATATATGTTAGTGCATGAGTTGCTTTTGCCTTCTATATACTGTTAAAAATGAATTATTAAAAAATGAGAAAATGAACTTCCTTACATCTTTATGAGAAGATTTTTCTCAAAAATGTGGGAGCCGTTGCTTTCTCAAAAAGGGGAATATTAGAAAAAAAAAGTATAGTTACTAATAATTTAATTTCATGAAAGTCATTACGATAAATGCTTTTATTTTGTTTTATAAATTACATGAATAATGTACACTTTTAAAACACACTTCTGAAAGATAAACAGGATCTTCTCATTTTTCAGAAGTTTCACTTCTTATAATAGCCACGAAGAAGGTTTCATTTTTTAGATTTTTTTTTTTCATTTAACTATTCATTTCACGTTCACTTTTGTAGTAATATAACGAAATTAGTTTCGTTTGTTAGGAGAGTAGTTTCGTGGCTCCAAGGTAAAACATCGGGCTACAAAACCTTTTGATCCCGTCAAGAGAAATTGTTTTTTTTTTTTGTTTAAATCTGAAATGTTTATTTCCCATTATGTTAATTATTCAGTTAATGTTATGCAATTTCTAGACTTTTCAAATTGTAGAATATTTTGTTCTAGAACATTCATCAATTGTATATAAAGTGTTGTAAAATTTTAAATGAATCGTTAAATGAGAGAAAAAAAATTCCTAAAAATGAAAAGATCTTTCTTGAATCTATTATAAGAATAAAAACTTCTTAAAAATGAAACGTTCCTGCTTATGTTTGAGAAGAGTGTTTGAACAGTTTATTGGACAAAATAAATTTTGAGTCGTAAAGGGGCAAGGGACGTTTAAATTAATTATTTTTCTATTATATTCTACCGTTTCTTTAACCTATATTGTCATAAAATGTATCACCTTTATGCACAGAGTCTGTTTTAAACGATAAGGAGAAATTTTAAAGATAGAAAGGCCTCTTTTATGAATAAAATGATACAAAATAATTCTCAATGTCAAAATGTTCCATGCGAATCCTAGATTATTTTAAATCTCCAATTTTGTACAATGATTTTTTTTTTTTTTTGTGCGTGTGTGTGTGTGTGTGTGTGTGTGTGCGTGCGTGTCTAGCTGAACACATCTGTGCATTCAATTTTTATGTTTTAATTATAGAAATTAATTTTTTTTTAAATTACTTTAAAAACAAAATAAATGTTTTTAAATTTAAAATCTTCAATCATTTTCCTGATGCAATTGAATTTAAGATTCAATAATAAATGTAATAATTTCTTGATTTCCAAATGAATGCACAGTTTTGTTGCAGACGCACTGGTTAACTCTCATACAAAGAATTAAATGGATTGAATAAAAAGAAATTCATATGGAATATTATAAATAACTAACTATTCCCGAACTTCAGATCCCAAGAAAATTATATTTAATGTTTAAAATTTTATGATGATTTTTAAATAAGGTTTAAGGAATTATATAATGGTATTATTAATATACACATATATATATATATATATATATATATATATAGCTTCTTAATTTTTATATACCAGGTCGCGCTCGTCGACCTATCCGTTCGATATTTTCCACGGTTTTCTCTGCAAATTTTGTAAATACAGGCTAGGACTCCTTAGAAAGACACTTCCACGGAGGGCACTTTTCCTGAAGCCTAAGACCCTAATGCAGTTACCTTATTCTTTATAACAATAATCTGGATACATTTAATTGCATGTATTACGATAATTGGCATCCTCCCTTGTCATCCTCCCTTGTCCTCTTAAATAGGCAAAAATACAAATATTTATATTAAATTCTAATTATATACATTAACATTTTCTTTATTTAGAAATATATATATATTACATTACTTTATTAAATAAATATTCAACACAAGGAAATTTTTAAATGTTTGTTTACTACTTCTTGTGATAAGAAAAGTTTGTTTGGATTTTATTTTAAACTATAGTAGGTGCGATTATATTGTCAAAAATTTACAAATAAATAATGCATTTTAAATCTATTTGTAAATACTTAATATTTTTAAAATGGGCTTCAGTTATATTAATATATATATATATATATATATATATATATGTATAAAAGTTTATTGAAGATGATTTTGGTGTAAGTGCAAGAAATCAAATCCTATTGACTAAACGAGTTCCAAGTAACATGTTACACTGAGAAAAAATATATACCGTCTTCATCTAGAATGAATAAGTGGTCATTTTCTAAATCCCTTAACTAGAAATATAGTTTTTCGAGCTATGCGCATAAGGCACGCCAATAAACTAAATAGACGAAATGATCGAGAATTTCTAGTCTACACATTTCTAGATGGTGAAACAATATTCTGCATGTTCTGAATATTCTAAATATTCTGAAATTCTCGCTTGATTATCTAGAATTGGATCATAAACCAAGATTATAGTTGCTGAAACCCGCCTCTTGTGTTCGCATTTATTTGGAGATATTTTCAAATAGGTTTGACCTCGATAATATAGACAAACTCTCTAGAATTCTAACATGGTTTCTAGAATTCGCTTTCAATCGGGACTAGAATTTAGAAGGATGACATGGAACTATTTTTTCTAGAGCCACAATTTAGATTCTAGATGTCAGTTACAGAAATTGTTTTCAGTGTACCTTAAGCACGAACAGTTGTCTTCATGTAATCAGTAAATACATTTTGTGTTTATAAATAAAATAATATTCAGTTAATATTGTTTCAGTGCAGTTAAGTATATGGCTGGATTAAAGAAAATATTTTACAGAAGAACAGATAACATTCTAAAAATATTAATAAGTGTTATAATATTTTCTGCGTGTGAGATTATTTGAGTACAACTGTTTTCACATTTAAGGTTTTAATATATATATAATAACATGTAAATATTTAAAAGAAAAATCATATGACAATTCTGAAACACTTGAATATATATTATTAATGAAAAAGAGAAGGGGAGATAAAATTATAGTAAAAACATAATTAAATAATAAATAATAAAATGCAGAACTTATACTAAAAGAAATTATGAAATATAAAAAAACATATAATGAAAAAAAAAAAAAAAAAGACAAAATTTTATGTAGTACAGGGTAATTATAATTAAATTTACGATTTCATATCGCTATAATTTTAAAACTAACGGTCAAAATGACTTCGTATTTTACCAGAACAATCGTGAGGCAATGAAATTTTGTTTGGCAAAGGAAAAAAAGTATTTATAAAATGCGCCTATAGATGGCGATGTCAAGGTAATCTAAAAAAAAAAAAAAATACCTAAATAGATTGATTATACACAGGCATGTTATTAGCAATAGAATGGAATAGCAGGACACAATAGACTTTAATTGTTTACGACAACTTTTTCAGCAAAAAGGGAAGAATACGTGCTTACAGCGGAAACAGTTATAGTAACAAGAGAAAAATAGAAGCTTATGAAACAAACATCTTACAAATAATTAACGGTACATTTTGTAACTTCTTTATTTTCCTTTGCCAAACAAAATTCCACTGTCTAACAATTGTTCTGATAAAATATCAAGTCATTCTCAACAGTAGATTAAAAATTATAGCATTTAGAAATCGTAACTTTAACTATAATCACCCTGTAAATCTGGTTAAGTAACCAAAATTCATTATTATAATACCTCTACATAAAATGTATAAAAATGTTCGTTTAGAAACTCTGAGAAAAATTTCTGTAACTAACACCTAGAAACTGAGTTATGGCTCTAGTAAAAATAGTTCCATATCGTCGTTACACTGAGAAAAAAATTATACCTCCTTCTTCTAGAATGAAAAAGTGACCATTTTTTAAATCCCTTAACTAGAAATATAGATTTCCGAACTATGCGCGTGAGGCACGCCAATAAACTGAATAGACGAAATTATCGAAAATTTCTAGTGTACACATTTCTAGATGGTGAAACAATATTCTGAATACTCTAAATATTCTGAATCATTTGTATTGCGAGAAATTCTCGTTTGATTTTCTAGAATTTGGTAATAAACCAAGATTATAGTTGCTGAAACTCGCCTCTTGTAGTCTCATTTATTTGCAGAGATTTTTAAATAACTTTGCCCTCGAGAATATAGGCAAACGCTCTAGAATTCTAATAGGAGCTTCTAGAACTCACTTTCAAAGGGGACTAGAATTTATAAGGATGACATGGAACTATTTTTTCTAGAGCCACAACTTAGATTCTAGGTGCCAGTTACAGAATTTTTCCCCAGTGTATAAATCGTAGTGCCCTTTGCTAGCGGTATCTAAAAATTTTTACTAGAATGCTAGAACGTTTTCCGATATTATCGTGGTCAAACTTATTTAAAAATCTCTACAAATAAATAGAAATACAAGAGGCGAATTTTAGTAACGATAATATTGTTTCGTTATCCAATTCTAGGAAATCAAGCAAGAATTTCTCGTAATACAAAGGATTCATAATATTCATACTGTCCATATTATTGTTTCACCATCTAGAAAACTATAAACTAAAAAATCTCAATCATTTCGTCTATCCAGGTTATTTGTTTACACTATATGCGTAGGTCGGAAATCTAAAGTTTCCGATTAGGAATTCAGAAGTTGACTACATATTCGTTGTAGATGAATGTGGAATTTGTTTTTCTCAGTGAAAAATGTAAAATAAATATGTTTGTTTAGAATAGAAATTTTGTTCAACATATATATATATATATTAATTTAATTTGTTAATTCTTATTACTTTCTCTTACCCATAGGGTCGAGAAAGTACGAACGTGAGTTTTTGTTATATTTCCATGTTCTGAGGTCCTCTGAATACGAAAATCATGTTTTTAACGAATTGTCTGTGTGTCTGTCTGTCTTTTATCAGCATATCTCAAGAACAAATAGTAGCAGAAATTCCAAACTCGGTATTCTAAATGTGTATCATATAGGGATGCTACAGTAAGCTTTTCGTTGGGATGAAACAAATGGTTCGTGTACAGGGGCACTCAAAAGTATTCAAATACATTACGTCTATGGGGGAAATTGCAGGTAAGTAGAGTTTAACATCGATAGACTGTACTAACCAAATGAAACGAATATATATTTTTTGTAATAGCGATAGTCAACGGGGAAAAATCTTTTGTTTATGTAGGAGCCTCGCCTCCCCCCCCTCGAGGGGAGTAAATTTTCATGATGGGTACCTTTCAAATAAGCTCGCCAATACATTTAAAACGAATGGTTGAACCATTGATCTGCGATAATTTAAAATAAAGTTATCGATTTCTTTCATTTCTTTCTTTATTTTTTTTATGTAATATTGAGAATAAATTCAACTATATATATATATATATATATATATATATAGTGTTATACTACTTGTCTAATATGGAAATCGTCTGCATTATCAAAAAAGATAATTTTTTTTAAATAATAATTTTAATGGATTATTTTTTAAAAACATAATTATTTTTTAATAACCGAATTAAATTCTATATAAATGTAGGTGCATTAATGAAACGGGGGGTTGAGGGGGCGGTAGTCCCCCCTCATACAGAACTTATTATCATATAAAACTATTTCGAAGCCTTATTTCAATTGTTTAACACAGGTTCACATAACAGTACTTGTTATCTTACCTCTTAATCTGCAACCTGTGTTTATAGTATTAAATTTCAGGGTAAGAGAAAGTCGTGTGAGTGACACACCAGATTATTTTTAATTTAAAAAAAAGAAAGAAAGCTTTTCTATTACATCTAATTGTTTATTTCTATGTTTATATATAATTTATTATTTGCAGAGAAAAATATTGACACTGGTATATATTTATTCAATAAATATGCATCGAATGTAACACTGAGTTATATATATATATAATAAGATAATATTTATATCTGTATAATGACCATGTAATGAGAACGATCGCATTAGTTTTGTTTGTTTAGATACCTCTTAAATTATGTATGATGTACTGGATAAATTCATACTTGTTTCTATGACATCTTTTCCAGTGTAACAATTTTCTGCGTTGAATAAAACATGTAGCTTGCTTTTTCTTTTAGATGAAAATAGAGCATTAAATCTCGTTTCTACAAAGTTTTTAGTACTTTTACTTAGTGAGACGGGTGCTTCACAAAACTCATATATATTTATAGAATTTATTTTCTTCAAAACACTTTGTCGTATTTCTTCTTTTCGAATATATATATATATATATATATATATATATATCCGTGTAAAAAGAAAATATTTTAATCATGATTAAAATTCAATTGTGAGGTTTTGGTGCATCTATACGTTTTGAGGGCCCTGAGTTCAATTTTACAGTTTTTACGATGATGTGTGTATGCGTGTGTACGTACCTATGTGTCTTAGTAAAACCATTAGCGTCTAAACGCTTTGTTTGAATGAACGGAAAGTTGGTACATATATATATATATATATGCATATGCTAAAGGTCACCGTAGCACGAACTGTGTAGGTTTTTAGGAATTTAGCTTTTATGTTTTTTTTTTTTTACAGGGACACAAAAAATATTATTTATCATTATGATCTAACGGCTGAAATTATTTGATGTACGATAACGTCAAAATGCAATATTCTTTTGAGCTGAAAATTAATATATATGTTATATGTCACGGTTGCACGAGCTGTATAGATTTTGGTGAAACTAGAGATTATAGATATTTACAGGGAGACTAAAAAATATTCTTTATCATTATAAACTATTAGCTTAAATTATTTGAAGTGGTATAGCGTTGAAAGCTTCATTTGATTCAGGTGGTTGATTTCAAATTTCTCTTACATTAATTTCTTAAAAAAAAAAAAAAAACGTTAATTATGCAACGCTCAGGAAGTCGAGTGGAGTCACTTCAAATTCTTTCATTTGATAACATAGCATTTTCCTTTTAATATATGTAAAAAGGTTTGATGGTTGATTACAAAAAAAATACGAAAAATGACAAGAAATGTAGCATCTGATAATAAGAAATAGAATAAATATCAATGAATATGAATGAATTAAAGTGTTTTAAATTGAAATACTTTAAAACATGCTGTATTGCAACTGCATAACAGCAATTTTTCTTATTGTGCACATACCCACCACATGGGCAATAATCATTATTTAATAGTATAAATAAATTTAAATTTTGTAGAAGTATTGTATAACACTCTGGTGGGGGAAAAAAAAGAAAGAAAAGAAAGAAAGAAAAAAGAAATTTACTCCTTTCTATGAAATTTGTTTTATTTAAATTTATAGTATGTCCGTGTAAAAAATGCAGTATTACTCGTATACATAGCAAACACTACATACGTACACTTGCATGCATAAATGCATTCTCCATAGACCAAAATTTTAAACAACTTTTGTTTGTTCTATCTATCATGTGACCTAACTTTACTTTTCATATTTGAAATATCAAATATTTATTTAAATATTTAAAAAATATTGATTTTTTCGTCTTATTGCTGTATATGTAGAAATAAAACTTCAATATCGTTTTAGAAAAAAAAAATTATGTTCGAGAAGATTAAAAATGATAAAATATCCTGAAAAAACTAAATATACACTCTCATATCGATTTTATATTTCAATGAAAAAAATTGGCAACTGAAATGAAACAAATGCAATTATATTACAGCGACATTATTTTTAATCTTGATTTGTTAAAGCCACACCAATGTTGCCTTTTTGTATTAAGTTTTTTTGCATTAAAGTTTTTATTTTCTTTTTTTTTACTTAATAATTTTAATATTATGAATCTGATACTTTCTTATAATTAAATATAGAAGAAAATATTTGATCATAAAAAATTTGGACTTTCGGTTACCGATCGCTTTAAATGTTTTTGAGGTGGTGTACATAGTTTGACAATTTTTAGAAAATGTTGTGTCCGTATGTCTGCGAATGCGAGACAAAAATTTTTAACTCAAGAACGACGCACAGAAATGCAGATAGTCTCATATTAAGTGTAATCTGTAGATAAATTGTTATTTAACAATTTTTGGTGTAAATCGCGCAACAGTTCGCGATGCTATGCTACTATTTCCCCATTTAAGGGAAGATTACAACATCTATTGTGTATAACTACACAAAACGTAATAAGCGATGGCATCAATATGAAACAATATGCTGATTCAACGTGGATTTTTACCTTTCCACAAGTGGTGCTTCTGACCTAAAGTGTGTCTGTGGATGGGAACGCAAGGGTGCAAGTGTCCGTTCCATGACGGAACTATAACACGGCTATTTTTTATGCACAGTTTCTGTCACATTTGTGCAATAATTTTTGAAGATTGAATATGTTAGAAATTATTGATATAAGATAGAGATGTAAGATTTCCATCCTGAAACGGATACTCTTGCAATCCTTGTTGGAAAACTATACCTCATCTTCTATGACATATAAATGCACAAAACTTAATATGGCAGATAACCATCATGAAAACGAATTTTAACTAGTTTCACTTAATTTAGGTTTATATCGGCCGACATATAATACATGGTGCTGCTATTATTAACTTTCTGTGTTTTTCCCATTGCTACTTCTCAACTGGAAAAACATATCATCTATTGTTTTAAGCTTCATCAAATTGCATATGAAATATATTCATAAAGGGAAGCTATGATTATTTCTGTGCATGTTAACAAGTATGTGGTATTGTTGCATAAATTATATAGAAGAAAGCTTTGTGATGGTCACCAAATACAAATTGTTTAATTGCTATATTTACCTAAAAAATATATTCACATATTTGTTATAAAAAGACACAAATTTGTAAAAAAACACAATAAAATAAAATAAAATAAACGATTTTTTTTTTTTTTTAACTAACAAGTAGCAGAGTCATATTAAAATTAATATAACTAAAGATATAAATAGGGTTTCTAATGTTCTTATTTTTCCCTTCCTCTAATTCTTAATTTGTTTTCGTTTAAAAAATAAGCTATAATTTAAAAAAAGAAATTTATTTCTTTAAAAATGGTGTGGTTAAAACGTAATTACAAAAATACTGTTCCGTACGAATCCTTAAAATATTTTTTATGGAATATAAAACCAGACATGACGAGGAACAGAAATGTACATACTTACATACCGTTGAAAACACTAATGTAAAATTATTAAAAGCAAACTGAAATTTCGGTAGCGTTAACGTACCGTCATCAGCTTGGAATGACAAGGTGGATTATTGCTCTTATGTATAGACAGGGAAGCTAATTTTAGAGTCAGAATAGCAGACAATAGGAATTTAACAAACCGGAGTTGTTTGCCAATAGGAAATTGGTATATAGAAAGACATGTAAACGGTAAGTGAAATCAAGAATATATGGATTTATTATGTAATATGTACCGATACACACTACACAGGGTAATTCTAAACATTTTTGTAAGAGTAACCATACTTTTAACTTCAATTTAGTTAGAATAATCTTTCGGCCTGAACAATTACACGAACTCGATTTTCTACAAGCTTTCCACATCTATAAAAATTATTTAAATATCATCAATTGCGATTCTGCTGTAACTCTCTCTCTCTCTCTCTCTCTGATTATTGTAAATATTACATAAAATCCACATATTCTTGATTTTCCTTTACAATTTACACAGCTTCCTATATCCCAATTTCCTATTGCCTATCAACTTCTGTTTTTTAAATTTCCATTGGCTGTTATTCTGACTCAAAAATGAACTTCCCTATCTATATATAAGAGCAATAATCAGCTATAATCCACCTTGTCATTCTGCCCTGATGACGATTCGCTTAAAGCTACCGAAATTGCAGTTTGCTTTTAATAATTTTTATTGGAATTTTCAACGTTATGTAAATATTTATATTCCTTTAAATAAGAATACATCTCCTTATAAAGTTTGACATTTTTATTTCAGAGCATTTATAGTAATTGAATACGACTTTTTTTTTTTAATATATATAGCAATTTTCGTATTTTTCAATCGATGCAAAGCACTGCAAATGCTCATTGAAGTTCATTTGAATCTGATCTGAAACTCACATGACCTTATCCTGCTTTTTTATACTATAAAGACATATTACAAATTTAGTGGTAATGTATTTGAATTACTTTGGATGACCCTGTACATGAATTATTTGCTTGATCTCAATGAAAAGTTTTATGTAGCATCCCTATATGATGTAAATTTAGAATACTGAATTTGGACTTCCTGCTACTATTTCTTATTGGTTTATGCTGATAACTGGTACACACAGAGACATACTGGCATACACACACACATAGACATAGAGATACCAACTGCTAAGACCTGATTTTCAGCTCAATGTGTACATTAAAACGTGTATACATAATAAAATCTTAATATAAAAATTGGATCCACAAACAGTACTTCTGTACTAAAATTTTTTATATATATTTATGTGAAAGTTTAAACCGATTAAATAAAATTAAAATTTCTATTAAAATTTCCCGGTACCCAAATATCATAAAATTTGGCAATTACATTTTGAGCATTTTTATTAATTTGTTTAGTCGGAATTTTAATTTTTTGTTGAATTTTTATGCCTCTGAATTCTCTTTATTATTTTTTTCTTTCTCTTAACCATGTGGTAGAAAAAGTATTATTTTAAGTGACAACCTTAGAATTGAGTTTCTGTTCTATTTCCACGTTTTTAGGTACTAGCTCAATCCGAAAATCACGTTTTTGGCGGTTGGTTTCTCTTTCACTTTCTCTCTCTCTGTGTGTGATCTCTGTGTGTAAGTGTGTCTTTGTGCCTTTTATCAGCAAACCTCAAAAAGAAATAATAGCATGAAGTCCAAACTCGGTGTTCTAAATCTGTTTTATACAGGGATGCTACACCAAACATTTCATTGAGATCAAGCGAATAGTTCGTGTACAGATTCATACAAGAGAATTCAAATACATTTTGTCTATGAGGGAAAGTTCTGGAAGATTCTGTTTAATATTTATAGACCGCACTAAATACAATGAAATGAACATACATTTTTTATATGCACAAAAGCACACTTCTTATAGAATGTAGCGTGAAAATCATTCACCGTTCGTTTACAGGGCTACCCAAAAAAGCTAGAATATAACAGGGACTACACTTGGATATTGCAATAATACTACTTAGAATAAAAATTAATTCCTCATACCCATACGGTAAATAAAGTATTTTATAAGTTATTTTCAGTGTTTCTTTTTGTATAATTTCGCGTTTTAAGATTCTCTGAATACTAAAGTCAAGTTTTGAACAGTTTATTCTTTGTATGTCTATTATCAGCTTAACTTATAAACAAATAGTTACAGGCAATTCAAATGTTGTATTTTGAAGTTCGTTTAAGGTTGTTGCTTGAAAAGTTTGATCAAGATTGATAAGTTTTGAAGAGGGGTTCTAATGAAAGCTAGCTGAATAATTTGGAGATAAAATTTAATTTTAGTAAGAGCCTTGAATTCTATATCAATGTACGTACTATATTAAAAAGGTGGAGTCTGAGGGTGCGGTAGCCCGCCTCATACAAAATTATTTGTCAAATAATGCTGGTCCTAAACTAAGTTTGAATTCTTTTTAATGTAGGTTTTTATACTGTACTTGTTATCTTGTACTCTAACCAACTCTAATCAGAAATATACCTTTCTAGTATTGAAAAGCAGGGTAAAAGGAAGTCGTGTGAGTGTCACACCGGATATACATACATATATATATATATATATATATATATATATATATATATATATATATATGATAAAATTTAAATTTTGGAGGGAGTAAAACTTGAATTATTAAATAAATAGAACTAGAACAAAGTTTTTATAAACCAATGCACAAATACAGCAAAAGGAAATATAAACCTATAATAAATAAGCAAACTAATCAAAGCCAGATGAAAATTTAATCCCAAAACATACTAACTGTTAACCGCTATCCTATTATTTTAATCAATAAACAATTCAGTATGCTTGATGACAATCCCACTTAAGGTTTGTTGTTCCATTTTGGGCGACATTTAAGTGCTGGTAAGTGGCCCTACTAGCTGAAACGGGTTCTATGTTTATAATGGGGGGGGGGGTGTCAATTTTCCATAATCTAATGACTATTCCAGTTTGTCCATGTATGTATTTATATCATCTTGTATTATTTATATTCTTGTATTTTATATTGATGTATTATATTTTGTGCTTGATTTCTGAATTTAATTGCTTTTTATGCTTTGTATTAATTAAAATTCATTTGCTGTGTTGTCTTGCTTCCATCTGTGAGAAGTTGGGGGCTAGAAACTTGTTTTTTGATGAAATTTCCAGCGTTTCGTCAGAAACTTCTCATATTCCTTTCCCTACACGGGGGAGCTCCCCTGATTAAGGCCCTCATGTGTTTTGGGATAAAATTTTCATCTGGCTTTGATTATTTTGCTTATATATATATATATATTATATCAATATTCCGAAGCATTTTTTTTTCAAATATTTTTTAAATCGTAGAACATAAATTTTATCAATACTTTCTTTCTCAGGAACTACTTTGACACGATCTAAAGAAAACACTATAAAATAATTACAAAATATGCGATTTTACTATAAAAACTAAATTGACATGAATATTTTTAGCTTTTTTTTTTCAAGTTAGGTAATGTTTAGATAATTTACCTTGCTATGGTAATTTATATTACTAATTAATAATAATTAGACATTATTTTTTCTTATGTTATTAATTTCTACAGTAATTCATTTTACAAGACTTGAATTGGGTCAATCAAGCTTTATTTTTATTTAATGTAAAAGCTTTTTATTCAATTCTACTTTTAGTTAAATCAAACTTATAAACTTATGATTTAAAACTGTTTAGCATATTTCCCAATTATAAGCAGAAATTATTGTTAATTTACGAGAAAATGAATTTACTTATGTTTCAGAAAATTGTTCGGATAGATAAATACCTTCAATCAAATTTCATTGTTTCGCTAACAATATACATTATTTGCTTCACAGACGTGTACAGATAAGGGTTTCCTGAAATTTTTTATTTTATCAATAACCTAAATTAATTGGGAAATCTTACGGACTCCAATAGCCTTTATAACGTTTTATTTAATGCGTTAAAATGTATCGATGAAAGTTATCACCCTTACTAATTTAATGCGGTGGGGAATTAGCATACCCGGAGATACAGATTATTGGACAATTTATGTTACTAACATCAATTACGGCCCATTGGATTTTTCTATTATGAAATATAAATTCTAATATAGGTTCTAATAGAATATTTCTTACAGAATTTGTTCATCGGCGAAGATGAAATTTATTTAATTTACGCTTACATGTATAGGTCTGATTTTCGAGAGAATATTTTCAAAGGATTGCTGAAATTTTTCGATTTCTCAAATTATATTAGAAATACTGAAAGAGGAAGTGTGATATGTATTATTTTATATTACATAATGTTCCAGAGTGTATTAATTAATTTTAAAATATTCGTTAATAATTTGATTGGCCAACTTTCAAGAAAAATATAGTGGCAAAATTAGAAAAAAAAAATTCGGTATCATATGCTATACATAATTAAATGGTTATTTTTACTTTCCGAACACTATAGTGAGGAAAGTATTGTAATCATGTCAAAAATCCGAATTCGAGATTTTGATGTTTCTATACGTTTTGAGGTCCCCTGAGTCCGTTTTCACTATTTTTACGATGATGTATGTATGTGTGTGTGTATGTGTGTATGTGTGTATGTGTGTATGTTTGTGAACACGCTAGCGTCTAAAGGCTTTGTTCGATTAACCTGAAAGTTGGTACGTATATTGTAAGTCACCATAGTACGAACCCTATAGATTTTGGTGAATCTAGCACTTATAGTTTTTTTACAGGGACACAAAGAAAAATTCTTTATCATTATGGCCTATGGGACCAAAATCTTAAAAGTGCGATAGCATCTAAACGCCTTATTCAATTGAGCAAAAATTTTATACCCATATTATAGGTCACAGATACTCAATCTTTGTAGATTTTGGAGAATCTAGCACTTATAGTTTTTTTACAGGGACACAAAGAAAAATTCTTTATCATTAAGGCCAATGGGGCCAAATTTTTAAAAGTGTGATAGCGTCTAAACGCCTTATTAATCTGAGCAAAAAAATTGTACACATGTTATAGGTCGCATTTGCACCAACTGTATAGATTTTGGTGAATCTAGCACTACAGTTTTTTTACAGGGACACAAAGAAAAATTCTTTATCATTATGGCCTATGAGACCAAATTTTTAAAAGTGCGATAGCATCTAAACGCCTTATTCAATTGAGCTGAAAATTTGTATGAATATTAAAAATCACTGTTGCACTAACTATAAGCATTTTGGTGAATCTAGCATCTATAGATTTTTACAGGGACAAAACGAAAAATTTTTTATCATTATGATCTAAGGGCTCAAAGTTCAGTAGCGTTAAATAAAACCTCGTGTGATATATGGAGAAAAAAACACTCTATTATGGTTTTCTCTCTTTTGTTTGTTTAGCAATTCCTCTTTCTTTATTTTATCTACAAAACTGTTAGTTACTTAATGTTCGGAAAGTCGAGTGGAGTCACTCCAGATTTTTTTTTAATACCAGGGCGTGTTGGAATGAAATGATAAATGCAGAAAGGCAATTTTAGAAATCTGAATTCTCTATCAATATTTATTCTTAGAATAGACGAAAAATAAATAAATTAATAAATAAATATCATATTAATGATTCCATATAAGTACAGCACCAATTACTACTAATAAAATAATATGTATTTTTCAAGAGCATGACGTCTAGATCTAAAATGCTAAATTACACTTAAATTACTTCTTACCAATATACATTACCTTAATCATTTGTTATATGTTTTGACTAATTGTTTTTTATATCTAAGTCTTATCTATTTTAACTAAGTAAATAAAATACTAAGATAAATACACGAACGCTAGTCACCCTTAGAATCTGCACCAGTGTTCGGCACCCTGATAAAAGACATGTTAAAATAACCATTAATTAACATCTATGGACTTTGTTCCGCTCGAGCTAGATTCTCCAGTTCTAGGGAATCTAATGCCGGTGGTTTTAAATGCATGGATGTTATTAAAAGCTTATTTTAACGTGTCTTTTATGAAGGTGACAAACACTGGAGCCGATTTTGAGGGTGACGAGCACTGGTGTCTTTATCTTAAATATTTTTTGAAATATACATGTCCTGTTCAAAAACTATCTGACCTTGAATTTTCCCGCGCACAATAAAGATTCTAAAGCGGCGCCACTGTGCACAGTGGGAGGTGACAATTTAATGCGCGTGCTTGAATTTTTTCCCTGCGTTCCAGTGTACCAGTCGTTTCCTGCAGGCAATCGAATGGCTGTTATACGTGTTCGTCGGCTTTTTCTTTCTTTAAAGGTGATTGAACGACTCAAGCAGAGGTAGTGTATCATTTTTTTTTCAAAAGCTTGGTGATTCTCAAAGTGAAACAATTCGTAAGATTCAGCAAATGTTTGAAGACGATGCTATGGGGGGGGGGGTCACACAAATTAAGGAGCGGTTAAACCGATTCAAAAGTGGCTGCACGTCGGTAGAGAGTGACCAGCATTTTGGGAGGCCACAAACGCTATGGAAGAACAAACGGTGACAAAAACTACTATCTAGAAGTTGTTCGCTGTCTCCGTGATGCAGTTTGGCGCAGAAGATCAGACCTATGGATAGCGAAAAACTGGCAGTTGCATCATGACAATGTGCCATTACATTCATCACACCTGATTCAGATTTTCTTGGTGAAGCATGGAATCCCATTCGTTCGCCAACCTTCCTACTCTCCAGACATGGCTCCTTGCGACTTCTGGCTGTTCCCTAAATTGAAAATCCCATTGAAAGGAACCCGTTTTCAGATTAGAGATGAGATAATGCATAACGTGACGGCAGAATTGAACAGTATTCCTAAAGAAGCCTTCCAGAAGTGTTTTCGACTGTGGAAGGAACGCTGGGCTAAGTGTGGGTAGGCGCAAGGGGCCTACTTTGAAAAGGGTTAGAATCACAATCCCATAAAGTAACTAAGTACTTGAAATTAAAACAAAGCTCTAAAAATTAAAAGTAAAATCTCCCTGGCACACGTTTCTGCCCATAAGGGGGTCGTCGGAAATTAACTAGCAGACACTCTTGCAAAATCAGCAGCAGAATCTAGTGACATAGCCTATTCACTCCCAGCTCCCTCTTCCTACATAAAATATCTCCTAAATCAAAAACTAATTAACGACTGGCAGTATTTCTGGAGTGTGTCTCCAAAAGGGAGATACACTCACGAGCTAATACCAAATGTCTCACACAATATTTTTTACCTCTCCCTGGATATATCTGCCTTTCTGTCAGGTCATAGCCACTTCCCCAAATACCTTCACAGATTTTCATTGCCGACGATCGCCCTTATGCTCATGCGGAAAGGAGGAGACTAAACAAAATTACTACTTTCACTGTCAACCTACAATATCTTACCATTTAAGAAACCCTAACCATAGACCAGCAACTTGGCTGAACAAAATAATAACTAGAAAGCCCCTACGGCTCAAATTATAGCGTATCTATGCCTTCCTTCAAGATTTATCAAACTCAACAAACTAAATTCTTTCTCTATTTTTCCTTTTTTTTTTCCTCCTCTCCTACATGGCGAATACTGGTCATGACTGATGCTACAGCATTCATTCCACGGAAGTGCTCTCGGGAAGCAATCATCCAGCGCATGATGTTTCTATTAACCAACATTGTTCATAGGTTGTTTGGGCTTGGTATAAAGACTGTGTGAACTTTGTATAAGGACTGTGTAAAATTTGTACATTACATGTATGAACTTTGTAAACAGACTACCACTCGGCTCCGGTCCTCTTCACTTTCATGCAACTTTGTCGCCCTCTGTCGCGGGAGAGCTCTGCTCTCGCGACCATTGTAATTTTTTTTAAATCTTATCTTCTATTTTTTGTTGTTGTTGTTCGCTTATGCAATAAACAACGGGGGAGGCTTAACCTTTAGAGACGAGCTCTTTTGAATCTCCACAGTGGCTTTGGTGCCCCTCTCTGAAGGTTAAACACGCTCAAAACCGCTGCATAGTGATGAGCGGCTTCCTTCCGTCTTAGAATCTTAAAAGATATTTTTTTCTGGACAAATGTCCGATACTTTATGAACAGACTTTCTATTTTCGAATAAGTAAAATTTCAAAAAATATATTACGCAGAGATCAATGCATTAGTCTCTCATTTTTTAGAATTATGTGGACGGTTCATTGTAAAAATGGTGTAACTCCATATTAAAAAAAGAATGTATATTTTTGCTTAAGGACCTTCTTCACTCACGGCGCCGAAAACCGAAGCTAATGTTATTCCATGGGAAATTTTTCTTTACAAATAACTTATTAACTAATACATATTTTTAACTTCTGTTTCCACATTCTGAAAAGTTCCAGCTGTTAAATTGACGGACATTTCTTAAAAAAATTATTTTTTTAATTTTTAGTATTTTATTTTTAAGCTGCAAAATACGAATTTTCAATATGTGAATTTTTTTCATATTGCTATTTCAAAATAAAATATTAAAAATAAAAATAAAATGCCTTTTTAAAGAGGTCCGTCAGTTTAACAATTGGGAATTTTCTGAATGTTAAAACAGAATTTATAAATATGTATTAGTTAATAAGTTATTTGAAAAGAAAATTTCCCCATAGAATAACATTGGCTCGGGCTTCCGGCGACGGTAAGTGAAAAGGGCAGTTAATTGTATCATATTTAGTCACACCTTTCATGATGAAAGAGAGGAAACCGCAATAATTGAATTAAAATCCCATAAATGTGGGTACTTATTTTATTATTATTATTTATTTTTTTCAGAAAACTAAAACTTCTAAATATTCATTATATAAATGAAGTTTCTAAGTTACTTCAAGTTATTTTTCTTATAATTTATAAATTCTTATAACTTTGATCAATATTAAATACTAAACATCGATACCACTTACTGAATTTTGACTTTTTCCCTAGACATAATTTTGCAAAAAGCTAATTATTTAAAAATCCGTTTACTAAGAGATAATTCACTTTTACAATGAAAGACCCATATGTACATAATACTTAATATATATACATCTGTATATATATATATAATACTTAGAGAGAAAGAGAGAGAGATTGATAAATACATAGATGTAGATCTACAATTTTATTCAGTCTATTTACTATATATAAATATCTACATCAGGGCCCGAAATTTCCGCTCGCCAGCTCGCCATTGGCGAGTGGAAATTTTACTGTGGCGAGTAAAATTTCGGTCTAAATGTAGATAGAATTCTTACAGTATACAGTGTTACGGAAAAAAAAATCGATTTAAAAAAGTAAAATTATGCTAGGTGACCAGACATCCTCGTTTTAAGAGGGCAGTCTTCTTTTTCAACGCTCTGCCCTCTTGAACGAAAAAAACATTACAGGACTAAAAAGTCCGTTTTTTGTGCGTTTTTCGTCCTCTATCCTCTTTTTCAAATGAAAAGGATTTAGTCCTTAATTAATAAAAAATCGCAAAACTGGAAAGCTTAATCGGCTGTTGGCTGTATCGAACAATGAACACCAACTTTTTTCTGCGTAAGGTTCGCAAAAGAATAACTTTCTAATAAACTTGCCAAAGCATATAATAGTTTATGTCTATTCAGATTCTTCGAATCACAAAGAAATAAAAGCATTCCCTATATTTGTACGGTTCTTTGATCCAGAACACGGAATCGTTATTGAAATTGTCGTGAAATCATTAAGAAGGGAGTGCTCCGGTTAAAACGCGGTGGGTTGACGTGTATTCTCACTTTTGCATGAATAATAGTCCTCATAAAGGCCCACCAATGACCGAGAGATACTGTCCTCAAAGCTGGTATGTGTGAGGCGCTGCATTCGATGTTCGGTCGCACTCGTTGGCTTAGCCATTAGGAGTTTTCTGTCGTTTTCTCCGAAACTAGTGTAAATATGGGCTAGGACCTCTTAGAAAGACACCACGGAGGACTCTCCTACTCAGATCTAGAGCTCTAATGCAGACAATTGCCCTTAATGATAACACTACCACCACCTCACAAAAATATGCAAAAGTTAGTTGAATTCATTTTATGTCCTCCTGGCAAAAACGCTCCTACAAAGCGACTGCTTTCTTCAATGAACAAAATGTAGACATGTGCAAAAAATCCCCTTTATATACCTACTTTTAAAACTTAACTACTGAGACTAATTTAGGTTATACTACTTGTGAGAACTTTTATAAAATGTTGATAAAGAATGTCTGTTCCTTAAAATAAATCGTTTCATCCGCCGAATATTAATTTTATTTTTTCATTTGCTATTTTTTTCTTTTTTTATGATTATAATTTTAATAAAATATATGTCTACCAACTTTTTTTATGTAACTTCACTGTTAAAAATGGTTTCTTAAAAATGAGCTAAATTGTCTCAAAATAGCTCCGAAACAATATATACTTAAATTTGAAAACCCATGTACGCATTTTTGAGTATATTGACATGTCAAACATGGAGATACTGGGAATCCTATTGGTCAACCCCATTTTTGAGCATGTCAATATACTCAAAAATGAGCACATGGATTTTCAGATTTAAGTATATATTGTTTCGGAGCTATTTTGAGACAAGCTCATTTTAGCTCATATTTAGCTCATTTTTAAGAAACTATTTTTAACAGTGTGCATGAAAGTACTACAGAAAAAAAAATTGTCTACAGCAAATAATAATAATAATAATAATAATAATAAACTGTATTGTCCAGTAACACCTATATAATTATGAATTTTTCCTCTCGTATCCGTATATTATTAATTTAAATTAAGGTATACTGAGCCAAATTCATCATTTGAGATAAAAATGTTTGCACCACTTGTGTAAAGTAGCTTTCGAATTGGTTTTTATAATTATTTTCATTGAATTTTGTGTCCTCTAAAATGACCTCTTTTTCAAAATTGAATGTCTTCTATTTTCGTATAAAATAAGACGTAATATCTCCTCTTTTTCCAATAAAAAATACTGGTCACCTTATACGTAAAAAATAGGGTAAGTTAATCCTATTTTGTGACGAGTAACTTTATTTTTTCAGCGAGTGTAATCTAAGTTAAAATTTCGGTCCCTGATCTACATATATATAATTTTTGAAAGAACAGATATTTATAGATCATAATATGTTGTAAAATAATGAAAGACGTTTCATTAAGAAATTAAACTATCCAGTTTGAATTATTTTATTTTGGTACATTCTTATAGTCACAACGAGAATTTATTTTTTATTTATTTATTTATTTATTATGGTGAAGAAGTTATTAGAATATTTATGAAAATAAAGATTAAGTTATTTATTTTTTGTACTTCACTTAGAATGCAAAATATTATCATTCAGTATGATAATGTTTAACTTATGAATCGATATTAAATTTATTTAATGACATAAATTACCTTTTCAATGATTAGTAGGCAAAACGTTGAAGTCATAAATTATATGAATATGCAAAATATAATGCTAGAAAACTACGAAACATAAATTCTCGTTTTGTGAGACACATCTTGTAAAATATTCACTTTCTACCTAATAATAAGTCAAAAGGAAAATATTTCTAACTTGCGTAGTCAGTATTATTAATGAAATCACATATTTAGGTTATCATGAATTTTACATTATTTCTATGAATATTTTTACAATCCAGAAAATGTTAATATATACCAAGATAAATTATATTATTACTTATATCGCAATTTTAATTTTCTGATACAAATATTCTAACGCTTTTAAATTCACGTGTTTCGGAGTATTATTTTCATTGTTGTTAGGACGAGATGATTATTTCGTTAAAATAAAATAGAACAGACTAAAAGATATTTGTTTTCTCTCCTTTCGCATCAGGTTAATATAAACAAGATATAACTGATTAGAAAAGAAAAACTTACGCTATGCAATCGATGTGTTTACCCTAATTCAAATTTTGCGTAAATAATAATAATAATATACAATTATAATATCTTTATATATTAAAAAATGTTACTGCCGTTACTGTCCAATTTCTTTGTCTGCGATTGCATCTCCTCGCGAACAAGAGGGTTCTCAGCTTTGCAAAAGGTATCGAAGTTTGCCGAATAATTCATGGAACACACAAATCTTGTTTTTTATTGAAATTTTATTTTTACGACTGAGTGAAAATAATGCCTGGACCGGGAGTCGAACCCCGGATCTTTGACTTACAAGGTCAAGGCTCTACCAATTGAGCTATCCAGGCCGACAAACCGGTCGGCATGATAGATCGGGCGTCATGATAGACCAGATGTTTCTGCCAAAAGGTTGTCTGAGTGAGTAATGCCGACCGGTTTGTCGGCCTGGATAGCTCATTTGGTAGAGCCTTGTTTTTTATTGAAATTTATTTTTCCGACTGAGTGAAAATAATGCCTGGACCGGGAGTCGAACTCCGGATCTTTGACTTACAAGGTCAAGGCTCTACCAATTGAGCTATCCAGGCCGACAAACCGGTCGGCATGATAGATCGGGCGTCATGATAGACCAGATGTTTCTGCTAAAAGGTTGTCTGAGTGAGTAATGCCGACCGGTTTGTCGGCCTGGATAGCTCATTTGGTAGAGCCTTGTTTTTTATTGAAATTTATTTTTCCGACTGAGTGAAAATAATGCCTGGACCGGGAGTCGAACTCCGGATCTTTGACTTACAAGGTCAAGGCTCTACCAATTGAGCTATCCAGGCCGACAAACCGGTCGGCATGATAGATCGGGCGTCATGATAGACCAGATGTTTCTGCCAAAAGGTTGTCTGAGTGAGTAATGCCGACCGGTTTGTCGGCCTGGATAGCTCATTTGGTAGAGCCTTGTTTTTTTATTGAAATTTTACTTTTCCGACTGAGTGAAAATAATGCCTGGACCGGGAGTCGAACCCCGGATCTTTGACATACAAGGTCAAGGCTCTACCAATTGAGCTATCCAGGCCGACAAACCGGTCGGCATGATAGATCGGGAGTCATGATAGACCAGATGTTTCTGCCAAAAGGTTGTCTGAGTGAGTAATGCCGACCGGTTTGTCGGCCTGGATAGCTCAATTGGTAGAGCCTTGACCTTGTAAGTGAAAGATCCGGGGTTCGACTCCCCAGTCCAGGCATTATTTTCACTCAGTCAGAAAAAAATAATTTCAATAAAATTAGACTTTCTACCACAGTTAATTGTGTGATTTTAATAAAAATTACACACATCTTGGATAGAAATATCCATCACCTTAATTAGCGAAGGTATTAAATAAAAACATTGTGTTAATAAAGAACTCTAATCGCCAAACTGCAACTATTTTCTCCAAAGGTCATTATTCTTTCATCAGAACTATTCCACGGAAAGAAGAAAGGAAGGTAGAAATTTATGTGTGATTTTAAAGGCGATCCTACCACATGAAATCTAGGTATGCAAAATAAGTCTGTACCACTCGAAAGAGTATTTATTTCCAATTCTAACTGTGTAACTGTTTTTTTTTTTTTTTTTTTTAGGACTGAGGGCCTATTAGTCTCAATCTGGGATTTTTGCGTTGCCGTTTTCGATAGTTGGACATTTGTCGAAATCTAAAATTTATCGAAAATATAATTGAATAATTTGAAAGCGATGTTATAATTGGGAAGAAAAAAAAAAAAAAAAAATAGTCCTCCGTCCTAAACTAAATTCTGCTTTTGCCAGAATTTCATCAAAATCTTTTTTTTTTTAATTATTATTATTGAAAGAAAAAGAAAAGAAAATGAATAATAATCAGTATCGTTACAAGCGATATCGAAAAAGTTTTTTTTTTTTTTTTTACAATTTTGAATTAGGAAATAAGAAGTGCGCGAGCAATATGAAATAAAAATAAGTAAAAAAATGAATTTAATGGTTTAATTTTTATATAAAACAAGATCGCGTGCTATCTTAAAAAGTAGATGTAAAATTTAAAGTTTAATTTTTTTGGCAACAATTATAAATTAAAATAAATAATTTAATGAAAGTTTAGAAGTTAGAATTTCTAATTTTATTAGATTATTATTATTTTTTTTTTTAAATACGAAATTTTTCGTACTTAAAAAAAAAAAAAAAAAAAAAAAAAAAAAATCAAGATTCCAAAATTTCGCTTTCTTTCGATTTGAATAGCGCTGAACAAAAAACTAATATTTTAACAAAAAGAACCTTTAGAATTTCATTTAATTCTCTTTCCAACAGTAAAAAATTTTTGACAAAATACGGATTAGTGATTCGGAATTTTAAAATTTACGAAACATCTAATTTTCCACTAAATATTTCATAACTCAAAAAGGTTTCAACATAAATTTATTATTATTATTATTATTATTATTTTTGCATATAGATCTTATTGAGAAGAAAAATCCTAAAAAAATTGAAATCCGATTGCAAATATTTCGCTAGTTATGAAATTTTTGGGAAACGTGCGCATGGATTTTTTCGAAAATTTCATATTGAATTCTTTCTTTAAAAGCTTTGTTTTTAAATTTCAATTTTGTGTAAATGAGTAAAATTACAGTAAATACATCTGCACCATTCAAAATCATGTATTTTCAAAATTCCAACAATTTAACTTTTTTTTTTTTTTTAATAGGGATATTTAATCATTTTTGACATTAAAAAATAAATAAATAAATAAATAAATAAAATAAATTTGTTGCAAAGCTGTTGCTTGCTTTCTTTTCTTTTTTAAATTTACAAATTTTGTACTTTACAATGCCTTTAATCTAGAAAACAATTTCAGAGCAAAAACTAAAATAAGCATAAAATAAATAAAAACACATTTTTCCCCTTTGCGACTCCCCATCACTTTTCCCCATCACTCCCGTTGGCGACTTTTGAATTTTTATCGCCATTTTAGACATAAATACATAATTTATGCGATTTTTTTTTGTTTCTTTCTATTCTTTTCTTTTTCCCTTTCTTTTCTATTTTTCAATATATTATAAAATATTGAAAAATAGAAAAGAAAAATTACCAACTCAAACTTAATTATCTTGTTTTATTTTTTATTTTCTTTTGCACACGCGCTTTTCATTTCCTAATTCTCAATTGCTTAAAAAAAAAAAAAGAAAAAACATTTTCGATACTGTCTGTTTTGAAATAGATTATTATTAATTTTCTTTTCATTTTCTTTCCAAAAAAAAAAAAAAAAAAAAAGAAAAGAAAAAGAAAAGAAAAGAAAAAAAGAAAAAGGAAGAAAGAAAGAAAGAAAGAAAAGGAAGATTTTTATGAAATTCTGGCAAAAGCAGAACTTAGTTTTGTATGCAGGATTATTTTTTTTTTTTCAAATTATAACACTGCTTTCAAATTATTCAATTATATTTTCAATAAATTTTCGATTCCGATAAATGTCCAGCTGTCGTAAAACTGGTATCGTAAAAATCCTTAGATTGAGACTAATACTCTTCAGTTCTTTTTTTTTTTTTTAGAAAAAGCTCTAAAATTTCTGATTTTTTCGTATCACATTCGCTTATTTCTATTTGAATCACCTTATACGAGAAACAAATATTTCAATTGTTTCACTACTGATATTACCAGAAAGACTATTTAATTCTTTTTTCACTGGTATAAAATTTCTAACAAAATACGGATTAGCGGGTCATATATATATTAATTTACAAAATATTGAATTTTTCACTAAACATTTTATAACTCAAAACGTTTTAGCGATAAATAAATTTTTTTTCTATGTATATGGAAAAACTTTTACAACCACATATATATATATATATATATATATATATATTTTTTTTTGTTGATTTTCAGATAGGTGGGTAGAGCTCCGCAGTGTTAATGATCAAGGTTAGTCGGGAGGGGAGGCGGTACTTCCCTTGGAGTTTATGAGCGAAGTCTAGGAGGCAGAGCCCCATAGTAATTTAAATATTTTTCAAGGTTACAGAAACTATGTTTCAAATTGTGAAAGACTTTTTAAAGCATTTTACATTCAAAGAATAGGAAAGATACGTTAATGTATTACTCGTATTATGCACATTATCATACACTTATTGTACATAACATTATTTAATGAAGACTAAATAAAAGATACTTTCATACAATTTTCATTCAGTATACATGATATTAATTTTACATGATTTACATTTTGTGATAATTTTATATTTGTTTCATTATTTGCTTATCCACTAAATATTTTGGATATTAGTATTTTACACTTTTATGAATATTGCATTTCGACTACTTATTATTCGATAATTTTTTTTATTATTAAAATATGAGACTAATAATAATATTTTAAATACTTTATTATCAAGGTTCTTACAAAAGAAAATATGAATGCAACTATTTTTATATAATAATTTTAGACTTGACTAATCATTAATATCCGTTTATATATTTTTAAAACAAGTATATTGCGGCCATTACAATTTTTTTTCTATATAATTATATATAACAGTGCCAGTTACTCTTTAACTTGCATAAAAGTTTAATCATAACTTTCCACACTGAAAAATTTGCTTATAGAGTTGGTATAATTTTAATCAACAGATGCTGCGATGTAACCATGTTTACATTCTTGGAAGATGAGAAACAGCATTGCCAGCTGTCGGCCGATTTACAACCAAATTGAATCAGCGTAGTGTTTTAAAATGATTCTCTGATATCCGACTTTTCTGCAATTATTTAAAATAGTATCTGAGATATATCTTTCCTGTTCACGAAAAAATAAAAAAATAAATCAACGCCACCTATCAGCCGATGTGCACCTAAATTTAATCAGCATATGATTTCATGATGTCCTTATCATATATCAAGTTTTGCATGATTATATTGAATATAACCTGAGATGTAGCGTTCCCTTAAATGGGATCGAATTATAGACGCGCCACTTGTCGAGGTATTTGCGCGAAAAGATTATAGATGCTATTGTATGTCAATGTGCTACTACATATAAATGTACATGAAATTCTGTGCAGTTGTTCTTGAGATACAATTGCCACAAAAAAATTGTCACAGACAGACGGACTGCTGCATTTCCAATAAAATGGTCAAATCGTGTTTTAGACTTCACAAAACGTTATAATTCCATCGAAAAACAGTTGTCGGAAATTTTTACGAATGCAGTATTTTCTTTTATTTAATATAATTGAAAATAAAATTTACTATTAAAAATTCTGGTATTAAAATTTTACTTTGTAAGAACCCTTCTTATAACGTACAACATTTTCAAATATATTAATATATTTAATGCATAGAACTTGGTTTACTAAGCTTAAACAATATCTTTCCCTATGCATATATTAATGGCTATAGGTAATTAGTCATTATGTTTATCTGTAGGATAAACGCTTCTTAGTATGTAAATCACGACTATTTGACTGATTTTGGACATCCCAATTAATTGATGGATATAGATTTTCTATTTAAGTGGATTATTAACAAGGCACAATTTTAATATATTACAACAGGATCAAGTAAACAGGGTTATTGTTTGCATTTAAAATAAATTATTTATACTGGATTTAGAAAGCATTTTTATTAGGCGCAAAATAAATATTTTAAGTATTAAAAAAATATTTTTTTTCTAACAATAATAGAATTACTTAACTTGATTTAAATGTACAAAATATAAATAATATATTAACAAATATTTTTTTATTCTTAAAACAAGACTTTTAATAAAAATTTTCTGTTACAGAATCGCCGTCATAAAAATTATCCTAAAACATACATAATTTTATTCTGTTAATGATTGTTCATAATGTATTTAATAATATGTAGTTTAATATTCAATAATGACAAGAT
Source organism: Salticus scenicus (assembly GCA_963930645.1). Taxonomy (NCBI): domain Eukaryota; kingdom Metazoa; phylum Arthropoda; class Arachnida; order Araneae; family Salticidae; genus Salticus; species Salticus scenicus. Next base: position 136,146,055 of record OZ005662.1, on the reverse strand, counting down.
AAAGAGAACTTTTTATGTACCATGTTTTTAAATTTTCTGTTTAATCATATAAACGCTACCAAAGGCAGCGGGAACCCGGAACAATTGGCTAAAAGTATTAAAAAATGTCATTGTTATCGGGTTTTGAGCTATTACAAAAGTGTCAAATGGTTAGCTAGCTAGCCGGGAAGTTAGTTAAAATTCAATTGGAAGCTTTTTACTGGTAACGCTGCCGAAGGCAGCAGGAACCCGAAACAGTTGGCTAAAAGTATTTATAAAATGCATTTTTACCGTGTTCTGAACTATTCTGAAAGTTTCAAATGTCTAGCTAGTTAGTTAAATAAATTTTCTGTCGAATCATATAAACACTGCCGAAGGCAGTAGGGATCTGAAATAGTTTACTAAAGGTGTTAAAAAAATGTATTGTCATCGTGTTCTGAGCTATCCTGAAAGTTTCAAATGTCTAGCTAGTCGGAAAGTTAGTTAAAAATCGATTGCAAAATTTGTTCTGGACAGATAAACAAACAAACATGAATTGAAGTTTATAAAAACTTTGTAAAATTAAAATGCAAAAATAATGGGAAACCTTTTAACATCATTTTCAAACTTTTTTTTCCCCAGTGAAATGCAGTTACTACACACATCATTAACTCAACAAGTCAGAACTCCCTACCTGCATGAAGAAATACTCAGCCATAATGTACGTAAAAACATCCATATTATCGATGCAAATTTTTGAACATGAAATAGCTTTCCGATCATGTCAAATATGTATATGTTAGTGGGATTCCTGTCTGGTGAGTTAGGGGATATGAAAATTTGTTGAAATTCCCTAAAACGATTCCCAAAATAGTCGAGAATAGTCTTGGCAAATTTTCATTCAAGACATATTCCACGATTGCTTGGGTACGTGAAGTCCTTGAATAGCTCCAAAATGGTCTCCTCGTAAATAAAAATATCTGTTTCCAGTGAATTATTGATTTGACTTGACCAAAGGACCCATTCAATACATTTCAAAACAACCTGCAGTGTTATGCAGGCCTTATCAGCAGCCCTGATTACCCAATAGGCACGAGAAGCAGGTACTTCCCCATGGAAAATTTTAAAAAGGCCGCAAATTAAGCAAAGAAAAAAAGGGCCCCGAATTGTAAGCTTGTAGTTTAAAAGCATTGTCTAATTATAAAACGTCACAGTCCTACCTGACTGCACAACTATCAATTCTAGATTATATAGGATATATGCTAATGAAGCTTTTACACATTCATTTATAATGGAATAATTTCATATATTGTGGTGAATATAGGCTTTTACCCAGTTTATATCTTGGTAAAAAAATCAATTGAATTTGCTTGTCTATGTTTTAAGAGAATTTACTTGTCCTCAATTCTAGGTAACTACAAATTTAATGAAAAATTTATAAATTTTTCAAGATGTTTGTATGAGTCTTTAGACCAAGAAGTGAGTGAGGGCCCCCAAATGGATTTGTGCTTCCCCTTAATTGTAAGGTTAATCGGGCCCTGCTTATCAGCGTTCCTGACCTTTGAATCCACAGCCTTATGTAGAATTCGTTACATTCGAACCTTACGATTAGCTCGTACCAACAGGAATCATATGTCATCTGACGTTTCAAGTAACTTTCGGTCTAATAGAATGTTTAAGAACTCAGCTATTGACGTTGCATCTATCACGTGATGTAAATAAATTCACTTGAGTCGGTTTTCAGTCACCATTACTTTTTAACATCAAATTTCGCAATATAATACTCACTAACAACTGTGTCATACGTCTTACTTTGATAGTCGCCGTTATTTGCTCTGAGTAATTCTGTACAAATTCTGTGAGAAATTCTGTAACTGACACCTAGAATCTAAATTGTGGCTCTAGTAAAAATAGTCCCATGTCATCCTTATAAATTCTAGTTTTCTTTGAAAGCGAGTTCTAGATACTCCTATTAGAATTCTAGAGTGTTTGTCTATATTATGGAGGTCAAATTTATTTAAAAAACTTTGCATATAAATTTGAATACAAGAGGCGAGTTTTAGCAACTATAATCTTGGTTTACGACTCAAGTCTAGAAAATCAATCGTTAATTTCTCGCAATACAAATTATGTATAATGTTCAGAATATTGTTTCACCATTTAGAAATGTATAGACTAGAAGTTCTCTATCATTTCGTTTGTACAGCTAATTGTCTTGCCTTATACGCATAGCTCGAAAATCTATATTTCTAACTTAGGGATTTAGAAAATGACAATTTATTCGTTCTAGATGAAGGCGGTATACATATATATATATATTTCTCAGTGTGACCCATTTTGATTTTTTGTTATTTGAATTAATACAGAATGACTTATGTAATAATGATTTATCTAGCAATGTTTTAATTTCCGAACATTATATGTAAGGAAAGTCATTGTAGTCATTATTTGCGAAATAGATTTTGTATCTTGCATAGCTCAAAAAAGAATAGTCTCAGAATGTTGCAAATGTATATTTGAGATTATTATGATGTCTAATAGTACACTTCCATCTTCGGTTTTGATACGACATTCCCTTTCAATGATATATACGATTTTATACGATTTTTTTGTGATGTATGTATGTGAGTAAACGCGATAGCGTCTAAACACTTCGATCGAATGAGCTGAAAATTGGTGTGTATGTTGTAGGTCACCGTAGCACTAACTCTATTAATTTTGGTGAATCTAGCACTTATAGCGTTTTTACAGGGATACAACAAAAAGTTCCTTCTCGTTATTGCCTATAGGGTTCAATTATTTGAAATACGATGGCGTCTAAATACCTTATTCGATTGAGCTGAAAGTTAATATGCTTATTATACTAGGTGACCGTAGCCCAAACTCTATTGATTTTTGTGAATCTAACACTTATATTTTTTTTACAGGGACACAACAAAAATTCTTTATCATTATGGCTTATGGACTGAAATCATATGAAGTGCGATAGCGTCTAAATGCTTTATTCGATTCAGCTGAAAATTTATATACGTGTTATAGATCACCGTTGCGTAAACTGCGTAGTTTTTGATGAATCTAGCGTTTATAGTTGTTTTCACAGGAACATAACAAAAAATTATTTATCATTATGACCTATGGGCTGATACCATTTGAAGTACGATAGTGTCTAAAGGCCTCATTCGATTAGGCTGAAAATTTATACACTTTTTATAAATCTCTGTCACACGAAATGTGTGAATTTTAGTGAACCTAGCGCTTTTTATTATTATTTTTTTTACAGAGACAGGAAGAAAAATTCTTTATCATTATGTTTTATGGGCCCAATTTTTTTAAGTCACGATTGCGTGTAAATGCTTCATTCGATTGAACTGAAAATTTATTCACATGTTATAGGTTACTACTTCACAAAATGCATGGGTTCTGATGAATCTAGTACTTATAGGTTTTTTTTTTTTTTTTTTTACACAGACACAACAAAAAATGTTTCATCATTTTTCCCCCTAGGCTCAAATTATTTTAAGTGCTATAACGTCGAAACGCATCATCCGAATGAGCTGAAAATTTATATACTTGTTATGGGTCACCATCGCACGATCTATATAGCTTTTGGTGAGTCTACCGCTTAAATAATTTTACAGGGAGACAACGAAAATTTATTTATTTTTTCTCATTATGACCTATGGGCTCAAATTATTTAAAGGTCAATAGCGAAGTTAAACGACTATACAGAGAAACATACTCAAAAATCATATTATATAATTTTCATTTGTTTATTTAACGATTTCTCTTACTTTATTTATATAACTGTCAATTAATTAATGTTCGGAAAGTCGAGTGGAAACACCCCAGTTTTTTTTAATGTGTTTAATTGATTTAAAGCAATGGAATTAAAATAACTAATAAAATTATTTTATCATAATACAAGTTAAAATTGCTTTGAATAATGAACAGATAATTTATAATATAATAACTTCCTTTGTTAAAATTAAGATAAAACAAAATCTATAATAAAAATTTTAATTATTATTAATTATAATATAGCATATCCTATTTATAAAAAAAATATTTTTTTTTCTTTTTAGATTGAGTGGAGTGTAAGGTTGATTTTTTTCGGTTAGTGTTTTAATATTTAATATAAAATATCACATTTTTCAAAAATTTTGCTTGCACTTTGAACTTTTAGAAAATTTTCACAATATACTGTATCAAAAATTTTATTCGTTATTGTTCATCAATATAAGTTCAAGTAAAAAGTATTTTGTTTGTACCCCCGCCCCCCCCCCCAAAAAAAAATAAATAAAAATAAAATAAAAATAAAAATAAAAATAAATAAAAATAAATATATAAATAAAATAAAATAAGAATAAAATAAGAATAAATAAATAAATAAAATAAGAATAAGAATAAATAAATAAATAAATAAAATAAAATAAAATAAAATAAAATAAATAAATAAATAAATAAATAAATAATAACAATAATGCGCATACATATCAAGCGTCAAATAAAATGTATATTATACATAACAAGTATCATATGAATGTCAAATATGAATATAATATATTTTTTAAAGAAGCATTTAATAAGATGAAATTCTTTGTCTTGAAAAATGTAAACTTGTAAAGCTGTCATGACTTTTGATTCTTAAGTTAATGAAATAATTATAGGCTGTAAAATTGTTGCAGAAATATTGTTAATTTTTATTTTTGTTAAATATATTAACTAAACTATAACGTAATTATATTAACTAAACCGTAATGAATTTTTAAATAAGTATTTACTTTCAAAGATCAAATGCTTCGGAAAAAAAAAAAAAATGAAAAGCTGTCATTTCTGTTAATTCATAGAGTCAATGAGATAATTATAGGCTGAAAACTCGTAAAGTGATTGTTTTAAAATTTTCTCTGAGGAAATTGGTTGTCATGAAAGAAAATTCATTCAGGAAAACGTTCTTATCAGAAGTCAATAGGTGAGTAAGGTACTAATCTTGATGAAATTAAAATTATTTACTAGTTATAAAAATAAAGTCTACACACAATGCTAACTCTTTAAAGCTTACCTGTGTGCTGAAATTATTGAAATTATAGCGTACCTATGTGTTGAAAACGTTTAATGATAATAAATGTCGACGTATATTTTTGAAAATTAAGAAAAGAAAGCCTATTCTATTATTTATTTATTTATTTATTTTTGCACTAAAATGTATATATATGTATGAAATTAGTTTTATAAATTAATTTCTTAAAATTGTATGTACGTACAGTAAGTGCAATTTGAGATACCCAACTCAAACTTCTCTAAACACAGCTCAGAAAGTATAGGTATTCTTCGGATTTTAATTTCGTGTTCTACATAAAAGAAAAAAGAAGAAAGAAAAAAAAGATTTCTAAAACAAAAATGTAGTATATATTTTCTGCAGGGAAAATCGTACGTTTAATTCTTTCATGTGAAATAACATCTATATAATGATTAATGAACGCAACGAATAAAACAAATAAATGAATAAATAATTATGATTAATATTAAATTGATTAAAAAATAATAGTAATAATAATAATAATAATAAACTGAGAATTCTAGAATACATTTTCTCTCTCACTTTTTCTCAATATATAATATGTGTGCGTGTATTTTAAAAATTTTGACCTCGAATTTAATTCCATAAATACATGTCCTATCAGAAGTTCCAAAGTTGTGTCGAACTATAGGTACATAAATTTACAAAACCAATTAAAAAATTTTAGGGGGTTCAACTTCAAGAAATAGAAAATTCTAGGACAAAATAATTTCCAAAGATGGAAAATACCACTATACACTAATAAAGTAATGCACAAAATTTCAGTATTTTAACATAAAACACAAACAGACATTACACGGGAAAGAAAAGCTAGCGTAAACGAATATCCAGTGTCTTGATATAAGTTCTATGTAAGAAAATCAGGAGCCATATACGAACTATGAATACCATTAATAAAAATTTAAATGTTTAAACATGTTTATATTTTAATTTATAATTAAGTTATTAACAATTTCGTTTTAATATACACGTGAAACTTTTTCATGATAAATCATATAAGAATTGGGCACAATATCAAGTACAAATTAAACTAGTTGGCATAGGTGGGCTCTGCTCAGTTACCCACCATATTTATGTTCTCATAAATTTCTAGTGCGAGACATATTATAATCATGTTAAGAAAAAAATGAATTTGACCAAAGCTTGATACAGTGATAGAATGAAATCCCCGCATAATAGGCTATCCACCGTTCACTTCGATATATTTATCTTATTCTAATATATTAATTTATTTTATCAGGGTCAATTCCGTTGTTTAGTTTTCATGCTACTATTTCCAATGCAATAATCCTCAAAATTCATATTTATATGAAAAATCTACAATTTCGCTATGTTGATAAAATCATAAATTACGAATAATTTACGAAATTTTCCTATTAGAATATTTGTATTCAATCATGTTCAAACAAATATCATAAATGTAATTTTGAAGTTGTCTAATGTATTTATGATCCTCAAAATGGAAGTTTATGCTCAATTTTGCCTTATTCTGATATGTTAAGTAAATTTCCAATAACGTACGAAATTTTCATATTGGAAAATTCATAGTCATTAATATTTATGCCAGTGTCCTACATAATATTTCAAAAGTAATCTGACATCTTTACGATTAAAATATCTCTCCAAATTGACTTTTATGTGAAATTTTGCCCTATACTGCCATGTTAAGAAATTCGTAAATTTCTAATAACTTGAAAAATTTTCAAAGTACCATATTTATAGTTACTGATGTTCATTCCGGCATCAAAAGTGATATTTTAAAACTGGTCTGATATTTTTACAGTAAAAAGTTTCCATTAAATGCACGTTTAAGTGAATTTTTGTCCTATACTCCCATGTTAAGAAATTCGTAAATTTCTAATAACTTACGAAGTTTATAAATTCGAATGTTGCAAATGAATAGGGTTCTTGCCAGTGTCGAAGGTAATATTTTAAAACTGATCTGACCTCTCTGCGACAATTTGTTCTTGAGATATCGTGTACACAGACTAACAAACTAACGGATGAACGGACTAACACACTAACCCACTAACAGACAACCTACAGTCAGACACCATACAAATTTTTTCATTTTCGGATTCCTCACACCTGGAAACGTGTAAAAAAGTCAAAAAACCGAGGTCGAAAATTTTCACGATTACCTAAGTGCTCCATACCTATAGTATGATGGGAAACTAAAAAATTTTCGCGATTACCTAAGTTTTCCATACCTATAGTATGATGGGGAACTAATAAGAATTTGGAATGAAACAAAAAACAATTTTGTAAAAGAAGTAAGCACGAGAATAGTATGACAACAGCAATGCAAAATCGTGAAGTCTGCCACATTGCGTTGATATCCTCGTGCTTAAATTTTTCCACTTGATAAAGATTATTATAGAAATATTTTTACCTTTCTTTTTCTTTTTTTTACATCACATCAACGGAAAATGTTTTTGCCTACAATCTGACTTTCAGCTACCAGTTTCCGAATTCTAATCGCGGCTCAGTCTTGGATGTTCATATTCATAGCGGTTGACTATCCATTTTTAACCGTAGTTCTTAACCCTATTAGCCTCCATGTGTAAACAATGACCACAGAATAGCACTTTAAAATCCTAGAATCAATTCTATCCACTTTCCTAAAATCTAAACTAACAATAATTTCCTAAATATAATCCTAGAAAATCAGTAGTTTACGTCTTCAGCATCAACTTTTTTTTCCTTGAGTGTTTAAGAACTCTCTACAAGAGGTAATGTTTTCTGGAGTCCTACTAAAAAAAAAAAAAAAAAAAACTAGATGGCATAAGTGGATTCTGCTCAGTTCCCCATCATGTATATGTTTCCATAAATTTCTAGTGCGAGGCATATTATAATCGTGTTAAGAGAAATGAATTTGACCAAACGCTTGAAACAGTGGCAAAATGAAATTCCCACTTAATAGGCTATCCACCGTTCACTTCTATATATTTATCTTATTCTAATCTTTTAAACTATTTTATTTGAGTCAATTTCGTAGTTTAATTTTCATGCTACATTTTCAAATGCAACAATCCTCAAAATTCCTATTTATATGAAAAATTTTCACTTTAGCTACGTTGATACAATCTTAAATTACGAAGAACTTACGAAATTTTCCTATTAGAATATTTGTAGTCAATCATGTTCAAACAAGTATCATTAATATTATTTTGAAGTTGTCTGATACATTTATGATCCTCAAAATGGACATTTATGCTAAATCTTGTCCTATTATGCTATGTTAAGTAAATCGTATATTCTAAGTAACTTACGAATATTTTAAATTTGAAAATTCATAGTCTATGATATTCATGCAAGCATCCTAAATAATATTTCAATAGTGGTCTGACATCTTTACGATGAAAATATCCCTCAAGATCGACGTTTATGTGAAATTTTGCCCTATTCTGCCATGTTAAGAAATTCGTAAATTCCCAATAGCTTGCGAAATTTTCGAAGTAGCATGTTTATAATTAATGATGTTCACTGCGGCATCAAAACGGATATTTTAAAACTGGTCTGACATTTTTACAGTAAACTTTTCCATTTAATGCACGTTTAAGTTAAATTTTGCTCTATTCTCCCATGTTAAGAAAGTTGTAAATTTCTAATAATTTACGAAGTTTTTCAATTCGAATGTTGCAGATAAATAGGGTTTTTGCCAGTGTCGAAAGTAATATTGTAAAACTAATCTGACTTCTCTGCGACTATTTGTTCTTGAGTACACAGACTAACAAACTCACTAACGGACTAACGGACTAACTGACACCCTACAGACGGACACCATACAAATTTTGTCATTTTAGAATTCCTCACACCTGAAAACGTGTAAAAATGTCAAAAAACCGAGGTCGAAAATTTTCACGATTACGTAAGTTCTCCATACCTGTAGTATGATGTGGAACTAATAATACACAGTTAAACTTTATAGTAATTGCATATATTAATATATTAAAATAGAAAAACGTCAACTTGTATTTTGTGTGTTACAAGGACGTGGATATTTTTAGTTCCAAGGGCTTTCATTAACTGCAACATTTGCCGGTACTATTTTCATGAAATAACTTATTCTTTGTTAAACTGCAGTAATTTATTATGAAACAATGTTATATAAAAAAAATAGTTGTGCACAAGCGCGTAAGTGTGTTATACTTATCGTTGCATAATTCAAATATGTGTGTATGTTATTTTTAACGCCAAGGTCCTTTATTAACTGCAACATTTGACGCCACTATCTTCTAGAAATAAATGTTCTTTGTTAAAACTGCAGAAATTTATTATAAAACAATGCTATTTGAAAACAGTTGTGCTAAAGCTGCATTAGCGTATCAATCCTTTTCTATATATAAGTAAAATATTACAATCCACATCAGAATCGTAAAAAAAAAAAAAAAAAAAAAAAATAGATCAATCAAAAAAGTGTTAAGTAAATGAAAATATGCTTGAGACCGTGACCCGTCAAATAAACCCAAGACAAAACGGCCCCGACAAAAAAGCCCCGACAAAATAGCTCCGACAAATGAGCCCAAAGGACAAAAGAGCCCCGACAAAACAGCTCCGACAAAACAGCCCCGACAAAACAGCCCCGACAAAATAGCTCCAGACAAAATAGCCCCAGACAAAACAGCCCCAAGACAAATAGCCCCGACAAAACAGCCCCGATAAAATAGCCCCCGACAAAATAGCCCCGACAAAATAGCCTCCGACAAAATAGCCCCCGACAAAATAGCCCCCGACAAAACAGCCCCGACAAAACAGCCCCGACAAAATAGCTCCCGACAAAATAGCCCCGACAAAATAGCCCACGACAAAATAGCCCACGACAAAACAGCCCCGACAAAACAGCCGCCGACAAAATTTGTATGTATCTTTCTGTGTACATGGAAAATCTTCTGCCTATCATATCTCAAAAAAAAAAAAGAGATAGAACTACGAAACTTCAGAATTGAGGCAGGTCTGGTGTACATATGATTTTTCGAACTTTTGGTGAAAATTGGATAACCGGAAGTGTGTCATATAGTTTTTTCAGAATCAAAGAAAAATACAGCGTATTAGCGCCACCTATCAGCCTATACACACAAAAACTTAAACATCAGTAGGAAAAAATGGTGCACTTATAAACAATAGATTTTGATGTGTAGTATTTCATAGGCAAGGAAAATTCAGAGACATTTACAACAAAAAACGCTACCTTCCGACCGATAACAAACAACATTTCGTGTAATATTCACAGAATTTACAAAATGATGCAGTTATGACTGTTATATTTTAAGATAAACTTTTTCATAAACAAAGAAAATGACAGCATATCAGCATCAGCGCTACCTTTCGGCCGATATAAACACGAATTTAAACAAAATTTACAACGTAACTACACCACTTTTCAGTCCTTTTTTCTTTCGTTGTTGTTGTTGTTGCTTAAAATTACACAAGATTAAATTATTTCAGTGAAGCAGAACACTGACGTCTGCCGTCGATGTACACATAATGTTGAAGTGGTTGCTGATTAAATAATTTTTATCTTAAAACAAAATTATGCATTTTTTTTTTTTTTTTTTTTTTTTTTTTTTTTTATTATGAAAGTGTAAAGTTATTTGGAGGCTAGATTAAGGGACAGTAGGCCCCAAATGGGAGTTCGCCACGGCCTTAGAATAAATAAGTCAAATCGCTGGATGAAAGCTCACCTGTTTGGCGATGTATCACAAAAGTTAATCAGAACAAATTTAACTCAAGATGAAAAAAAAAAAAAAAAAATCAAGTATTGTTGAATTCTGCTTATTGATTTAGTTACAGCGACCAGAACTTTTGCTGACACACACAGACAGATATCTCGAAATGTGCAAATTCATAGAAAACCTTAAATCAAAAATTTTCAGGAATATTTCATTCCCTATTTAGGTATATAAAAGAAAATAACAAATCCACATTTAAAAAAAATAGTCATTTACAATTTATGAAAATACATTATGTTTTACAATAAATAATTACAAGATAAAAAGAACTTTTTATATACAATGTTTTTCAATTTTTCTGTTGAATCATATAAACATACAGTCGGTAACAAAAGTCTCCGAACACTAGCAAAAATTCCTATATAAAAAAAGTACACTTAATACAGTTTTGTTAAATAAATCCTTGTCGAATCCTGTTCTTAGTCAGTCTAAGAACATGATTCGACAAGGATTTATTTAACAAAACAGTATTAACTTTACTTTTTTTACATAGGAATTTTTGCTAGTGTTCGGAGACTTTTGTTACCGACTGTACCAGGTAACTTTTATAATTTATTCCGGAGTACTGTTAACCTCGCCCTTTATTCATACCAGTATATTTTAAAAGCACTTTTCTTCTTATTTCATCGTAATTACATATTGGAGAAAATTTCTCTACAATCATACTGGTGTGAAAAAAGGGCGAAGCTAACAGTACTCCGGAATAAATTATAAAAGTTACCAGGTACGTTTAAACGATACCGAAGGCAGCGGGGACCCATAATAATTGGCTGAAAGTAATAAAAAAAATGCATTGTCCTCGTGTTCTGAGCTTTTCTAAAAGTTTCAAATTTCTAGCTAGTCAAGATAGAGGTCTGCACGGGCAGAAATTTTGAGGCCCAAGCCCCTCCCGGCCCGTTTAAAAAATATGTAAAAAAAAAAAAAAATGCATGTTTTTCTATGAAAAAAATTTTTAGTATGTGTTTTGTAGAGATTTTATACAGCCAATTAACAGAATGTCCTTTAACAAAGCTGCTGAACTTTTACAAGATAATTATATATAAACAGAAATTCATTATTACAGACGTACAAAAGACTCAAAGGATGACAGAAAATCGAGTCGAAAATATTAGCATTCATCAAACAATATAGGACAGTATTTAAAATAATTAATACTACTAAAAATGTATTTTCAACCATTTACTCTTATATACCGTAATGTATCTGAATTTTTCATGTGATCCGATAAACAAAACTTTAATGCTAATCCAACCATATTCAATAGAAAAGATGCTTTTGTACATGCTAGAAATGGTGCTACTTTCATCCAGTGCACAGGAGATAAGAAAAAGGAGCTTTCGCGAAAAAGTTACAGTGGAATGATTTTTACTGCCTTTATACAACCTAAACTCTTCAGACCGTAGGACACAAAGCCTTATACACAGTAACGTATCTAATTTCTTTTGTTTGTACATGTGTGCAAACTAATAATGACATGCATACTATTTTGAATAAGAACCATCTAATATTACATGAAATAAAATATATTAATTTCGAGACATGCTAAAAATATCTGCAGAAAATGAAATCTCAAACAGGCACATTGATATTCATTTTAATTGAAGTTATAGACATTTTTTAACAAAATAAAATTTTATGTGCTACACAAGCCTGTGAAATTATGTAAAATAAATGACTGAAGAAATATTTTATCTTTTTCATTTTTCTTGATTAACGAGGAAACTAAAAAAAGATTCGGGCTGACACGGACCGGAAAAAATATCATTAACACCGGCCCGGCACGAGTATACACAAAATAACTGAGCAAGAGCCCGGGCCGAGCGCAAATTTAAAAATTCGCCCCGAACCCGGCCCATGCAGACCTTTAAGTCAGGAAGTTATATGATTATTGAATCATAAAAACGCTACCGAAGGCAGCGGGGACCCAAAACAATTGGCTAAAAGTATTAAAAAAATGCATTGTCATCGTATTTTGAGCTATTCTAAATATCTAGCTAGTCGAGAAGTTAATTAAATAAATTTTCTGTTAAATCATATAAATGCTTCCAGGCTATTTTGTCGGGGCTATTTTGTCGAGGCTGTTTTGTCCTGGGGCTATTTTGTCCTGGGGCTATTTTGTCGGGGCTGTTTTGTCGGGGCTGTTTTGTCGGGGGCTATTTTGTCGGGGGCTTTTTTGTCGGGGCTATTTTGTCGGGGCTGTTTTGTCCTGGAGCTATTTTGTCGGGGGGCTATTTTGTCGGGAGCTATTTTGTCCTGGGGCTATTTCGTCGGGGCTATTTTGTCGGGGCTATTTTGTCTGGGGCTATTTTGTCTGGGGCTGTTTTGTCGGGGCTATTTTGTCTGGGGCTATTTTGTCCTGGGGCTGTTTTGTCGGGGCTATTTTGTCGGGGGCTATTTTGTCGGGGCTCTTTTGTCGGGGCCGTTTTGTCGAGGCTATTTTGTCGGGGCTGTTTTGTTGTCAAGGCTCTTTTGTCGGGGTTCTTTTGTCGGGGCTATTTTGTCTTGAGCTATTTTGACGGGGTACCGCTTGAGACATAAAATAATTGCCATGAGCCATGTTAAATGGCAAAATAACATTGTTCAAAATTTAAGTTTTACGAATTCATATTTATGTTAATGTATTTAAATATGATAATATAACTAAGCCAGCTTAAAAATTGCGTTTATTTTAATTATAAGTGATAATTACAAGCAATAACTTTGCGAAATTATATTAAGTATCCTAAATTTTCCAAGTATTATTGCATAGCTGCCATGTCATCCTGATTACCCCGAAAACTTCATACCCGAATTTCATAATAGTGGAAGTTATATGTTATTATAAATAATATGGTTTGCCACTCACACGACTTTCTCTTACCCTGAAATTTAATACTACAAACACAGATTGGAGATTAAGGGATAAGATAACGACTACTGTTGTGTAAACCTATGTTAAAACAATTCAAATTAAGATTCGGAGCAGCTTTACTTTACAAAAAACTCTGTAAGTGTAGGTGGGGGGGGGGGGTGGATATCACCACCATCAACCCCTATTTCACATTGTACCTACATTTATATAGATTTCAAATTTGTTATGAAATTCGAAAGTTCATTTAAAATTATTCAGACAAATTTCACGCGCAACATTCTTTAAAACTTATCAATCTTGATAAAATTTTCTAATAGCAAACATATTACACTCCTGCTCAAAAGTTTAGCAAGATTTGCAAACGATCAGGTTTTTTTTTTTTTTTTTTTTTCTTTTTCTTTTTCTTTTTTTTTTTTTTTTTTCAATTTAAAAACTTATCTCTCGATGAAATAGTTTCAAACATTGGGTATTTAAAGACCTGGGTCTTCTTCATGTTTTTCAGTGAATATTGGTTTAAGACAACATTTAGGGGGCGAGTAACAAATTGAGCAGAATCAATAATAATTGCGGTCACACTGTATAGTTAAGTGAACAAAATGAACTGTAACTTTAGTATATGTTAATATAGACCAGAGTAGTGTAAAACGGGGGGTTCACCGACAGGGTGGTGGGACGGTGGGACGATGTGGGTCAGGGTGGAGGGCGCCTCCATCCTAGACCCACCGTCCCACCACCCTGTCGGTCAACGCCCCCTTTTTACACTACTTAGTCATCATCTTGGACGAGGGTGTGTTGCCACCGGAAGAATAGAAACTGTGTGTTGCCACCGGAAGAATAGAAACTTTGACTATCATCTTGGATGAGGTTTGGTGGTGCCATCTATCGGGGAGAAGGGGAAATTTTTCCTAAATTTCGGGACTTAGTATTTTTTTCACAATTTCGGGGACTTCAAAATTTTTTCGACTTTTTGCAGGGGATTAGATGACGTCACGATCTTTTGGGACTTAGCCTGAAAAGAGATACAGTTTATGAAATAAGAGTTAGAAAAATGTATAGAAAAAAGTTAGAAAGAGAATACAAAATTTAAGAAATGAGAGTTAGAATGAATAAAGTTAGAAAAAAGAGAAGAGAGAGAAAGAGAGAGTTCACCTTGAGCGCCTGGGAGACTGCCCTCCCGAGGCCCTGCGGTGCCCCTTTTTGCTCCGTAGAGCAAGGCGGGAGTTAGTTCCTTTTAAAAAAATAAATAAAAAAATAAATAAAAAATGTCAACCTGAAGAACTCATCACATAGTTTTCTGAGGTTGTCTTCAAAGCATGGGTTCAGACAATCTTCATAGGTGCAGAAACAATTGATATATACAGGATGCAGGAAAAATCTTCATAGGTGCGAAACAATTTAAAATATATACAGGGTGCAGGAACAATCTTCATTGGTGCGAAACAATTTAAAATATATACAGGGATGCAGGAACAATCTTCATGGGTGCAGAAACAATTTAAAAATATATACAGGGTGCAGGAACAATCTTCATAGGTGCAGAAACAGTTGATATATACAGGGTGCAGGAACAATCTTCATAGGTGCGAAACAATTTAAAAATATATACAGGATGCAGGAACAATCTTAATATTTGCGTATTACCATTTGGAGATTATAAATTGATTACAGAATTAAATAGAAATTTTCCTATGTATTTCATGGAATTTGACAAAATGAAGCAAAGGTTGATGTGTATTATATAATTAAAAACATAGAATGTGAATGGTATAGACTTTGATATTAAAATTTGGGTGTTGCCATTGGAAGAGTATAAATAATTTCCGGTGGGACTTAACATTTTTGACTGAATGAAACAATGAATGACCGAAGTTAATTAACATCAGTAACAATTTATGAGTATTTTAGAAACTTAGCATTCTTAGAGATTAAAAATATATTGCATTAAGATAATAAATAAGGAATTTAAATAGGAGTTCATACTTTTAGTGATGTCATTGTAAATTTATGTTAGGAAATTTTTACAGAATTAAATAGAAATTCGTATTTTATGGATTAACACATAGATTTAAAAGCAAAACAAATAATAAATAATTTAACATTCATTAAAAATGTAAGACACTTAAAAATTCTAACTTTATTTTAACACTAAATAAATTTCACTTTTTAAATTTATTTAGACTATCTTAGAAATAATATTATTACATTCGTTAAAAATTGAACCCACATGCACTTTAAAAAATTACTATCATATAAATTAAACTAAATATAATAAAAATTTTGTAAATTAAACTTTATATTCTCACTAAATAAGTTTAACATTTCATTAAACTCTATCTTACATTCGTTAAAAATTTAACAGAAGTTTTTAATCAGTTAATAAATTTTGTATACAGTTATGTTATATAAAGTAAATATAATAAAAATTATATAAAACACATACTGTTATTTAAGCTCTAACTTTGAAATACTTATTTTACATTCTTTAAAAATTGAACACACATACACTTTAAAAAATGACTATCATATAAATGAAACTAAATATAATAAAAATTATATAAAACACGTACTGTTATTTATGCTATAACTAAACAAATACGGTAAACAAAAGTTTCAAAATCAGTAAATGATGATATATATGTTATAAATTAAACTGAATACAATAAAAATTATTTAAATTAAACTAAATATAATAAAAATTATATAAATTAAACTTTATATTCTCACTAAATAAGTTTCACATTTATTTAAACTCTAACTTACATTCGTTAAAAATTGAGCACATGCACTTTTAAAAATTACTATCATATAAAAATATTAATCTAAAAAATTGCTTACAAAGACATAAATTATAAATAAAGAAAAAAAGAAAAAAAAAATTACTATCATATAATAATATTAATCTAAAAAATGCATAAAAAGATATATAGTAAAGTTATAAATTTAAAAAAAAATACTATCATATAATAATATTAATAAAAAAAAAATTACTATTATATAATAATATAAATTAAAAAAAATTACTTTCATATAATAATGTAAATTAAAAAAATTACTTTCATATAATAATATTAATAAAAAAAGTGCATACAAAGATATACAGTAAAGTTATAAAATAAATAAATAAATAAAAAATAAAATAAATAAAAATAAAAATAAAATAAAAATGACTATCCTATAATAATATTAATTTAAAAATACATACAATGTTTAAAATCAACAATTAAATTTTATATACATTATAATTAACTAAACTTTATGCTGTTACTATTAAATAAATTTATCCTAACACGAAAACTTTACATAAATTTTATAAGCAAAAAAGCTATAAGTACATGAATATGTTATTTAAATTAAACATTATATTGATACTACACAAATATTATTTAACATTTATTCGAGTTTAACGCTGTAATATAATTTAAACTATCTTAGTTGATTTAAATAAAACAGGTAAGTACTTTTAAACTTGAAATAATAAAAATAAGTTCTTTTTTATCAATAATAAAAAGGATTAGTTATATTTAAAAACTATCAGCTACTAAAAGTTATTTTGTATTAAACATTTCGAAATAAATTGCATAAAAATTCAATGCATCATTTTAAATGAAAATAAACAGTTTCCTTAAAAAACAGATAATACGGAATATTCTATGAGTCAGTTATCACCTGCAACGGAAAACCCCTACAGCTGATGAATCATGTGTTATATACGCTGGCAAGCCATGCCTATTAGTAATCCACACTATCTCATATAAAGATTAAGTTAAAATACAGCGGATAATTTGGAAAATGCAATAATTTTTTCACAAAGCATATCATACACTGAGTTTAAACGATTATTACCTACCTATCACTTAAACGGTATTCAAATAAATACATATAAAAGTAAGTTATAGTTAAGCAATAAAAATTCGTTTGTGAAAGGAGTTTTATATATATTGCAAAATTTAGTTTTACTCAAATAATTTCTAAACATACACAAGTTAAATGAAAACTTTTCTAGGTTTCATTTAAGCAATAATTTTCCATGTGTGAAAGTAGTTTTATTTATTCAAAATTTAGTTTTATATAAACAAAAAAGTTTATAGTATAACAATAAAAAATTCTTTATAAGTAAATACCAATAAAAAATATTTTTTAAATTAATTTTTCTCTCTTCAATAAAACAATAAAAATTTCTTATATAACTTTCGTAAAGTTTTAATAAAATTTCTATTATAAACAAATATATTTACTAGAGTATACATATTAAGATATTACGTATAGAGTAGAGATACATATTAAGTTAAATAAATTATCAAATAGTAATAATAAATTATAAAACTTACTTAAAATTGAAGAAATTTCCCTTAGCGAAATGCAACCTTCATTCACACTCAAATGCGACAAACTGTTTTATCGCTTTCGCTAGACGATGACTCATAAAGATAAGAATGTTGAATCATACCTATTTGGCAGAAGACTTTTGGTGTTTGAGATCATTTATTTAAATAATGCATTGAGGGTTGAACTTTACAATTAAAATATTGAACTCTGGTTTCAAAATTATGTTAAGAAAATAATTAAGCTAATGAGATCAAAACAGAATTATTTTACGATAAGTCGCGCTTTTTATATTTAATAAACAAAGATTTAATAAAATGTAACTGTAATTTTTAATGAAAGGTTTTAAAATCACTTAATAGGATAAAATTAAAAACATAAATCTTATTGTTTTAGTAATTATTTTCTCTAGTTATTGAACTAAGTAATAAACTATCTATAAATAATAAGATACCAAGAGAGGTTTTTGTATAATAACTATATATTATTTTAATATATGCATTACATCGCAAGGTAAAATTTTCAACTTATTTATACGTATTGAACTAAAAGTAATAAAAATTACTCATTTGCATAACCGCTAAATTTTATAAGTTGGATATATGATTTAAAAATAAAATACTAAACAATAATCCTTATGAGAGAATTTGGGTGACACTATCGCAGAAGGAATTTATCCTTTACAATAAGATTTGCTCAGAATGTCTAAGTGAAAATAACTTACCGTGAGGTCAGTGAGTCATGCAGTTGTATTGAAATTCCCTGTTTTTAGTTAATGGGTGATTAAACTTCTAATGAGACAATTATTTTTTACTAGCATATAAATGTATATTTTTATATTATTCCTGTATATATAAAATTTTAAATAATTCATTAAGTGTTAAACTTTGCATTTAATCGATTAAATAAATAAAGTTTTAGTAAAATATAAGAGTAATTTTTTAATGAATGGTTTTGAATTCACTTTAACTTTATAAGAAAAAAAGTAAAAAGAGGTTTTAAAATTACTTAATAGGATAAAATTAAAAATCTTATTGTTTTTAGCAATTATTTTATCTAGTTGTAAACTATATATTATTATTTTAATATACGCCTTATACTTAAGTCAGTTTTAGAGAAAAAACCAAGAAAAAAAGTCGCAAAGGGTAGGCTGATGAGTTGGATTATTCTATTATACTTAAAGAACCCAGGTACGGAAAAACCGAAATACATTATGCGGAAAAACAGGCGGGATTTTCGGCTAAAACTCCAAAGCAGTGGACGGTAAACATGACACACCGTAAAACAACCTACTCACACGACCGCCAAACTAAGAATGAAGGGAAACGTTGAGTTGTAACACCTTATCTACTAGAGATAAGGGGGAATTCCCGAAAAGATGACTCACCCCTCGTTCGTTCATGTACAACATCTTCCGAGAAAGTTCGTGAAGGATCGCTGACGAGTTTGAATAATTTGCGTAACCGCTAAATTGTATAAGTGTGAATCTTTTAATGTGAGTATTATAGTAATGATAAATTTATTTCATAATCGATAACTCATTTATACATAATCAGGATCACACATTATATAAAACAATACTATATTTAAAAGTTTTTACTGTACAATAAACATTCACATATGGATATTCATAAGGTTTAAGACCGATTAAATAAATGAGGATCCTATAAGCGAAATGCATGAGAGTCTTTCTAAGGAATCCTATTGCATATTTAAGCAGGTTTTAGAGAAAACCAAGAAATACTCCAATCGACTAGGTTGATGAAATGGATTCGAACCCAACACTTCCCCTTTTACTATAGAATCGTTAACAAATCGTAAGATTGATGACTCATACTAGAGTCATACAGCTGTATTGAAACTTACTGTTTTCAGTCAATGAAACTTCGAATGAGACAATTATTTTTACCAGCACGTAAATGAAAATTTTTATATTATTCCTATATGGATAAAACTTTAAATAATTCATTACAAGTGTAAAATCATACCATTAAATATTTAACTGATGGCCGTATAAGTGGATTGGTCTGTGTGGGAGTCTTTCTATATTTAAGTGAGTTTTGAAGACATCCTCGGAAAACTCCAAACAGATAGGTTGATAAGCTGGAATCGAACCTGGTATTAAACACAAAATCGTTTGATCTTCCAAAATCCTTGTAACAACATGTTTATGAACTTTATAAGAAAATGCTTAATACGGTTTGAGCTTAGTAGATTTTGCATGCGTTATCTATGTAACAGCGAATTAAACATCTATAGTTGTAATTTTTTTCACTATATATTATTTAACTATATTTATACACCATGCATTGTATAATATTTCCCGGGGTAAAAGTTTAAACTGAGTAATTATTCATCAACATAAGTGTTAAATTGAATACAAAAGACAGTATATGAATAAACGGTTAGTAATGTGAAAATGCTGATTTGTAAAACATTTTGAAAGAAGTAACTCATAATTTTATATCTTTATACTTATGCATACACACGCTTAAGAGACTTATATAAAACAACACTAGGATTAAAAGTTTTACTAATTTTTCAGCATACAATAAAAAATAGTAATCAATATTCATTTACAATAAATAATTTAACGTTATTAAACCAAAAAATAATTTATTTTTTGATTCGATTTAAATAATTAATATTTATATGGGGTTGTTGGTTGATGAATGTTATTCAATGAACACTTAAACAAAGGGTTTGCGGATTATAATTGAATTGTAAACGAAATGCCGTTACACGTTTTGAATGACTATCCTCCTTCATCAGGATTTAAAGGGTAGTTTCGAAAGACTATCCTGTCTTATTTATAAATTGTCAGATAAAAGTACAACACTCATGCTGCATTCTGATGGGTTGAATCGGGTCACATGATAAAATACAGCATTCATATAACTTTTTAGAATTATGCAGAACCTTTAATAAAAAAATTTTGTATGCATTTTAGGGACTTAGCATTTTTGGAGATATTTCGGAGACATAAGTTTTGATGGAATTAAAAATTAAAGGGATTACATAGGATGGAAAACAATAACCTACCGGTTGTTAACAGTTAATTTTTTAACATACATTAAGGTTAGTGGATGAATGTCAGGTAATTCATTTAAAACAAAAATATAGTAAGGGTTGATTGAAACAAAGGGTTTGTAGGTTATAATTATAGGATAAAACGTTATGTGTTTCGAAAACCCTTCATCAAGATTGGAACAACCGTTTCGAATGATATTCTCCCTTCATCAGATAGACTTAAACTTTTATTTTATCAGAATGAAAAAAAACGATAGACGATTTACACTTATTGAAAACCCAACTTATAAATAATTCGACTTGCATTAAAAATGCAACTCGCATATACACTTTGAAACAATCAATAAATTTTATATTATCACTATGCATTAAATAAGTTTCCCATTTAACATTCAAGATGAATTTATTTTTACATTATTAAAAATTGAACACGTATTAATTTTTAAAATGACTATTTTTTAAAAAGTTTTAAAACAGCTAATAAATTTTATAAGCTTTTACAATTAAATAAATTTAGCATATTATGAATGTTTTACATCACTCGATAAAATTTTTTATATAGGCAATAAAAGTTATACACATTATAAATATAAACTCATAAAATAAATTTCACACTTAACATTTAAACTCTAACCAATCAATCTTAAAGTAATTTTTTATCTTTTGTACATACTCATAAACCTTTTGTTTCTATTGTAAAGTGAAGTATGACTCATGCATTAATTAAAATCTCTAATCAAAATTATAAGAAAGTAAAGTTTAGGAAATACCTATGTATTATAGGTAAATTAATACAGTATAAATATTCATGTTTTTCAGTTAAGTAAAAAAGTTATATAATTAATTTTACAGACTACTTAAATAATGTATAATTAAGTTTCAGAATTATTATTATTATTTTTTTTCTATAGTATGTATATATATATTTTTAAATACAAAGTTTTCATTAAAATACAATAATCAAAGTTTTGTATGATATTAACTTACAATGCACCTAAAACTTTAAATATATAGAAACAATTGTACAGTTGGTTTTGTCTGAAGCATATATATAAATAATATAATCTTGTTCAGTTTAGTTTTTAAAACACTATAAAGATTTTAGATACACATATTTTTATGTTGTTTAAATAAAATTTTTAAAATGAAACAATATTAATGTTATAAAATAATACACTCAGCATGACTCACTGAGTGTGCTATTCCATCAAATTATTCCGCATACATGTAATAACATGTCTGACTTAACTATATACTGAATTACCATTATTTCAGAAAAAGTTGGGACTTACCTTAAAACACGTCCTACACCCTTGGCAGACTTGAAGAAAATGAATGATATGAGACATTCTTATCAGTGACGTCACGAGAGATGTGATTGGCTATGCTCAGTCACGTGATCATGACGTCATCCTCTCATCAATGACGTCACCGATTGCTTATCAGCTACCACAACGCGCGGAAATGTCCTTCAGTACGCAGTGAAAAATATTCAAAGTCTACGGGACATTACTCGAAACGATTCCATTGTCTTATACGGTAAATTGAAATATAACACGCGGAAAAAAGATCGACATATACCGGAGAAACTATGCATACTGCCCGATGAAAATAACCCGCACAGCTAAGGAGATGCCACCAGGATGAGAGTCAAAATCCAACTGAATTCAAACAATATGACAAGGTCTATAAATCTCCCGTGTTGATGAATGGGTTTTCCCCCACACCTAAGCAGAATGGAGAAGTCATAGGTTTTTTCCTCACCTATCATGAAGGTGATATCTCTTAATTAAGTTTCTTAATTAAAATTATGCAAATTATATGTAAGTCCTTCAAATATCTCTTAATTATATTTTCTAATTATAATTATGTATCATATGCTCTCCTGGTTAAAGATTTAATAAACCTAACTTTTATACAACATAAATAAATTTAATAAGTATAATCTGTTCGATGACTCATCAAACGATGACTCATCGTTTGGATTTTGACTCTCATCCTGGTAGCATCTCCTTAGCTGTGCGGGTTATTTTCATCGGGCAGTATGCATAGTTTCTCCGGTATATGTCGATCTTTTTTCCGCGTGTTATATTTCAATTTACCGTATAAGACAATGGAATCGTTTCGAGTAATGTCCCGTAGACTTTGAATATTTTTCACTGCGTACTGAAGGACATTTCCGCGCGTTGTGGTAGCTGATAAGCAATCGGTGACGTCATTGATGAGAGGATGACGTCATGATCACGTGACTGAGCATAGCCAATCACATCACTCGTGACGTCACTGACCTCGTGACCGGGCGTCACTGATAAGAATGTCTCATATCATTCATTTTCTTCAAGTCTGCCAAGGGTGTAGGACGTGTTTTAAGGTAAGTCCCAACTTTTTCTGAAATAATGGTAATTCAGTATATAGTTAAGTCAGACATGTTATTACATGTATGCGGAATAATTTGATGGAATAGCACACTCAGTGAGTCATGCTGAGTGTATTATTTTATAACATTAATATTGTTTCATTTTAAAAATTGTATTTAAACAACATAAAAATATGTGTATCTAAAATCTTTATAGTGTTTTAAAAACTAAACTGAACAAGATTTTGGAAGATCAAACGATTCTGTGTTTAATACCAGGTTCGATTCCAGCTTATCAACCTATCTGCTTGGAGTTTTCCGAGGATGTCTTCAAAACTCACTTAAATATAGAAAGACTCCCACACAGACCAATCCACTTATACGGCCAACAGTTAAATATTTAATGGTATGAGTTTACACTTGTAATGAATTATTTAAAGTTTTATCCATATAGGAATAATATAAAAATTTTCATTTACGTGCTGGTAAAAATAATTGTCTCATTCGAAGTTTCATTAACTGAAAAGAGTAAGTTTCAATACAGCTGTATGACTCTAGTATGAGTCATCAATCTTACGATTTGTTAACGATTCTATAGTAAAAGGGGAAGTGTTGGGTTCGAATCCATTTCATCAACCTAGTTGATTGGAGTATTTCTTGGTTTTCTCTAAAACCTCCTTAAATATGCAATAGGATTCCTTAGAAAGACTCTCATGCATTTCGCTTATAGGATCCTCATTTATTTAATCGGTCTTAAACCTTATGAATATCCATATGTGAATGTTTATTGTACAGTAAAATCTTTTAAATATAGTATTGTTTTATATAATGTGTGATCCTGATTATGTATAAATGAGTTATCGATTATGAAATAAATTTATCATTACTATAATACTCACATTAAAAGATTCACACTTATACAATTTAGCGGTTACGCAAATTATTCAAACTCGTCACCGATCCTTCACGAACTTTCTCGGAAGATGTTGTACATGAACGAACGAGGGGTGAGTCATCTTTTCGGGAATTCCCCCTTATCTCTAGTAGATAAGGTGTTACAACTCAACGTTTCCCTTCATTCTTAGTTTGGCGGTCGTGTGAGTAGGTTGTTTTACGGTGTGTTATGTTTACCGTCCACTGCTTTGGAGTTTTAGCCGAAAATCCCGCCTGTTTTTCCGCATAATGTATTTCGGTTTTTCCGTACCTGGGTTCTTTAAGTATAATAGAATAATCCAACTCATCAGCCTACCCTTTGGGATTTTTTTCTTGGTTTTTTCTCTAAAACTGACTTAAGTATAAGGCGTATATTAAAATAATAATATATAGTTTACAACTAGATAAAATAATTGCTAAAAACAATAAGATTTTTAATTTTATCCTATTAAGTAATTTTAAAACCTCTTTTTACTTTTTTTCTTATAAAGTTAAAGTGAATTCAAAACCATTCATTAAAAAATTACTCTTATATTTTACTAAAACTTTATTTATTTAATCGATTAAATGCAAAGTTTAACACTTAATGAATTATTTAAAATTTTATATATACAGGAATAATATAAAAATATACATTTATATGCTAGTAAAAAATAATTGTCTCATTAGAAGTTTAATCACCCATTAACTAAAAACAGGGAATTTC
The DNA here is from genome assembly GCA_963930645.1 of Salticus scenicus. NCBI lineage: Eukaryota > Metazoa > Arthropoda > Arachnida > Araneae > Salticidae > Salticus > Salticus scenicus. The sequence goes on along the minus strand of OZ005662.1, from coordinate 136,121,089 downwards.
AATACAACTGCATGACTCACGGACCTCACGGTAAGTTATTTTCACTTAGACATTCTGAGCAAATCTTATTGTAAAGGATAAATTCCTTCTGCGATAGTGTCACCCAAATTCTCTCATAAGGATTATTGTTTAGTATTTTATTTTTAAATCATATATCCAACTTATAAAATTTAGCGGTTATGCAAATGAGTAATTTTTATTACTTTTAGTTCAATACGTATAAATAAGTTGAAAATTTTACCTTGCGATGTAATGCATATATTAAAATAATATATAGTTATTATACAAAAACCTCTCTTGGTATCTTATTATTTATAGATAGATTATTACTTAGTTCAATAACTAGAGAAAATAATTACTAAAACAATAAGATTTATGTTTTTAATTTTATCCTATTAAGTGATTTTAAAACCTTTCATTAAAAATTACAGTTACATTTTATTAAATCTTTGTTTATTAAATATAAAAAGCGCGACTTATCGTAAAATAATTCTGTTTTGATCTCATTAGCTTAATTATTTTCTTAACATAATTTTGAAACCACAGTTCAATATTTTAATTGTAAAGTTCAACCCTCAATGCATTATTTAAATAAATGATCTCAAACACCAAAAGTCTTCTGCCAAATAGGTATGATTCAACAGTCTTATCTTTATGAGTCATCGTCTAGCGAAAGCGATAAAACAGTTTGTCGCATTTGAGTGTGAATGAAGGTTGCATTTCGCTAAGGGAAATTTCTTCAATTTTAAGTAAGTTTTATAATTTATTATTACTATTTGATAATTTATTTAACTTAATATGTATCTCTACTCTATACGTAATATCTTAATATGTATACTCTAGTAAATATATTTGTTTATAATAGAAATTTTATTAAAACTTTACGAAAGTTAAATAAGAAATTTTTATTGTTTTATTGAAGAGAGAAAAATTAATTTAAAAAATATTTTTTATTGGTATTTACTTATAAGGAATTTTTTATTGTTATACTATAAACTTTTTTGTTTATATAAAACTAAATTTTGCATAAATAAAACTACTTTCACACATGGAAAATTATTGCTTAAATGAAACCTAGAAAAGTTTTCATTTAACTTGTGTATGTTTAGAAATTATTTGAGTAAAACTAAATTTTGCAATATATATAAAACTCCTTTCACAAACGAATTTTTATTGCTTAACTATAACTTACTTTTATATGTATTTATTTGAATACCGTTTAAGTGATAGGTAGGTAATAATCGTTTAAACTCAGTGTATGATATGCTTTGTGAAAAAATTATTGCATTTTCCAAATTATCCGCTGTATTTTAACTTAATCTTTATATGAGATAGCGTATATAGCACATGATTCATCAGCTGTAGGGGTTTTCCGTTGCAGGTGATAACTGACTCATAGAATATTCCGTATTATCTGTTTTTTAAGGAAACTGTTTATTTTCATTTAAAATGATGCATTGAATTTTTATGCAATTTATTTCGAAATGTTTAATACAAAATAACTTTTAGTAGCTGATAGTTTTTAAATATAACTAATCCTTTTTATTATTGATAAAAAAGAACTTATTTTTATTATTTCAAGTTTAAAAGTACTTACCTGTTTCATTTAAATCAACTAAGATAGTTTAAATTATATTACAGCGTTAAACTCGAATAAATGTTAAATAATATTTGTGTAGTATCAATATAATGTTTAATTTAAATAACATATTCATGTACTTATAGCTTTTTTGCTTATAAAATTTATGTAAAGTTTTCGTGTTAGGATAAATTTATTTAATAGTAACAGCATAAAGTTTAGTTAATTATAATGTATATAAAATTTAATTGTTGATTTTAAACATTGTATGTATTTTTAAATTAATATTATTATAGGATAGTCATTCTTATTTTATTTTTATTTTTATTTATTTTATTATTTATTTATTTATTTATTTTATAACTTTACTGTATATCTTTGTATGCATTTTTTTAATTAATATTATTATATGAAAGTAATTTTTTTAATTTACATTATTATATGAAAGTAATTTTTTTAATTTATATTATTATATAATAGTAATTTTTTTTTTATTAATATTATTATATGATAGTATTTTTTTAAATTTATAACTTTACTATATATCTTTTTATGCATTTTTTAGATTAATATTATTATATGATAGTAATTTTTTTTTCTTTTTTTCATTATTTATAATTTATGTCTTTGTAAGCAATTTTTTAGATTAATATTTTTATATGATAGTAATTTTTAAAAGTGCATGTGCTCAATTTTTAACGAATGTAAGTTAGAGTTTAAATAAATGTGAAACTTATTTAGTGAGAATATAAAGTTTAATTTATATAATTTTTATTATATTTAGTTTAATTTAAATAATTTTTATTGTATTCAGTTTAATTTATAACATATATATCATCATATACTGATTTTGAAACTTTTGCTTACCGTATTTGTTTAGTTATAGCATAAATAACAGTACGTGTTTTATATAATTTTTATTATATTTAGTTTCATTTATATGATAGTCATTTTTTAAAGTGTATGTGTGTTCAATTTTTAAAGAATGTAAAAATAGTATTTCAAAGTTAGAGCTTAAATAACAGTATGTGTTTTATATAATTTTTATTATATTTAGTTTATATAACATAACTGAATACAAAATTTATTAACTGATTAAAAACTTCTGTTAAATTTTTAACGAATGTAAGATGGAGTTTAATGAAATGTTAAACTTATTTAGTGAGAATATAAAGTTTAATTTACAAAATTTTTATTATATTTAGTTTAGTTTATATGATAGTAATTTTTTAAAGTGCATGTGGGTTCAATTTTTAACGAATGTAATAATATTATTTCTAAGATAGTCTAAATAAATTTAAAAAGTGAAATTTATGTAGTGTTAAAATAAAGTTAGAATTTTTATTTTGTGTCTTTCATTTTTGTGTCTTACATACTGTGTCTTACATTTTTAATGAATGTTAAATTATTTATTATTTGTTTTGCTTTTAAATCTATGTGTTAATCCATAAAATACGAAAATTTCTATTTAATTCTGTAAAAATTTCCTAACATAAATTTACAATGACATCACTAAAAGTATGAACTCCTATTTAAATTCCTTATTTATTATCTTAATGCAAAATATTTTTAATCTCTAAGAATGCTAAGTTTCTAAAATACTCATAAATTGTTACTGATGTTAATTAACTTCGGTCATTCATTGTTTCATTCAGTCAAAAATGTTAAGTCCCACCGGAAATTATTTATACTCTTCCAATGGCAACACCCAAATTTTAATATCAAAGTCTATACCATTCACATTCTATGTTTTTAATTATATAATACACATCAACCTTTGCTTCATTTTGTCAAATTCCATGAAATACATAGGAAAATTTCTATTTATTTCTGTAATCAATTTATAATCTCCAAATGGTAATACGCAAATATTAAGATTGTTCCTGCATCCTGTATATATTTTTAAATTGTTTCGCACCTATGAAGATCGTTCCTGCACCCTGTATATATCAACTGTTTCTGCACCTATGAAGATTGTTCCTGCACCCTGTATATATTTTTAAATTGTTTCTGCACCCATGAAGATTGTTCCTGCATCCCTGTATATATTTTAAATTGTTTCGCACCTATGAAGATTGTTCCTGCACCCCTGTATATATTTTAAATTGTTTCGCACCTATGAAGATTGTTCCTGCACCCTGTATATATTTTAAATTGTTTCGCACCTATGAAGATTGTTCCTGCATCCTGTATATATCAATTGTTTCTGCACCTATGAAGATTGTCTGAACCCATGCTTTGAAGACCACCTCAGAAAACTATGTGATGAGTTCTTCAGGTTGACATTTTTTATTTATTTATTTATTTATTTTTTTAAAAGGAACTAACTCCCGCCTTGCTCTACGGAGCGAAAAGGGGCACCGCAGGGCCTCGGGAGGGCAGTCTCCCAGGCGCTCAAGGTGAACTCTCTCTTTCTCTCTCTTCTCTTTTTTCTAACTTTATTCATTCTAACTCTCATTTCTTAAATTTTGTATTCTCTTTCTAACTTTTTTCTATACATTTTTCTAACTCTTATTTCATAAACTGTATCTCTTTTCAGGCTAAGTCCCAAAAGATCGTGACGTCATCTAATCCCCTGCAAAAAGTCGAAAAAATTTTGAAGTCCCCGAAATTGTGAAAAAAATACTAAGTCCCGAAATTTAGGAAAAAATTCCCCTTCTCCCCGATAGATGGCACCACCAAACCTCATCCAAGATGATAGTCAAAGTTTCTATTCTTCCGGTGGCAACACACTGTTTCTATTCTTCCGGTGGCAACACACCCTCGTCCAAGATGATGACTAAGTAGTGTAAAAAGGGGGCGTTGACCGACAGGGTGGTGGGACGGTGGGTCTAGGGTGGAGGCGCCCTCCACCCTGACCCACATCGTCCCACCGTCCCACCACCCTGTCGGTGAATCCCCCTTTTTACACTACTTGTGGCTGAATTTGTGTGGCAATAAAAATCAACATGTTTTTTATTTATAACATATAGAGTTTTTAAAGAAAATTATTCCCACTTTCAGATTAGTTAGAAAACAATTTTTAATCAATATACTGCAATTGGAATAAAAATATCTTAAATATCTCATGAAATATGAGCATTTTCAAGAAAAACGTTTTCACAGCGTATGTGCGAAAGATAAATAATAATAATAATAATAATAATAAATAAATAAATATTACATAGATTGAAAGCTAGATACCTTTTTCAACTTTTGTTAAAAGTGCATTTAGATAGAGTAAAAATTAAACAAATTAGCCGAAAAGAAAGGAGCAAGATTTTAGATATTTTCCAAGAGTTGAAATTTTCTTAAAGGGTTTTTCACATGCCTCGTAATTATATTGAAGTTCCAATTATTTCAATCACTCTCCAAATGTATTTTTTCTGAAAAAATCCTTATAAACTTCTAACTCAAAAATATTTTTGTTTATTTACCAAGATTTGTGAGAGGTTAGGGGGTTTTCCACAGAAAGATCATTTGCTAAGTGATTAAAATAATTGTGAATCTTGAAATTAATTAAGCAGCATGTGAAAAACCACTTAAGAAATTTCAACTCTTGGAAAATATTTAAAGTCTAGCTTGTTCTTTTTCGTATAATTTGCTTAATTTTTACTCTATTCAAATGCACTTTTGAAAAAAGTCCCAAGTTACTTAGCTTTCAAACTATGCAATTTTTTTTCTTAAATCTTTTGCACACACGCAATGAAAACATTTTTCATAAAAATGCTCATATTTCAAGAGATATTTGAGATATTTGCATTCCGATTGCTGTATATTGCTTTAAAACTGTTTTTCCAACTTATCTGATAGTAGGAATAATTTTCGTTAAAAACTCTGTATATTATAAATAAAAAACAGGCTTATTTATTTATTTATTTATTTTTAGTTTCAAAAATAAATGAATAAATAAATAAATAAATAATAAATAACGTTAACTCCGTTACTTAACATGCTATCGTCACACAACTTCATACACCAATTAAATTGCGTCTGTATTAACATATCCTAAAGTTCCAATTTATTTCGTTCACATAATGATACAGGGCGACCACAAACATTATTAATTTTCCTCAATTTATTACCGGTCCCCAAAATGTTGTCTTAAGGGCCCGCTTCACTCACCGCCGCCGGAAGCCGAAGCTAATGTTATTCTATGGGAAATATTTCTTTACAAATAACTTATTAACTAATACATATTTTTAAATTCTGTTTTCACATTCTAAAAATTCCCAGCTGTTAAATTGACGGACCTTTTCTTTTAAAAATTATTTATTTATTTTAATATTTTTTATTTTGAAGCTGCAAAATACGAATTTTCAATATCTGAAATTTTTTAATTTTGCAATTTCAAAATAAAATATTAAAAATAAAAATAATACATTTTCAAAAAACGTCCGTCAATTCAACAGATGGGAATTTTCTGAATGTGAAAACAGAATTTAAAAATATGTATTAATTAATAAGTTACTTGTAAAGAAAATTTTCCCATAGAATAACAATGTCTCGGGCACCTGGTGACGGTAAGTGAAGAGGGCCGTTAAACCAATCACTGAAAAACATGGCGAAAACCTAGTTTTTTAAATACCCAACGTTTGAAAACGTTTCATTGAGAGAAAAGTTTTTAGATTGCAGTAAACGGATATTTGGAAATCTTGCTGAACTTTTGAGCAGGAGTGTAACTTCAAAACACAACATTTGAATCACCTGAAATTATTTGTTTTTAATTTACCCTAAGAAGAACAGACGTTAAAAACTTGTCTTCGATATTCAGGAAGCCTCAAAACGTGTAAATATACAAAAAAAAAAAAAAAAAAAAAAAAAAAAAAAAAAAAACCAAGCAACGGATATTTATCTTTAAAAAATATATTATTTACCATATGGCTATGAGGAATTAGTTTCAATTCCAGAGCAGCTTTCCTGGACGTGGTAAAATATTACAGTAGAGCACTACCACTAACAATAAAAAATAATGTTATGGCTTGAACATTAGAAGCCATGTATATCTTCTGAAGTTTATGTACACACCATATTGTGAACATAAATATAATCATATATTAATAGCGCGCGGCACAACCTGAAATGCAGTTCCATCAATTTCCAAGTATTGTCGCACTATACTCTAGTTCTTTTGAGTAGCCCTGTAAACGAACAGTGAATGATGTCCATACCATAGTCTACATGAAGCGTGTTTTTACGCATATAAAATGTATAAATTCGTTTCATTTGGTTTAGTGCAGTCTATAGATGTTAAACTCTACTTACTTGCAATCTCCTTCATAGATGTAACGCATTTGAATTGTCTTGGGTGTCTCTGTATACGAACTATTTTCTTAATCTCAACGAAAAGTTTATTGTAGCATTCCTGTATTATACACATTTCGAATACTAAGTTTGGACTTTCTGCTGTTTTTTTTTCTTGAGATATGCTGATACTAGACAAATGCACAGAACAACCGCTAAAAATGTTATTTTTGGATTCAAGGGACCTCAAAACATGTAAATATAAGAAAAACTCAATTTTTTAAATTTGTCCTAATAGTAATAGTGTCTCTACGATATATATATATGGGTAAGAGAAAGGATAAATAGTGGCAATAAGCCTTATTTTAAACATGTAAATAATGGCACCTATAGTTTGCAAAATACTAATGAAGTTGTTAGCAAGCACCAAGTTTTATTATTCGAGCAAACATAAATGCTATTTTAAAATTCATATATATATTTATATATATTTAATAAAAAATAAAAATTCCTTTTTATCAAAAATTAAATCGTAATTTACACATTAAATGCGAAAAAAGATTTTATTATTTTGTTATATTATTAACCAGAAAATGATGTAATTCATAATAAAAATAAGGTACTAACACATAAAATATTAAATCTTCATTAATGTACTTGAAATATAAACTCTTACTTATCATTTTTACTGATAATGAGCTATGAGTAATGAGCATAATTACCAATTTTAGTAATTTCAGTTAATGACACAGACTGTAATTATAGATGAAAATTTTGTGAATCTATGCTTGGCAACATGATGCCTTTAGTCACATTAGAGTCACGATTACAGAAGTTTATTTAAGAAGTTATTTTATCTCTTGAAATTTATTTGTATATTCATTAAATACGATTTTCTTTGATATTTTTAATTCCTGTAAATGAAAAGGAAAATTTGCTTAAATTTTCGTGTGCTTTAGTACATGAGTTATTTAAAAAATAGTAATTTTCCAGATTTTAATTTTTATTTTTTGAGAAAATCTCATTAATATTCTTTCAAAATAAATAAATTAAATTAAATTAAGTTAAATTAAATTAAAAATGTGTTATTTATTTCAAATATGTATTTTCTTAAAAAAAAAAAAAAGTATTATTTACTTTTACCTTTTATAAATTGTATATAATTTTACACAAACTGCAAGAAATTAACGGTATTTGTACAATAAGATATTATAAATATGCGCTCTTTTATACGAATATATGAAACTACTCAGAATAATTAAGTTTTTCATTTTATTTTTCATTTTATTTTTTTAATGCATGTAATAAATGAAGAAGTATATTTTCATTTGTTAATGCAATTTAATTTTCATTCTTAATATCTTGGAATGCTTTTATCCGAAATTTTTTAACAGTTTCATTTAAAATTTATTCGTTTTTAATGTTACAAGGGACCTATGAATCAGTAAAGTTCATATTGAAACAAACCAAGCTAAAATTAGATATCATAGTGGTAAACATAGGGTAGAGTGCAAAATTTGCGCAACAAACCCCCATTGGATCGAAATGTGACCATAATAGTTTTAGCTATTTCTATAAAAGCCAAAGTAACACACATTTAAAACGCGATGAGATTGCGCAGTGGTAAAGCGTTTGTCTCTTGTATAGGAGTACCTGAGATCGTGTCTCGTACCGGGCGTTTTCAACTTAATTTTGTATTTCAAAAGAATTTTTTTTACACTTTTTAATTAAATTAAAGCATTATTTAATATATATATATATATATATATATATATATATACTATTATTACTATTTATTTTATTTTATTTTATTTTCGAGCACGGAAAATAATATAATTTTTATATTTTAACCCTCTTTACATTCTCTTACCCGCAAGGTAGAGAAAGTATTGTTTTTTGGGTCAAATTTTCGAAATCGACTTTTTGTTATATTTACACGTTTTGAGAACCCTTGAATCCGAAAATCATATTTTTAGCGGTTGGTCTGTGTGTGTGTCTGTCTGTCTCTGTCTGTGTGTGTGTCTGTCTGTCTCTGTCTGTGTGTGTGCCTGTCTGTTACCACCATATCTCAAGAACAAATGGTAGAAGAAAGTCCAAACTTGGTATTCTAAACGTGTATGATATAGGGATGCTACACTAAGCTTTTCGTTGAGATTAAGCAAATGATTCGTGTACAGGGACACCCAAGAGAGCTCAAATATATTACGTCTATGGGGGAAATTGCTGGTAAGTAGAGTTTAATAGATATTGACTACATCAAAACAAATGAAATGAACATGTATTTTCTATATGTGTAAAAACATGTCTCATGTAAAATATTTTTGGTAAATCATTCACTCTTCACTTACAGGGCTACACAAAAGAACTAGATTATAGTGCGACAATGGCTGAAAATTGATGGAAGTGTATTTCAGGTTGTTCCGTGTGTTATTATTATATGATTATATTTAGGTGCACCATGTGGTCCTAAATATAATCATCAAAAGATATACAGGGCTACAAATATTTAAGCGATAACATTCTTTTTTGTTGTTAGTGGATGTGCTTTACGATAATATTTTACCATTTCTATGAAATCTGTTCAGGAATTGAAATAAATTCCTCATAGAGATATGGTAAATAATGTATCTTTCAAGCTAAATATTCATCGCTTGTTTTTTTGTATATTTACACATTCTGAGGCTTCCTGATTACCGAAGTCAAATTTTTTAACTTTTGAACTTTGTCTGTGTCTCTTAGAGTACTTTGAAATGAATAATTTTAGGATATCCAAATGTTGTATTTTGAAATTAGGTAATAGAAGTTTGCTGGTGGAAAAGTTTTGATCAAGATTCATAAGTTTCAAGGAATGTTGCGTGGGAAAGTTGTCTGAATAGATTTAAATTAGTTTTTAATTTTATAAACAGATTTAAATTCTTAATAAATGTGGGTGCAGTAATAAGACGAGGGGTTGCGGTTGGTGGTATCCCCCCCTCACACAGAACTAATTATCATTTAAAACAATTCCGAAGCCTAATTTGAATTGCTATAGCATAGGTTTACATATCAGCTCTCGTTATCTTACCTCTTAACCTTCAACCTATATTTATAGAATTAAATTTCAAGGTAAGAGAAAGTTGTGTGAGTGACACACCAGATTATTTACTTTCTCTTACCCATAAAATAGAGAAAGTATTGTTTTTGGGTCAAATTTTCGAAATTGAACTTTTGTTATGGTTACACGTTTTAAGGTCCCCTGAATCAAAAAATCATGATTTTAGCGGTTGATCTGTCTGTGTGTCTGTCTGTTATCAGCATATCTCAAAAACAAATTATAGCAGAAAGTCCAAGCTTTGTATTGTAAATGTGTAGCACATAGGGATGCTACACTAAACTTTTCGTTGATCTCAAGAGAAAAGTTCCTGTACAGGGGCACCGAAGAGAATTCAAATACATTACGTTTAAGAGGAAATTGCATGTAATTAGAGTTTAACATCTATAGACTGCAGTAAACCAAACTAAACGAATATGTATATATTTATATGCATAAAAATATATTTCATGTAGAATATGATACTGAAATCCTTCACCGTTTGTGTGAAGGCCTACACAAAAGAACTAGATTATAGGGCGACAATATTTGAAACTTGATGGAAGTGTACATCCGGTTGTGCCGTGTATTATTAATATAGGATTATATTTATGTGCGCCACGTGGTGTGTAGATAACCATCAGAAGATATATAATGGCTGCCAATATTTAAACCATAACATTCTTTTTTATTATTAGTGTAAGTTAACTATAATATTTTACCATGTCCAAAAAAGCTGGTCAGAAATACAAATTAATTCCGCATAGCCATATAGTAAATAATGTATTTTTTAAGCTAAATATTCATCACTTGGTTTTTGGTATTCTTACACGTTTTGAGTCTTCTTGTATACCGAAGTCAAGTTTTTTACGCTTGGAATTTGTCTGTGTCAGCTAAAGTATTAAAATCAGATGATCCAAATGTTGTATTTTGAAGTTAAGACTTTGTTACTAGGAATGTTTGATCAAGATTGATAAGTTTCAATGAATGTTGGTTGTAAAAATTGTCTGAATAATTTTAATGAACATTAGAATTTAATAACAGGTTTGAATTCTATATAAATGTAGGTACACTAATGAAACGGGGATTGAGGGAATGGCAGCCCCCTTCCACCCCCTCACATAAAAATATTTGCCAAATAATGCTATGCCGAAGCCTAATTTGAATTGTTTTTACATAGGTTTGTACAATAGTACTCGTTATCTTTTCCCTTAATCTGCGATCTGTATTTATAGTACTAACTTTCAGGGTAAGAGAAAGTCGTGTGAGTGACACAGCAGATTATTTTATTTTAATTGAAAGAAATTAATAACTTAAGGAGATATACTTTTATTTCATTTTGATAAAATTTCATTAAGGATTTGCGCTAATGTTTTATGCAATTTTTATTGATTTTTTTTTACTTTCCGAACACTATAGTGAGGAAAGTATTGTAATCATGTCAAAAATCCGAATTCGAGATTTTGATGTTTCTATACGTTTCGAGGTCCAACGAGTCCGTTTTCACTATTTTTACGATGATATATGTATGTGTGTGTGTATGTATGTGTGTATGTATGTGTGTATGTATGTGTGTATGTCTGTGAGTGAACACGCTAGCGTCTAAACGCTTTGTTCGAATAAGCTGAAAGTTGGTACGTATATTGTAAGTCACCATAGTACGAACCCTATAGATTTTGGTGAATGTAGCACTTATAGTTTTTTTACAGGGACACAAAGAAAAATTCTTTATCATTATGGCCAAGGGACCAAAATCTTAAAAGTGCGATAGCATCTAAACGCCTTATTCAATTGAGCAAAAACTTTATACACATATTATAGGTCACAGATACTCAATCTGTATAGATTTTGGAGAATCTAGCACTTATAGTTTTTTTACTGGGACACAAAGAAAAATTCTTTGCCAAATTTTTAAAAGTGTGATAGCGGCTAAACGCCTCATTAATCTCAGCAAAGAATTTGTACACATGTTATAGGTCACATTTGAACCAACTGTATAGATTTTGGTGAATCTAGCACATACAGTTTTTTTACAGGGACACAAAGAAAAATTCTTTATCTTTATGGCCTATGAGACCAGCGATAGCATCTAAACGCCTTATTCAATTGAGCTGAAAATTTGTATGAATATTATAAATCACTGTTGCACTAACTATAAGCATTTTTTGTGAATCTAGCATTTATAGATTTTTACAGGGACACAACGAAAAATTTTTTATCCTTATGATCTAAGGGCTCAAAGTTCAGTAGCGTTAAATAAAACCTCGTGTGATATATGGAGAAAAATATTCAAACACTCTGTTCTGGTTTTCTCTTTTTGTTTGTTTAGCAACACCTCTTTCTTTATTTTATCTACAAAACTGTTAGTTACTCAATGTTCGGAAAGTCGAGTGGAGTCACTCCAGATTTTTTTTTTATCGACGTCACTAATAGCAAGTGTTCATCGTCTGCTCGTGTTATTATTCATGCAATTTTTTCATTAAAAATCCGGAATGAAAAACATCTGTTGCCACTTAATTATTCGAAGTTACATTTAACTTTAATAACAAATATTTTATTAAAGAATTGTCAAATTTGACGATCCCAAAAATACTGACTCCAAAATTGAGCACAATGACAAACTATCTTAAGATGATTTCACTAATTCCCAAATATTTAAGAGAACGTTCGTGATGAACAATACTTAACTGTGAACAAATTGTAATGCAATTAATTGTGATCAACCTTCTTATATTAAATACATTTCTAGTCCTCAATTTCAAAAATGTCTATGCTTTTCATCAGTTTTTTACTTTCCGAACACTATAGTGAGGAAAGTATTGTAATCATGTCAAAAATCCGAATTCGAGATTTTGATGTTTCTATACGTTTCGAGGTCCAACGAGTCCGTTTTCACTATTTTTACGATGATGTATGTATGTATGTGTGTATGTATGTGTGTATGTATGTATGTATGTGTGTATGTCTGTGAGTGAACACGCTAGCGTCTAAACGCTTTGTTCGAATAAGCTGAAAGTTGGTACGTATATTGTAAGTCACCATAGTACGAACCCTATAGATTTTGGTGAATGTAGCACTTATAGTTTTTTTACAGGGATACAAAGAAAAATTCTTTATCATTATGGCCAAGGGACCAAAATCTTAAAAGTGCGATAGCATATAAACGCCTTATTCAATTGAGCAAAAACTTTATACACATATTATAGGTCACAGATATTCAATCTCTATAGATTTTGGAGAATCTAGCACTTAGAGTTTTTTTACAGGGACACAAAGAAAAATTCTTTGCCAAATTTTTAAAAGTGTGATAGCGTCTAAACGCCTTATTAATCTCAGCAAAGAATTTGTACACATGTTATAGGTCACATTTGAACCAACTGTATAGATTTTGGGGAATCTAGCACTTACAGTTTTTTTACAGGGACACAAAGAAAAATTCTTTATCTTTATGGCCTTTGAGACCAGCGATAGCATCTAAACGCCTTATTCAATTGAGCTGAAAATTTGTATGAATATTATAAATCACTGTTGCACTAACTATAAGCATTTTGGTGAATCTAGCATTTATAGATTTTTACAGGGACACAACGAAAAATTCTTTATCCTTATGATCTAAGGGCTCAAAGTTCAGTTGCGTTAAATAAAACCTCGTGTGATATATGGAGAAAAATACTCAAACACTCTGTTATGGTTTTCTCTTTTTTGCTTGTTTAGCAACTCCTCTTTCTTTATTTTATCTACAAAACTGTTAGTTACTCAATGTTCGGAAAGTCGAGTGGAAGTCACTCCAGATTTTTTCCTTTAATCACAATCATTATAAATTAGAAACTGTATTTATAACTTTAAAAACGATTTTTTTTTTATTTGTTTAATGAATAAATACATACTGCTTTAATTTTCCTTTTCTTCCATTCTTTTAACATCATATTTCTTTTAGCATTTCAATACTGTAAATTAATTTCCTCCTGGATTTACTTTACTTTGGTTTTAGTTTTTAGTAAACAGTGATTTAACTTTTATTTATAACTAGATTTATGTTTGCTTATGATTAATTATCCTGGGACACTTGTAAATATGTATTATACTAGCTATCTTTTATGATTAAATATATTTAATCTAGATTTAAAATTTTACTGTTATTTATGTTATATTCTCTAATTTTTCATATTATTTAATCCAAATTGAGATTTTTTGAAATTTTTATTTCTTTCATAAATTATTATGGTGTATATATAAGATAAAATGTATATATAAGATGCTGTATATATAAGATAAAATTTAAATGTAAGTTGGAGTAAAGCTTGAATTATTAAATATATAGAACTAGAACAGAGTTTTGTAAACCAATGGGCAAGTGCAGCAAAGGGAAATATAAAATTATAATAATTAAGCAAAATAACTAAAGCCAGATGAAAAGATAATCCCAAAACACATGGGGGCCTTCATCAGGGGAGCTCCCCCATGTAGGGAAAGGAATATGAGAAGTTTCTGACGAAACGCTGGTAATTTAATTAAAAAACATGTTTCTAGCCCCCAACTTCTCACAGATGGAAGCAAGACCATACAGCAAACGCATAAATATAATACATCAATATGAAATACAAGAATATAAATAATACAAGGATATATAAATTTAAATACGTACGTATTTATATATTCTGGTATTTATATATAAGCATATGTAATATAATTATACATAAATATTATATAATATACGTATATATAAATATTATATTTATATATTTATATATTCTTGTATTTTATATTGATGTATTATATTTTGAGCATGATTTCTGAAATCAATTACTTTTTATGCTTTGTATTAATTAAATTCGTTTGCTGTATGGTATTGCTTCCATCTGTGAGAAGTTGGGGGCTAGAAACGTGTTTTTTGGTAAAATTACGAGCGTTTCGTCAGATACTTCTCATATTCCTTTCCCTAGATGAGAGAGCTTCCCTGATGAATGCCTCTATGTGTTTTGGGATTAATTTTTCCTCTTTAGTTATTTTGCTTATATATATATATGTGTGTGTGTGTGTGTGTGTAAGTATGTGTGCATGCATACATTCCTAGTTAATACTTTATTAATTGGTATATTAAAAAATATAAAAAATAAAAAATAATAAAAAATGTCTTTTTAAAATAATAAATACTTTCACTATAATTAATATTTTAATATGAAATGTAAAAAAAAAAAAAAAAAAAAGAAATACAAAATTAAAATACAAAATTAAAATACAAAACACACTCGATAGGACTCGATCTTAGGAAGTCCTATACTCTAGTCTAACGCTTTACTACTGCTCCCCTTCACCTTCCTCAGACTTCTGCTTTGTTGAGTTTTTTGAAATAGCTAAAATTATTAAGATCATATTTAGATCCTTGGGGGGTTGTTGTGCAAATCTTTCACTCTACCCTATCTTGCCATGCTCTTCAATTTAAGCTTTGTCTGGTGTCAAAAGCAATTTTACTGATTCATACTTTTCTTGTTAGACTGTCTGTCCTTATTTTTAATTTAGCGAATATTTTTAGATTTCCACAAATATGATATATGTTATTCAGATTTTTCTTATTTATTTTAGAATGGTTCACATCACAAATTTTACAAATAAGTACATTAGTATATGTACAAGGATTTTCAAAATAACTTAGGCACATTACGGTCTAAAACACTTATTTATTGTAAATACATTTCAACATTTTTGTACAGCTCTAGATATAATAAATCAACATAAATCTTTTTAAAAGCAATGAAAGATATTTTATGTATAGAAAATGCCGTGTTTGACATTAATGATTCATTTACAGTGTCACTCAAAAGTATTTGGATTACTTACGAAAAATTGCTGGATGTGAATTTTCAGTTGTGTAATTTCTGCATTTTCCAGTGATGCAAAAAAGGTATTTACGAATAGCGGATTTTCTGTAGTTTCGATGACTCAAGTAAAAAATCTGTACTGTTAAGTATAAAGGATTTAAGTCCATATTTTTGATTTTTCAAGAGACGAAAAATAAAGTTAAACTATTTAAAAAAATATCAGAAGAATCGATTAGAAAAAAGGGATTTCGTTGGCTTATACCCTTTATACCATTCAGGGATTGTCAACCTTCATTTAATAACGGGAAAAAATTGAATTAAATATTTTATACCATACATAAATGGTAAATTTCTGACTTGAACCTTTTTTTACCAATGGATTTTCTCAAAGACTAAATGACATAGACTTAAATCCTTTATACCAATCAATTGAGAATTTTTTTCTGAGCCTGACTTTGTACTTAACTCAACATCGACATTTTTGGACTTAAATCCTTTATACTTATCAATACAGAAATAGACTTTTGGATGGATGTCTGAGAGAGTCCTGGACCACAAAACCAGTTGAAAATTTCCTTTCGAATTTTAACTCATATCTTGTCGTCCGACTAAGCTAAAATTTTGCATAAACATGTACAATTCCGACGAAACTACATGCTCAAGCAGTAACGGATTTTTGTGGATTGATATGTAATTTTGAAATAAAATATTTTATTATTATTTTCGAACTTATATCATCGTTTGAGGATTATTTTAATTATTTTTATTGCAGAAATTAATTTCAAAAGTTTCATAAATAATTCAAAAGTTTTCATAAAGAAATAATAGTATTTAAAACAGGAAGATTCAAAAGCTGTATTGTAATTCCAATTGACTTTTTTGAAATGTTATCTATAATATTAAAACACAAAGCATATTCTGTAAAACCAAAATCGCACGATCTGGGCATGCGCGAGAAAATTTTGAGCCAGTTGGGAACGGGGATATTCCTTTCTTTTTATGCAGTGCTATACGAATAGTACCGATGATAGATCAAGCAGACGACATTAATATTGATATGTCTATGGCAGACGCCTAATTAAAGCTCATTAACGCCTAATTAAAGTTAATATTAAATTAATTCATATAAAGTTCTTATAAAGTTATATTAATTCATAATAAAGTTAATATTAAATTAATTCACGATTAATTCATATTTTTCAGGGAAGTATACCTAATATAAACAAAGCAATTCGCGAATATGTATCGGTTACCATCGTATGCATTTTTGCTCGTCGAAAATTTCTTTACACTGGATGTGACGCCATCTGTTGCTACATCAATATATTATACCATATTCTTAAAATTATTTTTTCCCATTTCTTAAAAGAAAAAAAAAATTAAAAAAACTTTTAAAGTTAACAAATTATCAAAGTTTATTGTTCTTTAAAAGTTTATTTTTATCAGTTGAAAACTTTGTTTAGAAAAGATGGAGATAAATATTTAAAATCAAAGGAGGTTTAATTTTTTTATTATTTATCTAATTATTAAAATTTCTGATATTTCATTTCGATACTATATTAGAGTAAAAATAATTTAAAAAGAATAACATTAAAATCTTGATATTTTATACGAGTAAAAATTTACATAGTATAATTTATTATTAAAAATTTAATGAGCAAATTAATTTGCTTTAGTATTAAATTCATTCTTATTTATTTATTGATTTAATTTTAATAGTATACTTTTGTTGAAATATACTATTTTGATAGAATAATGTATTATAATACTATTCCAGTAAAAACAAATTTTAACTTTATTCCGATTTGCAGTTTATTTTTAAATATTTTGGATTATATCCATGTGGTTTTACAAATATGGGAAATTGATTGAAGCAGGGGTTTTAAACCGGTTAAGAGCAATGTGAAATATTAAAGCAAGGGTGTTTTAAACAATATGCTGTGAAAAGATTTTACTTGCACATTATTCGTCAAATTTTGACGGGTATTAACTAGTCTATCTTTATACACCAGTTGATTCAACAGTCACACACACACACACACATATATATATATATATATATATATTATTTGAAATCTAATGACTGTAACACTATGTGATCATTGAAATGCACAGAAATACATTGTATTTTAGGCTAACTTAGTTTCAATTTTCTTCATCAGATGGAACTGTAATTGTAAAATTACTTTTTTACACTGGCTCTGTATATTCAACAAAGAAACGAAGACTATGAATTTTCAATGTGATGGCGGTCATTCATGACAATGTCCGTGAGATTTTGCGCATTGGAGATTCTTATAATTAAGCTTCATTACCAAGGTTATATCTCTTAAACATATCATGATTTTCATCTTAGAACGATTACAAGCAGCAAATGTTTAATTAAATATTCGCTAACATCTGAAATCTTATGAAACATGTTAAAGCCAGATTAATCATCAATCGCAATCTGCCGTTATGTGAGAGGGCCGCGGTAGCCCAGTCGGTGGAGCGTCAGCCTCGTAATTGGAAGATTGCGGGTTCCGTACTCGAGCCGACCAAAGACCGTCGTGTACAGTAATGGTGGCTGGTGCACGCAAAATCTGTCGTGGCAGCAATGTCCTCCATATTCTCCTTAAAAATTATACCTCTAGGGGTCACCGAAGCAGGAGAGACATCCCCAATATTTGAAACTTGATGGAAGTGTACATCCGGTTGTGCCGTGTATTATTGATATAGGATTATATTTATGTGCGCCACGTGGTGTGTAGATAACCTTCAGAAGATATATAATGGCTGCCAATATTTAAACCATAACATTCTTTTTTATTATTAGTGTAAGTTAACTATAATATTTTACCATGTCCGAAAAAGCTGGTCAGGAATACAAATTAATTCCGCATAGCCATATAGTAAATAATGTATTTTTAAGCTAAATATTCATCACTTGGTTTTTGGTATTCTTACACGTTTTGAGTCTTCTTCTATACCGAAGTCAAGTTTTTTACGCTTGGAATTTGTCTGTGTCAGCTAAAGTATTAAAATCAAATAATTTCAGATGATCCAAATGTTGTATTTTGAAGTTAACACTTTGTTACTAGGAATGTTTGATCAAGATTGATAAGTTTCAAGGAATGTTGGTTGTAAAAATTGAATAATTTTAATGAACATTAGAATTTAATAACAGGTTTGAATTCTATATAAATGTAGGTACACTAATGAAACGGGGATTGGGGGAATGGCAGCCCCCCTTCCACCCCCTCACATAAAAATATTTGCCAAATAATGCTATGCCGAAGCCTAATTTGAATTTTTTTTTACATAGGTTTGTACAATAGTACTCGTTATCTTTTCCCTTAATCTCCGATCTGTATTTATAGTACTAACTTTCAGGGTAAGAGAAAGTCGTGTGAGTGACACAGCAGATTATTTTATTTGAATTGAAAGAAATTAATAACTTAAGGAGATATACTTTTATTTCATTCTGATAAAATTTCATTAAGGATTTGCGCTAGTGTTTTATGCAATTTTTATTGGGTTTTTTTTTTAATCGACGTCACTAATAGCAAGTGTTCATCGTCTGCTCGTGTTATTATTCATGCAATTTTTTCATTAAAAATCCGGAATGAAAAACATCTGTTGCCTCTTAATTATTCGAAGTTACATTTAACTTTAATAACAAATATTTTATTAAAGAATTGTCAAATTTGACGATCCCAAAGGTACTGACTCCAAAATTGAGCACAATGACAAACTTTCTTAAGATGATTTCACTAATTCCCAAATATTTAACAGAACGTTCGTGATGAACAATACTTAACTGTGAACAAATTGTAATGCAATTAATTGTGATCAAACTTCTTATATTAAATGTATTTCTAGTCCTCAATTTCAAAAATGTCTATGCTTTTCATCAGTTTTTTCCTTTAATCACAATCATTATAAATTAGAAACTGTATTTATAACTTTAAAAACGATTTTTTTTTATTTGTTTAATGAATAAGTACATACTGCTTTAATTTTCCTTTTCTTCCATTCTTTTAACATCATATTTCTTTTAGCATTTCAATACTGTAAATTAATTTCCTCATGGATTTACTTTATTTTGGTTTTAGTTTTTAGTAAACAGTGATTTAACTTTTATTTATAACTAGATTTATGTTTGCTTATGATTAATTATCCTGGGACACTTGTAAATATGTATTATATTAGCTATCTTTTATGATTAAATATATTTAATCTAGATTTAAAATTTTACTGTTATTTATGTTATATTCTCTAATTTTTCATATTATTTAATCCAAATTGAGATTTTTTGAAATTTTTATTTCTTTCATAAATTATTATGGTGTATATATAAGATAAAATGTATATATAAGATGCTGTATATATAAGATAAAATTTAAATGTAAGATGGAGTAAAGCTTGAATTATTAAATGTATAGAACTAGAACAGAGTCTTGTAAACCAATGCACAAGTGCAGCAAAGGGAAATATAAAACTATAATAAATAAGCAAAATAACTAAAGCCAGATGAAAAGATAATCCCAAAACACATGGGGGCCTTCATCAGGGGAGCTCCCCCATGTAGGGAAATGAATATGAGAAGTTTCTGAAGAAACGCTGGTAATTTAATTAAAAACACGTTTCTAGCCCCCAACGTCTCACAGATGGAAGCAAGACCATACAGCAAACGCATAAATATAATACATCAATATGAAATACAAGAATATAAATAATACAAGGATATATAAATTTAAATACGTACGTATTTTTATATTCTGGTATTTATATCTAAGCATATGTAATATAATTATATATAAATATTATATAATATACGTATATATAAATATTATATTTATATATTTATATAATCTTGTATTTTATATTGATGTATTACATTTTGAGCATGATTTCTGAAATAAATTGCTTTTTATGCTTTGTATTAATTAAATTCGTTTGCTGTATGGTCTTGCTTCCATCTGTGAGAAGTTGGGGGCTAGAAACGTGTTTTTTGGTAAAATTACGAGCGTTTCAACAGAAACTTCTCATATTCCTTTCCCTAGATGAGAGAGCTTCCCTGATGAAGGCCTCTATGTGTTTTGGGATTAATTTTTCCTCTTTAGTTATTTTGCTTATATATATATATGTGTGTGTGTGTGTGTGTGTGTAAGTATGTGTGCATGCATACATTCCTAGTTAATACTTTATTAATTGGTATATTAAAAAATATAAAAAAAAAAAAATAAATAAAAAATGTCTTTTTAAAATAATGAATATTTTCACTATAATTAATAATTTAATAAGAAATGTAAAAAAAAAAAAAAAAAAAAAAAAAAAAAAATACTAAATTAAAATACAAAACACACTCGATAGGACTCGATCTTCGGAAGTCCTACACTCTAGTCTAACGCTTTACTACTGCTCCCCTTCACCTTACTCAGACTTCTGCTTTGTTGGGTTTTTTGAAATAGTTAAAATTATTAAGATCATATTTAGATCCTTGGGGGGTTGTTGTGCAAATCTTTCACTCTACCCTATCTTACCATGCTCTTCAATTTAAGCTTTGTCTGGTGTCAAAAGCAATTTTACTGATTCATACTTTTCTTGTTAGACTGTCTGTCCTCATTTTTAATTTAGCGAATATTTTTAGATTTCCACAAATATGATATATGTTATTCAGGTTTTTCTTATTTATTTTAGAATGGTTCACATCACAAATTTTACAAATAAGTACATTAGTATATGTACAAGGATTTTCAAAATAACTTAGGCACATTACGGTCTAAAACACTTATTTATTGTAAATACATTTCAACATTTTTGTACAGCTCTAGATATAATAAATCAACATAAATCTTCTTAAAAGCAATGAAAGATATTTTATATATAGAAAATGCCGTGTTTGACATTAATGATTCATTTACAGTGTCACTCAAAAGTATTTGGATTACTTACTAAAAATTGCTGGATGTGAATTTTCAGTTGTGTAATGCGTTTTCTGCATTTTCCAGTGATGCAAAAAAGGTATTTACGAATAGCGGATTTTCTGTAGTTTCGATGACTCAAGTAAAAACAGACTTTTGGATGGATGTCTGAGAGGGTCCTGGACCACAAAACTAGTTCAAAATTTATTTTCGAATTTTAACATGTCGTCCGACTAAGCTAAAATTTTGCATAAACATGTAACGGATTTTAGTGGATTGATATGTAATTTTGAAATAAAATATTTTATTATTATTTTCCAATTTATATCTTCTTTTGAGAATTATTTTAATTATTTTAATTTCAGAAATTAATTTCAAAAGTTTCATAAATAATTCAAAAGTTTTCA
This sequence comes from Salticus scenicus, assembly GCA_963930645.1. Classification (NCBI taxonomy): domain Eukaryota; kingdom Metazoa; phylum Arthropoda; class Arachnida; order Araneae; family Salticidae; genus Salticus; species Salticus scenicus. Next base: position 136,099,085 of record OZ005662.1, on the reverse strand, counting down.
TAAAGAAATAATAGTATTTAAAACAGGAAGATTCAAAAGCTGTATTGTATTTCCAATTGACTTTTTTGAAATGTTATCTATAATATTAAAACACAGAGCATATTCTGTAAGACCAAAATCGCACGATCTGGGCATGCACGAGAAAATTTTGAACCAGTTGGGAACGGGAATATACCTTTCTTTTTATGCAGTGCTATACGAATATAGTACCGATGATAGATCAAGCAGACGACATTAATATTGATATGTCTATGGCAGACGCCTAATTAAAGCTCATTAACGCCTAATTAAAGTTAATATTAAATTAATTCATATAAAGTTCTTATAAAGTTATATTAATTCATGATAAAGTTAATATTAGATTAATTCACGATTAATTCATATTTTCCAGGGAAGTATACCTAATATAAACAAAGCAATTCGCGAATACGTATCGGTTACCATCGTATGCATTTTTGCTCGCCGAAAATTTCTTTACACTGGATGTGGCGCCATCTGTTGCCACATCAATATATTATACCATATTCTTAAAATTATTTTTTTCCATTTCTGAAAAGAAAAAAAAAAAATTTTAAAATTTTAAAATTAACAAATTATCAAAGTTTATTGTTCTTTAAAAGTTAACTTTTATCAGTTGAAAACTTTGATTAGAAAAGATGGAGATAAATATTTAAAATCAAAGGAGGTTTTATTTTATTTTATTTATTTATTTAATTGTTATTTATCTAATTATTATAATTTCTCATATTTCATTTCGATACTATATAAGAGTAAAAATAATTTAAAATGAATAACACGAAAATATTGATATTTTATACGAGTAAAAATTTACATAGTATAATTTATTATTAAAAATTTAATGAGCAAATTAATTTGCTTTAGTATTAAATTCATTCTTATTTATTTATTTATTTATTTTTAGCAGTATACTTTTGTTGAAATATACTATTTTGATAGAATAATTTGTTATAATACTATTCCAGTAAAAACAAATTTTAACTTTATTCCGATTTACAATTTATTTTTAGAATACAATAAGTTAATATTTTGGATTATATCCATGTGGTTTTAAAAATATGGGAAATTGATTAAAGCAGCTGTTTTAAACCGGTTAAGAGCAATGTGAAATATTAAAGCAAGGGTGATTTAAACTTTATGCCATGAAAAGATTTTAGTTGCACATCATTCGTCAAATTTTGACGGGTATTAACTAGTCTATATTTATATACCAGTTGATTCAACAGTCATATAATATATATATATATATATATATATTATTTGAAATCTAATGGCTGTAACACTATGCGGTTTTCATTGAAATGCACAGAAAGACTTTGGATTTTAGACTAACTTAGACTTAACTTTCTACATCAGATGGAACTATAATTGTAAAATTATTTTTTACACTGGCTCAGTGAAACGAGGAAGAAAGACAAAGAAACGAGGAGTATAAATTTTCAATATGATGGCGATCATTCATGACAATGTCCGTGAGATGTTGCGCGTTGGGAATTCTTATAATTAAGCTTTATTACTAAGGTTTTATCTCTTAAAAATATCATGATTTTCATCTTAGAGCGATTACAAGCAACGAATGTTTAATTAAATATTCAGTAACATTTGAAATCTTATGAAACATGTTAAAGCCACATTAATCATCAATCGCAATATGCCGTTATTTGAGATTACGAATTTGTTTAAAATGTGTCAGAATAATACGAATGAAGCGCCTTCTGTTGGTGAAAATATAACTATATTTTTCTCTTATACATTAAAAAAAAAAAAAAAAATCCATGCTTTTCTACTTATTTCCGAAAACACCACATAGTGCTTAAGGTTAATACGTTTTGAATAATGATTTTAAACTTTTTCTGGTATTTTTGGATTTTAAAAAACTGCGTACACTTTAGTGTGTATTAACAATATATGTATATATATATATATATATATATGTATGTATATAATAATAAAAGACAATAAAAAAGCTGGCTGTTGGGTGGGCAGATGTTTGATTACGGAGGTGGGGTGGTGCTGTAAGACTGCAATGCTGGGTGGGATTTTGAAATTAAAATTGAAAAAAAAAAAGCAGAAGGCTTGTTGCATTTACTTTGTATTTCTATACAAACTTTCTTTTACCTTTAAAATTTCAGTTTCTTATTTTTTGAGTTGTCAACCATTCTTAAAATTCTAATCATACTATTAAACATATTTTAATCAATCAATAAATTTCATTGTTGCTTCGTAGTTTCATTATTATTTATCTGCTTTGAAATTTTTCTTTTCTAAATCCATATGACTCCTATTCTGGTCTTGGCAGGCTGGGGAAGTGTTCTCGGCGTGAAACTAGTTTAATCCCATAGGCAGTCTCAAGTCTTGCCACCTGCCTCCTTCCTTCCATTCTTAAGTTTCTTAAATTATTTTTTCATGTTTCTATACAGTTTATGTTTTTAAGTTAAGATTTGTTGTGTTAGTTTATTGTTTCGTTTGTTTTGCAGGCTGTTAATTAATAAATCTGGTTTCTTTAAATATGTGTATTTCATCCCCTGATGAATTCTTTTTCATTTTTCTGAACTTCTCTACATAAAGATATTTTTAATCTTGTTGGTTATTGGTGTTTCAGTGATCTTGTATCTGTTGCTTGGCTTCTACTATGCTTAATTGATCATCATTATACATATATTTATATATATATTATACAATTAGAAATCTATGTGTAACAAGGAACAATATTAAACCAGATAAATCAAGCAGAAATAACATAACAAATGAAGATTAATTCAAAGTAGTTAAGAAAATGTGCAAATTAATTTGAAATACTTTTGCTCATAGAATATCTTTATCAAAGCCAAATTTTCACTAGAAGGGGAAAGGGGGGGAATATTAAGTTGTTTCTTATAATAGCAATGGATTAAAAAATCCAAAATATCACTGATAATTTGCTGAAAATATCAGTAAAATGAACAATAAGAGCAACAAAAATAATTACTAACAAATGAAAACAGAGGTATCACAAAATTAAACAAAAAATGTAAACGAACATGTATACATAGCCTTGACTTTAAAAATATAAATATTGAATCTGATGTGAACACCACATGATTTCCTTGTACAGCCATTGGAATATGCATATTGTTATGAAGACATTGACTTATTTGTGTGAGGTAATTGACTCGTAAATAAACAGGCAGGTTCCAACCACGCAAAAAAAAAAAAAAAAAAAAAAAACTGAAAAACTACTACTCTTACCACAAAAGTCATGATAGTAGGATTATATATACAGTCAAGAAACATACTATTTTTTCAGGAATGGCTTATTACAGAATTCATAGCTTAGATTTTAATGAAAATCATAGGGGTATAGATGGCCTATTTTTGCTCTATTTGCCAAAATTTAGAGGTAAAAAACGATACATTTCACCGAAACAATTGATTCAGTTAAAACTGAGGAAGAATTTAATAATTCTGGCTATCCTGAAACAATATTTGCCACCAAATCTCGCCAAATCGCCTAGTTCATAGCCAATGCGATTTTGATCTTGGCGCCGATGTTGGCGATCTCGCGACAGAATTTGGCGAAAAATATTGTAGTTTAGGGTTGCCAAATTTCCGAATTTCTAACTTAAATTAGAACAAAATTCTGAAAATTTCCGGAAAGATTCAATGGTTTATAGCGCTGAACTAAATTCTTGAAAAATTCTTTAAATTACAAACAAAACTAAAACTAGTTAGCATAGGTGGACTCTGCTCAGTTCCCCATCATATTTATGTTCTCATAAATTTCTAGTGCGTGACATATTATAATCATGTTAAAAAAAATGAATTTGACCAAAGCTTGATATAGTGACAGAAAGAAATCCCCGCCTAATAGGCTATCCATCGTTCACTTCGATATATTTATCTTATTCTAATCTATTAATTTATTTTATCAGGGTCAATTCCGTTGTTTATTTTTCATGCTACTATTTCCAATGCAATAATCCTCAAAATTCATATTTATGTGAAAAAATTACAATTTCGCTATGTTGATAAAATCGTAAATTACGAATACTTTACGAAATTTTCCTATTAGAATATTTGTATTCAATCGTGTTCAAAAAAATATCATAAATGTAATTTTGAAGTTGTCTAATGTATTTATGATCCTCAAAATGGAAGTTTATGCTCAATTTTGCCTTATTCTGGCATGTTATGTAAATCGTAAATTCCAAATAACTTACGAATTTTTTAAATAGGAAAAACCATAGTCTATGATATTTATGCCAGTAACCTAAATAATATTTCGAAAGTGGTTTGACATCTTTACGATGAAAATATACCGCAAAATTAACGTTTATGTGAAATTTTGCTCCATTCTGCCATGTTAAGAAATTCGTAAATTTCCAATAACTTACGAAATTTTTATATTTGAAAATTCATAGTCATTAATATTTATGCCAGTGTCCTAAATAATATTTCAAAAGTAGTCTGACATCTTTACGATGAAAATATCGCTAAAAATTGACGTTTATGTGAAATTTTGCCCTATACTGCCATGTTAAGAAATTCGTAAATTTCCAATAACTTGCAAAATTTTCAAAGTAGCATATTTATATTTACTGATGTTTATTTCGGCATCAAAACTGATATTTTAAAACTGGTCTGACATTTTTACAGTAAAACGTTTCCATTTAATGCACGTTTGAATTTTTGTCCTATTCCCCCATGTTAAGAAAATCGTAAATTTCTAATAATTTACGAAGTTTTTAAAATCGAATGTTGCAAATGAGTAGGGTTCTTGCCAGTGTCGAAAGTAATATTTTAAAACTGATCTGACCTCTCTGCGAGAATTTGTTCTTGAGATATCGTGTACACAGACTAACAAAGTAACGGACTAACAGACTAACAGACACCCTACAGACAGACACCATACAAATTTTGTCATTTTCGGATTCCTCACACCTGAAAACGTGTGAAAAAGTCAAAAAACCGAGGTCGAAAATTTTCACGATTACCTAAGTTCCCCTCTATAGTATGATGGGGAACTAATAAAATAAAGTGCATTCGTTGACTAGAATCTGCTTACGTATTAAGAATTACTTTCTACACTCAGAAATGTCGGCAACTTTCATAACAATATCACTGCGTGCTCTTTCTACGTGCTGAATATTCATTAAAGTGCACTCGTCGACTAGAACCAGTTCATGTCTTTAAGAAATACTTTCTACGCAGAAAAATATCGGCAACTTTCAAAAAAATATCATTACAGGCTCTATTTACGGGCTGAATTCATAAAATAAAATGCATTCGTTGACTAGAACTTGCCTGTGTCTTTACAAATTACTTCCTGCACGCTAAAATGTCGGTAACTTTCATAATAATATCATTACGGGCTCTATCATTAGCTTATTTTGAAAACTCTATGATAGTAGACCTTTGTATATTTGATCATTATGAATATAATTTTTGTAAAAATCTCCAAAACAAAAAGTCACAGCAAGACCAAAAAGGAAGGTGCACAGCTAGATGCTATAACAGACCTATATACTAATTTCCAACGTTCTACGTCCAACCACTTTTGAGTTATGCGAGATACATACGCGCACACACACATACAGACGTCTCGAAAAATTGTGTAAAATCGCAGATATCTTTAATACGGGAGCTCTTGTCAACACCAAAGTATGAGGTGTACAACTAGACATCATAACCATTACACATATACATTTTCACCATTATGCGGTGATTCGTTTTTGAGCTATACGATATAAAATACATTTCAGAAATTGGGATTACAATACTTCCTTATACTTTGTATATAGAAGCAACAACGGAAAGGAAGTAAGAAAAAGAAAAAAAAAAGCCTTTTTTTTTTAATTTACTCTAAACAACATTCTGTAGAAAAGGGAATAATTTCTATCAAAACACCATACATAGATTCTTGAGTATGTTAGAAAATATTAATACATAAGTACTAAAGCGTATATATCCTCAGAATATTTTAAATCATATATTATTAGGACATATAGTTTTAGGAGAATTTTCTAAATGTTCAGTTTTATTTGTTATGCTTTAGTATAAAAGAACAAGAAAGAATAATAACTTTTTACACTCGTGATTGACGCTTACTGATTTAAAATTCAGGTCTTGTCAAACCAATTTAATAAATGAAATTTCAATGACGTTCGCCATGGAAACGTGTTTTAGATGATATATCTTTTAAATTCGATTTTGTGCTTGATTGAGTATAATGAGCAAAATATATATGTAAAATTACAAATTTTGACGCATGGATACGATATTCAGTTATATTTTATCAATAAAAGGGAGTTTGAAACTAACACTTATATTTTATTTAACAGATTTATACTTTTTTTTTTTTTTTTTTTTTTTTTTTAAATGTTATATGAGCGCTATAAATTATTCATAAAATTTTTAACTTTTTCACAAGATTTCTCTTCGCATTAATAAATCATGAATAGATATTCCTGATATTAATTTTCTTCCAAATAAAGATTATATGCATATAAAATATTCTTGGATATTTTTTAAAAATATTCTCTTGTCAATCTTTAATCTTAAAAAAAATAATAATAATAAAAATCTGGAGTGACTCCACTCGACTTTCCGAACATTGAGTATATAAAAGTTTTTCAGGGTAAAGTAAAGCAGAGGAGTTATTCAATAAACAAAAAAGAAGATTATAATAGGATGTTTGAGTACTTTTTTCCGTATCGTACGATGTTTAATTTAACGCTATTATACTTTCAGCCCATAGGTCGTAATGATAAACAATTTTTCGTTCTGTCCCTATAAAAACCTATAAACGCTGGATTCACCAAAATGCCTATAGTTAGTGTAACAGTGACTTATAATATTTATCTAAATTTTCAGCTTCATCGGATAAGGCATTTAGACGCTATCGCACTTTAAATTTTGAACCCATATGCCACAAAGATAAAGAACTTTGCATTGTGTCCCTGTAAAAAGAACCATAAGTTCTAGATTCCTTAAAGTTCATAAAGTTCGTCTGACGGTGACCTATAATATGTATATAAATGTATAGTTCATTTGGATAAGGCGTTTAGTCACTGTCACACTTTAACCTTCCAGCGGGCGCGCATATATGAGAGATACACTAGCGGTAAATCTTGTTGGATATTTTAAAGTCAGAGAGCATTTGGAACACTTATCTTTGTCTATTCACTGAGTATATATTGATATATTTATAGTTATCTTTTGTACCTCAAGACAATGATATGAAGCTGTATATTTGCTATTTGTATTTGAAAAATACGCGCGACCGTTCATGTAATGTTTTGTTATATTTGATTTATTTTATTTTGTTTATTTATTTTTTTCACTGTTTAAAATGATTCTTTGTTGTTTTTGTTTTAAACATTATTATTTTAAATATTTTTAAAATTAATTAACTTTTAACTTTACACTTTTTATTAAAACTGACAAAACATCAACTATATTCTTTATTTTATTTTCAAATAATTCCGATGTTTCTTTGATTGCTTTATATTGATTTTGTGCTTTCAGTTTCGTTCTTTCAGTTTCTTTTAATGGATAAAAGTTCCAATTGAATGTTCTTATTAATCTTCAAGTGGTTATAGTATAATTAAAATAATCAGATACTTTAAAATACATATTTTATAGTAGTGTATGTGAAAAATACGCGCGACCTTTCATGTTCGTATAAGAAGCTCGCTCTCTGGAAGGTTAAATAATTTGAACTCATAGGTCATCATGATAAAGAATTTTTCTTTCTGTCCCTGTAAAACTCTGTAAGCGCTAGAGTCACCAAAATCTATACAGTTTGTGTGATGGTGACCTATGACATGTATATAAATTTTCAGCTCAAACGGATAAGGCTTTTAGATGCTATCGGACTTTAAATCATATCTTGCCAAAGGCCATAATGATACAGAATTATCTGTTGTGTCCCGTAAAAGAAAAAAAAAACTATAAGTGCTATAGATTCATTAAACCCTATACAGTTAGTGCTAGTGTGACTTTTAATACGTGTATAAATTTTTTGCTCAATTGAATAAGTAGTTTAGACGCTATCGCACTTCCAAAATTTGGTTTTATACGCCATAATGGTAAGGAATTTTTCTTTGTGTACTTGTAAAAGAACTATAAGTGCTAGATTCACCAAATTTATACAGTTTGCACGACAGTGACTTATAATATATATATAGATTTTTAGCTCAGATGAGAAATGCATTTAGACGCAATCTCAAATTTAAAAATTTGATCCTATAGGTCATAATGATAAAGCATTTTTCTTTGTGTCCATGTAAAAAGAACTATAAGTGCTAGATTCACCAAAATTATTAGGGTTCGTCCTATGCGGACCTATAATATTTTTACAACTTTACAGCTCATTCTAACAAAGCGTTTAGGCGCTACCGTGTTCACTCACATATATAAATACACCACACATACACACACACATACGTACATCATTGGAAAAATAGTCAAAAAACTTCTGGGATCTCAAAACGTATATTAACACCAGTCTCATAGTCGGATTTTTGACATGATTACAATACTTTCCTTTTATGTTCAGAAAGTAAAAAAAAAAAAAAAAATATTTTAAATTTAGCATTGTGAGTTAATATTAGTCTAACGCTACAAACGAAGTTCGCACTTTATGAACAACACATGAATGTGAAGAGTTTAGGATTCAGTTGATGAATGGAGTTAGTTCCTATGCTAAATTAAATTGTAATATGCTAATATTTTGGAAAGTGAATTGTATAAAAGGAGAAGGAAGATTGTTTTTGGGGGTTGGTTAGTTGTCAGCAGCTTAGAGAGAAGTAGTAGCGAGCGGCTATAGTAGGAGATAGTAAGTCGAGTAGTATAGTGGCGTAAGGGAATCCTCCCACTTACGAAAGACGAGTATAGTCGGAAGAGTTAACGAAGTTAAACGAAGTAGTTGAGATTATTTGTGGTTATCTATTTAAAGTTAAAAGTATTTATGAAGGCTGCCCCTTTAAGTTTATAAAGGTATTAAAGGTGATTATAGTCCAACGCCCACCTTTTCATTAAGCTCAAAATAAAAGCTCTATATTTATTTTATATATCTGACTTTGTCATTACTTCATAATTTCATTAAGTAATTAAGCTAAAATCCTAAGTTAAAGGATCATGACAACCTTCCGGTCGTCACAACATGACTTAAAAGAGAATTACGGTTGTTGAAAAAACTTTCTTATTTAAAGTTTCTGTAAAATACTGACGACTTATCTTAACATGGCCTGCTGTATTAGTTTATTATCATAGTTTTATCTGCATATCGAAAATGTTAGTGTTACCGATGTGCTTGAGAACTATGTATATGGTGGTAAACCATATGGCTTGATATATGAACTTCAGACTTTAATATAAGCAAAATATTTTTGCTTCAATAATTTTAATTTATAAGAGTATTTCGAAAAAAATAACCGCTGTGTGAATTCATATATCCGGTCGAATCGGTCAGAAGAAAGATATTTTTATTTTTAAAAATATAAGGAACCTAAATCGAAGAAGGTTTTATGCTTTTGGAAATTCATATGTTGTTGCAGTTGCTGTATAACAGATAATGTAAAATCTTCAAAACAATACAAGATTTTTTAACTTTAACTGTAACATCTCTATTATAGTGTGACCACGTTTCCTACGACTAGCAGTGAGGCCGAGTCCAAAAGTTTGGTGGGATGCAAAATTGGCCGAGAGATAGTTATTTGGCAAACATCCAGTTATTCAGTGTTCCCTTATCGCTTCTTTTCTCTCAGTCACCCCTATTTTAACACTGGACTCGTTCAATCCACACTTGCGCAGAGGCTTCCATGGTCTCAAGAAATGTTGTTAAAGAATAGAAACATAAAGATTAAAGTAAGTGAGAAAATAACATTGTTAAATATGTGATAAAAAAGTCACATCAAGAATTTCTTTGCTTGTTTAGCTAAATAAAAGAAAAATCGCCAAGAAAGCATAAGTACCTTTTTAATTTTAACCGATGCAAATGCATAAAATGTTAAATAAAAGACTAATTCTATGGTCTTTGCTAAAACTTACAGTCACAATGTTATGAACTAACAAAATAAATAAATTATTTAAACTTCTTGGAGACATTCATTAAATTTCTTCATAATGTCCACAGTAATAAGGATAAAACTTTGCCCTATTTATCCCATTTTATCCCAATTTATTTATTTTGCTCAAATTTGAGAAAAAAATATATTTTTTAAGGTTAATTATACCTAAATAAACTAAATACAACAAAATTTGAAAAAAAAAAAAGTTATATTCTGTATAAGAAATCTAATCCACCTTGTACACAAGACATTGAAATAAAGAGGATGAAATTTGCACTTGTATGTTTTAGTGTTCTCTTCAATAGTGAAAAGTGCTTTCCGAGTATAAAATTTTGCTTTATCTGTAAAATACTTTCTTATTTACATGATAGTTCTCCAGAAAGAATTTTCAACCGCAAAGAGAGGACAAACCACGCCCCCTAATGTAATGATTAAACAAAGATTCCAGAAGGAGGAGGAGGAGGAGGTGATACACATAACACGCTAGCAGAAGCTTTTATATACCATTATATATTCCAGCTGGCAAAATATTCGCAGCAAGCAAATTCTGATTTCTATATGCTATTTTTCAGCTGTCCTTTAAATAGGGCAATGGGATAAAATGGGTTAAGTGCATTAAGAAATCTTATTCACCTTGTACACAGGACGTTGAAATAAAGAGGATGAAATTTGCACTTATATATTTTAGTGTTCTCTTCAATAGTGAAAAGGGCTTTCCGAGTATAAAGTTTTGCTTTATCTGTATAATACGTTCTTATTTACATGATAGTTCTCCAGAAAGAGTTTTCAACCGCATAGAAAAGATAAACCACGCCCCCTAATGTAATGATGGAGGAAGAGGAGGAGGTGAAACACATAACACGCTAGCAGAAGCTTATATATACCATTATATATTCCAGCTGACAAAATATTCGCACCAAGCAAATTCTGATTTTTATTTGCTATTTATCAGCTGTCCTTTAAATAGGACAATGGGATAAAATGGGTCAAGTGTATTAGAATAATTGATGAAACGTCAGTGGAGGCTTCCATGTGGAGACTCAAAAAGATTTTGGGTTATATCTGTTTGTCTGTCTCGCGATAGCGGCTGCACAAATCACGCCATTTACTCGAAATTTGGTACGCACGCTTATGACTCCAAAGGCATTAGCTGCATAGTTTTTGGTGTATATTCCATGTGTATTTCGTGTACAGGGACACGCCAAGATTTTTCTTATCATTACGGCCTATGGGAAGAGTTTGTATATACTACGATAGCGGCCGCAAAAGTCACGCTATTGACTTGCAATTCGACACACATGTTCATGCGGCTTACGGAATTCGCTGTAAAGTTTTGAGTGTGTATTCCATTTGTAGTTCGTGTACAGGAACACACCAAATTTTTTCTTATCATTACGAACTATGGGCAGAATTTGTATGTACCCCAATAGCGACCGCAAAAATTCTCCAATTGACTTGCAAATTGACACGCTCGTTCAAGCTGTATAGAAATAGCTATATAATTTTTAATGTCTATAATTTTTATGGATTGTGGACAATCCAAAATTCTTATCATTACGCCTCGCCATATGAGTTGGATTTCGTTTAAATGCATTTTAACAGCATTATTTTGCAATGAACAAAAGTAAATACATTACTGAGATGTTTAAACTTGTTTTCTGCAGAAAATATTCCAGCTCTTAGGCTTCCTAATTAATGTAGAGGACCTTACAAAAGTGTTCTGAAAATGTCACGTAATCATCCAAATAAAGCCAAATTTCGAAAAGTTATTCATGAAAAACATAGAATATGCTGAAATGTTTTTACTAGTGTATAAATTGTTTATGATTCGTTTACGGATACACACACATAATTTCGTGACATTAGAGTCTATGGACTAATTTTTATTTAAGCGCACTTTAATGCGTTTGTGCTTCATTGAACTTAATGAAATTGCTGTATATTGTAAAGATGCTTAAAAGCATGTTTACTCTAGAAAAAGATTATATATATAGACTAAATAATTTATTTATGGGACCGCGAAAATAAATTCCGATGACGTACTGTAATTATACAAATTATGTAAAATTAGGTTGAAATATTAATGAGTTATAATTAATTAGGTGTATTATTTTTTAGTGTAATAATTACTGTGGCTCCTTTTCCGGTATACATAAAAGAATTTCGTACTATTACGTTGCATAGTCGATATTTCTTAAAAGTGTGTTTTATTATGGTTACGCCCCTTTAAATATAACGGAATTTTAATAGAATTTCAAAAGAATGTTTTTCAGTGGAAAATTGTGGGCATAGAATTGGTAATTCATTTACAGGATTACACAAAATCATTCCGATTTGTTATGTTGTTATGTAATTATTTTCCATGAAATTTGGTACAAGTATTTATGAATTGCATGGGATTAATACAAGACAATCAGTTATTAGGAATACATATATATATACATATATATACAGATAGCTACAGAAAGAGAGATACAGTGGGGGTTGATGGGGCTGCAGCCCCCTTCAGAAACGTTTCTGTTTATATAGGAAGTCAATGGAATCAACACACACACACACACATATATATATATTATATAGTAAGGAATAAATAAAAATGATCTATTGAATATTGCGAGATGCAAATAGGAAGTTGAGGCTCCTGATCTGTAGACCCACTTGTTAATTTGAACTTAAGGAATAATAAAAATGGTTTAAAAATTCTCTTCCAGGCAATGCATAAATTTAAATGATTTAATAATCTTGAAAATGAAACTTTCTAATCGATAATGAATAACGTTAAATAAGAAAATTGCTGATCTGTACAGCAACCATGGCAACCGTCAAAACCTAATAAATTATTATTAGATAGTTTTATCATCTGGTCAACAACGAAAGGACATCTTTATGCGTTGTTTCCTGGATCAAATGTGGCATTGATGTATGATTTGTTTTATTCGTTAGTTTGTTTGTATACCGAAATTTGTTTAAAATTATATTAAATTATTAATATTTAATACTCGATAAACCTTAAAATATTACAAGTGAATATTTCAGAATAGGAGCTTTTATGTTTCTTTTGTATTGCACATTTTCTCAGCAGTTCTTTTTTATTTATTTCACATTACTTAAAAGCATGTTATACGGTAAGTGCACCAGCGATTGACACTTTTAGAGCAATCTCTGATGTTTTTAATTTTCTAGTCATCAAAAAATATTTTTAGAAATCTTAAGTTAATACATATGGCATGAAAGACATTCAAAACCACATATATGATAAAATATATACATTTGATAACAATTATTTTTTTATGGATTTTTATTAAACACCCACTCAATGTTCCAGCAATTGACACTGCCAGTTTTTCCTTTTATAAGTAATTGGCACCCTATGTTCCAGTGTTTGGCACTACTAGTTATTCATTTTTCTAACACACTATGCTCCAGTGTTTGACATAAAATGTTAAAATTCTTATATGTAAAATATATGCTTTTATTATTTTTCTTATTTATTAATTATTTCGGGATAGATGTCAATTACTGGAGCATGCCAGTCACTGGAGCACCTACCCTACATGTAGTCTGTTACAAAAGTGTAAGACCACAATATATTTTGCTGTTTAGGTAATTAAAGTATTTTTTCAGTCAAAATCACAAAAATTCTATGCCAGTACATTAAGTTACTTCTTAAATGTTGCAACTTACATAAATGAAATTAGTTTAAAAAAATAAAAATAAAACATGAGTATAACAAAAACATCAGTATAACTAAAAAGTGTCAACAATATCTGTTACAAAATTATAAGACTACATGTTAAAAAAAAAAAAAAAAAAAAAAAAAAAGAAAAAAGAAAAGAAAAAAACATTTTTTTACAAATTTAGTAAAATGTTACTTTACCATTTCTCTAAATAATTTCAAACGCACAATTTGGCATCAAATTATAATAAATTTTTTGAGGAAAATTTCGGGATTACTGTCCCGTTTCTCCATAATGATCACTTCATATATTGATTGATATTGTTTGTTACTTTCATACACATGGGAGAGAAATAACCGCACAGGTTTTCTATTGCTTTTAAGCCAATGGATTTGACTTGGCCAAGGTATAATAACAATATTTTCTTTTAAGATACTCTTTTGTTGATTTAGGTGTATGACTTGGAGCATATCTTATAGAAACTTACACTTTTCGTCTCCTAAAGACTTTGAAATAGCATCCATTCAGATAGAGAAATTCGCATAAATTTGGCGAAAAAATGTCGTTAAGGTCAAAAACTTAAGGTCAAAGTTTAGATGCGCTAACTTCAAGAAGAACAGAGAACTGTAATTTTCGGAATGATTCGGTGAATTCTAGCGCAGAACTAACTTCCTCAAAAGTTCTATAAATTTAAACTAAGAAATATTAAATTTCTTGAAATCTCATCAACAATTGAAATCGCATACAAACATCCTATTTTCATTTCTAATGTACTTCACATACTTGCCAACATCGTAATTAGGGTTCCGTAGTCTTGTTAGTCCCGCCCTTTTTTCACACCAGTAAATGTTAAGAGTAATATTCTCTAAATGCAATTACCATTAAATAAGAAGAAGAATACTCTAAAATGATATTGGTGTGAAAAAGAAGGCGGGGCTAACAATATTATGGAATATTAATTAGTATGTTGCCAAGTATGACTTCAATTTTAATTTAAATTTTTAAATAAAATTGTTTTTCTTTTTTAGTTCCTCAAATATTCTATAAATCACTAACAAGTTTTTAAAAAGGGACACTACTTCTATTATCTGCGATTGTTGAGCAACGGAAGTAAAATAAATAAATAAATAAATAAATAAATAAAATAAAATAAAAATCGCATTTGTTGCGAAGTTTGCAATCAGACGCTCATGCTATTTGTCGCAAATTAAGCATAAAACAGCCACAATGGAAATATCACAAAGTAGCTTGTATTAAGTGGAATAATGTCATATCCTTGAGAGAAAAAGAGAGAACTCTACATTAAGAAATGTATTATTTTTTGAAAAGAAAAAATGAATTTACATGGTCCAGACTGCAATATCTACTACGGACATAACTTAAGGCAAAAGTCTTGCGAATTCTACTGTACATTTCGTTATGGTGTAGAGATATTTCTCATATGCAAGAAAATATTATCTCCAAAAAGCTCTGAGAAAAATGAGCTCGAATAGTTCCAACTTATGCTGTTTTGAATTCTGATACCTGATAAGTTTGATATCCTTTGAACCATTTTTGGGAGGTGCAAAATGAAAGTTTCTACAAAATAAGCACCCAGTCGTACATCTAAGTCAACAAAAAAGTGGCTTAAAGAGAAAAGGATGATGTAAACCTTAGTTGAATCGAAACCAACACCTAAACCCATAGAAAACGTGTGGTATTAATTATTTGTTGCATCAAGTATATGAAAATAACAATAAATATCATTCAATATATATGAATTAAATGTGGCCATTATGGAGAAATGGAACAATAACCCGGATTTTCCTTTAAAAAATTAATTAATTCGACGCCAAATCGTGTTGTTTAAAGTTATTCCGAAAAATGGGGAAGTAACATCTTACTAAAGTTGCAAAAACTGTCTTTTTCCACTTCTGGTCATGTTATTTTGAACAGTTATTTTTGACACCATTTTTATTATATTGATATTTTATTTTTTTCTGAATTAATTTCATTTAGATAAGTTAATATGTTTTACTAAAACCTTGATGTAGCATGTTTCAGATAAAAATGTTTCAGGCATAAAATGTTTCAGATTTTGATTTAAATAATTCTTTAATTAGCTAAAAAGCAAAATACGTTGTGATCTTATACATTTTAACCGTATAACTCGCTGCACAATAGGGGTGGAACGAAAAAAAGAAAATCAGAAATATAAAAGGCTTTATATGGAATAGTTACCAATTACAAAGCCTGCTTATTATACAATATTTCAGCTAAATCTAATAATATCTTTGGCTGCCGAAATAACTTTAAATTTTAAGTATTTTGTCGAATTTCACCTAAAACTGGCTAAAACAGAACGACATATAATATCTCTCCTTTAAAACTACGAATGCTTGAAGTTAAACTTTCAAAGAATTAATTACTCAGGGAATAGTTGAATGACCTTCGCAATAATAGGATTTGGCCTTCAAATGTGCACTGTACGCACGTGTCACGTATGCTCTTCAGATTCTGTGTACTGTTTTCTCTCTTGCTGAGTAATAGTATCAAGTGCATTCTGTATTCGTACTAGTTGTGTTTCTGTTATTAGAGTGTTCTATTTAGTTTTTGTTATGTAATTGACATATTTATGTGATATTTATATGATTAAAAATACTTTGGTTGTCTCTGTGCACGAATTGAAAGCAATATATACATGAAAAATTGCACAATTATTTTTGCTTAACGAATGAACATGTGTACAAATTAACAAGTCTGTCGGGGCTTTTTGCGGTTGCTATCGGGGTACATATAAATTCTGTCCATAACCCGTAATGATAAGAGAAAAATTTATGTGTTTCTGCAAATGAACTACAAATAGAGTGAACACTGAACAGTATACATCTATTTCTGTGTGTTTCATGAACATTTGTAACAATTTATAAGTCAATAGGGGTAATTTTGCAGCCACTATCGCATTACACTCTAACACACAGACACACAAAACCCAAAAACATTTTGTGTCACAACAGTTTTGCCTTCACTAACATTTCGACAATAATGTTGAAAGACATTTATATTTGTAAGATATATTTAAACATTAATCACTTAATTTTAAAATATCCACGTTTATACTAATGAACAGTAATATAAATTAAACAGTGAAACGCAAATGCTAATCAAATATAAAATAAGAAAAAGTCTTAATCCTTTTGGAAGTGTAATTTGATGTCACTATTTTCTTAAGTGGTCAGAATTTTTAAACACGACAGATTGACAAAGTGATTAATAGACTTGATTGATACCATGATATGGGTTATGTATACAATGAGTTTCATGCAAGCCAATTCATAAATATGCCCTTATTTGAGATTGAAAATTAAAAATGTCCCCTAATTTGAGAAAAGATGGCGGATTATATTAATTAATAAGCATGATTAAGGTCTTGATATCGATTACATGTACAGTGTGATTCTATGGTCATGGTACAATCTTGGAGGATAGGTACAGGAAATCACAAGGATTGATAATTGTGTACGAACCCATGATCGCAAAAATCATTTTAAGCCTTTAAGGACCCGCTTCACTCACAGTTGCCAGAAGCCGAAGCTAATGTTATTCTATGAAAAATTTTCTTTACTTATAACTCATTAAGTAATAAATATTTTTTAATTCTGTTTTCACATTCAGAAAATTCTCAATTGTTAAACTGACGCACCTTTTTTTAAAAATGTATTTTTTTTTTATTTTTTTTATTTTTTTTTTGAAGCTGTAAAATACGAATTTTCAATACGTGAAATTTTCCATTTTGATATTTCAAAATAAAATAGTAAAAACAAAAAACGTTTTTTTTTTAAAATGCGTCAGTTTAACTATTGGGAAGTTTTTGAATGTGAAAACAGAATTTGAAAATATATATTAGTTAATTAGTTATAAGTAAAGAAAATTTCCCATAGAATAACATTGGCTCGGGCTTCTAACGACGGTCGTGAAGAGATCCGTTAGAAACCCCTAGTTTTTTGTCAAACTGTGACTTCGCCTACTGCGTAAATTTCGTAAAATCATACATATTGTTTATAATAATGCAATCCATGAGATAAATACATCGATTAGAAACATATTTATAACTACATTATCAATTTATATAAACATTAGCATGTAAAAGCTTCTTTTAAAACAGGCAACATTTGAGAGCCGCTGGATTTTATTGTTAAAAGATGACCAAAAACATTCAATTCTTAAAGGATTAAATTGACTTTTGCGGTCATGAATTCTTATACAATTCTCAATCCATGTGATGTTCTTTAACTATCCTCGAAGTTTATTCCATGACCTTAGAATCACACTGTATATATTGAGTTTTAAGCAAATAAGTTCATAACCAAGCAGCGACGGAACATTTTCTGAATGTTTAAGAATAATTTTACTACTATATTCTAAGAACGTTTAAATTGAACCTGCTACAATACTATATATATACCTGGTGTCCCATACGTCTTTACACAATTTGAAAATTCATAAAAGTTCAAAGAATCGGGGAAATTGAAAGCGATTTGTAAAAATGTTTCTCGTGAAGAAGGATTTTTTTTTTTTTTTTTTTTTTTGGTAACGGAAAAAAAGTTAAAATTTTATATCAATAGGTGGCGCTGCACAGGCGTGTAACGAGAAATATGCCAATTAGAGTTCAATGAATTGCAAAGTTTTACGATTGACAGCTTATTACATATTTTTCTTCCTACTTGTGCTTACATCAAGTGTTAATCACGATGCTGACTTCACAGATAAAACGTAATTGTCGAATACGTTTTTCCTCAGCTAAGAAACGTCGACTGTAGCAGCAGTTAATGATGTTGCAACCTGTTTGCAAACTGTAATTTGTGGTGATGCTGGATACATAGTATGTGCATTTTCTGCACGTAACCATATACATTAATATAAAAGATATAAAAATAATACAAATACTTACTACTGTAAGGATCACGTTTCAATGACAAATATTCAGATTCCATCTTGAATTTTTAATTTTTATTACTTTATATGTGATTCTTTTTTATCCCCAATTTCTGTGTTCGTTTCGATTTTTAACACTTTCCAACAAGGTTAAAACGTGTTTATGACTTCGGTTTGTCTGTCTGTCTGTTTGACCGCCTATCTGTCTGTCCGCACTCTAACTCCCGTAAATATTTATGGAATTTCTTGAAACTGATATATGTTATTCAAGTTCACTATCGGACGGTCCCTATTGAAAATGGAGTTTATACCTCTACTGGTTTGTGTACAGGGACCCCCGAAAATATTTCAAAGAATTCTGTTCTATGAGAGGTATTTCTATAAACCATATTTTCATACATTTACTGTAGAGATATCTTAATGAAATTGAAATATGTTTTTCAAGTTCACTATCGGACGTTTCCTATTGAAAATGAAGTTTATACCTCTACAGGTTTGTGTACAGGGACACCCGAAAATATTTCAAAGCATTGTTTTCTATGAGAGGTACTTCTATAAACCATATTTTCATACCTTTACTGTAAACATATCCTAATGAAATTGAAATAGGTTATTTAAGTTTACTATCGGATGTCCCCTATTGAAAATGGAGTTTATACCTCTACTGGTTTGTGTACAGGGACACCCGAAAGTATTTCTTAGCACTGTTTTCTATGAGAGGTATTTATATAAACCATATTTTCATAACTTCACTGTAGATATATCTTAATGAAATTGAAATATGTTATTCAAGTTCGCAATCGGATGCTTCCTATTGAAAATGGAGTTTATACCTCTTGTAGTTTGTGTCCAGGGACGCCCGAAAATATTTCAAAGCATTGTGTTCTATGAAAGATATTCGTATAAACCATATTTTCATACCTTTATTTCAGACATATATTAATGAAATTGAAATATGTTATTCAAGTTTAGTATCGGGCGTTCCCTATTGAAAATGGAGTTTATACCTCTACTGGTTTGTGTACAGTGACACCCGAAAGTATTTCAAAGCTTTGTGTTCTATGAGAGGTATTTCTATAAACCATATTTTCATACCTTTACTGTAGACGTATCCTAATGAAATTGAAATATGTTATTTAAGTACACTATCGGATGTTTCCTATTGAAAATGGAGTTTATACCTCTACTGGTTTGTGTACAGGGACACCCGAAAGTATTTCAAAGCATTGTTTTCTATGAGAGGTACTTCTATAAACCATATTTTCATACCTTCACTGTAGATATATCTTAATGAAATTGAAATATGTTATTCAAGTTCACTGTCGAATGTTCCCTATTGAAAATAGAGTTTATACCTCCAGTGATTTGTGTACAGGGACACCCGAAAGTATTTTAAAGCATTGTGTTCTATCAGAGATGTTTCTATAAACCATATTTTCATACCTTTACTCTAGTCATATCTTAATGAAATTGAAATATGTTATTCAAGTTCACTATCGGACATTCCCTATTGAAAATGGAGTTTATACCTCTTCTGGTTTGTGTACAGGGACACCCGAAAGTATTTCAAAGAATTGTGTTCTATGAGAGGTATTTCTATAAATCACATTTTAATATCTTTACTTTCACGAAATTTTAGGAAATTGTAATATGTTATTTATAAGCACAAAAGAATGCTTTGCGTAGAATATAGCATGATTAGCATTATACTTACATGGTGGCACAAAAATATCCATTTATATTAAGAGCTATTAATAAAAAATTCCTAGAATTGTACTTTCGTTTACATTAAGCGTTTTTAACACTTTCTAACATTTTTTAAGTGTGAATATGATTTTAGTTTTGTGTATCTGCCTGACTGTCTGTCTGTCCATGCTCTAACTCCCGTAAATATTTATGGAAATTCTTGAAAGTGATATATGTTATTCAAGTTCACTATCGGATGTTCCCTCTTGAAAATGGAGTTTATACCTCTACTGGTTTGTGTATAGGGACACCTGAAAGTATTTCGAAGCATTGCGTTCTATGAGATTTATTTCTATAAACCATATTTTCATACCTTTACTGTAGACACATCTTAATGAAATTGAAATATGTTATTCAAATTCCCTATTGGATGCGTCCTGTATAAAATGGAGGAAATACCACCACCGATTTATACACAGGGACTGTCAAAAGTATTCCAAAGCCTTGCGTTCTATGAGAGATATTTCTATAAATCAAATTTTAATAACTTTACTTTCCACGAAGTTTTAGGAAATTGAAATATGTTATTTAAATGCACAAAGTAATTCTTTGCATAGAATGTAGCATGATTAGCATTAGATTTACAGAGTGACACAAAAATATCCATTTATATTAAGAGCTATTAATAAAAAATTGCTAGAATTGTACTTTCGTTTACATTAAGCGTTTTTAACACTTGCCAACATTTTTTTTAAGTGTGAATATGATTTCAGTTTTGTGTACTTGCCTGTCCGTCGGTCTGTCTGCCTGTCTGTCTGTCGGAGCTCTAACTCCCGTAAATATTTATGGAAATGCTTGAAACTGATATATGTTATTCAACTTCACTATCGGATGTTTCATATTAAAATGGAGTGAATATCTCTTCTAGTTTGTGTACAGGGACACCCAAAAGCAATCGAAAACATTGTGTTCTGTGATTGTTATTTTTATAAATATTTTCCCTATAGAATGTTCCCCATTTAAAATGACATTATTAGGTCCTGTACAACTAGTTTGTTTACAACAACAACAAAAAAAGAAATGCCAATGCATTACGTTTTAGGACAGAATTTTTTGAAAGTTATATTTAAAAGTCTTTCTACTAAAAAAAATCATAAAAATATTGAAATGTATTGATTATATTCTAAAATAATGTTTTGTATAGAATATGATATGATTAACTTTCTAATTTACAGGGTTACACTAAAATATTCAGAGAGATCAAAAGCTGTAATTATAATCTAATGGCTGCATTTTCTTTTGTTTTAAGCCTTTTTAACACTTTGCAAAATGCCTAAGAGTAATTTTAAAACCAATTAGTATATCTGTATATTTTTCAGTTCTTCTGTCTGTTGTGTGATAACGTAGGGAAAGAATATTAAAAGTTATTCGATACAACGATTACGTACCGTTGGAAAGTGTTACTAATCAATGTGTACTGCATGATTTTTCTTTCTTGTATTTTGATTGTGTTTTTGAGTCCTATTTCTCCAGCTACAGTTACCGGGACAAAGTCACTTATGTTTTTCGCGCGTTTATTTAAAAATTGATGTTGCTATTCGAAAACTAAGAACTTTTTACAGTGTAACCGTAACCGTGAGTGCTCCATAGTTTTACAACTATATAATCTCGAACGCAAACCTTCAACTAATAATATTGGACTTTTCATTCTGATTGGTAGAGCGGATAGACCTCTGAGGTTTGTATGTCGCGAAGTCTTTTTATGATCACCCTGCGTTAAAAGGAAATAAAACACACTCTGAAATAATAAAATGCGATTTATTAACCTCTTAATTGGTATTCTCGAAGAGTTTTCTTTATTCTCCAAAGTGCCTTTCTCTGAGTTTTCAATAAGCTACTTGGTTTTTAATCCATTTACATCCAGATATTTCCAGGATAGTCATAAATATTTTATTATTCCCACTCTGGGGGGATGCAAGCTACAAACATAAAAATAAATAGTTCCTGCCGCTTATTAAAATCACATTCGTTCTGAGCCAAAGTGATTTTATTAAGCGGCTGATTTTTAAATCCAGCGAACGTTCCTGCACTTAAGAAAAAGGTATTACTTCCCTGAATTTGGAAAGAAACTTCAAATGGTAACGAATAATGGAATTAGTAAACAATAATAATTAATTTTTGATAGATAATTAATTAATTGTTCCTTCGATATAAGTAAATTAAACGCATTCCAAGTTCCCATGCGCTCTCCTTTAATAATTAATTTATGATAGATAATTAATTAATTGTTCCTTCGATATAAGTAAATTCAACGCATTCCAAGTTCCCATGCGCTCTCCTTTAGAGATAAATCATCATTATTTTACCAAAAGTTCGCACTGTTCTGATAAATTTAAAATCTTTCCGTTTAAACTTCATGAATTATAGCAATTACAAAATGAGAACTAGAAATTGTCTTTTCATAATTAAAAAAAAATCATTTCAAATCAAATTTGTAACTTATTACTGCGCTTTGAAGAAAAGCTTCTTAAAACTGTTACGGAGATATGTTATGGGGCGTGTTTAATTTGTAACTGTCCTCCATGTGTGAAATCTTCGACAATCAGTGATAACGGATTGTTTGTCGCGCTTTAATTTCTTTTTCTATTGAAAAAAAAAAAAATCACAATGCAAATAAAAAATATTTTTAGTGTGCAGAAACGATATTTTGGCTGCTGAGGAGATACTTTTGTGTTTATTTAATGGCGATGTTGGTTTTATTAAGCGGCGGCTTTAAAAGTAGTTTGTATTGATTTGATTCCGGTCCTGGCAATTTGATCAGATTAAGCGGCAGATTTTATTAACCAATGATTTTATTAAGCGGCGGATACTGTATATGAATAAATAAAATAATCTTTGCATAAAATAAATAAAATGTGATTTATTAACCTCTTAATTTGTATTCTCGAAGAGTTTTCTTTATTCTCCAAAGCGCCTTCCTCTGAGATTTCAATAAGCTACTTGGTTTTTAATCCATTTACACCCAGGCATTTCCAGGACATTCATAAATATTTCATTGTTCTCATTCTGGGGAATGCAAGCTACAAACATAAAAATAAATATATAAATAAATAAACTAATCTTTTCTGAAAGACATAAAATCAATTTCTAGCTGAATGTTAATTTTTTAAATAACCATTATAAAAAAAAAAAAAAAATGTCATTATTAAAATATTAATTTCACTCCTAAATTCACTATCAATACCTTAAGCAATACACATACGCTTAGTTACAAATGCTAACACATATACTTTTTTAAAAATATATTAATATTATATTACATTATCACAGCAACATTAAGAATTAATCACTAATTTAAATTTCGTCAATTATATGTCTTATTTTATATTTCTGAAAAGGCTAAGGAAAATATGTTAGCATTGGCATTTAAACCTTGTAACGAAATATATAATTAGATCAAAACATTTTTTGTCTTACTTTGATACAACCTAAAACATTCTTATTATCGAAAAAAAAAAAAAAAAAAAAAAACGAAGAAAGATATGCCCTCAAGTATGATTCCCTTTGAAGACATTTGATTAAGGTATTCATGATTTACTTTCTTTTCTTCATAGCAATAGCTGGATTTTTCTGTTTCGGATAAACGTACTTAATCATATTTTTAGATATTTCTACTTCCTTCCTTATACATTTATAGCATATTAACAAAATAAAACTTTTGGATTTCTGCTCATCTTACTATTATAAAATTCCTCAGTGTTTCTCAAATATTACAAAAGGTATTTTAAATATAGAAGGCTCTTTGTAAAAGTGGCGTAACTCCATATTTCTTAATTATATATGTTTTTGCTTAATTGTATCACATTTTGTCACATCTTTCATTATATATAGAAAAAAAAAACCCTCCAATAATTGCATTAAAATCCCACAAATGGCATTACATTTTTTTCTCAGAAAACTAAAACTTCTAAATATTCATTAAAAAATTAAATTTCTAAGTTACTTCAAATTATTTTTAACATAATCTATAAATTCTTATAACTATGATTTGTATTAAACACAAAAATCGATAATACTTAATGAATATTGAGTTATTTTCTTACGCACAAATTTAAAAAAAACTCGTTATTTAAATATCAGTTTCCAAAGAGATAATTCATTTTTACAATGAACGACAGAGATTAAAATTTGGAATTAAAAGCAATAATAAATATATATATATGTATATATCGCAGTACATAGAAAATAATACTAAAGAAGTATTTTCTTACCATTACAAAACTTTCTTCTATATTTCCTACCATAAATGCACGCAGAACAAATTATTATTTAAAATTATATTATTTGTTAAAACTATATTCTAATGCACCATAATGAATGCAGACGCTTTTTCATCTCACTAAATGTCGGAAGAAAGCGAATTTTTGAACAACTGATAAAATACTTAAAAAATAAATAAAATAAAGTCAGTTAATTTATTGGATATCTATGATTCAACTATTTGGTGGGGAGGAAAGGGGAACCGTTGCACCTATAAGTACAAAAAAAAAAAAAAATAAAGAAGAAAAATAAAAAAGAAAGAAAGAAAGAAAAGAAAGAAAAAATAAATAAATAAATAGAAAAAAAAAGTTCGTGGATGACTATTATTAATATAAATAATTATTTTCAACCTCGCAACGTTTCGTTAAAAAAAAAAAAAAATCCCATTCTGTACATTTGTACAAAATTTTATCTTGTATTGTAAAATAAAAGTTATAATAACTCTTATTGCAACGTTATATGTTGTGCAGTTTTTATCGAAAGAAATCAGCACCTATTTAACTGAAGGTTCAACTAAATAAAAACTAATACTGAATTTCGTCCATTGGTTCCTGAGGTACACTGTTCAAAAATTTTTGGATACGCACACACAGAGATATATAGACAGATGAATATTTACTAAAAATGCTCAAATCATGCTCAAGAAGTCGCAAAACGTCTAAATCTATCGAAAACCGGTGGTCAAAAATATTCATGAATCCAATACCTTCTCTTTATGTATATAGAAGAAAATAAAATCTCATTGATCTCACAAAGCTTGATTTTATTACTAAGTTTCTCTATCAAAGAGCGTTAAGGTCATCCGAATACTCTATTAATATATGGAGAAAACAATCCCTACTATTATACATAAAACTAGTATATAACCCCGTCAAAAATGACGGAATGTGAAATCAATTAAGGTAGTGAATCAACGAATGCTTTGCCTGCTTCGCTGGACACTATATTTAAAGTGGACTAATGTGCAAGTTGCACCTGATGGGACTAATATGCAAGTTGTACCTGATGGGACTGATGTGCAAGTTGCACCGAACAAACAAACTATTTCTTTTAACGAAAATACCTACTAACCCAGGACAATAGATCTAATGTAACGTATCATATTATATATCATATTTATCGTAATATAACTCAGTACTTATTTCGCTTCCTTCTTCGACTCGTTTTAATAAGTATTTTTTATATGCCTGGGCAAATTTAATATTTTTTAATTTTTCGCGTGAAAATTTTTTTTCATATTATGCACCCCCCCCCCCCCCCCGATATATATATATATATATATATATATATAACAATAACTGGTAAATTTTTTTGGCAACAATCATAAATTTAAATGTCCAATTTTGAAATTATTATCATATTTTAATACTTCTTTACAAATAAGGTACCAAATGAAAGGTACCATTTTTGTAACAAAGTAACCTTAGGTACCTTATATGTAACCTTATTTATTTTAACTAATTTGATAAATATGACGTCACAATCAACTGTTTGTTTATATCAGATAAGTACATTATTATGATTGCAAGAAAATGATGTAAACTATTAGCCCATAATTTTTATGATTGAATTTTATATTACATTTTAATTTTATCCTCCATGGGTATTTGAGAATTGCAATGGTAGTTATAAACTTTCGTTGAAATCTTTTTACATATTGAGATTAAGGGAAAAGTGCAAACACAAAAAATTTTCAGTTTTGAAGGATCTTTCTAATGATGTAACATTTATGCAGATTAATAAAAAAATAAAAATAAAAATACATAGCATTTCTAAGGGGGAAAAAAATGGCTACCAAAAGTCTCTGTTTTGAAGCGGTCTAAACCGGAATCGTTCCTGACAGAAGATGGTCATTATTATTATTATTAATGCACATTTTTACTTATATACAAAGTAGAAGGATATATTATAATCCCTATTTGCGAAATTAATTTTGTATCTCGCTTTAGTCAGAAACGAATAATTCTAGAATGTTATAAATTTATATCTGTAATATTCATGATGAATAGTTGTACACCTCCTACATTGGTGTTGACAATAGCTCCCGTTTAAAAGATATCTGCGATTTTACACAATTTTTCTTGTCGTCTCTTTGTATGTATGTGTGTGTGTGCGTATGTGTATATCTCGCATAACTCAAAAACGGTTGGACGTAAGATGTTGAAATTTGGCATATACAGTCGGCTGCAAAATTATTCGAGCACTAGCAATAATCCTTGCCAAAAAAAAGTACACTTAATACAGCTTTGTTAAATAAATCCTTGTCGAGTCATGTTCTTAATCAGTCAAAGAACATGATTCGACAAGGATTTACTTAGCAAAACAGTCTTAAGTGTACTTTTTAAGCATAGGAATTATTGGCTAGTGCTCGAATAATTTTGCAGCCGACTGTAAGTTTGTTATCACATTTAGTTTCGCACCTGCCTTAATGCTCTTTCCTTGCCTTTCCGTTTTTGAGATTTTTAAGAAAATTATATTCATAATGAACAAAAATATAAAGGTTTTGGCCGTTATATATGACTTACCATCATAGAGATTTTAAAAGAAGCTAATAATGGAGCCCATAATGATACTATTAAGAAAGCTGTCGATATTTTTAAGTGTATAAAGTAATTTGTAAAGACGAGACACTGGCAGGTTCTAGTCGACGAATGCATTTTATTTAATGAATATTCAGCCCGTAAATAGAGCCCTTAATGATAATTTTATGAAAGTTACGGACATTTATGCGTGTAGAAAGTAATTCTTAAACCCATAAACAGGTTAAAGTCGACAAATTCACTTTATTAAAGGGATATTCAGCCCGTAATGATATTGTTATGAAAATTGTCGACATTTTTGCGTTTGGAAGTAATTTTTAGACATAAACAGGTTTTATTCGACAAATGCACTTTGTTTAATAAATATTCAATGCGTAGATAAATCCCATAATTGTATTGTTATGAATGTTGTCGAGAGTTTTGCATGTAAATGATTTTTTAAAGACATTAGTAGGTTCTAGTCGACGAATGCTCTTTATTAAATGTGCATTCAACCTGTAGATAGAGCCCGTAATGACATTGTTATGAAAGGTTTCGGCGTGAAGAAAGTAATTCTTAAAGACATTAGCAGGTTCTAGTCCATGAATGCACTTTATTTAATGAATATTCTGGAAATAGCTGAACAAAACTCCTTTTTGTATCATAAAATTCATTAATTAATGAATATTCTCGAAGCAATCTACTGAAACAGTCATTCCTTTTACAGAAATCAAATAAAGAATGTTAAATACATTACAGATAAGAAATTTCGCTAATTCAGGATTAACCGAAAATTTCGAAGCCTGAATGGAATTTTAATTCATATAGAATATTGTCAGTGATTTATAGAATTTCCGAGGTAATTCTGCGCTAGAAATCAATGAATCATTCCAAAAAAGTTTTGATGTCGTCTGAAGTTAGAGTTTCAAACTTTTGGAATCTTGAGCTACCCCTCTTCACCTCATTTCAAAGTCTAATTTGACGATAAATCAACGACCTCCTTCGTGGAAAAGGTTCAATCATCAAGAATCACTCTTTTTTTTTTAATAGCCTTGGTAGTCATTTATAGAAAATTCGAAGAATTTAGTTCTGCGCTATAAACCAATGAACCTGTCTGGAAAATTCCAGAACTCTGTTCTTATTGAAGTGAGAGCTTCCAAACTTTTGCAACTCTGAATTACAAATTTTCGCCAAATTCGGTCGACAAATCACCGAATTCGATGCCAAGAGTAAAGCTTGTGTTGACTACAAACTTGGTGGCTTGGGGAGATTAGTAATAAAATCTGGCGGATAGCCATAGAATTAGTAAATACTTTCTCAATTTAAATGAGTCAATTACTTTGGTACAATGTATCATTTCTCCCTACTAATTTTCCCCCAAAGAGAACAAAAGTTTTCACCGAACTCTGAGTTGTGCCTTTGCCGATGAAAGATTCTGTAATAAGCCGTAGAGTACTATTTCTGAAAAAAACTACTATATGTGTCTTGGTAGTATAAATAACCCTATTATCATGATTTTGTGGTTGGAGTAGAGGATTTTTCTTTCCCCCTTGTTTTTTAGGAATGCTCGTGAACTGGAACCTGTCTGTTTATTTACAACTCAGCTACCTCACACAAAAATGTCAATGTTTTCATAACAATATCCATATTCCAATGGGTGTATAAAAAAAGTCTTGTGGTGTCCACATCAGATTTTTAAAGTTAATTTCACATGCTGAAAATTCCTGACTATCAAATCAAGTCAGAGGTCTAAAATAAAATACTAATATTTTAAAAAATCAACTTTTGAAAAACGTGACATAATTTAGGCTTAGTAAAGTTATTATTTTATTGATAATATTAGCCATATTGTATTGGTCTTTGTATTGCATTATATTATATTATATTTCGTTAGCAATGTTTAATTTTTAAATTCAGAATATATAGATTTTTTTTTTCAAGGTTTAGTCTATAAATGAAAGTATTCATATTTTTTCTATGTCGTCCATAATGCCTGTAGTACTAATCAATCTAACTGTAATTATTGTGTAACATTCCGTGTATTGCAAAGGATCGGAGACAATGTCCCATGAATTTCAATATTTTTTTTTTCTAAATTAGTTAAATTATCGTTTAACTATAACATGGAAAATTGTATACCTTCGGGTTACCTTTCGCAGCCTTGCCGGCAAACCTGAAAAATCTCACTTGGCGAGAAGGAGGACTATGACAGGATATAAAATTAATGATTTTCATAAAAAAAAAAAAAAAAAAAAAAAAAATAGAAATCACTATTCAAATTTATGAATCAGTAAGAATTTTTAATTTAACTTTTAAAAATGCTTTCATGGCAAAGTACTTTAATAAGTGAGAATCAGAAAATGCAGAAACGTTAGAGATGAATTTTGCAACCTCAGCGCAATTGTAAGTTAACTGCTATCATATCAGGCGCATTCGAAAGTATTTCCCGGTCACTTCCCGAGATGGGAAATGACGTCACGCAGGAAGTTCGGGAAATTAGAACTACCATATAGGAGCCTTACGAAAAATGACCGAGATATAACTACTTCCGTACACATCTCATCTTCCCGGGAAACAAATATATAAACAAACATGGCTCCTATATGGTAGTTCTAATTTCCCGAACTTCCCGCGTGACGCCATTTCCCAACTCGGGAAGTGACCGGGAAATACTTTCGAATGCGCCCATCTTGAATAAAAATTAAAACGACATTTTTTGCAAAGCTTGGAAAAATTATCAGGATGGAGTATTTCGCCAACAAAAATCGAAAACACAGAAAATCGAAACGAATTTACAGAGATTTCACTTGCTAATGATCTCTCCCAGGCTCCTCTCTTGCCAAAATCAAGCCAATTTTCAGACTCATTGAACAATATCCTTTCCTTTCCCCGCCCACGGCTTAACCGAAATAAAGATGTTTTAGTGGACTAATTCAGAGTCGTTCTTGTGCCCGTGGAATAGATGTCATCAATGTATTACATGTATGAAAAGAAAAATAGATATTTTGTTTTTCCCTATTCCCAACCATTCTATATGCCTTCATCTGAGATAGCTTTAATAAAGAGTGACAAGGTATACAATACATATTTCTAAGAAAATAAAAAATTAAAATCATGTTTAGACCTTACAGATTACAATTCCGTAATATATAGTAGACTGTTCAATTTCTTGTTTATTTTTATTCATATCCTTATAGTGGATCGATACGTTGTCCAAAATAATTAACTATTTTCAAATAACAATTGTCGAATTTAAATACCGATTCAGGAAATAATGTTAACAGAAGTTGGGTTCTAAACACCAGGTCCTAGTTAAATTAGTCCGGTTTCAAAAAGAGACCGTAGATCGACAAATGAACCGAACAATATATATATTATCAAAATACCGAACAATATATATTACCAACCGAACAGTATATATTATCAAGCGAACAGTATATATTATCAAAATACTATATAAAGAACTGGATTTACAAGTGTCTGAATAAGGTAACTTTAGTTAAAATCATGTTGTAAGTACTTTAGTCATTTTTTCCTTTAAGTTGAAAAAAAAAAAAAAAAAAAATACATTTCCAGAGCTGCCAACCTAATCCGGCAAATTGTTAACGCCTATTGAAAAACGCCCCTTTTTCTACACCATTTATTTTTTAGAGTAATTCTCTTCAAATATATCTATGATGAATTAAGTAGAAAAATACTTTAAAAATTAAGTGGTGTAGAAAAAGGGGCGGTACTAACAATTTGCCGGATTAGGTTGGCAGCTCTGCATTTCTTAATTATTTGACTGTAGCTACATGAAACAGTTACTTTGCATTAATTGATTAAGTATATAAAATAACGTTATACTGTAACAAAGCTAATTGGTTTGAAGCATAAAATATTGACTTCTTCAATGTATTTGTTTGAATTGAAATTGAAGTTATGAAATTTATTCTCTGATATAATTTATTTCCTTCGCTAGATTTTCTTTTATGTAATATAAAATTGGAATAAAACAGAAATTATTAAAAATCGATTCTTAGCACAACTTCGGAAAAGTTTGCGGTTTAATTTTTTTTAAACTAAAATTTTAATGTATACTGAATTTCTTTTTTATACGAAAAGAAAATTCGATACAGAAACCATGAAATGTTTAATGGAAATTTTCTATTTAAAAGTTTAACTTTGCATGGACCTGATTCTTTTTTTTCTGTCATTGAAATACAATAAAAATGGTATTAGTAAAATTTATAAACCAAGGTCAATGAATATGCATCTGAAATTTTTTCAAAAATAACGTTTTACAAACTGTTATGTATTATTTTTAATTGTTGTTTATGGTAAATAAATGGAGTAATAATCCGTGAATTTCTAAGTTTCATTTTTTAAACTAAAAATTTAATGCATACTGGATTTTTTTTTTATACGAAAAGAAAATTCGATATAAAAACCATAAAATGTTTGTTATAAATTTATTTATTTAAAACTTTAACTAGGCATAGACCTGATTTTTTTTTCTGTCCGTGAAATACAAACAAAAAAGGTATTATTAAAGTTTATAATTCAACATCAATCTATATATATCTGAAAATATTTCAAAAATAATATTTTTCAAACCGTTATGTAAATTTCAAAATTTTGTTCATGGTAAATAAATGGAATAATAATACATGAATTTCTAGGTTTCATCTTTTTTAACTAAAATTTTAAAGCATACTGGATTTGTTTATTATACGAAAAGAAAATTCGATATAGAAACTACGCAGTGTTTATTGGAAATTTGTCTATTTACAAGTTTAAGTTTGCATGGACTTAATTTTATTTTTGTATATTTTTTCTGTTGTTAAAATACAAATAGAAAGGTATTAGTAAAAGTTTATAATTCAATATCAATCAATATGTATCTGAAATTTTCCAAAAATAAATAAAATCCAAACTGTTATGTATTAAAATGGTAAATAAATGGAATACATGCAAACCATGAATTTCTAAATAAAATCCTTTGTTTAAAAATATAAAGTTAGCGGTTAAAACGTACTTTTTTTTAAGCTACAGACTAAAAAAAACTCTCATTAAAAATAAAACAATAAAAAATAATAATGATTTCAAAAATATATAGTAATAATGGATAGAATACAAGCAATCCTTCATCGTGGCATAACATTAAAATAAAATCTATTAATGTATAATGTTAGATTAAAAATTATTGGTAAAATAATAAATAGATATTTCTTTAATTGACTCCGAGTACTAAACTTACTTTATAAAAACCTTCAACCTCGAATTAAAATATACATTATTTTTCGCTAAAATCAGTAACTTTAAGTTTGAAGAACAACAGCTGGTAAATTATAAAATGGGAAAGCAGGTTGTTTCTGAATTAAAATATTTTTTTTTTTTTTTTTTTTTTTTTTTTAAATCTCTAAAATTTTAATCGAATTTAGCGATTTTTTGAGTATGAACTCATATTTGCCATTTTTAACAAAATTTTAATTTTTAACAAAACCAGTTAAGATTTTGTGATAGTTGAAGAAAGTTTCTTTATACTACAATAATTAAAAATAAATAAATAAATAAAAATAAATAAAAAATCTATTATCTAACACAAGTTTAAATTTGATAAATTGAAACCTAATTATCGTTCGTTTAGATGTATTACTAGACACTAGGAAAATATGTAGACATATGTAGGAAGATATGTTGACATTCTGTTTTCATTTTAAGTTTAAAAAAATGATCACTAACTTTTTTTTTTTTTTTTTTTTTTTTTTTTTTTGAGAAAACACAATTTAAATGTTTGCTACTCAATTCTATGGCAATCATATTTCAAAGAAATCATGATTTTAATAACGTACGTTTATACGTTTACTGGAGTGTAACCAAGTTAAAATGCACTTGTAAGAAATACTGTCTATAGACAGTAATGGGACGAAATTCTTTTGTTTGTACACGAACCACAGTTATTATATGTACTAATAAAAGTTTACAACTAATTCATTTAAAATCATTAATATTTGAACCAAATTTGATATGATTTAGATGATTACAGAATGCCAATGTAAGTATTTTGTGTGGTTCTGTAAATAAATTGTTTTGGTCTACACATATCTTTTTTCTATAGAAAACAGGATTTTAAGCATTCCAGTAATATATCTTAATTTGATTACTCTCCGAACACTATAGTGAGGAAAGTATTGTAATCATGTCAAAAATCCGAATTTGAGATTTTGATGTTTCTATACGTTTCGAGGTCCCCAGAGTCCGTTTTCACTATATTTACGATGATATGTGCATGTATGTGAGTGTGTGTTTGTATGTGTGTGTGTATACCTGTGAGTGAACACGCTAGCGTCCAAACGCTTTATTCGATTAATCTGAAAGTTGGTACGTATATTGTAAGTCACCATAATACGAACCCTATTGTGGTGAATCTAGCACTTATAGTTTTTTTTACAGGGACACCAGGAAAAATTCTTTACCATTATAGCCTACGAGGCCAAATTTTTAAAAGTGCGATAGCGTCTAAACGCTTTATTAATCTGAGCAAAAAATTTGTACACATATTATAGGTCACAGTTGCAAAAACTGTATAGATTTTGGTGAATTTACACTTACAGTCTTTTTATTGGGACACAAAGAAATTTTTTTTTATCATTATCGGCTATGGGACCAAATTTTTAAAAGTGTGATAGCATCTAAACGCCTTTTCAATTGAGCTGAAAATTTATATGAATATTATAAATCACTGTTGCACTAACTATAAGCATTTTAGTGAATTTAGCATTTATAGGTTTTTACAGGTACACAACTAAAAATTCATTATCATTATGATCTATGGGCTCAAAGTTTAGTAGCGTTAAATAAAACATCGTGTAATATATGGAGAAAAATATACTCAAACACTCTATTATGGATTTTCTCTCTTTTGTTTGTTTAACAACTCCACTTTCTTTACTTTATCTACAAAATTGTTAATTACTCAATGTTCGGAAAGTCGAGTGGAGTCACTTCAGGTTTTTTTTTTTTTTTTTTTTTTTTTTTTTTTTTTTTTAATGTAGCATAACGCGTTAAAATATGCTTAGATAAAAACTTATCCGTAGGCTTTACTGTCTTTTAATTTTTTGTGTGCCTTTTAAACGAGTCTTAAACATCATATACACCAGTAAAAGTCAATCAACTTATTCTATTTATCTCATGAATAATTGTTTAAAATTTTACATAATTTGGATGAATACGTGGCATTGTTGGTACACTTTTGTAAGATCCTTTACATTAATTGTAATGAGTCTAAGCACACTTTTTACTACAGAAAAAGGCTTTTAAGCATCTTCAATAATGCATGTTAATTTTATTCTGTTGAATGCAGTGTAACCATGTTAAAAGGAGTTTATATGACATTCTGTCCGTAGGCCGTAATGATAAGATAAACTTTGGTGCGTCCCTATACACGAACTGTAAACATTATAAACACCAGAAATCATGCAGGTTTTTTTGTTTAGCACCTAAATATGTGTACCAATTCGCAAGTCAATCGGGCGATTTTTGCGGGCGCTATTGCGGCACATACAAATTCTGCACACAGGCCGTAATAATAAGAAAACCTTTAGTGCGCCCCTGTACACGAACTGCTAATAGAATACATACCAAAAATTATACAGCTAATTCCGCGTAGCTCGTGAAGATGTGTAGCAAATTTAAAGTCAATAGCGTGATTTTTTCGGTCACTGTCGTGAGACAGACCCACAGACACAGATCCACAGACAGAATCGAAAATCTTTTTGGGTCTCCACTTGGAAGCCTCCACTGACGTTTCGACAATATATGCCTTAAAAAAAATATCTCAATTTTCCTCAATATATATAAATTTTATCAAATCATAGATTATTATTAAATATTTATTTTCGGAAATACTGGTGATAAATAATAGAAATTGTGTTAAACGTTATGCTAAAATATGTTCGAGGAGCACTGTTATGTTAAAAAGACAAATAACTCACAATCTAACTTACGATCTATCACCTTACGACCATATAATCATAGTAAGCCCTAATATATAATGACTCAATGTAATTTACATCTTAATTCAATATTTTATCTCTGTAAAATAGTGATGTATATTTACTTATATATATACAATATATATACAAATCAAATACTGTTTTCACATCTCCTAAGTTTTTTCCATTCAAAATAAAAATGTCCGTTTTAGTATCACTATTTATACAATGATACACATTGTTTACTGTGGAATTCTGATGCGTGTTTTTACTTTATATGCTTCTATGATATTTATCCAATATTTCTGCTTCATCTAGTAAGATTTTCTCACAAACACTAAAGCAAAGATTTGATACCGTTCAATACAGCGAAAATCAGCTTTTCGGGCTCTTTTCGATATAAGTAAGCAAATGGATTTTCTAAAAGCTTTTATGTGACGTTTTAGTAGCAAACATATATTTTGCCAATAAAAAAATATATCACTTCTACTACGTTACAGCAGAAAAGTAAAGCATTCGTGGTGTTCATTTATTTCAATAATGAACTGTTTTTTGTTATTTTCGTAAGATTTAGACTATAACATACGTTTTAACATACGTTTTATGCAGAAAATTAAAAAGGGTAACTTTATAATACAAGTTTTATTTCTTTCTCAGAGATGTAAACTTTCCATTTATATTTATTTTGATACCACTATTTCTCTACAGAATTATTTATCGCCTTTTTAAAGCAGCTTTGTGTCTAAATAGTAGACTGTCTAAATAGCAGCTTTGTGTCTAAATAGTTATAAGAAAATTGTAATAAAAACAAGCGGAAATACCATCGCTGTGTGTGACTAACATAAATTTTCTTATAGAACTACAGAGTTACTTTGTCGCTATATTTAAGTGATATCTTTTTATAATAATATATACCAGTTTTTCAATTCCTATATTTATTAATAGGTCTAGGAAATATGAAATGTTAATGTTCACTACAGATGAATAATTTTTTAAATAAATTTGTAAAAACATAACCTTGGAATGGCGACACTCTTGCAAAAGAAAAAATTGTTGTTCTACGAAAATAAGTTATATTTATTAAGTAAACAAATAAAATATTTATGTGTAACATACAAAAACCTTCTGTTATCAGCATATATAGTTACGCCTGACTCTGTCACGCTTAAAAAGGCTTAAAAGATTTGCTTGGACTCTGTATGTGTGTGAACGCAAGTTCATACTTTAGTTAATTTAAAAAAATCTAATTGTCCGATAGATAAGCTTTTTAATCCGACGGATTCAGAAAAATCGCCCCATTCATTTGGTATAATATTTATAACGAATTTTTGGTTATATTTTTTAAAAATTAATTGAAATTGGAAAATAGACATAGCTTTAAAATAGGTATTTAAATTTTTAATTGTTGCCATAATTTTTTTTTTCGGCATAAAATGAAATAGACTTTCACGTGAAAAAAAAAATAATAAATAATATATATATATATATCTATATATATATAACATATTAAATTTGCCCATGCATATGAAAAAAAATGACGTCTATAAAATAATAATAATAATTTTAAATTTTAAAGGTAACAAAGAGATAAATAAAGTGCGAAGATTTCGCACGGTGAATTATTTGATTGGTAAATTAGCACGGTGAATTAGCAAATGAATTATCTGAAGTGAGAAATAAATAAAATGAAACGATCATTTTTCATCGGGCGCTTTAGTCGCCTACAACCAGTGTTGGTCATAATTGATTAAAAAGTAATTCAATTACAATTCAATTACAATTATAATTATTACTTACAAACTTTGAATAAACACCATAAAATGCAATAAACTCGCAACAATTGTTTCGGGTCGAAAAAACACACGACTCTTCATCAGGCGAACAAAGTAAGCACGAGTGCTCCAGTCAAAGCGGCAACGCAGGTGTGTTGCCTATTTTCGAAAATAATTAGGTGGCGCTGAAAATCGAAAAAAAGATTGAATTACAATTTCCATCAATATGTGTCGCTGCGCCAACATCTAAAGCGATTTTTTTTTTTTTTTTTCAGATTTTTTGTAAAAATCGAAATACATTTTGTGTGTTTTGTACGGATTGATAAAAATGAATCCTCAAAAATCGCCTTAGATTTTGGATCAGCGTCACCTATTCAGGAACATTTCAACTAATTATTATTATTCGATTTTCGCTGAGCGCATCATTTGAACTACATACTATTGAAATTTTGTTACATTTGTAGCTCTAGAGCCTTCTGAATACGCGAACGTTAATTATACCAATCCTGTACATTTGAAAAAGACAACAGTTGGTAAACTCAGGAGTTTACTTGTGATTAAAAAATGCTAAAATTTTAAAATATTTACCATAGATAAAATACGATTCATACAAATCGATTAGTGTATTTAATAGTAATATGTATTGTATGATGTATAATTCTAAGTCTCCATTTTCTTTTATATTCCTTCTTTTATGATATTTATCTTATATTTTCTTTATCTAGTAAGATTTTCCCAAAACACTAACATAAAGGTTTTACATCGTTGGGTAAAGCTAAAACCAGCTTTTAGAGCTCTTTTCGATATAACTAAGCAAATACCTTTCATAAAAGCTTTTATGTGATGTTTTATCAGAAAATCTATATATTGCTAATGAAAAAATATATCATGTTTATTACCTCATATAGTAAAAAACTGGATTCCTGATGTTTATTTAGTTTCATAAGGTATTTGTTCATTTGTAAATTTGGTAATATATATAATAAATTTTAAGTATGCATTTTATGGATAGATTAAAAAAAAAAATCGAAATTAAATTAATTTTGGAAATTTTATGGAACATAAAATGACTAATTATTTATAAATAAGTTTATGAACAGTACCTGATCAAAAAACATATCGAAAGAATTTCAATATAAAACTCACCATTCAAAATTTAACTTTATTTTTAAAAATTACCGTAATGATAAAAATAATGTTTCGAAATTACTTTTTTCTAATGCCATAGCTGCCAACTTTTACACGTTTTGGTTATCGGAAAAATTAAAAAGAATTTTTTATACAATTTTTTAACAATTTTTACTGATTAAATATTATAAAATTTCTATTATATCTCACCGTTAGCCAAAAATCGTAAAAGTTTGTAACTATGACATGCTCCAAAAGATATTAATCATAAACTAATTCCTTATTTTTTTCTAATGAATTAAAATTTCTATTGCGATCACTGCAATAAAATAATTTTAGAATAAGTATTTTTATTGGGAATATTAATATTATGTGCGTGCGTATAGTACACCCTTCTGTACTGCAAGAATATGTTTTGGTTTAACCCTTTGAAGGAAGGGGGGATATATTACCTCGCACTTAATATGTATTCCGAAATGAAAAATTTCGTCCCAGAGATTTTCGCCGAATTTTTACTTCAATAATATGAAGGAAAAGGGGCATTTATTTCTTAAATTTATAATACAATTTTACTTCAATAATATAGAGGAAAAAATCTTTTTATATGATAACATTATAGACAAAAAACATATAATTCTGCCTAATAAAGGTTTAAATTAAGACATAGTCTTTTAGTGGAGAGGGGTGCAATATAAGCATTATACATACTACGCATATTCAGAATGGTTCTCATTT
Source organism: Salticus scenicus (assembly GCA_963930645.1). Taxonomy (NCBI): domain Eukaryota; kingdom Metazoa; phylum Arthropoda; class Arachnida; order Araneae; family Salticidae; genus Salticus; species Salticus scenicus. Next base: position 136,060,288 of record OZ005662.1, on the reverse strand, counting down.
CATGTGCCATGACAGACATTCTATTACTTTTTTAAATATAATTAAATCATCAAATTTTTCTGGTAATATCTAGTAAATTATAATTATTTGAAATTATTTTAACAGGATTTAGTATTGACACTGTATTTGTTACATTATTAAAATATCATATTGTATTGTAACTAGTTGGCATAGGTGGACTCTGCGCAGCTCCCAATCATAGGTATGTTCTCATAAATTTCTAGTACAAGACACATTATATTCATGTTAAGAGAAATGAATTTCACCAAACGCTTGATACAGTTACAGAAAAAATCCCCGCCTAAAAGGTTAGCCACTGTCCAGTTCGATATATTTATCTTATTTGAATCTATTAATTTATTTTATTGGAGTCGATTTTGTAGTTTAGTTTTCATTGTACAATTTTCAATGCAACAATCCCCCAAATACATATTTATATGGAATACCGCCCAATTTCGTTATATTGATAAAATATTATAGAGCAACTTACAAAATTTTCCAATTAGAATATTTGTATCAATGATGTTCAAAAAAGGATCATAAATGTTATTTTGAAGTTTTCTGATATATTTATGGTACAAAATGGACGTTTATGCTCATTTTTGCCCTATTCTGCCATGTTAAGTAAATCGTAAATTCCAAATAACTCATGAAATTTTTAAATTAAAAAATTCATAGTTAAAGATGTTCATTCCAGTATCCTTCATAATATTTTAAAAGGGTTCTGACATTTTTGCGATGAAAATATCCATAAAAAAGGATGTTTATGCGAAATTTTGCCCTATTCTACCATATTAAATAAATCGTAAACTTCTAATGACTTACGAAATTTTTAAATTGGAAACTTCATAGTCAAGGATATTTATGCCAGCATCTTATAAAATATTTTAAAAGTAGTCTGACATTTTTACGATGAAAATATCTCTCAAAACCGACGTTTATGCGAAATTTTGCAGTTTTTCCATGTTAAGAATTCGTAAATTTCGAATAGTATGCGAAATTTTCAAAGTAGTATCTTCATAGTTAATGATGTTCATCCCGGCATCAAAAGTTTTATTTAAAAGCTGTTCTTACATCTCTACGATAAAAATATCACTTTTCATGCATGCTTAAGGGAAATTTTGCCATATTCTCCCATGTTAAGGAAATAGAAAATTTTGGATAACTTATGAAATTAATTAATTAGAATGTTGCAAATGAATAGAGTTTTTGCCAGTGTTATAAATAATATTTTAAAACTAGTCCGACATATCTGTGATTAATTCTTCGTGAGATATCGTGTACGCAGACTGATAAACTAACATGCTAACACATTAAAAAACAGACACCCTTCAGGCGGTCACTATACCCATTTTGAAATTTTTGGATTCCTGAAACCTGAAAAAGTCTAAAAAAGTCAAAAACCGAGGTTGAAAATTTTAGGATCACCTAAGTTCCCCATATCTATTTGTATGATGAAGAACTAATAAAAGAAAAAGGCATATGTACTAAATTTAAATGGAATGATTGAAAGTTTCTTTTTGTGTAAAATAATATTTATGACCATTTCTTTTTCTTAATTTTAAGTTATAAATAAACGTGATAGGTCAAAATTTACGATTATAATTTCAAGTACAAAGTGCAGAAATTCATATCTCACAAACTCATAAATAATGCGTAACGTTTATAAATTCTTTTCGAGTTCCGTCACTTAAAATGTTTTTTATAATAATGTATAAACGTTATTATCCATACACATTTTTATTCATACATAAGACAATAATTTATTTGTCTTTAAAAGACAAAGAATTTTTTTAAAAGTGTTTTTATTCATGTTCATGATCATTAGAGAAAAACATTTATAGATCACTTGGCGTAGATTCAAGGTCTAATGGATTTTTTTAATGCTTAAAGTCGTAAATTTTGAATCGATTCCAAAAGCGATTCTAACATATTATTTTATGCAAATTTTATTCTACTTTTTATATTATTTTATTTTATTCTTTTCGTTTCTATTTATTTATTTATTTTATTATTTAATTCATTAATTTATTGTTTTATGTTTAGAAAGTGAAAGTCATTCTAATAAAAAATGAAATACAAAAATGAAGTTCATAAAATTTGATTTGATGATTTCAGCTGATCTTTATGTTTTTTCATATGCTGAAACCGAAAATGCAGCCCATTTTTCTCTGTCACGTATAGATTTTTGTCAATACAGGGTGTTTACTGACACGATTTCTTACATATACCATCATAACAATCAGTTGGTTGGTTGACATGGTTTTAAGTCGCACTAGTGCTTCACAATTACAACAATAGGCATCCATGATTAATTAATCATGGAAACATAGCATAAAACTCACCATATAATTATATTGGTAGAAGAGTAATGGATGAAATTCTATAGGCAGGCACCCTGTATTGACAAAAATCTATACGTGATGGAGAAAAACTGGCTTCATTTTCGATCTCAGCACATCAAAAAAACATAAAGATCAGCCAAAATTATAAAATCAAAATTTTACATGTCGATCTGTGTAATTTTTATGATATATATTGGACCCCTTGTTCAGTAATCTACACGTTAAGAAATCGTAAATTATTACATATCTATATCCAGTTTGCTTTGCATTTCAGATTATTTTAATTCAATTTAATTTATACAAATAATTATTTATTTCAATAATAAATATTTTTATTAAACTTATATACAGCATCACACTCTTTTAAACTTAAAAAAAAAAAAAATATATATATATATATATATATATATATATATATATATATATACATATATATATAGTGTTGAACAACAACACGACTTTATCACTCAATATTACACGTATTATAGGCATTTTTTCGAATTTTCGAGTAAGAGAAGCTTGATACCAGCGTAAAGCCATATAAAACAGAGTTTACATAACGCTTTAAAGAAAAAAAAATAGAGTTATTCTTTCTTAAATACCAATTTTCGAAATCTAAAACTGAACAACTTAATCAGGTTGACTGTGTATATTCCTGTAATAACCACGTAGTACATGCGAAAGGATATCTAAAATGGATTAATGAAACAATTTTCAAAAAAATCGTTAGAGCCGTTCTTCAGATACCAAATTTTACCAAAACTTCGCATACTCAATTATTGACTGTAAACCAATAATTACATACAAAAGAATATTTAAAATGAAGTTAACATGGCGAGTTAGAAAAATATCCGTACAGCGGTTTTTTAAGGAACGCACTTGCGAGATCTGAAACTGAGCTTTTAATACAAGGCGACTATCAATTTTCCTTAACTAATCAAGTATATCATTTGAAAGAACAACTGATGGAGTGTTTATACAACAACTTTGAATAAAATCGTTAAAGCAATTTTTTCAGATACGGACTTACGGTATCAGATGACCCACTTCTGGATTTCTAATTTTCACCAAAATTTAGAAATTTCATCTGTATACCAGACCTGTATCAATTCTGAAGTTCCGTAGTCCTATCTTTATTAGTTTCGGAGATATGATAGCCAGAAGATTCCGTACATACATACACACACTGACCAATTGCCAAAAACTTTTTTTTTTTTTTTTCTTTTGACTCAGGATGCCTTAAAAGATATAAATCAAGTGAAAACTCGATATAGAATTTTTAGACCGAATACTTCCATTACCTACGGTAGTAGGGTAATGGAATTAAAAATGATTAACCTATTCTATTTTTAGAATTAACACATTGAACGCCATGTCAGCCGTTCTAGATTCTAGACATTTTGTCATATATATCTAAAAGCACTGAAGGAATCATCATGAAACTTTAGGAGTGTGCAGAATATGTTACACTTCAAACATTTCAGTGAAAATTTTACCCCGAAAGTAAAAGCAGTACCAATAAAAAATTAACATGTTGAGCGCCATATCAGCCATTGGTGACTGACAGTGTCAAATATGATATAAAGCTGCGTCAACCATCGGTGGTTGACAGTGTAAAATATGATATAAAACTGAAAATATACAATTTTTTTAAAGTAATTGTTAAAAATTTATTGAAAATTTGCTTAATTTTTATTTATTACAGGAGGAATCATTATGGAATTTTAATGGATTTTAAGAATTCGCCTGGTGCTCAACGTGTTAACTAAATGTTTGAACCACATTTGGAAGCAATTCAACTCCATTTTTTCAAACTGTGTCTCTAATTTGCATTTATTCAGTCACAAATTCTTGAAATAATGAACGATCTTTCTAAATCACTTATAAACTGTAAATTAACTCGAATTCCTTCTTTAAAATAAATGAAAATGATTTTTTCCATAATATTTAATTAGTCCTGCTAACTATGCTATTTTATCCGTAATGGCATTAAGCCCTGCTATTTTATTACACCAGAACAGTTACAGAGCAATAGTCTACTTACATAGCTGCCAATATTTTAATTTATTACGGAGTAATTTTAGCCCCGCCTCTAATTCATACCACTTATTCTTTAAAAGTAATTTTTTCTTACTTTATCAAAGTTATGTATTGAAGAAATTTTTTCTATAAATAAAGTGGTGCGAAATAGAGGCGGGGCTAAAAGTATTCCGGAATAAATTAAAATATTGGCAGCTATGTACTTATTTAGTCATGAGAACATATTGCTGAATATTAATTTACAACTATTCTGGTGTGAAAAAAAGGCGGGGCCTAATACCATTACGGATAAACTAGAATAGTTCGCAGGTCTATTTAATTTACAAGACAATTACCTTCATATAGTGTCGCTTGTATTCTGCAGTTCAGCATTTGCTTCAATGGTGCTCAAAGTACCCATGTTTATTCTCCACTAGATCATTAAAATAAAATTTACTTTGATAACGCCATCTTATGGCTATAAACTATAGTAATAAGAATAATTTTCTCAAGACCGCCTGGCTTATACTTCTTTACTACATTTATATTAAAAAGGTTTTAGAGATCCACACTACAAAAATGTTGATTTAAAAAACGCATTTCTATACAGTTTTATTTATTTATTTACTGTATACACTTTCATCTATGACAAACTATAAAATTATTTTTATTTTCAGTTTAATCCATTTATAATCTTCATATTTTCTTACTACACTCTTCAAATTATTTATTTATTTAATTACTGATTCATTTATTAACACTCTTTACTTCATGTCATGCGTAGTCGATTAAAATTTCAGAACATGAAAAATGCAGCTTTTACTTTAAAAGCTCCTTTAAGTATTTTAAAAGTAAAATTGTGATTAGAATAAATTTATATATATATATTTATTTATTTATTTATATTTATAAATTTACTAATAAGTTAATTATAGGGTAAATGGTCGTAGTTGTCAGAAATTGAAGTAAAAATTCTTATAATGCAAATAATAAGAATATTTATACATATTTATAATTCTTATGCATATACTTGCCATATTTTTGGTGGGGGTGATTAAATACTGCACACAAAAAGTAGGAAACAAAGTTTAAAATTTAAACGGTAAATGACCATCTCTCTTTCAAGTCCAGGTGAGATGGCCATCCAACACAAAAAAGAAAAGTTGAAGTTAAAATAGCAAAAAAATTAACACATTTCTTATAAATAATAACGAAAAACATATAGCTCTTTGTAAAGATGCAATTATATCACAAAAAATGAGTAAGTAAAATTCGAATAAACAAAATTTAAAGTAGAGTTTCATTCCTTCATTTTTCGAAAACTTTCACTCCAATTTTGGCAAAGGTCTTGGAAGTTTGTGTACATTTCCTGAAACAAACTTTATCCAGTCCTTATTTATCCTTATGCATTTTTAATTGTCCATTGCGCAGCACAAGTGCGACGCAAAACCCATCCATCCATCCATCCTTATGTATTTTTTAGTCACCTTTATTTTTTTATTTTTTTATATTTATTTTTTCATTGTTATTTATTTATTTATTATTATTATTATTATTATTATTATTTTATTTTACTTATTAGGAATGAGGGCCTATTAGTCTCAATCTGGGATTTTTGCGTTGTCGATTTCGATAGTTGGACATTTGTCGAAATCTAAAATTTATCGAAAATATAATTGAATAATTTGAAAGCGATGTTATAATTTGAAAAAAAAAAACAAAAAAAAAAAAAACTAATAGTCCTCCGTCCTAAACTAAATTCTGCTTTTGCCAGAATTTCATCAAAATCTTTTTTTTTATTATTATTATTATTGAAAGAAAAAGAAAAGAAAATTAATAATAATCAGTATCGTTACAAGCGATATCGAAAAAGTTTTTTTTTTATAATTTTGAATTAGGAAATAAAAAGTGCGCGTGAAATAATATGAAATAAAAATAAGTAAAAAAATGAATTTAATGTTTTAATGTTTTTGTTTTCCGGGGGCTGCTCATGCATATAAAAAATGCGTATTAAAACGAGTCGAAGAAGGAAGCGAAATAATATTACGATAAATACGATATATAATATGATACGATATATTAGACCTATCGTCCAGGGTTAGTGGGCATTTTCGTTGAAAGAAATAGTTTGTTTGTTCGGTGCAACTTGCACATTAGTCCCGTGAGGTACAACATTCACATTAGTCCCTTGAGGTACAACTTTCACTTTAGTCCCGTCAGGTACAACTTGCACATTAGTCCCCTTTAAATATATTTTTTATTATTATTTTATTTTACTTATTTATTTATTTTATTTTTTTATATTGTATTCTTCTCCACAACCAACACCGGGATCCTCTTCGAATTCTGTTCCCTCGGAACCTGTAGAATCTGACAATTTCAAAATGTATTCTGTCTGCTTCGTTATTGTAAGCATCGAATTTTTCTTTTTTTCTCGCGTTTATTTTAAACTTTTTCAAGATCTTAAGCTCATTTATATTCGGCATCTAAAAAACTGAAAAAAAAAATATCATCATTTGGCCGAATTATATTATAATTATTGAAACGTTTACATTACTTTAAAAATTTAAACAATTATACCTATTAATATAACTATAAACATAAAAGTTATATAAATATTTTAAACACAATTGTATTTAGTTAATATCTTCACCTGAACCCAAAAATCATGTTTTAGCGGTTGGTCTGTGTGTCTATGTCTATGTATCTGTGTCTTTTATCAGCAATGTCAAGAACAGATAATAACAGACACTCCAAACTTGGTATTTTAAATGTGTATTATACAGAGATGTTATACTAAACTTTTCGTTGAGATCAAGCAAATGGTTCGTGTACAGGGACACCCAAGACAATTCAAATACATTACGTCTATGGGAGAAATTGCAGGTAAGTAGAAATTAAACGTTTATAGACTGCGCTAAACAAAATGAATCGAATATATATTTTTATATGAGTAAAAAGATGTTTCCTGTAGAATATAGTATAGCGTTTACACGGCTACGCAAAAGGTTATAGTGTGACAATACTTGAAAATTGATGGAAGTGTATTTCAGGTTGTGCTGTGCGTTATTAATGTAGGATTATATTTATTTGCACCATGTAATGTTTATAAAGCCATCAGAAGATGTACAGGGCTGCCAATATTTAAGCCATAACATTCTTTTTTATTGTTACTGGAAATGCTTTAGTATAATATTTTACCAAGCCCAGGAAAGTTGCTCAGAAATTGAAATTAATGCCTCATAGCCGTATGGTAAATAATGTATTTTTTAAGCTAAATATTCATCGCTTTGTTTTTGTATATTTAGACATTTGAGGTTTCCTGAATACTGATATTAATATTTTAAAAATTTGATCTTTGTCTGTATCTTTAAGAATAAATCAAAAAGAAATAATTTCAGGCGATCCAAATGTTGTATCTTCAAGTTTAAACGTTTATTACTAGAAAAGTTTGATGAAGTTTGATAAATTTCAAGGAATGTTGCATGTGAAAGTAGCCTAAATAATTGTAAAAGAAATTTTGAATTTAATAACAGATTTGAATTCTGTATAAATATAGGAACAATAATGAAATGGGGGCTTGAAAGGAGCGGTACCCCCACCCCTCCCCTCACATAAAATTAGTTGTCAAATAAACATGTTCCGAAGCCTAATTTGAAATTGTTTTAACGTGGGTTTACAAGCTCCCCTCACATAGTATTACTTGTCAAATAAAGATGTTCCGAAGCCTAGTTTGAATTGCTTTGACATAGGTTGACATAACAGTACTCGTTATCTTACCCTTAATCTCCAATCTGTACTCATAGTATTAAATTTCAGGGTAAGAGAAAGTCATGTGAGTGACAAACCGGATTATTATTTTATTATTATTTTTTTTTCCTACTTTTTTCACAGAGTGTTTTTTTTCCAATATGTAGTTAGGTTAAATAAAAATAAAAATTGTTCTTTAAGAAAATGTAGTTTGAAAAGCAGTATGTGTATAAGTACCCCACTAATAGCGTGCGGTTAATACGCAAATACCGATGGTATAAGCAATGTTACGAAATAAATTAAAAAATATCAGCTCTGCACATATAGACATAATAGTATTACATATTGAATACTGTTTTCCAATTCGACGTTAGTTAAAATTAAATGAATCATTCTGTTTTTATATTCCAGAAATACAATTAAACCTTTATTGCCTGAATTTATTCAGGAATATATGATTTTTATTATCCAACACTGAAGCGCTTATACTTTCTTATATCCCTCTTTTATGATATTTATCTAATATTTCTTTTTCATTTGGCAAGATTAACCCAAAATCCTTAGGTAAAATATCTGATGTTTTTCTTTTATGCTTAAACAAGCGTTTTATGTTGTATTCGACATAAATAAGTAAATGAATGCTTCTATAAAATTTGTACGTGAAATTTTATATGAAATTTAGTATAAAATTATACAGTTATTTAATGGTGTAATACAAAAGTTAAAATTTAATTTCTTCATTATGTTTATTTGTTTTTGTGAGCGATACAATAAACATTAAAGATACATTTACTGTAAACAAATAAAAAGTAAAATTTCAAAATTTATTTTATTAGCCTTTAAGAATACAATAAAATAAAGAATTCTTTTATGTTACAGTGAAACTTGAATAATTCGAACTTGTTTAATTCGAAATTTTAGATAATTCGAATTTTTTACTCGGTCCATTGAATTTTGTATTAAAATAATGTTAAAAAATCATGGATAATTCGAATTCGATTTTGGATAATTCGAATTTTTCATACCATTACCTTTAAAATATTACAGTAAAATTTGTTCCCGAGATTGTTCTCAGCTAAAGTGTATTATTATTATTATTATTTTAATAGTCTTTCAAAAGAAGGATAAGGAAGTACAAGAGTATTTCCTACCTATGTATCAGAAGAAGATATAATACATGAACTTCGAGGTTTTTTAAAATTGAAAGTCATGTCTAATGTACAATATTCTTTTTTTGTATCAATTGGTAGGTTGAAGTCATATGCTATGACACAAAGATTGTACTTAAAGAAGCAATCAAAAATATCTGACTATTTTTTAAAAAGTGTTGAATAATTAAGCTCGAAAAAAATACTTTTTTAGGGGGGGAGGGTTAATGTGGCAGTATATTTAGATATAAAGTTTGTGTTAAATCTTTGATCATAGAGGTTTTTTTTTTTTTTTTTTTTTTTTTCCCACAAAATAGTATATGTAATTCGAATTTTTGGATATTTCGAATTTTTCTCTGGTCTCTTTAACTTCGATTTATCCAAGTTCTACTGTATTTAAAATATGTTGATTAAAAAAAAAAAAAAAAAAAAGTAAATTTTTTTTAAACGTTTCCATAAAGAATTTTTCTATTAAATGCAGGTTGTAGTTTTTTTAAATATATTTTATTTAATCAGATGTATTTGCACCCACCAATATTTTGTTTTAGAGGAAAGGTATAAAGCTCCCCCCAAAAATGTAACCTGATACATAAAAAAGAAATAGTTAGTTTGGCGATGCAGCCAAATGCAACAAAAAATAAAAATAAAATGATTAAAAAAAAAAAGACTACACTTTGCTGTTATGACGTTTCATTTAAACATTATCATGATATATATGTCCTAGACTCTGGTTATTTAAATCGATTGAATTTTTAACAGTTTATAATGATATACCAAAAATAATTCAAGTATTAATATTAAATATTTATGATTTAATTAACGTAAATGAAGTAAATTTATTTTAAGTCCACCTTTGAAAAACTGAGATAACGCAATTTTAAAATTTTAAATGCTTAAAACATGTATGAAAAAATATAAGAATTGTTGCCTAAACATATATTTTATTGAACACTGAGAAAAAAAAACAAAAAAAAAAACGCCTTCATCTAGAACGAATAAATGATCATTTTCTAAATCCATAAACTAGAAATATAGATTTTTGAGCTATGCATATAAGGCACGCCTATAATCTGAATAGATGAAATGATCGAGAATTTCTAGTCTATACAATTCTAGATGGTGAAAAAGTATTCTGAATATTCTGAATCCTTTGCACTACGAGAAATTCTCACTTGATTTTCTAGAATTGGGTCATACATCAAGATTATAGTTGCTCAAACTCGCCTCGTGTACTTGCATTTATTTGCAGAGATTTTTAAATAAGTTTGTTCTCGATAATATAGACAAACGCTCTAGAAATCTAACAAGGGGTTCTAGAACTCGCTTTCAAAGGGAAATAGAATTTATAAGGATGACATGGAACTATTTTTTCTATAGCCACAATTTAGATTCTAGATGTCAGTTACAGAATTTTTTTCTCAGTGAACAAACCTAATATAGTTCAATTTATAAATATTAAATAGAAATATAAGCTTTTATATGTAAACTTCGGTGCCAAGGTGCCCCGCCCTTAATGTTATTTGGCACAGAAAGATGCACATCTTCGGCCTCAAGAGTTTACAAAATTAAATATCTATGTTTAAGATCTATATTAATTAATGTTTTTTTTTTTTTTTTTTTTTTTTTTTTTTTTTGCAACATATATGATTAATGGCTTCCTCTGATGAAACATTGTATTTAACTATTTCGATTAAAGACAATTGTTGCGCATTTCTGCAGATTACGGTGTTAATTTACAATACTTTCCCATATTAATATAACTAATAAAGATTAGTATCATAATAACTTCTTACTATCACATTTTTAATAAAAACAAAAGTAATGTCTAAAGGTAATTGTAAGTAATAAGGGTTTTTAAAGCATGCAAAATTCTTTGATGTTCTTTTAACTTTTCTTATCTTAAATTCAAAGAGAACGAAGTATGATTAGCATTTTGACTTCAATATTATTGAAAAAAAAATGAAATCCATATCATCTTCACTTATAAATTATTCATGAGATTTACAAATTCTTTTCAAATTCCACCGCCTTTTTAAGGTTTTGTAAGGTTATATAAATATCAATCATCTCTTCCATTTTCCGTGAGCACAAGTAGCAATAAATATTCTTACATCTAAACAAAAGTGTTTCTCGATTTTTTCTTATTATTAAAGATTTATTACTAAAACTCTTTTTCTTTTCGCTTTCACTTGGCAATAATTGAAGGTCAAAAATCAGTTCAAGGCTATATTTCAGAAAAATTTGAATAAATCTCAAATGAATTTTTTGATGCACAGTTTAATTTCTAAAATTTTTAATTTACATGAAATCAGAAAAATTAGAATTATCATGAAAAGTTAAAGAGCACAGTGTCTTTCCTAGTTTTTCCCTTGATATTGGAATATATATATATATATATATATATATATATATACATATACTATTTTATATTTGTAAAATAATTTTGATTTCTAATTACTTTCTCTTACCCATAAGGAGGAGAAAGAATTGTTTTGGGGTCAAATTTTCGAAATTCAGATTTTGTTAAACTTACATGTTTTGAGGTCCCCTGAATCCAAAAATCATGCTTTTAGCGAATGGTCTGTGTGTCTGTCTTATCAGTATATCTCAAAAACAAATTATTACAGAAACTCCAAACTTGGTATTCACATGTGTATCATATAGGGATGCTACACTAACCTTTTCGTTGAGATGAAGCAAATGGTTCGTGTACAGGGACACCCAAGAGAATTCAAATACATTACGTATATTTGGGAAATTGCAGGTAAGTAGAGTTTAACACCTATAGACTGTACTAAACTAAATGAAACGAATATATATTTTTTATATGCGTGAAAACATGTATCATGTAGAATATGGTATGGAAATCTATCATTATTCGTTTACGGGGCTACACAAAAGAATTAGATTATAGTGCGGCAATGCATGAAAATTGATGAAAGTATAGTTCAGGTTGTGCCGTGTGTTATTATTATAGGATTATATTTATGTGCATCATGTGGTGTGTACATAACCTTCAGAAGATATACATGGCTGCCAATATTTAAGCCATAACAATCTTTTTTATTCTTAGTGAAATTGCTTTATTATTTTACCATGTCCAGTAAAGCTGCTCAGGAATTGAAATTAATTCCTAATAGCCATATGGTAACTAAAGTAGTTTTTTAATTAAATATTCATAGCTTAGTTATTTGTGTATTTACACGTTTTGAGGCTTCTGGAATACTGAAGTCGAATTTTGAACGCTTAGTCTTTGTCCGAGTCTCTTACAGTAAATTAAAAACAAATAATTTTAGGCGATTCAAATGTTGTATTTTGTAATTAGTACGTTTGTTACTGGAAAAGTTTAATGAAGATTGGTAAATTTCACGGAATGTTGCGTGGGAAAGTTGTATGGATAATTTCAAATGATCTTTTCAATTTTATAACAGATTTGAATTCTATATAAATGTAGGTAAAATAATAAAAAGGGGGTGGTAGAATTATTTGTCGAATTTGTAGAATTTGTAGATTATTTGTCGAATTATTTGTAGAAATAGGAGGGGGGGGGTGTAGAATTATTCACGCAGAATTATTTGTCAAATAAAGCTCTCACGAAGCCTAATTTGAATTGATATATCATAAGTTTAAGTAACAGTACTCGTTATCTTACTCATTAATTTCGAATCTGTATTTATATTATTAAATTTCAGAGTTAGAGAAAATCGTGTTTGTGACACATCATATTATTTTATTTCTCTTAAAGTGAAAGAAAAAAAAGTCATTAACTATTCATCTTGAATAGATACATGATGTAATCTAATGAAATGCATTATATTTGAATTTACTTATAAAATCATATTCGTTGATATTGAACAATGATTAATAAAAGGAAATTTAAAAATAACCGAATTATTTGTGCCCCAGTTGGCAATCATTCAAGGTCTTCTATTAATGAATTAATGCCAACTTTACATTGACATTTATTTTCGTACAGAAAAGAAAAGAATGGTAATAAATGGAGCATTACCTTAAAAATGAATTTATGGATTATAAAACAAAAGTTATGTTTTTGTAAAATGAATTTACATAACATTGTTGTTGTACATTTTTCTTTAATTTTCCAATTGGAAACTGAAATACCAGAATTTTCCAACAATACTTTTAGCTTGTATATACCCGTTAACGTGAATTATTTTTAACATGAACTGTTTCCACAATCTCCGTCAAAATGAAGATTAATTTAGTTATATGAAGATTAGTTACTGATAACATGAAATACTGATACGATGAACAAATTTTTTACCCCCTTCGTGGTTCACGTTAAGGCGGTTCGACTGTATTTCAAAACTATTTAAAAATTAAATAAAAACGAAAAATTAAGCATATCGCATGGATTTTTAACACTTTCCAATTATTCAGAGATTTCGCATCTTTTAACTTTCAATGCACTTTGCCTACGAGATTAAATGACAGACAGATAGATTAATTGAGTTCATAATCACTCTTCAACATTGCTGGAAAACCTTAAAAACCCTTAACACAAACAGAAATGCAAATCCTGCAAATTTCATCTGTAGTGCTTAATGTATCTGTATATTTTGGTGCAGCCCTGTACATCTTAGTGCAAGACATATAACTTTTTTTTTATAGAAAACACATTTTTAGCACATGAATAATAAATATCAATTTTCTATGATTTGTGCAGTACAAAGGTCAATAAATATGATTTGTCGATATACCCCTTATAAAACGTAATGGATTGGCATTCTTTTGGGTGACTCTGTAAACAAACCAGTTGCACTATTTATACTATATTAAATAAGGAATGCGCTATAATGAACTTCAATTACATATATAATTTTGATGACATTCTGAAAGTAGTTACGGACGCTAGAAGCGGACAGACAGAAAGACAATTAAATCAACGAACTGAAATCGTAATCACTTCTAAACATTGTTATAATTTAGTAAAAACAAAAAGTTAGTCGGAGCATTTTCCATTTACAGACCTTAATGTATCTGAATATTTTTTATGGCCCTGTAAATATTTATGATTATCACACTTTATCTTATAGAAAATATTTTTTGGTGTGTATATAAGTAATAAATATCAATTTCTTTATGATTTCTGCAAAATAAAGGTATTTAAATCGGGTTTATAGAAATACCTCTCATAGAACGCAATGCTAAGATTTTTTTCGAATATCTCTTTACAGAAGCCATTGATGGCGTTTTCTCTATTTTCAGTAGGGATCATCCTATAGTGAATTTAAATATTATTTGTCAGCTCCAAGGAATTCCATGTATATTTACAGAAGTTAGAGCGTGTACAGACGGACAGAGAAACCGAAGCCATAAACACTTTTCAACTTTGTTGAAAAATGTCTAAAAGTGTTCTTTATGAATTCAAACAGCAACAATACATTTTTTAAAATTATAAATAAGTAAACGAATTAATTTATAAAACATCAATAATTATAAGATTAAAAAAAAAACTTTTTATTTGTTTATATAAACTTTATATTTGTTTTAAATTTTCTGATGAATCATAGAGCTCTTATCAATGTGCATAAAATTTTTAAAATGATAATGACGTCAGTTTTTGTAAGATGCATAATTTAACTTTTTACAATTTTTTAACGTTCACGTTTAATTAAATGTATTTATTTTTATGTGAAAAGAAAATGAACTCGTATTTTTTTTTATTTATTTATTTATTTATTTATTTATTTTATTTTTTTTGGCAACAATTAAATTATAGCTAATATTTTAATGACTATTTTTATTGTTATTAGGAGCTTATTATTTTCATATTTTAATTAATTAAAAGAAAACTATTCGAAAATTCGAAAATCTGACTTCGAAATATTGTGTTGTCATCGGGTTCTGAGCTACTGTGAAACTTTCAAATGTCTAGCCAGTAGGGAAGTTAGTTAAAATTAGATTGCAAGATTTGTACCAGACAAACAAACAAACACACAAACACACACAGATACGAACAAGGATAGAAGTTGATAAAAACATGGTAATAAAAAATATATTCCGTTGAAAATTTTTAATTTTAATTTTTTTTTTTTTATTATCAGCTTAAAAATTCCAATTCTTTATTTGTAGAATCTGAAATCGCGCATTTTAAAATTTGGTAATTGAATTAATTATAATTCACCACGTATTTAGTAATTTGATCATCTATTTAATAATTTAATCGCCTATTTAATAATTTGATTTAAAAATATGATTTGGTAATACATTGTACCATTAAAAAAAATCTGAAATTACTAGATTATACTTACCGAACATTAAGTAATGAACAGTTGTAGATATATAAGTTAAAGTAAGAGAAGTTATTGAATAAACAAAACAGAAAATTATAATAGGGTGTTTGTGTATTTTTCTCCATATAGTTCGTTGTTTAATATAATGCTGTTGGACTTAATGTTGTTGGACTAAATAGTTTGAGTTCATACATAGATCATAATGTTACACAATTTTTCGTTGAACCGCTGTAAAATTCCATTGGTGAAAAATTCACCAAACTCTATACAGTCCGTACAACAGTAACCTATAACATGTATATAAAACTTCAGTAAAATCGGATAAGGCATTTAAACGCTATTGCACATTAAATAATTCGAACTCAAGACAAAATATTAAATAATATTTCATTGTTTCCCTGTAAATACACTATAAGAGTTAGAATCACGAAAATCTATATAGTTTATGCGACGATGACATATAACTTGTGTATAAATTTTTAGCTGAATATAATGAGGCATTTAGACGCTATTGCACTTTAAAAATAATAGGATCCATTGACAATAATAATAAAGAATTTTTCTTTAGAAAGACTATAAGTTCTAGATCCCCCACAAATAATAGGGTTTGCGACACTATAACATACATACAAACTTTCATCTCATCCAACCAAAGTGTTTAGACGCTATCATGTTCACTCACATACATGCGCATGCATTCATACACACACACATAGATACATAAATACACACACATAC
Organism: Salticus scenicus; assembly: GCA_963930645.1. Classification (NCBI taxonomy): domain Eukaryota; kingdom Metazoa; phylum Arthropoda; class Arachnida; order Araneae; family Salticidae; genus Salticus; species Salticus scenicus. The sequence continues at coordinate 136,044,031 of OZ005662.1, read as the reverse complement.
ATACATACATCACCATATAAATTGCAAAAATGAATTCAGGGCACTTCAAAACGTGTAGAAACACTAAAATCTCAAATTCGGATTTTTTTTTATGATTACAATACTGTCCTTACATATGTATGCTCGGAAAGTAAAAATTAGCATAAAAATCGTCGTCGCAGATCCACTCCTTTTAAAACACTGTATACATTTAAATGCAGATAATACGTTTAAAAAACCAGAGTGAAAAACTGAACTTCAATATTTACTTTGTTTATAGAAATTTCGCCCATAGACGTAATGTATTTGAATTCTCTTGAATTTTCACTGTACAGGAAAAAATTACTTGATCTCAATGAAAAGTTTAGTGTAGAATCTCTATATGATGCAGATTTTAAATACCGAAATTGGACTTCATTCTACTACTTGTTCTTGAGATATGCTGATGACAGTTACACTGACTCATAGACCAAACACTTCGCTACAAATACAACACAAAGCAAATATACTTTTCGGATTCAGGAGACATCAAAACGTGTAACATAAACTCAATTTCGAGAATTTAACTTAAAAACAATACTCTCTTAACCATTTTCTCATCTCAGTTTTTCTGCGCTTTATAAACGTTTCATATAAAACATATATATATATATATATATATATATATATATATATATTTTTTTTTAACACAAAATGCAAGAAATTATCGTTTAGTAATCCCCCCCCCCCCCCTTTTTTTCCCCGTATAATATTTGTCATATATAGATTAAGTTTTCAAAAATCAATAATTGTTATGCGTAAAATTATAGTTAATTATTTGGATAGTAGGTTGTATATATCTATCTATCTCTATATATATGAGGGTTGGTCCAGAAATAAGGTTACCAAAGAGCTCCAGCCGCACGGGAAGGTGCGAGGCGAAATCTGGTAACTGTACGCGACTGTTCCCCCATCCTCAATTCCGTCCGGCTGCGCCGCTGTCTTGGCTCTGCAGCCGTCCGAGATGGAGGTGCCCATTGATGATCCCGCCAAGTGCGAGATTCGTTCCGTAATTAGTTTTTGCGCGCCAAAGGGATTCCACCCATGGATATTCATCATCAGTTAACAGAGGTGTATGGCGGCAAGTGTATGTCCATTCAACACGTCCGAATGTGGTGCAGAAAGTTTAATGCCGGTCGGAATGACGTCAACGATGAAGAACGGAGTGGAAGACCGTCAGTTTCGGACACGATTGTCGAGATAGTCTAACCGAAGTGCTTCAAAATTGGAGGATCACCGTCCGTGAACTTGTGCTCGTGTTCCTGGGAGTTCTTACGGTACAGATGGAAAGAGCTTTCACTGAACAATTGGGGTATCACGCTTCCTCAACGGGTTGGCGGCGGAGTTCTACGACATTGGGATACAGAAATTGGAGTACCGTCTACAAATACGCGTAGAAAAAGATGGTGATTATGCAGAAAAAAAAAGCAAAATGTCTTATTTTCAAATATGTACATTGTTATGAGAACAAACAATGTTGTCCATTTGTAAAATTGATGGGAACCTTATTTCTGGATCAACCCTCGTATATATATATATATATATATATGTAAGCTTTCAAATTCTTAGAGTTTTTCAATAAATAATGTTTATTAAATTGGTTATTTTTTAATTCGCGTACATTGGTTTCTTTAGCTATTATCGAAAATATGACTTTTATCTGTCAGAAGGCTTATTATCTCTATTATTTAACCTATAATAACTTCAAAAGCGTATTTAACGTAAGCATGAAGTAATTTATCGCGATTTTTTGTGTTAAACAAAACGAATTATTAAAATATTATGTTAATCACAATACGAAGCCTTTAAACAACCCAAAAGAAAGTTATACTCATTGTTCTTCAAATTTTATTTTTAAACTGTTATTTACAGAATAATTTCCATGTAACCAACAGTTAAAATTTTTCATTGCCTAATAAAAGTTGCGGTTAGCGCACGGAAGAATTTTATGATAAAATTTTACAGCTTAGTCTTAAAGTTTTACGACAATTTATACCTGTTTTTGCCTTCATTTTAATACTAAAATCTAACAAAAAAATGTCCTGCGAAATAATTTATATAATGCCTCCTATACTTTCTTTTTTCCAATTACAATCCTTAGTTTAAAGTAAAAGAAATAAAGACGATTTATTTTCCTTTTAGAGCATCATAAACAGGGAAATATATAAAACTAAGAAATTTTATAAACAAGCGTTCATTTGTAAATTATTAATTTCAAACTTTTTGAGGAAAGACAAACTAATATTGTTTTTAGATAAAATTTGTGGTAACACTATATATGGAAATTTTTTCATGTTGCTTTTAAGATGTACTGATACATTTTTCTGGAATTTACTGAATTAAGGAATGTTTACGATAAAACTTTTATTTTTCAGTTCTGAGTACAATTAATATTTTATATCGTTGCGTAATTTCTCATGTTAATAATGCAGACCTGGAACCAAAAATCTGTTTAGAAACCAATAGCTGACATTGATAGGTTTTTGAACACTGATTTCGGGAAAAATACTCAAAAAAATCCCAGATGTATTAGTTTTGTGTTGCTTTAGAAACTATTATATTGAAACTCTTTTTTAACAAAAGACAAACTAACAGTGTTTTTACATAAAATTTGTGGTAACACTATATATGGAATTTTTTTCATGTTGCTTTTGTGATGTGCTGATACATTTTCTGGAATTTACTGAATTAAGGAATGTTTACGTTAAAACTTTTATTTTTCAGTTCTGAGTACAGTTATTATTTTATATCATTGCGTAATTTCTCATGTTTATAATGCAGACTTGCAACCAAAAAGGTGTTTAGAAATCAATAGCTGACACTAATAGGTTTTTGGACACTGATTTCAGGAAAAATAGCAAAAAAATCCCAGATGTATCGGTTTTCGTGTTGATTTGAAAATTATTATATTGAAAGGGTTTTTTGACAAAAGACAAACTAATGCTGTTTTTACATAAAATTTGTGGTAACACTAATTATGGAAATTCTTTTCATGCTGTTTTTTGATGTGCTGATACCAAGGTGCCGCGTTAAGGAATGCTTACGATAAAACTTTTATTTTTCAGTTCTGAGTACAATTATTATTTTACATTGTTGCGTAATTTCTTATGTTAATAATGCAGACCTGCAAACAAAAAGATGTTTAGAAACCAATAGCTCATACTGATAGATTTTTGGACACTGATTTCGGAAGAATTAGTAAAAAAAAATCCCAAATGTATTGGTTTTTGGGTTGCTTTGGAAATTATTATATTCAAACTTTTTTGACAAAAGACAAACTAATACTGTTTTTACATAAAATTTGTGGTAACACTATAAATGGAAATTTTTTCATACTGCTTTTGTGATGTGCTGGTACATTTTTCTAAAATTTACTGATTTAAGAAATGTTTACGACAAAATTTTTATTTTTCAGTTCTGAGTACAATTATTATTTTATACCGTTGCGTAATTTCTCGTGTTAAAAACACATGTCTGCAACCAAAGATGTAATTAGAAACCAAAATCTCATACTGATAGATTTTTAGACACTGATTTCAGAAAAAATAGTCAAAAAAAAAAAAAAAAAAAAAAAAAAATCCCAGATGTATCAGTTTTTGTGTTGCTTTAGAAATTATTATATTGAAACTCTTTTTGACAAAAGACAAACCAATGCTGTTTTTACATAAAATTTGTGGTAACATTATTTTTGGAATTTTATTCATATTGCTTTTGTGATATGCTGATACATTTTTCTGAAATTTACTGATTTAAAGAATGTTTACGATAAAACTAATATTTTTCAGCTCTGAGTACAATTATTATTTCGCATGTTAATAATGCAGACCTGGAACCAAAAATGTGTTTAGAAACCAATAGCTGACACTGATAGGTTTTTGGACACTGATTTCAGGAAAAATAGTAAAAAAAAAAAAAAAAATCCCCGATATATCAGTTTATGTGTTGCTTTAGAAATTATTATATTTAAACTTTTTTTTGACAAAAGACAAACTAGTACTGTTTTTACAAAAAAATTGTGGTAACACTATTTATGGAATTTTTTTTTTTTTTTTTCATATTGCTTTTGTGATGTGCTGATACATTTTTCTGAAATTTACTGATTTAAGGAATGTTACGATAAAACTTTACAATTATTATTTTATATTGTTGCGTAATTTCTCATGTTAATAATAATACAGACCTGCAACGAAAAAGGCGTTTAGAAACCAATAGCTGATAGGTTTTTGGACACTGATTTTAGGAATAGTAGTCAAAAAAAAAAAAAAAAATCCCAGATGTATCAATTTATGTGTTGCTTTAGAAATTATTATATTGAAACTTTTTTTGATAAAAGACGAACTAGTACTGTTTTTACAAAAAATTTGTGGTAACACTATTTTGGGAATTTTTTTTCATATTGCTTTTGTGATGTGCTGATACATTTTTCTGAAATTTACTGATTTAAGAAACGTTTACGATAAAACTTTTATTTTTCAGTTCTGAGTACAATTATTATTTTATATTGTTGCGTAATTTCTCGTGTTAAAAACACAGGTCTGCAACGAAAAATGTATTTAGAAACCAGTAGTTCATACTAATAGATTTTTGGGTACTAATTTCAGAAAAAAATAGTCAAAAAATGCCCAGACGTACCAGTTAAAAAATAAACAAATAAAGAGAGAGAGAAAGAGATAACGTAGATACCAAGATAAATGGAACGTCAATATGGTAACGAAGTACTTGTTGGATGATACACAGAGACGTCCCCTGTACTGCCTATGATAGACTAAGGGCCAATAGAAACTCTCAGGGCAAAAGGAAAAGAAAGTATTAAGCATATATGAATTCAGAATGTATTAAACAAAAGTAGCTATTAACTGTTGTAATTAATATAATTACTATTTAATATAAAATCAATATATATTTAGCAAATTTCATTTCCAATTGTTTCATATATTAATTAATTGGTAAATGAAATACTTAAAACATTTTCAAAAGACCTTCTTTTCCCCCAGACTAAGTAAAATAGAATTTGTTGACTGAAAAATTCTTAAGTGATTAAGAAAAAGGAATATTTAAAGTTAGCACACAAAATAAAATAAAAATCTAGTACCACACTGCAAACGTTTTTTCATGACTCAAATTTGGCAGGCCTGTGTAATTGAATTTGTGAAATATCAAGTATAAAAATTTTAGTTTTAATTACTCGATTTTCTATTTAATTTGAAAAGATTATCAATAAAAGAAAATAGAGTCTTTCGACGTTATTTTCCTGCTTCCATTGATATACTACTATTTTCGGAATTTGGGTTTAGCTGTCCTAAAAGAAAAAAAAAACAATAGCCTGGTAACAAAACATTTAGAAAATGAAATAATCTGCAACAGCATAAATAATTTATATTGCACAATTACAAATAATACTTAAAATAAAATTATTTTATGCCGATAACACACCCAATTTGTCAGCAAACCTGCAGTACACAAATCAAACGTACAAATGTCTTAACTCAATATTTTAAAAACGTTCATGCTGTTCAAAATTCAGCAGCATGTATGTATGTTGCAGAAAAATTATTAAATTACTCTACATTTTATTCATGTAAAAGTTACAATTACTAAATAATTAACTTTTAATTATTTCTAATAGCTAAATTATTCTGAATATTTCTATTTCTGTTCTTTTGAACAGAAGTAAAGGAATAATGTAATTAAAATGAATATAAAATGAATTATATGAGTATGTGAGTAATTACTTAAACATAAGAAAAAAACCAACTCAAAAAGCTTCAAAATGAAATTTTTAAGAAATCTTATTGCATTTTTATCATTTTCCGAACACTATAGTGAGGAAAGTAATCGTAAAGTATTAAAATTGTAATCGCAAAGTATTAAAAATCCGAATTTGAGATTTTGATGTTTCTATACGTTTCGAGGTCCCTAAGTTCGTTTTCACTATTTTTACGATGATGTATGTATGTGTGTGTGTATGTGTGTGTGTGTATGTGTGTGTGTATGTATGTGTGTATGTCTGTGAGTGCACACGCTAAAGTCTAAAAGCTTTGTTTAAATAAGCTGAAAGGTGGTACGTAAGATGAACATTTAGCTTAAAACGTACATTATTTACCATATCTCTATTAGGAATTTATTTCAATTCCCGAACAGTTTTCCTGGAAATGGTAAAATGTTATTAGTAAAGCACATCCACTAACAACAAATAACTACTATGTTGTGGTTACCACACGACTTTCTTCTATATGTTCCTATACAAATTCACTCAGTAAACATAATTTATTAAAATTATTACTTAAAAAAAATATCCTCCATGATAATGCACACAGTTTCCATGTTAGAGAAGTAGTATAACACTAGACATTCAAAAAAAAGTTGAATTTATTCTCAATATTACATTTAAAAAAATTAAGAATAATGATTTTTATTTTTATTTATTTATTTTTTGTTGTTAAAAATGAAAAAAAAATCGATAACTTTATTTTAAATTATCGCAGATCGATGGTTCAACCATTCGTGATAAAGGTATTGGCGTGCTCCTTTATACGATACCCATCATTAAAATTTACTCCCCTCGAGGGGGACACCCCCCCCCAACAAAGGGCGGCGAGGCTCCTACATACAAAAAATTACTTTCCCAGTTGACTATCTCTATTACACAAAATATATATTCGTTTCATTTGGTTTAGTGCAGTCTATAGAGGTTAAACTCTACTTACCTGCAATTTCCCTCATTGAGGTAATGTATTTGAATACTTTTGAGTGTCCCTGTACACGAACAATTTACTTCATCTCAACGAAAAGCTTAGTATAGCATCCCTATGTGATACACATTTAGAATACCGAGTTTGGAATTTCTGCTACGATTTGTTCTTGAGATATGCTGATAACAGGCACACAGACACACAGACCATTCGCTGAAAACATGATTTAGTATTCAGGGAACCTCAGAACATGTAAATATAACAAAAACTCACGTTCGAAAATTTGACCCTAAAACAATACTTTCTCGACCCTATGGGTAAGAGAAAGTAAAAAATCGAATTAAGTTTCTTGATATTTTTAACAAATGCCTTGTTCTTTATATTTTTGTTTTATATTCTCTGATACTTATTATTCATTAAAATTTACTGCTTTTAATTTTTAAAAAAATATTAAAATTTTCATTTGTGATCATATCTGCATAATTGTAAAAAATTATCCTTTTCCAATTTTTACATTGGGTGCAACATGCACCCTAATTCTCAACAGGATTTTTTTTTTTTTTGTGTAAAACGATAAAATCAAAACAAAATTCAAATGACAATCGATAACTGCTTAATACGTATTTGATAATTTAATCGGTGAAAAATCAGCAAGGTCTTCCTGTTAAAATTTTAAAAGTTTTAGATATCTGTAATATATATATATATATATATATATAGTCGGCATCAAAATTATACAAGCACTAGCAATAATTCGTATTTAAAATATTGCACCTAATACTGTTTTGTTAGGTAATTTTTTGTCGAGTCATGATCTTACTCTTATACTATTTATAAAAAAGTAAGTTAATCGTAAGAATTACAGATTAAACTAAAAAGGTATATGAAAAATATGGATGTGTGCTCCAATTATTTTGCTGCTGACCATATATATCTGATTAAACAGGTATCTTAGTCCAATAATAAGTTATTCAAACGACTTAAAATGTAGCACAAATATTTGTGAGCCACTGTATTGTTTTTGGTGTATATCGTAATTATGTCTGTGTTCAGAGTCACAAAAAAGCATTTCGATACATTACTCTCAATGCACAACATTTCTTTTGATTTAATTTTAACAACATTCACTGAATTCAACATAACAAAATCTCTGCGCAGCACTAGTGCGCCGTAAAACCCAACCAACCAACATAACAAAATCAACATTAATCATCCAAATGTCTAAAACCATTAATCATCCAAATGTCTAATGTTTTTGTAGAAAATAATGTGCATGAAACTGATAATTAGCTTACAAACCTATACAAACGAATTCCAATACATTATTTATTGTTTATAGTAACAACTACGTGTCTGCTTTCAGAAGAATTACAGCCATAGTGAATTAAAAAAAGTAAATATGGGTTTATCCTCTCCACCATCTGTTGAAACTCAAGCGGTTGATTCCCTATTATACTATGGGTATAGGTAATAGCAGGAGACTTGGCGTTGGAATATTAAAACAGGAATAAACTACTACGTCAGAAACGCCAAAGAAAAATTATTGAGGTGCATACAGCTGTTTCGGTAGCCTAAAGCGTACCGTCATCAGTGCAAAAAAATAATTCTGAATCTGGAGAAGTACTCGTATATATAGAAGAGGGACCGGATTTAGTTCAACCAATAGGATTACGGAAGAGGTGGGGAGAGTGGCCAATAGGAATTAAGGAATGTGTAGCTGTGTAAACAGTAGAAAATTTAAGGAAATGTGGACTGAATGTAAAATTTCCAACAATCAGACAAATAGGGAACAGCGAAATCACAATTTACAAGGTTTTTAAAATTTTTATAAATATGAAAAGCTTCAAAGAAATCGAGTTCATGAATGGATTTAGGTCTGCAAATTATTTTAGCTGAATTAAATTTAAAATTATGATTTTCCTCCCAGCAATGTTTAGAAATAGCCGATTTATTGGTTTCTTGTTTGCGGACGTAATTCATATGTTCTTTTAGACGAAATTTAAGACTGCGTTTAGTTTGGCCAATATATGATAAACCACACTGACAGGATATACTATAAATGCCCCAAGAATTATGCATATCAATAGGATCTTTTAACTGAGAAAAGGTGAGTTTATTGGAAGGCGAAAATATTATTTTAAAATCATATTGTTTGAGAATTTTAGCTATGGTTTGACTGGTTTTAGAAAAATAGGGTAAAACAATACTGATATTAGAAGTGACTGATTTAGTAGACGAAATACGAGGGAGTTGTAATTTTTGGATAGCTTTGTCTATAATGGAAGGGTCATAACCTCTGTCAATTGCGATGGCTTTCAGGTATTTAATTTCAGATTTCAATAAAATAGGATTTGAACAAATATTAAGGGCACGGTTTACAAAAGTATAGAAAGCAGCCATTTTTTGGTTAGGTGGGTGACATGAACGCGCATGGGGAGGAAGGGAGACTGCAAAATTTTTACGATAGACAGTGGTTGAAAATCCATTTACAGTGCGAGAGACGAGGGTGTCAAGAAATGGAAGAGAGCCATTATTTTCTATTTCATATGTAAACTGGATATTACTGTCAATTGAATTTAAGGTTTCTAAGACATGGTCAATATTGTGAAGAGATATGTCAATAAGCGTGAAGGTGTCGTCAACATAACGGGTCCAAAAAGGAAAAGATATTTTCTTAAAAAGCTTGCTTTCGAAATAGTGCATGTAAATGTCTGCGAGAATTGGGGAGAGAGGGGAACCCATGGCTAAACCTTCAGACTGACGATAAAATTTATTTTGGAAAGAAAAAGTGGTTTGTGATAAACAAATGCGGGTAAGAGAAATTAATTCTTGTATTTCAAAAGAGGTGAAATGAAACTCTTTTAATCTATTTTCGAGACAACAGAGGGCGCCACTTATTGGAACATTAGTGAAAAGAGATTTTACATCAAAAGAAACCATAGTGAGATTAGTATGAGGGCAATTTTGAATATTTTTTGCAAAATTTATGGAATTCTTAACAGTATAACTATTAGCAGCAAGAAGTGGAGCAAAAATTGTGGTGAGAAATTTAGCTAGATTATAGGAAGCAGTACCGATATTAGAGACTATTGGACGAAATGGAATATTGGGTTTGTGAACTTTTGGTAAAGCATAAAATCTGGCACAATTAGCAATAGAAGGGATAAGATGGGATTTAGTCGAGTTCAATAATAAGGGGCAAGATTTTATAGCAGATTTAATTTTATTTAATTCTTGAGGAGAGGGGTCACGGGGCAGAGGAATGTATGGGCCATCATTAATTAGTTCCGTAACACTTTCGATGTATTGTTTTTTATCCAATATAACAATCTGACCACCTTTATCAGCTTTAGTAATGATGATATTTTCATTAGATTTTAATTCCTTCAAGGCGTTTTTTTCTGCAGGGCTGAGATTTGATTTAAAATTTTTAGAGTTGAAATTGGCATTATTAAGGATTAAATGACGAAGATTTTCTTTCTGTTGGTCAGTCAGTCGAGAATTTTTGAAAGCTTTTTCAACCGGTGCAATTAACTGAGGAAAAGAAGGAGGTTTAGAAATGGCAAAATTTGAATTGAGTTTGAGAACAGAATATTGACTATTGGAAATATCAGTACTGGAAAGATTAACGATTGCATTTTTATTGACAACAGGTCACCTGGTCTGAGAAGCCTTATATGAGGGGGAGATTAGGTCAGTAATATTTTGAGCCATTTTCTTGTTTTCAAAATGTGCAAATTAGTTAATCGTTTCTACCGTCTACGTACTAAAAAGTTTCGTGCCCTCAACCGTCTGAAATTTCTTTTACAATGCAAGAGACACCGCATTATCCCTAAATTCATTCAACTGAAATGCAATATTTCTGGTTCCAGTTTTGTAAACAAAGCAGTACTCAGGTCTCATTTTAATATTCTCCGTGCAGTTATTAAGGAAACTCGTACCAACATCGCCAAAATTGAAAAAGATTTATTGTTTCTCCACTTAAAGTTAGCTTTTGAACGTCCTAATTTTATGTTGATTGATCACAATTCCTGGATTCATTGTGACAACCGTTCTCGTAAACACTCAATTAAATTACATGATAAATTCACTCGACTTCGTAATTCACAGAGTGCTATTCATTCGAACGACTTACCTGTTGTCAATAAAAATGCAATCGTTAATCTTTCCAGTACTGATATTTCCAATAGTCAATATTCTGTTCTCAAACTCAATTCAAATTTTGCCATTTCTAAACCTCTTTCTTTTCCTCAGTTAATTGCACCGGTTGAAAAAGCTTTCAAAAATTCTCGACTGACTGACCAACAGAAAGAAAATCTTCGTCATTTAATCCTTAATAATGCCAATTTCAACTCTAAAAATTTTAAATCAAATCTCAGCCCTGCAGAAAAAAACGCCTTGTAGGAATTAAAATCTAATGAAAATATCATCATTACTAAAGCTGATAAAGGTGGTCAGATTGTTATATTGGATAAAAAACAATACATCGAAAGTGTTACGGAACTAATTAATGATGGCGCATACATTCCTCTGCCCCGTGACCCCTCTCCTCAAGAATTAAATAAAATTAAATCTGCTATAAAATCTTGCCCCTTATTATTGAACTCGACTAAATCCCATCTTATCCCTTCTATTGCTAATTATGCCAGATTTTATGCTTTACCAAAAGTTCACAAACCCAATATTCCATTTCGTCCAATAGTCTCTAATATCGGTACTGCTTCCTATAATCTAGCTAAATTTCTCACCACAATTTTTGCTCCACTTCTTGCTGCTAATAGTTATACTGTTAAGAATTCCATAAATTTTGCAAAAAATATTCAAAATTGCCCTCATACTAATCTCACTATGGTTTCTTTTGATGTAAAATCTCTTTTCACTAATGTTCCAATAAGTGGCGCCCTCTGTTGTCTCGAAAATAGATTAAAAGAGTTTCATTTCACCTCTTTTGAAATACAAGAATTAATTTCTCTTACCCGCATTTGTTTATCACAAACCACTTTTTCTTTCCAAAATAAATTTTATCGTCAGTCTGAAGGTTTAGCCATGGGTTCCCCTCTCTCCCCAATTCTCGCAGACATTTACATGCACTATTTCGAAAGCAAGCTTTTTAAGAAAATATCTTTTCCTTTTTGGACCCGTTATGTTGACGACACCTTCACGCTTATTGACATATCTCTTCACAATATTGACCATGTCTTAGAAACCTTAAATTCAATTGACAGTAATATCCAGTTTACATATGAAATAGAAAATAATGGCTCTCTTCCATTTCTTGACACCCTCGTCTCTCGCACTGTAAATGGATTTTCAACCACTGTCTATCGTAAAAATTTTGCAGTCTCCCTTCCTCCCCATGCGCGTTCATGTCACCCACCTAACCAAAAAATGGCTGCTTTCTATACTTTTGTAAACCGTGCCCTTAATATTTGTTCAAATCCTATTTTATTGAAATCTGAAATTAAATACCTGAAAGCCATCGCAATTGACAGAGGTTATGACCCTTCCATTATAGACAAAGCTATCCAAAAATTACAACTCCCTCGTATTTCGTCTACTAAATCAGTCACTTCTAATATCAGTATTGTTTTACCCTATTTTTCTAAAACCAGTCAAACCATAGCTAAAATTCTCAAACAATATGATTTTAAAATAATATTTTCGCCTTCCAATAAACTCACCTTTTCTCAGTTGAAAGATCCTATTGATATGCATAATTCTTGGGGCATTTATAGTATATCCTGTCAGTGTGGTTTATCATATATTGGCCAAACTAAACGCAGTCTTAAATTTCGTCTAAAAGAACATATGAATTACGTCCGCAAACAAGAAACCAATAAATCGGCTATTTCTAAACATTGCTGGGAGGAAAATCATAATTTTAAATTTAATTCAGCTAAAATAATTTGCAGACCTAAATCCATTCATGAACTCGATTTCTTTGAAGCTTTTCATATTTATAAAAATTTTAAAAACCTTGTAAATTGTGATTTCGCTGTTCCCTATTTGTCTGATTGTTGGAAATTTTACATTCAGTCCAGATTTCCTTAAATTTTTTACTGTTTACACAGCTACACATTCCTTAATTCCTATTGGCCACTCTCCCCACCTCTTCCGTAATCCTATTGGTTGAACTAAATCCGGTCCCTCTTCTATATATACGAGTACTTCTCCAGATTCAGAATTATTTTTTTGCACTGATGACGGTACGCTTTAGGCTACCGAAACAGCTGTATGCACCTCAATAATTTTTCTTTGGCGTTTCTGACGTAGTAGTTTATTCCTGTTTTAATATGGGTATAGGGTACTTAAGAAATTTTCAAAAATTTTGACCTCAGTTTTTTCCACATGTTTATAGGTATAAGGAATTCGAAAATAACATATTTAACATGGTGTCCTACTGTTGGGTGTAAGTTTGTTAGTGTATTAGTTTGTATATCTTTGTGCACAATATTTCAAGAACGAATAGTCGCAGAGAGGTCGGGCCCGTTTTAAAATATTACTTAAATTTTAAGAATTTCGTAAGATATTCGAAATTTAAGATTTTCTTAATATAGCGGAATACAGTAATATTTTGTATAAATTCGCATTATGGGGATCGTTGTATTTGAAATATGATAAGATTTCCTAAAATCTAAACTACGAAACTGACCCTAATATACTAAATTTATAAATTAGGTTAAGCTAAATTTATATAACGGAACGGTGGGTAACATATTTGGTGAGGCATCTCAATCCGTCAACCTGTCGAGTGATCATCAAATTCAATCCTCTTAGCAAACATGAATACAGTATGTCTTGTACTAGAAAATTATGAAGCATATGTATGATGGGGAAGTGAGCAGAGTTCACCTATGCGAACAATTTTTCTTTCATATCTGCATGCATGTTTGTGTGTGCCTTGATAGTAATCCCGAAAATCCTCCAGTTAACTCCAAATTAGGGGATCACAGAAAGTAATACATTCAGTAAAATTATCTTTAATTATAAACTATGCTTTCGTTAACCGCCAGTTGAACAAAGAAAAAAATTGCTATATAAAATAGGAATCCTCAAAAACAGAATGCTGTCTGTATCGAAAAGTACGAAATTAATCTAATACTTCTCAGATATTCAAAGGTATTATCACGAGTTTAAGAGCAGTGGTCGTCTTCTTAAAATGAAAAGTAAAGAGACTTGACATGACATCCAATGACATTTTTTTTTCCATTCAGGATTGGGAAAAGACACAGTTTAAGTGACTTCCTCAAATTTATGTAAACTTAAACAAGGGAATTCTGCTGCTGCATAATCTGTTACTAATGGCACTTTATAAAGGAATTTACATATTGCCTTGAAATTATGTATATGCGTGTAACTAAAGGAAGTTATGTGGAAATCTTGTAAAAAAAAATAGACTTCCATATTGCACCTTTGTATTCACGTATTACTTATCCTTCTATGTTGTTTATTTACAAAAATATAGCATTTTGATATTAGAGGATTCATTTTGAATAACCCTGTATTAAACTTATGTAAACTATACTTTTAGAGCAATGTTATTATCTATTCCGATAAAGAAGTTTATGTTGAAATATTGAATTAAAAAATCACTTTAATTCTTTTTTTTTTTTTTCTGTGGGTTTTTGGTTAACTTTATATGTTCGTATGTTTAGATACAATGATACACTTAGGAATATATATATATATACCGCCTTCATATAGAATGAATAAATGGTCATTTTATAAATCCCTTAACTAGAAATATAGATTTCCGAGCTATGCGCATAAGGCACACCAATAAACTGAATAGACGAAATGATCGAGAATTTCTAGTCTACACATTTCTAGAGGGTGAAACAATATTCTGAATATTCTGAATCTTTTGTATGGCGAGAAATTCACGCTTGATTATCTAGAATTCTGTCATAAACCAAGATTATAGTTGCTGAAACCCGCCTGTTGTGTTCGCATTTATTTGGAGATATTTTGAAATAGGTTTGACCTCGATAATATAGATAAACACTCTAGAATTCTAATAGGGGTTTCTAGAACTCGCTTTGAAAGTGGACTAAAATTTATTAGGATAATATGGAATTATTTTTTCTAGAGCCACAATTTAGATTCTAGATGTCAGTTAAAGAATTTTTTCTCAGTGTGACAAGAAAACAATTGCGTTCATGCAGTGACATACACTTATTTCTAGATAATTGTATATATGTTGATTACAGGCTCAAATAAACATTTTCAAAAGAATCCGTTTCAGCGCTCTTTTTTAAAGCCTTACAGTAGTGCATACTCATTTCAGTAATTCCGTTAATGGTCAATTATAATAATTAAAACAAATTTCTTAAGAGATAATTACAAAAGACAAATTTGAGACGACATATTTTTATTACAGTTTGTTTCCAAAGTTTCATGGATATGTCAATTTTTTCTAGAAGTGTATATACTGTTATGTAAAAAAACGTAATTAGACAATGAAAAATACTCAATGAGTGTATTTTTAGAATTTTTTTCTTAATGGGAAGTCTTTTTATTTCTTCTAAAATTAATTTATAAAAACTGGTGATAATTTGTATATGCCAACATTTTCCCGTATTCTTCAACACTCATAAAAATACACAATTAAAGACGTTAAAAATATTGTTTTATGAAGAATTTTTAATTTCTTTTTGTTTTCTGGTTAAGTAGGCAAAACAGAATATTTTTTCTCATTTTATTAAGACACAAAAGCATCATTTTTAATGATAATTCATTATATTGGTTTTCTTTTACTAAATATTTTCCGTTAAAGTGTATAAAAATATCCCCTTTCCTTTTGTTCTCTTTCTATTTGTTGTCTTTCATGCGTTAAAGTAAATTATTTAATATTTTCGCTTCAGTGCAAATTTTCTGAACGTCTGAGTAAATATGATAAACGAACCATTTAAGTAATGAGTGGAATAACTTATTTTAAAGGTTAAATCAATTACCTAGAAAGTAGATAATTACAAAGAAAAATCAAATTTAATTTGTCTAGTAATTTTTAAAGTGTTACGTGATCAGAAAATATGCTGTTTAATGAAGTTCGCCAAAAATATAACCCTCAATTTTTTTAGATAAATGAGAAATATTATGTTAAGGAATGTTTAACACATTTTTAACTAAATAACTTTTAAAGAAAACGTTAGGTAAAATAATTCTTCTCAAAAGGTTTTTAAATAGTAATTTTATTTTAAGTGATTGCGCTGGCTTTAAAAGCTAAAATGAAGCGTATTTTCTCTTTTTTTTTTTTTTTTTTTTTTTTTATTCAATAAATAATATGTTTTCTTCAAAAATTTTGGGCAGATAAAACAACAATATTAAAGAAATATTTCATTTTTTTTAAATTGCATGATTTTTTATTTTTTAATTCATCTGGTGGGTTCTTTTTCAGGCGACCCTTTAGAAAAGCGATGGGCACGATTTCCCAAAAACTAATGTATCTATCATATTGGAACTGTGCGCGCTGCTTCAAAATAGAATTGACAAGTAATTAAACAGTGTTTTTTTTTTTTTTTTTTTTTTTTGGTTTTTTTAACTTTGAATTTCTGGCAGAGTTATTAGCAAAAACTTTACAATTTTCGGTACAGTTTACACACATAGCCTTTCAAAATTGGATGTAATCGGGAAAAGAAAAATCCTTCACTCAAACATTCCGTTTTTGAAACACATAAAAATATTCTATTAATGAACATTTAATATATAATTTATCTAAGCCACTTTAAAAGAAAATATTAGATAATTGTAATTTTTCTTATAAGAGTTGGGAAAATATTGGTTTAGATCAGGGGATGCTAACACGCGGCCCATGAGAAGACTAACGATATTTAAAGTTTGATAACTTTTGTTAACACATAAAAATCATAAAACAAAATTATAAAAACATTAAACATTATAAAACAAAAATTAAAGTGACAAAAAAAAAAGTTGAAATTTAAAGGAAAAGGAAGAAAAAAATTGTAAAAAGCGCTTTAAAACACGTAGATATAAAACATATTTAATTAAAAAAACTTATTTACAATTGAAACACATTGGTTGAAAATTTTGGTTGGGATTATTAGCTAGTACTGCGCAATGGGTAATTAGCTATATTCTGGGATGGGCCCCTAAGGATGGTGCGGAGACAGGCCATCAGAATTTTGATCCTCCACGGAGGGGATGGCGCCCCCGCTTCAGTGACCCCCAGAGGTATAATTTGGATGGGAACATGGAGGATATTGCGGCCACGACGGATTTTAGGTGCACCAGCCAACATTAGTGTACACGACGAGATGGCGAGTCATACTCGCAATTTAGAATGTAAAATACATGGGAAAAAAGCTAAAAAACCATAGAAAAGTCCATAGAAACACGGGAAAAAAGAGTCAGAAGTCCATAGAAAAAAGCATGGGACGAAAACAAAAAAAAATTCACAATGTTAAGTGTGAAAAAAAAGGGGGGGCTGACACCAGAAGGAATTAAAGGACAAAATTGACTAGAAAAAGACACTGAGGAGCGGGAGGGTAGGGCTGGGGCATTAGACATTTATATCGAGAGTTAATACGACTCGCATAGTATAAGATATATATTCGCCTATATATATATATATATATATATATATCGTCAAGGAAAAGAATCCAAAAATGCATAGAAACACGTGAAAAAAAAAAAAAAGTCAAAATTCCATAGAAAAAAACTAGGGGCGAAAACAAAAAACTCACAATGTCAACTGTGAAAAAAAAAAAATAATAATAATTAAAAAAAAAAAAAAAAACGCTAACAACGGAAAGTATAAAAGGACAAAATTGACTAGAAAAAGACATCGAAGAGCGTAAACGGGTGGGCTGGGTCATTAGACCTATCGTCGAGGATTAATTCGACTCGCCTAGTATAGCTCTTTCAATATATTTTTACTTTCCGAACACTGTAGTGAGGAAAGTATTGTAATTGTGTCAAAAATCCGAATTCGAAATTTTGAAGTTTCTATACGTTTCGAGGCCCCCTGAGTCCGTTTTCACTATTTTTGCGATGATGTATGTATGTATGTATGTATGTGTGTGTATGTATGTGTGTGTGTATGTCTGTGAGTGAACACGCTAGCGTCTAAACGCTTTGTTCGAATAAGCTGAAAGTTGGTGCGTATATTATAGGTGACCATAGTACGAACTACAGTGGCTAGAATAGATAGTGTGCCGTTCGTTATCGCTCTCAGGCATCTTCTTTAGTCTCAGAAATAAGCCTGTCACAAGAGGGCGTCTCTGTAGGGAGGGGTGTAGCGTTTCCAAGATTTCTAGAGGGGTATAAGTAATTATTTATTTAGCCGCGGTAAAGTTTCAGTTTGAAATGTGTTTGTTTACAAAGTGCGTGCGAAAAAAGCGTTTGATTTTTATGTGTTATAGTTTAATTGTGTTTACAATTTATTATAATAATTATATAATATTTAATTATTTAATATAACATGTGAATATATCGTTTACTTCATTGAAAAAATTCATAAATCGGTGTACGTGCAAAACAGAAAACATGAGTTTGACAACTCGTAAAAAATATCGTCAGCGGCATTGTTTCGTACCAGGATGCAATACAGGCTATAGCAGGAAAAAGAATGAGACTAAAATTTCTTTATTTAATGTTCCATCAGATCCACTAGAAAGAAAACGTTGGGAAAAATGTATTCCCAGAGCAGACAAACCTTTAGACGAAATGTGTGCAGTCTGTGAATTACATTTCAGTGACAGTTTTATTGAGCGAAATTTTCGGCACATAATAAATGGAGAGGAAGTTTTAATACCAAGAGAAAGACCCATATTACTACCTGGAGCTATTCCTTCCATATTTCAAAATCTGCCAAAGTATTTATCGTTTGATGTTAAAAAAAGGCCGCCGCCTAAAGATCGCTCATTTTGGCCCCCGAGAAAGAAGAAAAAAGTATCTACAGATGAAAAATGCAATCAGGCAGCTTCATTTACTGATAATTGCGTAGCAACAATTTCGGAATTTTCAAATATACAACTGCCAGAATTTTGGAATGAGATAAATTTTAAAAAAAATTCGCTCTGTAAAGTATTTGCTGTCTGGAATGATTATAATACTGATTCCTCATCCTTACAGTTACAAAGTCCAAACAAATTAATAACTGTTGAAGAAATAAATGGAAAGTTTGTATATTCCGTATGTCTTGGACATTTAATTATTAAAAAGCATGAACCACTGAATTCTGTAATACAATTGGAAAGAATTGTACAGGATACTGATAAACTTGTACTGTGTGTTGGTGTTGGGCAAATTAATGAGTTAACTTATATCTCATCAAAAAATATTTCAACTCATAACTCTATTATTTTTAGTAAAAATTGCACTGGGTTATCAGTTTCGTTACAGAACAGATGTTTATCCTGTAAATTCAAGCGTAAAAACTTATTATATAAAAAGTCTGTTCTAATGAAAAAAGCGAAAAAGAAATTACTTGTCAAGAAAAAATCTCCCAGAATTTCCACTGCATCTTTTAAACGATTAAAGAGTAAAGTGTCACAATTAAAAAGCAATTTAAAGTATGCATCTAAAAAAGCAATAGATAATGAAGCAAATTTATCAACTAAAATAAAAGCACTACCTGCAAAGCAGCAATTGGCAATTAACGAATGCTTTAAAGCTTCTCAAAGAAAAAATCCAAAAGGTATGAAATATAATAAAGAATGGATACTAGAATGTATATTAATGCGAATGAAAAGCCCAAGATTATATGAACACATGCGTTTAAACAAAATTTTAATTTTACCCGGGAAAACTTGCCTTAAAAAAGCCATTAACACATTTTCAGCTGGCTTTGGTTTCAACAAAAAATGTTTTCAAATTTTAAAAGAGAAAGTTTGTCATTTAGACACATTTCAAAAGCATGGTTCTCTTCTATTTGATGAAATAAAACTTTCCGAAAATTTAAAAGTTAGATCTGATGGGCTTATTCAAGGTTATGTAGATTATGGGTCTTTTTCTGATGAAAATATAAAAAATAAATTATGTGACCATGGACTGCTTCTAATATTCCAACCCTTTACAGGAGATTGGATTCAAATTGTGGGTGTATTTGCTACTCACAACAACATGAAAGGAGCTATGTTAGCTAAAATTCTCATAGAAGCTATTCTTCTTATTGAAAAATGTGGTTTATTCGTCGATGTTGTCACAGGAGATGGAGCACCTTGGAATAGATCAATGTGGAAAACTTTTGGAATAGGCGAGAAAAAGCAAGGTGAGGTTCAGTACAAAGTAATTCATCCATGTGATGATACTCGATCACTCCACTTTGTATCTGATTTTCCTCATCTGCTAAAGTGTTTAAGAAATGCACTTTTGAAGTATGGAGAATTTTATACACCAGAAGGTAAAGTTCTTCTTGAGCACATAAAAAGTGCTTGGAAAGAAGATTCTAATCCATTGACATTAAGAGTCATGCCTCGGATATCTAAAATTCATTTCTTTCCCAATAGTTTTGAAAAAATGAAAGTTAATTTAGCATTTGAAATATTTAGTGAAGATATAATTAAAGGATTAGAATTTTACAGAGAAAAAATTGAAGAATATGGTAATCCATCAGCAACAATTAATTTTGTTAAGAAAATAAACACATTGATAAAAATTATGACTGCACGATGCCCCAAACAGGGCTTACAGGTAAATTCCCAGCAACAGAAATTCCTCGTGGAATTTTTAAATTTCTTAACAGAATGGGAAAAACATTGTGAGCCAAATAAAAATGGATATCTGAGTAAAACAACAAGTATTGGTTTTAAAGTTACTTTAAAAAGTACTTTATCTCTTATGAATTACTTATCTTCTTTAAATTATACATATTTATTGACAAGCAGACTAAGCCAAGATAAACTTGAGAACTTATTCGGTATAATTAGGCAATGCAAAGGATGCAATGATCATCCAACACCAAGCGAGTTTTTAACCATTATTGAGTGTTTGAGTTTCTATAATTTAGCCAGAGCACCTAAAGGTGGGAACATTGCCCCAAATGTCATAAATTCATTACTTTCATCAGAAAATATCGTCAATAAAAAGGGTGAAAATAATTCATTGATTGCTAATTATATAGATGAATTTATCGAAAATGGGGATTTATCAAATGCTGAAAATTGCTTAAATGGATTTAAAGATGGTTTTTTAAACATTTTGCTTAAACACAGTGATGCTAGACTAATTTATTATATTTCTGGATATGTTGTCAGAAAATTTGAGTCGAAAACAAAATGCACTGAATGTGAAAAAATGTTAAAATCATGTGAACTTGAACTTCCAAACTGTGCTGAATTCACCAAAAAAAATGATAATAGGGGTACTTTAATATATCCATCAAAATGCTTGTTTAATTTAATTTTTGAATTAGAAAATAAATTTACTGAATGTTTTAGTGTGCAAACACTGCACAGCGATAGCATTTTAGATGTGATGGCTAGTTTAAACAGAGATAAAATATATATGATTGGATGTGATAATCACAAAGTTGATCTCACAAAGAGAATCATAAAATTCTATGTTTTAACTAGATTACATTTTTATGTGAAACAGCTCAATAGGGATCGTCAAACTAAAAGAGAAAAAGCTAAATGCCTTAAGATTCGGCGTACACAATAAATTTACTATAAGTAAAAAGGTATTAATTTAATCAATTTCAATTAGTTCATCTTTTAATCTTAAAGTAAGTGTTTTGCTGTTTAATTTATTATATATTTATTTAGTGCTATAACCGAAATATATGTTATGATATGAATATTTTTACTAATATGTATGAATGAATTTTATCAGACTCAAATTTGAAATTGTATATTTTTTTTATATACATTAGAAAATGTTCCAGTTCAGATGATATATTAATTTTATTTTTATTTATTTTCTGAATGATTGTTTAATTGATTAAAAATTCCTTTTAAATAAGAAATAAAATAAAAGTTACTGGAATAGTTCAGTAATACAGACTGTTTTCCTGCAGTATGTAATTAATGCTTCTTCTTTCATTTTGAAAAACCTGTAAACTTTACAATTGGTTTTAATTTATTAATTTTTGCAAGCTTCCTTTATTTCAGTATGATTATATGTTCAAACAAAAAATTAAAACAACTTTAATCTGTACAAAAATATCGAAAAGGTTTTATGAGTGCTGTTATAAAAAATATTTCATCAGTAAATAATATGAAGTTTAATTTCTAGATATATTTCTATTCGAAAGAAATAATAATTTTTTTAATGAAAATTTTTAAGAATTGGTATTTTTTAAATGCACCTATTGTATATATTTTTAATTTATAACAATTTATTATTTTTATGATAGTTATATCTTTTTATTTTAATAAATATGTACTGAGAAAGAGAAAAAGCTTCAGATTTTTATTAATTTCTTAATTAGTATTTCTCAGTTATTTACGCTATTTTATTATTAATTGTGGAGAAATTGAGAGCTTAGTTTTATTCTTAGTAGAAATATTTATTAAATTTAAAAACGAATAAAAAATTAATTGTGATGCAAAATGTTAATTTGTTGCTAGTATTTATATTCAGCCGAAAACCAGAAGCAATACACACAATCAGAGGTAGCGCCATCTAACGGAGGCTTGATTTCTTACACGTTTTTCGCTCATCGAACGACACACTATCTTATTCTAGCCACTGTAGTACGAACCCTATAGATTTTGGTGAATCTAGCACTTACAGTTTTTTTACAGAGACACAAAGAAAAATTCTTTATCATTATGTTCTATGGGACCAAAATCTTAAAAGTGCGATAGCATCTAAACGCCTTATTCAATTGAGCAAAAAATTTATACACATATTATAGGTCACAGTTAGTTACGCAATCTGTATAGAGTTTGGAGAATCTGGCACTTACAGTTTTTTTGCAGTGGCACAAAGAAAAATTCTTTATCATTATAGCCTATGGGGCCAAATTTTTAAAAGTGCGATAGCGTCTAAACGCTTATTTAATCTGAACAAAAAATTTGTACACATGTTATAGGTCACAGTTGCACGAACTCTACAGATTTTGGTGAATTTAGCACTTACAGTTTTTTTACAGGGACACAAAGAAAAATTCTTTATCATTATGGCCTGTGGGACCAAATTTTTACTTGGTCTATATTCAATAGAAGAAAGTATTGGATTCGTAAAAATTTTCGACCTCGGGTTTTTGATGGATTTACACGTTTTGAGAGCTGTAGAACACGATTTGACCATTTTTAGAAAATGTCTGTCTGTTTGTCTGTCAGTCTCTGTGTGTGTGTGACAAACTTTTGTGGAAACTGTATCTCAGGAACTATTTCACAGAGTTTCATAGAAATTGGTTTGTAGTTACACCATGACATAGATTAGAGCCTATCAACTTTTGGTAAAAATTGTCTTACAGGTTGCGTTCCCATCCCGCTTTTTCTAAATTTTTAACATGGTGGTATAGTACAAAATTTTGTATAAATGTGCATAAAGAGAATTATTTTTTAATAATCATTAGGAAATTTACCAGAATTATTTATAATAGAGATAGTCAACTGGGAAAATTTTTTGTATGTGTAGGAGCCTCGTCTTCTTCCACCCACCCCCCACCCCTCGAGGGGAGTAAATTTTCATGATGGTTATCTTTCAAAAGAGCTCGCCAGTACCTTTAAAACGAATAGTTGAACCGTAGATCTGCGATAATTTAAAATGAAGTTATCGATTTTTTTTTTCATTTTTCACAAAATAATATATATATATATATATATATATATTTATGTAATATTGACAATAAAATTGACTATTTTTTGATATTTAGTGTTTTCTACTTCTCTAATATGGGAATCATCTGCATTATCATAAAAGATAATTTTTTTAAATAATAATTTTAATAAATTATTTTTACTGAGTGAATTTGTATAGGAAAATATAGAAGAAAGTCGTGTGGTGGCTACAACATACTAGTTAAAAGTGCGATAGCATCTAAACGCCTTATTCAATTGAGCTGAAAATTTATATGAATATTATAAATCACTGTTGCTCTAACTATAAGCATTTTGGTGAATCTAGCATTTATAGGTTTTTTACAGGGACACAACGAAAATAAAGTTCAGTAGCGTTAAATAAAACATCGTGTAATATATGGAGAAAAATACTCAAACACTTTATTATGGTTTTATCTCTTTTGTTTGTTTAACAGCTCCTCTTTCTTTACTTTATCTACAAAACTGTTAATTACTCAATGCTCGGAAAGTCGAGTGGAGTCACTCCAGATTTTTTTAATTGTAAACAAATGTTATAATTAAATATGTTTTATACCTGCGCGTTTTAAAGTGATTTTTACAAATTTTATAATGATACATGTGTTTTAACTAATCTATTTTTTCTGAGTGATGACGTTTTTTAAAACAAAGAAAAATCTAACAGAGGATTTTAACATTAATTTGTAAAAGCTTAAGTTACAAAATATTTAGCAATTCATGAATTTTTCAAGGGTCTATTTAAACCATTTAAATACGAATTTCTGTATCATATTTAAAATTTTTTCTCTTATCTCTTGAAATTTCCAATTTTGCAGTTATTAATCATTGATGCTTTCAAAAATAGTATTATTCGCATTTTTTAAAGTAAGGGCTAATTAAGGTAGTTACTGTAACAATGAAATTCCAGATTTTTATTTATTTATTTATGTATTTTTAACACAATGGGCTCTTCATAGCGTCGTCTGCTCAATCATGTGATAGAGGAAAACGAATAATCGAATTCTGAGAATCGAATTCAATTAAATATTGTTCTTAAGAACAAAAATGTTAATATTTAATCTAAAATAAAATAAAAGTAATATTGTGCATTTGTAAACAGTAGAGTAGTTGTATTTGTAAATTTAATATTTTTTTAAAAACACTTTAGGTGTTTATTTATTTTCAAATGTAAGAATCAATTTTTGTATGTTCAGTGTAACTGTTACATTTACTGATCTAGCAATAAATAATAGCTTGTTCTTGTGTAATGTTTATGGATTATAATTTGAAATCTTAAAATGTTTTCATTTAATTTAATTGCATAAAGTTGTTACAACAAGTTAATTAACTTAGTTACTGGTCTAAATGGATTTACGCAGTACGATACTGCACTGTCCACTGTCACTGATTTAAGTACCAAAAATCAGAGAATTTAACATGTTCTTCATGAACATCAATAACAAATATAAACAAAATGATGATTGTAAATGTATACAGCAAACAAAAGATGATGAATAATGATATAAAATGGATTAAAAATGATGCTGTATAAAAAAAAAAAAAAAAACACAGATTAAATACAATTGATCGAAAATAATAATAGAAAATACGTTATTTCAGCAATCGCAATAGATAAACAAGACTTCGTCTGCTAATTGTTTTTCCTCTATCATGTGACCTCTGACGTCAGGTGGGAAGAGCCCATTATAATTTTTGATGACACGCATTCCAAATATTTATGTTTGGTAATTTTAATAAGAAATATACTATGAAGGAATTCTGTTAGCTAAAAAAATTTACATAAACATTCTAGAAACAAATAAATTCTACTTCTAAACTTGCAAATGTAGAATTTAAGATTTTTATTATTATATCATTTATGAGAATTTAAATTATAAATTATACATTTTTTATAAAATCATCAATTCATTACTTATCAAAATTAAAATATGTGACTGCTTTGACAGACACATTCTTTAATAACTTTAAATTTTATTGGTGATAAATGTATATTTCATTCTGAATTCTTTGGTTATACTTAAATTAATTTTTAATTATATAATTCTTTTAACATATATTTTATTATTGAAAAAATCTATTCATTCTGCATTTAGCCAATTAATTAATAATCCATCATAATTTGCAACTGATGGATCATTAGAAAAATCTTACATTATTTAACTCAGAAAGGTAAAATAATAATTAAAAATAATTACTGAATTTTATTTCACGTATTAAAAAAGAATCTCAAAAACATTAATTATTCGTTTTTCCTTTCATTAATTACCAACATGACAAATAAAAATTTCAAGTAATTTTAATATCATCATTTATTTTTATATGTTCTTCATTTTTCAGTAAGTTAAATTAACTGTCTGTGATAGTCCGGATATCATTAGTCAGTTTTTTACTAAGCCATAAGTAAGTTTCCAGATATAATAGCGTTTGGAATAAGTACATTGTTAGTCCATATATTATGATCGTTTCCTAATGATGACTCGCTAGTTAATTTAATGAATTACAGAAAAAAAATTACAATACATATTTTAAATTTTCTTATATGAACTTTCTATAATTATTATAATAACCTAGTGAAATTAAAAGATACTAATATTTCATTTCCTAGAGGATAAAATGTTTTTTTAAAGAAGTAAGATTTATTTTAACACTTTACCTACCAAAACTCTAATTATGGGCTATTTTTTAATAAATAAATGAATAATAATATAATATACTGTAATATAAATAAAAATAAGTGCCAACCCTACTTTCAGCTTTCCTCTAAAACACTACGATGAGAAAAAAATATATACCGCCTCCATCTGAATCGAAACTGTAGCCCTTTTCTGAATTCTTAAACTAAAAATATAGATTCCCGAGCTATGCATTAAAAGTAAGCCAATAAACTGAATAGACAAAATGGTCGAGAATTTCAAGTTTACACAATTCCAGATGGTGAAAAAATATTATGAATATCAAAGATTTTTTATATTGCAAGAAATTCTCGATTGATTTCCATGAATCGGGTGAAAAACGAAGATTATAGTTACTAAAACTCACCTCCTATGTTCGCAGAGATTTTCAAAGGTTTGACCTCGATAATATATACAATCCGAATTTTAATAGGGTTTCTAGAACTCGCTTACAAAGGGGGCTATAGTTTATAAAGATAGCATGAAATTATTTTTATTAGAGGCATAATTTAGTTTCTAAATGTCAGTCACATAATTTTTCCTCAGTGTATGTTACTATATAACATATTTTGGGTATTCGAATTTAACCCCTTAGATGTGGTCAGCCTATATATAAGCAAATAATAACCATCACATCGATTGCTGATGATAAAACTTAAGAGAGGCAATACGTAATCTCGCTGACAGCCGAGACCGATATTATTCTATGGGAAAATTTGTTTCCACAATTACTCGTTGCTAAATATTGGGTGAGTGCAAAAGTCCTACCCGTTTTTGGATATGCAAATTTGCAATGAAATTGACGTCACACATGACATTGTAATGACGCAAATCGTCGGCCAATCGAACGTGTGTATGCCTCACATATAAATACCTCGTGTCTCACAAATTTAATCATCTCAAAAAAAAAATTTCAGAGGGTATAACATGGAAAAAAGAATGGGACGAAAAAAAAAAAAAAAAAACTCACAATGTCAAGTGTGAAAAAAAAAAAAAAAAAAAAAAAAAAAGCTAACACCGGAAGGAATAAAAGGACAAAATTGACTCTAAAAAGACTTCGAGGAGCGGGAGGTTAGGGCTGGGGCATTAGATTTATCGCCGAGGGTTAATACGACTCGCCTAGTATAAGATACATATTCACCTAGATATATATTCTTCGAGGAATAAATGCCAAAAACGAGTAGAAACACGTGAAAAAAAAAAAAAGAGTCAAAATTCCATAAAAAAAAGCAGGGGACGAAAACAAAAGAAACTCACAATGTCAAATGTGAAAAAAGAAAAAAGAAAGAAAGAAAAGGCTAGCACTGGGAATGATAAAAGGACAGATTAGAAAAAGACATCGAAGAGCGGTAACAGGTGGGCTGGGGCATTAGACCTATCGTCGAGGATTAATACGAATCGCCTAGTATAGCTCGACTATCGAGCCCACAAACTTTCAATATATTTTTTTAATTGTAAATAATTTTTTTAATTAAATATGTTTTAGATCTACGTGTTTTAAAGTTACATTAACAAATTTTATAATGGTACACGTGTTTTAACTAATCTATTTTTTCTGAGTGTTGATGTCTTTGAAAAGTAAGAAAAATCTAACAGAAAATTTTAATATTAATTCGTAAAAGCTTAAGTTACAAAATATCTAACAATTCATGAATTTTTCAAGGGTCATTTTAAACCATTTTAATCCGAATTCCTGTATCATATTTTAAATTTCTTTTATTATCTCTTGAAATCTCCAATTTTGCAGTTAATGATCATTGATGCTTTCAAAAATTGTATTATTCGTATTTCTAAAAGTAAGGGCTAATTAAGTTAGTTACCGTAACAATGAAATTCCGGGTAATATATATATATATATATATATATATATATATATCTATATATATATATATATATATATATATATATATATATATATATATATATATATATATATATATTTCATCTTTTAACACAAATATAAATTTTTAATGACAATTATTCAAATTCTTATGTGTGGTACGTTTAATAAGAAATATAGTCTGAAGGAATTCTGTAGCTAAAAAAATTGATATAAACATTCTAGAATAAAAAAAATTCTACTACATTTGAAAATGTAGAATTTATGATTTTTATTATTATATCATTTATGAGAGTTTAAATTAAAATTTTTTATAAAATCATCAATTCATTACTTATCAAAATTAAAATATGTGACTACTTTTGACAGTCACATTCTCTATTAACTTTAAATTTTATTGGTGATAAATGTGTATTCCATTCCGAATTCTTTGGTTATACTTAAATTAATTTTTAATTATGTAATTCTTTTAACATACATTTTATTATTGAAAAAACTATTCATTCTGTATTTAGCCAATTAATTAATAATCCATCATAATTTGCAACTGAGGGATCATTAGCAAAAGTCTCACATTCTTTAACTCAAAAAGATAAAATAATAATTAAAAATAATTACCGAAATTTATTTCACATATTAAAAAAGAATCTCAAAAATATTAATTATTCTTTTTTCCTTTCATTAATTACCATCATGACAAATAAATTTTTCAAGTAATTTTAATATCATCATTATTTTTTATATGTTCTTCAGTTTTCAGTAATTTAAATTAACTGCCTCTGAGTTATTTTGAGTCCGGATATCATTAGTCAGCTTTTTTACTAAGCCATAAATAAGTTTCCAGATATAATGGCGTTCGGAATAAGTACATTCTTAGTCCATGTATTATGATGTTTCCTAATGATGACTTGCTAGTTATTTTAATGAATTACAGAAAAAAATTCAAAATACATCTTTTAAATTTTCTTATATGAACTTTCTATAATTATTATAATAACCTAGTGAAATTAAAAGATATTAATATTTCATTTCTTAGAGGAGAAAATATTTTTTAAAGAAGAAAGATTTATTTTAACATTTTACCTACCAAAACTCTAATTATGGGCTATTTTTTTTAATAAATAAATAAATTATAATATAATATAATATAATATAAATAAAAATAAGAGCCAACCCTACTTTCAGCTTTCCTTTAAAACATTACGCTGAGAGAAAAAATATATACCACCTCCATCTGGAACGAAAGTGCAGTCCTTTTCTGATTCCCGAAACTAAAAATAGATTCCCGAGCTATGCATATAAAGTAAGCGAATAAACTGAATAGACAAAATGATCGAGAATTTCTAGTTTACAGAATTCCAGATGGTGAAATAACATTATAAATAGCAAGGATATTTTATATTGCAGGAAATTCTCGATTGATTTTCAGGAATTGGGTCAAAAACAATTATTGAAGTTGCAAAAATTCGCCTCTTGTGTTCGCAGAGATTTTTAAATAACTTTGCCCTCAAGAATATAGGCAAACTCTCTAGAATTCTAATAGGGGTTTCTAGAACTCGCGTTCCAAGGGGGGCTATAATTTATAAGGATGGCAAGAAATTATTTTTATTAGATGCATAATTTAGTTCCTAGATTTAAGTCTATATTTTTCCTCAGTGTATGTTATTATATATAAAACATTTTGGGTATTCGAGTTTAACTGCCAACATAAGTGGTGAGTTTCAGCAATTATAATTTTGGTTTATGACTCAATTCTAGGAAACCAAATAAAACATCTCTCACCAATACAAAAGATTCATAATTATCATAACATTCATAATACTGTTTCACCATCTAGATAAGTAAAGACTAGAAATTTGGTTGTGGAAAATGTTTGTTTGTGGAATCCTGTTCGATGCAAAAGACTCTCTCACAAGCTACAGTGTAACTGGTACGGTTCCTACACAGTCTTAAAAAGACTGAAAGATGCAGTGCTAAGAATTTCTAAAACACCTTCATCAAAACCGAAGGTGGTGCATTATGATCGGTTAGCCACATACCACACGTAATGGTAATGTTGAAATTTAAAATGTAAATATTTGTAAAAATTTGTGCATGTGTAATGTAAATATTTTTATATAAATATTTTTAGTTATTTGTAAATATTGTAAATATTTCTTTATTTATTGTTATATGCAACTTAGTTTTTGTATTTTAGATTATTTAGATTATTTAGTTTCGCCTCCTGACAAAAGGTTGTATTGTCCGAGACATCTAGTTTTTGGGAGTGGGGGGGGAGTTGTATGAGTTTGTAAATAATTGTAGTTCTCTTTATGTAAATTCATTCAAAGATGCTTAGTCAAGTGATGAAGTGTCAATTTTGAAGCATTTCTAGCTCTTTTCCGCGTTAAAATAGCTAATTTTCCCTTAAAAACGCATTAGAAAGCTCCAATAAGGCAGGTAATGGATTTGGCGACAGATTTGGCGACTTTCCGCAACATTGCGATTTTTTTTGGCGACCTTCACAAGAAAATCTTTATTATCGATATACCAAATATGGAAGCTGTAACCCCACTGGCTGAGCAGTCCCTGGAATTTCCTACATTTTTCTATGGGTGTATTTAAGGGGTTGCTTTACGCCAAATCAGTCAGTCTCAGATTAATTTCCGCCAATGCTTTATATCTTCGGAAAGAGCCCTGATCCTCTTTGATTTATAGTCAATTGCTATATGTGTTAATGTGTTAACAGTTTGTACTGTGGATTTTCTTTTGACAGCTGTTATTTGAGCTGTGTTTACTGGTGGAATTGAAGTTGATATCCAGCTTATAGACCTGAATTTTCTGTAAATAAACTACTAAGCTTTTGCAAGTTTCGCCTTTCATTCTCGGACAACTTACGAACCCCCAAGGTACGTAATATTAAACCTATGTCTGCTATTTAGACATTCTTAAAAAACACACCTCTTTTGAAAATGTATAAATGGCATGTTTTAACTACTGCATTAAAAAATAAATGAATAAATAATGATAAGAAAAATTTTGTGGGCTAATTTCATAAAATTCCAACTTACATTTATTTCTGGATGAATGATTAACCACGATCCTTCATGAGGCGAAGAAATGTAAGCACAAGTACACCATGGAAGCTTTTGTGTATTGTAGCTTTCAATTGCCGCATATGTTTTAAAGCCTGATGAACTGTCTTACTTAAATAATTTTAACTAAAACAATTACTTAGTATTTTGGAACTTATTGCGTCCGCACATAATTTTTTCATCCGTCATATTTTTTAGGCATTGATTCAAAAAGGAAACGTAATCCATTTAAGAATAAAATCTAGTTAAGTATTAAGTAATAAGAGCAAGTATATTGAAATTTAATACCGTTAGGTTTTGTATAGAAAATGTTTTATTACATATATTTGAAAATAAAACCATATGCAAAGAAAACTGAACACAACACATTTGTGAATGTTAGAATGTAAAGATCATGAAAATGGCTTCACCTCCGATCTGCTGGAGGTATTACCAGGAGGGCAAAGAACTAAAAAGACGATGATGCTCGCATAGTAAACACAAAACCCAAGAGGCTCAATTGCCGCGAAGTTGAGAAAGAAACAAGAAGGTTAAAAAAAAGTGCCCAAAAAACACAGACACAACAAAACAAATTTTCACCCGTTTATCATAGATTATTAACATTTTCCAACTGTACGTACTCGTTTTATCCTAGAATTTTCAATGTACGTGATCACACAACAGATAGAAGGTTTAAAATACAGACATATAAACTAACAGGATTCATAATCACTACTAAACATTGTTCGAAAGCATTAAAAACATATAGCTCAAATGGAAATGCGTTTCAAAGAGTTTTCAGTTCTAGCCCTTAATGTATCTGAATATTTTAGTGTATCCCTGTAAATATCAACCCAATACGCACCATATTCTATAAAAAACATATGAACAAAAACTGTTAATCTCATTAGGATTTGTTCAGAACGCGGTTACTTAACCCTTTAACCATTACAAACGGCTTTTTCCGTCACTTAATAGTTGAAATAAGAGGCTAATGTGACAAATTTTCAAAAAATATGATATTTTTTCCTAGGACATACGATTACTAAATATCCATAGATTTCAAAAACTAATATCTTTTATTCCTACTTCACTTAGTGTTGATTTTATGAGTTATTAAACAGATATGCTAAAAAAACTCTACACAGCTAAAGGGTTTTAAATACGATTTTTAAAAAAACCTCTGATAAAACACAATGCATTGACATAGTTTTGCATCTACCTGTACACGAACCAGTTATACTATTTGCAATATTGTAAACAGAGAACATACCATAGTGAGGTTAAATAATATATATAATTTTGAAGACATTCTCAAAATATATACGGACGCTAGAGATGGATAGACGAATAGATAGACAAACAGGCAGTCGGAAGGACAGAAAGAGAGACGCATAGACAAATTCAAATCATAACCAATATTTAATATCAATAGAAAGCATCGAAAACGATAAAAGTAAACGAAAATGCAATTCCAGTAAATCCCTATTTTAGCCCTTAATGTATCTGAGTATTTTTTGTAGCTTTGTAGTTGATACTGCTACACTGAGAAAAAATTCTGTAACTGACATCTGGAATCTAAATTATAGCTCTAGAAAAAATAGTTGCATGTCATACTTCTAAATTCTAGTCCGCTTGGAAAGCGATTTCTAGAAGACCCCATTAGAATTCTAGAGTCATTATCGAGGGCAAGAATTTTTAAAAATCTCTGCAAATAAATGAGACTATAACAGGCGTGTTTCAGCAACTATAATTCTTGGTTTATAACCCAATTCTAGAAAATCAAGCGATAATTTCTCGCAATACAAAAGATTCAGAATATATTCGGAATATTCAGAATCTTGTTTCACCATCTAGAAATGTGTAAACTAGAAATTCTCGATCATTTCGTCTATTCAGTTTATTGGTATGCCTGATGCGCATAGCTA
Source organism: Salticus scenicus (assembly GCA_963930645.1). Classification (NCBI taxonomy): domain Eukaryota; kingdom Metazoa; phylum Arthropoda; class Arachnida; order Araneae; family Salticidae; genus Salticus; species Salticus scenicus. Next base: position 136,011,098 of record OZ005662.1, on the reverse strand, counting down.
GAAAATCTATATTTCTAGTTAAGGGATTTAGAAAATGACCACTTATTGATTTAGAGGAAGGCGATATAATTTTTTTCACAGTATAATCATTAAAATATTCCAAAGAAAACGTTTTGTGCTGCATATTAATGATAAATGGCAATTTCTTTATTATGCGCACGTAATAAATGTATTAAATTGTGATTTATAGAAATCGCATTCTCATATACCGCAATGATTTGAATTTTTTTTTTTTTTCGGATATGCCTGTACCAATGAACGAAATTTAATCAAATTGGGCATTTAGTTGGACTTTGATCTAAACTGGAATTGATTGCATTTAAGGCTGAATCTCTTAACAGGTGGCGTTAACAGATGACACGCTTAACAGGTGACATTGTGTATATATATATATATATATATATATATGTTACCGCTAAAGTGCAGAAATCAGTTAATCTAAAGATTAGCTAGGTAATCTGCACATTAACTAGGGCGATCCGTTAAAGTGAGGAAAATTGTTTCATTTCTCAAATTACCTAGGTAATCTGCGAATTACCTAGATAATCTGCACATTACCTACTAGGCACTCGTTAAAGTGAAAATAAGATCTTTGGTGTTGTAATTTTACAGCACGCTGTGCTTTATTTGTTTTTTTCATTCGGGGGGAAAAAATAGTTTTCTTTCCTTTTCTTTCTTTCTTTCTTTATTTTAATCTGTATGTGTTTTAATTTTTATGTCTTTTAAAGTTATATTTGTTTTAATTTTTTTACTTATTTCATCTTATTTATTCTGTCAATATTAGTTTGAAGATGTTATGCATTTTTAATATGAAATATAATAACTTTAATAGCTTGCAATAAATTCTATTTTATAAATGAATGTTAGAATTGTAATACAGTAATGATTTCTTTTCAAAATAAAAATATTTAACCATTTAAAAAAAAAAAAAAAAAAAAAAATATTTATTAACAACTTACATTGCTATTACTATTTTTTTTTTTTTTTTAATGTTATGCACCGATTTTTAATTCGATAAAGAAATATTAAATTAGACAATTCAGAAGCATTATTTAAGAAGTACTTCAAATAATTAAAACTGCTTTAATAATTTTTAGACTGCAGGAAAATTAAAATGACTGTTTTCCAATGCTTTATTAAACTATATTTTGCAGCATACATATTACAACAACAAGTTTAGCAAATATATTAATTTAAAAAAAAAAAAAAAAAAAAAAAAAAAAAAAAAAAACTTTATTAACACATTTTATGTGATAAACTACAACGAAATTATCTGAAAAAGCGAACAAAATAAAAATAAAAATGTAATCGTGATATATAAAATATATAAAGGAAACTTGAAATTGAAAGAAATAAAAACAAAATGTAATGAAATGCTAAAAAATGCATAAAAATTTCATATTAAGTATTTATTAAAGAAAGTCATAATATTGAATGCCATATTTTTCAGAGTTAAAAATTAAAACTTTTTTTTCAGCAAGTAATAGTAATTTAAATCAATTTTTAAATAAATTAGTTTTAAAAAGTTGTTTTTTAATAATTTTATTTCGTGAGGAAATAATTACTGTGTTGTAAATTTTAATATTCATAATTCAAAATGAAGTTTCAGGAGATAGAGCGTTTAGATTAAGATTAGATTTCAATAATAAAATGCAGTGCAGACCCTTATCAAACTTATATTGACAGAATTAAAAAAGAGAAGAAATAAAATCAAAATTAAAACAATTTTAACTTACTCGTTACTTTAAGTTTTGTGTTGGTCATGATAAGAAACCTATAATAACCATGTCTTCGATGCTTCAAGTTTTGCGTTTACCAATTATCATAGCGGAAGCGGAGCGGAATGGATGAAAGTTTTAGTTTGTGTTTGAAGGTCATTCGCGTATCTGTATCACATGACTGTTTGACGTCATAGTGAATGTAAAAAAACTAAGGCTCGAAACAAACATTTGAACTTTAACGACACAGAAGCCGCTAATCTGCAGATTACCTAGTTAAAATGCAGAAAACTCTTGATTCCACACATTAACGGGTCATTTTAGTTAATCTGCAGATTAGCTAGGTAATCTGCACATTAACGGATTTCGAGCTTTAACGGTAACATATATATATATATATATATATATATATATATATATATATATATATATATATATATATATATATATATATAATATTTTTTCTCGTAGTTTTTAATAAAGCAGTATACGTCAAAATTTCATATAAATGTACATAATAAGAATTATTTTTATAAAATGATTGGGAAATTAATAACAATTATTGATTTTAGTAGTAAAAGGCTAAGAAGAAAATTGTGTGCGTGTAGGATCATCACTTCCCCTATTCCTGGGGGGAGGCGGAAATACTCCCCCTCCGTTTCTAAAGTTTTAATATTGATAATTTCGTCATTCATAAATGCTTTTAAAAGTTTTAGAACATTTTTCAAACGTTGTTTCTAAAGGCTATCATTATCTTGTATTTTATATTTTATATTTTATTTTTATTTTTTATTTCTAATGTACCAATTAAAGTATTTTATCACCTAAAAATATTCTACTATATATATATATACATTTTGTAAAATGTTGCACCGATCAATATCTCATACGAAGTTTGATTCCTCCATTAGAAATTAGTGAATTGTACTGACTTGTACTAGACTAATCTTTAGATATATTTATGGCCATTATGCTAAACAACTGTTTTTCGAAATCCTAATTATCTGTTACAAGAAGAATGATATTTAGAATCCATATATATTCTGATATTATATACAGTTGGAATTTTTTTTTTTTTTTTTTTTTTTTTTTTTTTTTTTTTACAAAACACATAGCTATCACTTTTTGTGCTAGGAACCAATGGGTATATCACGTTTTAAAACTTTATGTGAAAATTTATACATTAGTTGATATTCAGTAACTATATCAAACCCACATTTTAGGTTTTTGTTGTTGTTGTTGTTGTTGTTTCAGAAAGATCACATATTTCAATTCGATTGTCAGTCATTCATTTAAACTCTAAGACATATGCGGATCGTGAGATAGAGAAAGTATAAATGATTTTGCCTTAAGCAATATTAATTTTGATTGTGTGAATAAATAATTTTACCAGTACTATACTGAACATACGTCAATAAGGAAAATAATGTGATACAAAAATCTAGATCAAACAAATTAAATATCCAATTAAATAAAACGATATTTGTCAAAAGTTCCAAACAGATACTCCACACTTTCAAAGTGTTGTGAACTGTAAAATATAATATTTATTAATAAGGTGTAATTTTATTGAAATTTAACTTAAAAGGTTGTTAATTAGTAACATCAAGAAAATATTTTTCTTTAAATGTTTCTCTCAGACAGGATTTAAAGATTTTGAATTTAGATTTTTAAACTATTTAAAATGGATATTTCGAAAAAGTAATTAAAGTAGGTATAAATTAAAATATGCAACATTATCTATTTCATAAGTAATTTTGTTACTCGTAATTTAGGCTCATTAAAATAACAAACTATATTCATCAAATTTATTGGAAGCAATATTATTAAAACAAAATTGGATGTGCTTAAAAATTGTAAATTCTCATATAAAAATAAAAGTGACATCAAGCATTGACTAATATAAAATGAGGTATTGTATGAATTTTATGAAATATTTGTATTTTTGAAAAAAAAAATTAAAAGTAATGAAAACTAGTCGAGTAGCAAGAATTGCTTACCTGGTCAATAAAGATTTGTTGCCATTTTCAAATAGACCTGAAGTAGTTAAATGGTATTTGTCACAGAAAGAAAATATTTTTGGTCAATTGCTTCTCACCCTTCAAGATTATCTTGTTATTTATTCAAACAAGTTTAAAAAAGTTGAATATTTATTGACTGGAGAAGACTCACAGATTTTATCGAATGGAACATTAAAAGGAATATTGGGTTACATAAATCGATCAGAAGCTGATATTGCTCTTCCACTTACTGTTGTGGATGAAGAAAGGATTAAATATGTGGACTTTTCTTACCCTTTCAAGCTTTTTTATGATACGTTCGCTACACCAAAAGCAGAGTACAAACCTCGCATTTTCGACATATTAAAAACATTTTCATCTTTGGTTTGGATTGTTATCACGGCAGTTTTAATTGCAGTGTTGTTAGTACATTACATCACCTTAAAACGGAAATATTCATTTGATAAAATCTTGCTTCAGGTATTTGCCGTTATGTTGAGGCAGAATTCGATCTTAAAGCCTGGCTCAACAGGAGAAAAGTTCCTCATTTATTCGTGGGTGATAGGAGCAATGTTTCTTTGTTTGGCTAATGATTCGGTAATTCTGTCGTTTCTCGCCTTTCCACCTCTCACTCAGATCAAACACGTACCGCAATTGGCCAAAGCTGTTGATGGTGGAGAATATCATTGCATGGCTTCACCTAGAAAAAGTTTTTTAGAAATGTTGAAATCAAGAGATGAGAATTTCAAAATACTCGCGAAAGATATTGAGAACAATAATTTGTGTAATGGAGACGTCTTTTATGATTTTATTCGCGAAAGTAGAAGACAAGATGTTGCTTACATATTTATGGATGAATTAGTGGATATTTTGGAGGGAAAGTTCTACATATCGGAAGATCGTTTCAATGAATATATGGGTGCTATATTTGTTCGAAAAGGATTCTGCTGCAAAGATTTATTAGAAACATTTGTACACAGATTGATGGCATCAGGAATTTACTTTAAATATTTTAGAGACAGTCATTTTCTTATTGCAAATAAATACTTGTTAATATACCCTGAAGAGGAAACTGATAAAAGAAGTATTGTTTTTACCAACATTGCCCCTGCATTTATATTTTTAGCAACAGGTTACATCATCTCTACATTGGTTCTTGCAGCAGAAATTTTGTCAGCCAATAAAAGAAAATTAAGTAAAAAACAAGCAAAAATCAAAAGAAGAAAAAAAGAGAATTGTTATTGAAAAAATTGCTTATTAAAGTTTTGTTCAGTTTCTGCTGCAAAGTCTTATTAGCAACATTTCTACATAGATTAATGATATCGAGAATTTATTTTGAGTACTTTAGTGGCTATCATTTTCTAGTCGGAATACTGTTTTCAATAAAATACACTAAGCAGGGCATTGGTAAATGATAACTTATTTTTACAATGTTTGATTCTGCATAACAGGTTATTTTGTTTCTGCTTTAAATCTAGCAGCAAAAATTTTTTTTACGGTAGTAAAATAAAAATTAATTTACAAGCGAAAATTAAACGAAAAGAAAAAAAAAAAAAAAAGAAAAATGATCTTTTTAAAATATTATTTATTCTTCTGTGAACATTTCTGTTCTTTTAAGCAGAAATTTTAATGTAATAATGTATTTTTAGTTGAACATTTGGAGAAATTTTTTCATTCTTGGAAATTACAACTTTATAATATTGCTTCTAAGTCATTCGGGTATTTAGTAAAGCACGAAAACAGTTCTCAGGATAATCATTTGAAAAATAAAACTCATATAAATAAGACAGCAATGCCAAGCTAGTTGAAGAAATATTAGTTTCACTGGCATCACAATTACATTTACTTGTAGAAGATGACACATGGTATACGAGGCATAAAGATATACATTATTAATTAATTTGGTCTTCGAAGTACAGATTTACTGGCACATACATACGCATAGCACCCACAAGTATATATATATATATCACCCTTTGAAAACAACAGGAACTGAACAATTGACTTAAAAAAAAAATAAAAAATAAAAAAATAAAGAAGAAGCAGGTACGAATCTTAAGGGTTACTGTCGTGTGATTTTATACGTATCACTGCAGTGCTTGATGAACATTTTCTAGCGTGATTTGATCCACGAATTTGGTCCCTACGGAAGACGGCTGCTACATCGCTCCTCTGTTTCTGAAATACTTTTCATATTAGAAAGAACGTAGTTTTTCTAAGGTCTACTTTTCTATCTCAAGGGCATAAATAGTGAAGTCTTTATTTCTGTGAATGATTTTAGTGTAGTAATGTGTTAAATTCCCATAAACGTATCAGGATTACCCAAGGTTGCAACCTAATACATCACTGGATATCCTTGAGCTATAATCACATGAGGTGCGTCACGTTTTGCCATACATTTGGGTGTTTTCTTTTTATGTACTTTGCTGACAGGATGAAAAACATCGATACCTTTTGATGAGGTGTAGAACAAATTTTTATCTGATTCTTAACATATTAGGTAATTCTCTAATCTTATGTTATTTCTTTTCGTTTCTTTACAAACTTTAAAATCGTGGGCAAACGCTTTAGATACAGCGTAATCTCCGAAAAATAATTGCCATTGTCAAGCACAGCTCTCTGTTCCAGTGCCGCACCATCAATTGTTCATAGTTTACGCCCACATTTTAGGTATTATGCGGTGGTGTCTGCCTTACACGTATTTAGAGTGAAAAGAATACAGGGAATTTTTTCTGATCAATAAGAGTCGTGAGCATCGTCTACCAGGTTAATGAGACGAGGCTTTAGGTTTCTATTTTTCGTCTGGACTGGATCTGTTTGCGGATGTTTAATAGAAATTAAAATTTCGTGTATATCAAAAGTATAGCAAACTTATTGAAGTACTGTAATTACGAACTGCAACCATTATCATTAACTGATATTCATGGAATTTGGCATCTCAAAAAAACTTCTTCATTTTACTTCTTTGCACACTCACATTCAGCTGCACGCATTTCGTGGCACAGTCTTTCCTAATAAGGATCCATTTGTGTCCTTTACTTTCTTGGTAAAAAAAAAAACAAATAAATCTATACTCAAAATTTTGAATATGCCAAAGAGACTATCTAGGAAATTTTGAGTTTTAAAATGTACCTCACAAAAAAAAAAGATGATCTTCAAATGAAGATTTCATAAAAATCAGCAATCACAAAAAAGATTCTACAAAACTGATCTACAAAATTTAAACTGAAACTTTACAAAAATAAAATAACCGAAATTAAAAAGGGGCGTGTTTTAAAAAACACTGATTAAAAAAAAAAAAAAAAATCGGACGATTATATTCTCTATTTCAATAATCTGCTGCAAAATTTGTAAAAAGGTGACGAGTAAGCTAGTAAGTGTAAAGCTTCTAATAGTGCTTGGTAAATAAGGTAAATTGTTAATTTTCTTAACGACTAGCAGAAATTTTGCAAAGTAAACTGATAGTATAAGCCAAATGGCTTATATGCAGAAGACATACAACAGAATTAATGTTACATGTACATGTTAAATTACATGTGCAACAGAATTAAAATTTTCAGAAAAATCTTGAAGTTTAAACATATAAATAAATGTTTAATACTTTGAGATTTTTCTGAAAATTTTAATTCTGTTGGAAAAGAAAAGAAAAGGATTTATCATCGGGTTAATGCATAAGCTGCTTTACATCCTTTTGCAATTTATTACAAGGATAACAATAAGGATTTACAAACAAAGAGCATTTGTGTAATAATTAATTATTTGTGTCACACTGCTATAGCAGTTTATGCTTTTCAAAAAGAAGTACTACATATTGTAAAATTTACCATACCTAACGTGAAAAAAATTATAAGTTTACAGATGTTGCAAATGCACATAATAAAAATAGAAAGAACTTTATTAATTTATGCCATTATCAGAAAATATTTTAAGTTTAAAGCTGAATGGCGTTTCTATGCAACATCATACGGTAAAGGACCATGTGAAAGAATTGCAGGAACTGTAAAAATAATTATTACAAAGGCCAGCTTGCAAGGACTTACAGGAAATCCTATTTTAACATCAATACAAATATATAATTTCTGCCATACTGCTATTACAGGCATTGCATTCACGTATGTCAGCACACGGGGTATTCAACTTTCCGAAACAGTGCTTCAAGAAAGTTTTGATTCTACCAATAAAATTCACAACACAAGAGCTAACGATTTTTATTCCAATGAGTTTAAGTACATTCGGAATAAAATTATTGTTCAACAGTAAAAAATATGAAAACGTGTGCATAATCAATAAAAAAAGGTCACTTAAATCTGTATATCACTGTCAATGAATTTCATAATTTTCTCTTCACTATAAAGATTTTATAGTACATAATATATAAATGTGCAATGATATTCATTATTTTTTTCTGCTTTAGAATGTATATATTAACTAACCAATTTTTTACAAATGTTTAATTATTTGTAAATAATTAGAAATTAAAAGGGAATTATAATTTTTTTTTTTTTTTACAACCAATTTTCAGTATGGAATAATGTTTAAATTTTCATAAAATAGGAGTGAAAAGTTTTACTATTTAATTATAATTTCATTAAAGTAATTTAGCATTATTATAAAGCTCATTTTAAAAAAAAAACAATTAGTCTGCAGTTATTTAATTCCAATGTTTTGTTTTCTACTTTAGTGTGTGTTAACCAACCAAATAACGCGAATTAAAACAGTTATATATATATATATATATATATATATATATATACATATATATTAAGAAATGTAAAACACAAAACAATACCTACAGTACATATAGTACTTTAATAGAATAGTAAAATGACAAAGATTTTTTTTTTTTGTTTAATTTCATCGCTTAATGGTTTGTGAGAGTTTGAAGATGTCATTTTTTTTCCTTTTTCTGACATTTCAAGGGACTGTATAAATTATAAGGTTAATTACCACAGAATTTCAATTATAATTTCTGACCAGGGCGATTCCAGAGATTAATTCGTGTGGTATTTTATTTTGCAATTTTGTTCCCTAGAAGAGTTATTCACTATCGAAAATGACAAAAATTTAATGTTTGACATTGAACTTTGACCTATTGTAATTATTTTAGTTAATAAGATACAGTAGCATGTGACACCTTTACCTTATGTACTTCAATACTAATATTTAAAATTAAAACTTATAAATTTAATTCAAAGATAATTGTGTCAAAATATAAAGGTCTAATAATCCCATTTTTGACCAGGAGAACGACTTTTAATGACCTCTGCAAAATCTCAGGTTAATCGTAGAGAAAAAAATAAAAGTTGTTTTGAACATGTCTCATAAGAGCCTATAAGGGACATAAGTATCAAAAGAAACAAAAATGGTCGAGCAACATACCTCCATGAATTTATATGAATTTGTACAATTTTGTACAAATGTGCACATTTGTACCCAATGTACCCGTGCATCCTATTCCTCAAATACTTGTTATATAGGAAAGCAGGAGAATATGAAATACCATTTGTATTTAAACTCCCTATAATAAAATGAATAATTTGGAGCACAACGGATTCGACTATTGCAAACCTTCAAGTGTTGTGTTAATATGTTTTCTTTGTTTTATGTTACAAAAAACTGAGTTTATATGCAAAAAATTTAATTAAGTTTAAAAAAAAATAAAAAAAGCTGTTGTCGAGTAATATAGAGTAGTTATGAAGAGAAGTATGCAATATCCCTTTCCTTAAAATATAATATGGAATATGGTAGTGTATTTAGAAAAAATCATAAATAGTTGCAATCTAAATATTTTACTTTGAAATTATTATTGAAATTAAACAGTATTGAAAAAAATGATCGACACATTCAAGTTTTACAAAAATCGCAAATGATATGGGATTGTTGGTATTCCATATTACCTGAATCGCTATCTTGGCGAATAAATGGACCTGTTGCTAGAAATAAGTTCATGGGAATCAGAACACTAAATACCTCATTTTCCCAACCGGAAATAGCACTAGATTTTTCATTAATTTTATGTTTTAGTAAATAGATTACAGAATTCGTAAATACATAGTACCTCCAAAAAAGTCTGAATCTTCATAAAACACAAAGTATGATACAATAAATTGCTCCTCTCACTGACAGAATATGAACTACCTTTCATAATTAAGGCCCAGTGAAAACATTTGACGTACTTCTGATATCTGTCTATTCCGTGTTTCCCAACCCCTTTCTATACAAGATCGGATATAGAATGGATTTATTTTGCAGCCATATGGAAAAATATCAAGATTTTTTTTTTTTTTTTTTTTTTTTTTTTAATAGATGATTTCTAATTTTTTTTTTTTTTTTTTTTTTTTACCGAGACCAATTTTAAAATTACAACAACTTTAAGGTGAATTTCTAAAATGTATGATTACTTTGAAATATAATGAAAAGTTTATTATTATCGTTATTATTATCATTATTATTATTATTATTATTATTATTATTATTCCAGAATTTGAAATAAGAAATATTTTCGCAATGAGTTACAGCTTTCTGTAATCCATAATTTTTACTTATTAAATGCAGCATATTCTGACCAATAAAGAAATTAATTGTTTTATACTTTTTCTGTTCAGATTTTGAAACTTGTTTTAATTTAAGTTTTATTATTATTATTATTATTATTATTATTACTTTGGTAATTTTAATGAAAGTAATTTGTACTACATATTTGTATGGCAAAACGAAAATAACAGAATCATTACAACTTTACTTACACCGTTTTTTACGTTTATATTTTCGAGAATTTTAAAGACAATCATTTCCAAGTATCAAGGAATATGAAAATGTAATTATAATGTACTAAAGTATTTCCTTTTTCCGAATAAATAATTATTGTATTATTGCATATTTTTGTTATTTTGTTTATTTTGTGCACGAAAAGAAAATTTGATTTTTCATATTTATGATATAAAATTTATTAGAAATTATATGCTGCGTTGAATTATGTAAATGCAAAATCGCATAGAGGGAATTTTAAATTTTAGATTATTTTATTGTAATGTTACCAACACAATTTAATTGTCTTGTAAATTGGCTGTAAATTCTATACTGAAAGAACTGTAGCGTTTTCAGTATACATAAGTTATATTTGTAATAGTTAATTTTCATGGAGTTTCGGATAAAGTAGATATAACTATTCCACAACAAAATTGTAGCCATATTTTCATCTATGTTATAAAATTGATTTATCGTACAACATAATTCTTGCTGCAATTAAAATATATATATATATGAGTTAGGAGAATTGTACTACTGTATCGACGTTTCTTTTCAGACTTGCCTTTTTCTGGTACAACTGTAGTATTTCCCCACAGCTGAATTTGGTAATTTTTCTTTGGCGCCGATTTGAACAATAACGATGTCGTTCTGAACTGTTTGCGATATAATATGGCAGCCTGCATGCTATTTATTTTGTATTTATGATTTTATGATTTATGATTTATAATTTAGTTGATGATTTTATCATTTATGCTGTATGATTTATGATTTTTTCATTTATGATTTAGCCATTATCGCCAAAAATAAATCGCCAAATTCAGCTGTGGGGAAATACTATAGTTGTTCCCCTTTTCTTTCTTAGAACGGTATTTACGAAGCCGCCTGATGAAAGTTCGTGTGTTCTTTAGACCCCAAACAATTGTTACGAGATTATTGCATGTTATGGTGTTTATTCAAAGTTTTGTACGTAATATCATGTTTAATTATTTCAATTAGAAACAATTACTGCGCGTATTAGAAACAATTATCGCGTCTATGATATTTGTTTGTACAAGGTTTTTCGCTATCAATGTCACTGGTAACACAGGTCTAGAAAAATAAAGTTTTCAAAATTTGATTTCATAATTTTAGCTTATATTTTCATAATTTAAGATTTCAGGTGCGCTGAAACAGAAAATGAAGCCATTTTTTTACATACATATATATATATGTTCAATACAGTATGTCTACCGACACACACTGAGAAAAAAAATATACCGCCTTCCTCTAGAATGAATAAGAGGCCATTTTCTAAATCCCTTAACTAGAAATATAGATTTACGAGCTATGCGCATAAGGCACGCCAATAAACTGAATAGACGAAATGATCGAGAATTTCTATTCTACACATTTCTAGATGGTGAAACAATATTCTGAATATTCCGAATCTTTTGTATTGCGAGAAATTCTCGCTTGATTTCCTAGAATTGGGTCATAAACCAAGATTATAGTTGCAGAAACACGCCTCTTGTAGTCTCATTTATTTGAAGAAATTTTTAAATAACTTTGCCCTCGAGAATATAGGCAAACGCTCTAGAATTCTAATAGCGGCTTCTAGCTTTCCAAGTGGACTAGAATTTATAAAGATGACATGGAACTATTTTTTCTAGAGCCACAATTTAGATTCTAGATGTCAGGTGCAGAATTTTTTCTTCAGTGCAATTTCTTCATTTTCCTTTCTTTCTGGTGTGGTTCCGTGATTAATTTTAATTAATCATGAAGACATGCTATAAAAATTTCCATGTAATTGTTTTGATAGAAGAATTACGGAAGACAATGTGTTGATAGGCACCCTGTATTTACAAAAACCTTTATGTATGATAGAGAAGAACTGGCTTTAGTTTTGGTTTAAACACATCATATATATATATATGCGGGGTGACTAAAATTAAAGTTATGAATTGAAAACGCTATAATTTCAAAACTACCCATCAGAGCCATTCGATATTTTACCAGAGCAATCGTGAGGCATTGAAATTTTGTTTTGGGGAGGAAAAAAGTAGTTTCAAAATGTTACTGTAGATGGCGCTATCAGGGTAATGTCAGGGGAACGCCTAAATGGACTCATTAAAACAGGAATGTTGTTATCCACACAATGAAATAACAGGATGCAATAGACTTCAAAGGTTTACTACAATTTTGTTTAGCAAAAAGGCAATAATATGTGTTTACATCAGAAACAGTGATAGTGAAAAGAGAAAAAGAGGCGCTTCATAAAACAAATACTTTACGGATAATTAACAACACATTTCGGAACTATTTTTTTTTTCTTTTGCCAAACAAAATTTCATTGCCTTACGATTGCTCTGGTAAAATATCAAATCGCTCTGATGGGTAGTTTTAAAAATATAGCGTTTTGAAATCGTAACATTAATTATAATCTCCCTGTATATATATATATATATATATATATATATATATATATATATATATATATATATGTTAATAAAAATTAGACAAAATTATTAAATCAAAATTTTAGACGTAGACCTGTGTAATCAATATAACCACAATAACGTCTTACTAACATATCCTTTATTAAAAACAAAAATAGCATGTAAAAGTGATTCAAAACAATAAGGTTTTTAAGATATTAAAAACGCTTTGATGTTCACTCTACTTTTCTCATCTTAAATTCATAAAGAATGAAGTAAACCTGGCATTTTCTTTTAATATTATTCAAATAAAAATTTTGAAATTCATCTCCTCTTCATTTATAAATTATGCATGAGATTTACTAATACTTTTGAAGTTCCAGCACCTTTTTAAGGTTTTATATGATTATATAAATATTAATCATGTTTTCCTTTTTTTATGAGCATAAATGGCAATGATAATTTTAACATTTTAAGAAGATAATTCCTTTATTAATTTATTTATTTAAAGAATCATTAACATAATTTTTTTCTTGTTACTTTGTTAATAACTGAAAGCCAAAAAAGATTTCAAAGTTATATTTTAGAAAATTTTAAATTTACTCGAAATGAATTTTTCATGTAAATTTTGACACATGAATATTTTGATTTACATAAAAATCAGAAAATTTAACTTTTTAATTAAAAAGTGAAAAACAAAAAGTTTATTCTTTTCTCGAGTTCTTTCCTTTCATTATACTGGGATTTTAACGTTTCAACATTAATCTGATTTTAACATTTAAAATATTTTCCAACATTTTTGATATCAGAACTCCAACAGTTATACAGGTATTCCATAATTCTGTACACATTTTAAAAACTTATAAAAACTGAAAGAGTTATGAGAATTAAACGTAGTTTGCGAAAAAATTATTCTCGTTGATGGAAATTTAAGAAAAAATAATAATTATTTGTCGAAAGAGAGTGCTGTGCGTGAACAAATCATACATTTGTGGCGTTTGCGTTTCTGCAAACTCCATCTTAACTTAAATACTTAGATTACTAAGAAAACCAGAGACTTTAATTGAACAACAAATACAAGTTTATTTGAAACAGATTAATGGGAGGGCGGCCTGGAAAATAGATCTTAGCTCAGCCAGCGTATTACTAAATCAAAAATATATAAATCAACAATTTAGTTATCTTAAATATCTCACCACAGCAGATAGTCGAAGGTGTAGAGACGGTCGCACTCGTACTCCAATACTACGGCTTCACTATGGGACAGAGGATTCCCTTCTGCCCCAGCTTGAACTTTTCGAAAACTAGTAGACACTCACCAACACTCAACACTACTTAACTTCACGCCACTAAAACTCCACTGCTCTACTTCTCTATATCCGTAAAACTAAGATTCATCACAACCACTATAATATCCTCCGATATCCACACACCATCTACTAAAACCATCTCTATTTTTATACTTCTTCCTACACCCTCCTTTCACTACATTTCAATCCGTACTTTTAAAAATCACTTCTTATTTAACTAGTATTCAAAATCTAAGTCTTTTAATGCAGCACCCTGCCGACACAAAACTAGCTCGACCTCAACCTTCACCGAGTCACTGGCGACGGAGTGATTTTAACCGTCCCCACTTCCTACTTTGCTGGATCCAGCTTAATTAAAACGACTGTGGTGACGTTCTGACATCTCAACCTCACACATTTTCATGAAAAACTATACGCATTCGCATGTAAATGTTTACAGGCATATAAATCCTATTCTATGCGTCCGGCGTCACCACAAATTACACTTTGCAAACGAGTTATAACACTTCTAACTACAGTTTCAGAGCACGTTTCTTACTTGTGGGAAAACAAACATCTTCAACAATAACGCTTTATCCATTAAGTCAGCATCGCAATTAAAACTTCAGGTATGCGCAAGTAGGAGGCAAAATAAAAAATAAGCTGTTCTAATCGCAAAATTGTGCAATTTATAGGACTTTCATTTGCATATTTCTCCTTACACATTCATGCGAATAAAGCTCGGCATGAAAATTGCCACCAACACAATTTTTTGCAAATTGTTATGTAAAATGACCTCCTAATTTTTGCCCTATCATCACCATTTTTTTTTTTTTTTTTTGGGGGGGGGAGGGAGACGTTCGGTATTCTTCTGTGATTTTATGGCTATAAATTTTATTTTTAGGGAGAGGAGGAGGATTATTTTAACTGTTAAATATCTTCTGTGGGGCTACAGAGTTGAAAAATTCTAAAACATGAACATTTGTGGCAAGTGGAAAATTTATGGGGGGTTTTGCCACTGAAATAATGTATTATATTTCATATATATATATATATATATATATATATGTATATATAAAAATATTAATCTAATATTAACATACATTATTTATTAAACATCACACACACTCACACATACACACACACACACACACACATATATATATATATATATATATATTGTGTTAACTTAATTCTTATTCTTTCGCTAAATCAAATTCATGATAATAAAATTACCGAAAGGTGTTGAAAATTGAGGAAGATCCCTAGAAAACGGAACCTAGAAAACGGTGGATGACTGGGCAAAATGGGAGTCATATTCGGATTCAGAAGGTCATTTTACATAAGAATCAGAAAGAATGGTACCAGGGTGTCTTTTTTTTTCAGCACAGTGTAATTTAACTATTTGTCTAACACTATCGTCGATAAGAAAAGTAAAAATATTTTTTTCTCTACTAAAAAAACAAAAATAAAATAAGAATTTAAAAAAATCCCCCTTTACGAGAATGATTTTTTCTCAAACTGCATTCAATTCTGTCCATCCCTTTACTTTTTATGTATTTTTTAAATATCCACAGGGACATACGATATTTAAAAAAAAAAAAAAAAAAAAAAAAAAAAAAACTTTCTCTGCTTTTTTTAGTGCTAGAGGCCTATTTCAGTCGGTTCAGTTGTCGAATTTTTATAATACACTCTTAATAGTGCTAAGGGCCTATTTCAGTCGGTTTATTGAATGGGGATTTATTGAATGAAGTCCCCCCAAGGCCCAACTTTGACATGAGTCCTCCCCCAGGCCCAACTTTGACATGAGTCCCCCCCAAGGTACCCCTATTTCAGTCGGTACAGCGTTGTCGAATTTTTATAATACACTCTTAATAGTGCTAAGGGCCTATTTTAGTCGGTTTATTGAATGGGGATTTATTGAATGAAGTCCCCCCCAAGGCCCAACTTTGACATGAGTCCCCCCCAGGCCTAACTTTGACATGAGTCCCCCCAAGGTCTTTGACATGAGTCCCACCAAGGCCCAACTTTGACATGAGACTCCCCCCCCCAAGCCCAACTTTGACATGAGTCCCCCGAAGGCCCAACTTTCACATGAGTCCCCCCCAAGGTACAACTTTGACATGAGTCCCTTCCCAAGGCACACCTTTGACATGAGTCCCCCCCCAAGGCACACCTCACCCTCATTGGGAAAAAGAGAAAAAACGTTGTTTTGCTGCTATAAGACAGTTTGGATTTCCAACGTTATTTGCTACAATATCTGCAGCTGAAACACATTGGTTTGATTTAATGAAAACTTTATCATGGAATTTAGATCGTCACGAACTAACTAAAGAAGAATTTGTCGATATTAACAAGTTTAGCAGTAGGCTTCTGGCACTAAATTAAAATCTGTCAATGTCAGATTTTCATGTTTTAAATAATGAAATAATGTCGTGTCTGTATAATTTTTTTTTCCAGCACAGTGTAATTTAACTATTTGTCTAACTATTGTCGACAAAAAATGTAACAATATATATATTTTTTCTTTACTTAAAATATATATATATATATATCCCTGTTCAGGAGAATGATTTTTTCGCAAACTGCATTTAATTCTGTTCATCCCTTTATTATTTATAAATTTTTAAAATGCCCACAGACTTATAGGACACGCGATATATATATATATATATATATTTAAAAATAAAAATCCTTTCTCTATCTCTATTTTTTTTATTAGTGCTAGAGGCCTATATCAGTCGGTACAGTTGTCGAATTTTTATAGGTCACTCTTAATAGTGCTAAGGGCCTATTTCAGTCGGTTTATTGAATGGGGATTTATTGAATGAAGTCCCCACAAGGCCCAACTTTGACATGAGTCCCCCCACGGTACCCCTATTTCAGTCGGTACAGCGTTGTCGAATTTTTATAATACACTCTTAATAGTGCTATGGGCCTATTTCAGTCGGTTTATTGAATGGGGATTTATTGAATGAAGTCCCCCCCAGGTCCAACTTTGACATGAGTCCCCCCACGGTACCCCTATTTCAGTCGGTACAGCGTTGTCGAATTTTCATAATACACTCTTAATAGTGCTATGGGCCTATTTCAGTCGGTTTATTGAATGGGGATTTATTGAATGAAGTCCCCCCAAGGCACAACTTTGAAATGAGTCCTCCCCCAGGCCCAACTTTGACATGAGTCCCCCCCCAAGGTACCCCTATTTCAGTCGGTACAGCGTTGTCGAATTTTTATAATACACTCTTAATAGTGCTAAGGGCCTATTTCAGTCGGTTTATTGAATGGGGATTTATTGAATGAAGTCCCCCAAGGCACAACTTTGACATGAGTCCCCCCAAGGCCCAACTTTGACATGAGTCCCCCCCAAGGTACCCCTATTTCAGTCGGTACAGCGTTGTCGAATTTTTATAATACACTCTTAATAGTGCTAAGGGCCTATTTTAGTCGGTTTATTGAATGGGGATTTATTGAATGAAGTCCCCCCAAGGCCCAACTTTGACATGAGTCCCCCCCAAGGTACCCCTATTTCAGTCGGTACAGCGTTGTCGAATTTTTATAATACACTCTTAATAGTGCTAAGGGCCTATTTTAGTCGGTTTATTGAATGGGGATTTATTGAATGAAGTCCCCCCCAAGGCCCAACTTTGACATGAGTCCCCCCCAGGCCTAACTTTGACATGAGTCCCCCCAAGGTCTTTGACATGAGTCCCACCAAGGCCCAACTTTGACATGAGACTCCCCCCCCCAAGCCCAACTTTGACATGAGTCCCCCGAAGGCCCAACTTTCACATGAGTCCCCCCCAAGGTACAACTTTGACATGAGTCCCTTCCCAAGGCACACCTTTGACATGAGTCCCCCCCCAAGGCACACCTCACCCTCATTGGGAAAAAGAGAAAAAACGTTGTTTTGCTGCTATAAGACAGTTTGGATTTCCAACGTTATTTGCTACAATATCTGCAGCTGAAACACATTGGTTTGATTTAATGAAAACTTTATCATGGAATTTAGATCGTCACGAACTAACTAAAGAAGAATTTGTCGATATTAACAAGTTTAGCAGTAGGCTTCTGGCACTAAATTAAAATCTGTCAATGTCAGATTTTCATGTTTTAAATAATGAAATAATGTCGTGTCT
This sequence comes from Salticus scenicus, assembly GCA_963930645.1. Lineage (NCBI taxonomy): Eukaryota > Metazoa > Arthropoda > Arachnida > Araneae > Salticidae > Salticus > Salticus scenicus. The sequence goes on along the minus strand of OZ005662.1, from coordinate 135,992,788 downwards.
GTATAATTTTTTTTTTCCAGCACAGTGTAATTTAATTATTTGTCTAACTATTGTCGACAAAAAATGTAACAATATATATATTTTTTCTTTACTTAAAATATATATATATATATATCCCTGTTCAGGAGAATGATTTTTTCGCAAACTGCATTTAATTCTGTTCATCCCTTTATTATTTATAAATTTTTAAAATGCCCACAGACTTATAGGACACGCGATATATATATATATATATATATATATATTTAAAAATAAAAATCCTTTCTCTATCTCTATTTTTTTTATTAGTGCTAGAGGCCTATATCAGTCGGTACAGTTGTCGAATTTTTATAGGTCACTCTTAATAGTGCTAAGGGCCTATTTCAGTCGGTTTATTGAATGGGGATTTATTGAATGAAGTCCCCACAAGGCCCAACTTTGACATGAGTCCCCCCACGGTACCCCTATTTCAGTCGGTACAGCGTTGTCGAATTTTTATAATACACTCTTAATAGTGCTATGGGCCTATTTCAGTCGGTTTATTGAATGGGGATTTATTGAATGAAGTCCCCCCCAGGTCCAACTTTGACATGAGTCCCCCCACGGTACCCCTATTTCAGTCGGTACAGCGTTGTCGAATTTTCATAATACACTCTTAATAGTGCTATGGGCCTATTTCAGTCGGTTTATTGAATGGGGATTTATTGAATGAAGTCCCCCCAAGGCACAACTTTGAAATGAGTCCTCCCCCAGGCCCAACTTTGACATGAGTCCCCCCCCAAGGTACCCCTATTTCAGTCGGTACAGCGTTGTCGAATTTTTATAATACACTCTTAATAGTGCTAAGGGCCTATTTCAGTCGGTTTATTGAATGGGGATTTATTGAATGAAGTCCCCCAAGGCACAACTTTGACATGAGTCCCCCCAAGGCCCAACTTTGACATGAGTCCACCCCAGGCGCAACTTTGACATGAGTCCCCACAGGCCCAACTTTGACATGAGTTCCCCCAAGGCGCAACTTTGACATGAGTCCCCCCAAGGTACAACTTTGACATGAATCCCCCCAAGGCACACCTTTGACATGAGTCCCCCCCAAGGCACACCTCCCCCTCATTGGGAAAAAGAGAAAAAACGTTGTTTTGCGGCTATAAGACAGTTTGGAATTCCAACGTTATTTGTTACAGTATCTGCAGCTGAAACACATTGGTTTGATTTAATGAAAACTTTATCATGGAATTTAGAACATCACGAATTAACTAAAGAAGAATTTGTCGATATTAACAAGTTTAGCAGTAGGCCTCTGGCACTAAATTAAAATCTGTCAATGTCAGATTTTCATGTTTTAAATAATGAAATAATGTCGTGTCTGTATATATATATATATATTTAGCACAGTGTAATTTAACTATTTGTCTAACTATTGTCGACAAAAAATGTAACAATATATATATATTTTTTTTACTTAATATATATATATATATATATATCCCTGTTCAGGAGAATGATTTTTTCGCAAACTGCATTTAATTCTGTCCGTCCCTTTATTTTGTATAAATTTTTAAAATGTCCACAGACTTATAGGACACGCGATATATATATATATATATATGTATATATATATATATTTAAAAATAAAAATCCTTTCTCTATCTCTATTTTTTTTATTAGTGCTAGAGGCCTATATCAGTCGGTACAGTTGTCGAATTTTTATAGGTCACTCTTAATAGTGCTAAGGGCCTATTTCAGTTGGTTTATTGAATGGGGATTTATTGAATGAAGTCCCCCCCAATGCACAACTTTGACATGAGTCCCCCCCCAGGGTCAACTTTGACATGTGTCCCCCCCAAGGTACCCCAATTTCAGTCGGTACAGCTTTGTCGAATTTTTATAATACACTCTTAATAGTGCTAAGGGCCTATTTCAGTCGGTTTATTGAATGGGGATTTATTGAATGAAGTCCCCCAAGGCACAACTTTGACATGAGTCCCCCCCAAGGTACCCTTATTTCTGTCGGTACAGCGTTGTCGAATTTTTATAATACACTCTTAATAGTGCTAAGGGCCTATTTCAGTCGGTTTATTAAATGGGGATTTATTGAATGAAGTCCCCCCAAGGCACAACTTTGACGTGATTCCCCTAAGGCTCAATTTTGACATGAGTCCCCCCCAGGCACAACTTTGACATGAGTTCACCCCCCAAGGTACCCCTATTTCAGTCGGTACAGCGTTGTCGAATTTTTATAATACACTCTTAATAGTGCTAAGGGCCTATTTCAGTCGGTTTATTGAATGGGGATTTATTGAATGAAGTCCCCCCCAAGGAACAACTTTGACATGAGTCCCCCCCAAAGCCCAACTTTGCATGAGTCCCCCCCAGGCCCAACTTTGACATGAGTCCCCCCAAGGCCCAACTTTGACATGAGTCCCCCCCCAGGCCCAACTTTGATATGAGTCCCCCCAAGGCCCAAATTTGACATGAGTCCCCCGAAGGTACAATTTTGACATGAGTCCCCCCCCAAGGCACACCTTTGACATGAGTCCCCCCAAGGCACCCCTCCCCCTCATTGGGAAAAAGAGAAAAAACGTTGTTTTGCGGCTATAAGACAGTTTGGACTTCGAACGTTATTTGTTAAAGTATCTGCAGCTGAAACACATTGGTTTGATTTAATGAAAACTTTATCATGGAATTTAGATCGTCACGAATTAACTAAAGAATTTGTCGATATTAACAAGCTTAGCAGTAGGCCTCTGGCACTAAATTAAAATCTGTCAATGTCAGATTTTCATGTTTTAAATAATGAAATAATGTCGTGTCTGTATAATTTATTTATTAATTTTTTTTTTTTTTTCAGCACAGTGTAATTTAACTATTTATCTAACTACTGTCGACAAAATATGTAACAATATTTTTTTTTTTTTTTTACTTTACGAAATATATATATATCCTTCTTCACGAGAATGATTTTTTCGCAAACTGCATTCAATTCTGTCCTTCCCATTATTTTTTATAAATTTTTAAAATGTCCACAAACTTATAGGACGATATCAAAAAAATAATAAATAAATAAAAATAAAAAAATCTTTCCCTATCTCTATTTTTTTTTTCAGCACAGTGTAATTAAACTATTTGTCTATTTATAGTCGACAAAAAAATGTAACAATATTTTTTTTTCCTTTACTATATATATATATATATTCCTCTTCACGAGAATGATTTTTTCGCAAACTGCATTCAATTGTGTCCTTCCCTTTATTTTTTATAAACTTTTAAAATGTCCACAGAATTACAAGACACGCAATGTATATATATTCTATATCTGTTTGTTTGTTTTTTTTTCGTTTATTTAGCACAGTGTAATTTAACTACTATTTGTCTAACTATCATCGATAAAAAATGTAACTATTTTTTTTTCTTTGCTAAAAAAAAAAAAAAAAAAAAAACCTTTACGGGAGTGATTTTTTCGCAAACTGCATTCAATATTTTGTCCATTTCTTTATTTTTACTTTCCGAACACTATAGTGAGGAAAGTATTGTAATCATGTCAAAAATCCGAATTTGAGATTTCGATGTTTCTATACGTTTCGAGGTCCAATGAGTCCGTTTACACTATTTTTGCGATGATGCATGTATGTGTGTGTATGTATGTGTGTATGTGTGTGTGTATGTATGTGTGTATGTCTGTGAGTGAACACGCTAGCGTCTAAACGCTTTGTTCGAATAAGCTGAAAGTTGGTACGTACATTGTAAGTCACCATAGTACGAACCCTATAGATTTTGGTGAATCTAGCGCTTATAGTTTTTTTACAGGGACACAAAGAAAAATTCTTTATCATTATGGCCTATGGTACCAAAATCTTAAAAGTGCGATAGCATCTAAACGCCTTATTCAATTGAGCAAATAATTTATACACATATTATAGGTCACAGATACTCAATCTGTATTGATTTTGGAGAATCTAGCACTTATAGTTTTTTTTACAAGAACACAAAGAAAAATTCTTTATCATTATGGCCTAAGGGGCCAAATTTTTAAAAGTGTGATAGCGTCTGAACGCCTAATTAATCTGAGCAAAAAATTTGTACACATGTTATAGGTCACAGTTGCACCAACGGTATAGATTTTGGGGAATCTAGTACTTACAGTTTATTACAGGGACACAAAGAAAAATTCTTTATCATTATGGCGTATGGGACAAAAGTGCGATAGCATCTAAACGCTTTATTCAATTGCGCTGAAAATTTATATGAATATTATAAATCACTGTTGCACTAACTATAAGCATTTTGGTGAATCTAGCATTTATATAGGTTTTTACAGGGACACAACGAAAAATTCTTTATCATTATGATCTATGGGCTCAAAGTTCAGTAGCGTTAAATAAAACGTCGTGCAATATATGGGGAAAAATTCTCAAACACTCTATTATGGTTTCCTCTATTTTGTTTGTTTAAAAACTCCTCTTTCTTTACTTTATCTACAAAACTGTTAATTACTCAATGTTTGGAAAGTCGAGTGGAGTCACTCAAGATTTTTTTATAATTTTTTTTAATGTCCACACACTTAACCTCCCCCTTTTTTTCAGCACAGTGTAATTTAACTATTTGTCTAACTATCGTAGACAAATGTAACAATATATGCATATATATATATATATATATTCTTTACTAAAAAAAAAAAAAAAAAGAAAAGAAAAAAGAAAGAAAATCCCCCTTCACGATAATGATTTTTTCGCAAACTGCATTCAATTTTGTCCATTCCTTTATTTTTTATAAATTATTAAAATATCCACAAACTTATGAAAAACGCAATATCAAAAAAAAAAAAAAAAAAAATTCTATCTCTGTATTTTTTTTTTCTGTATTACTATGATATAATCTAATTAAATACATTTTAGTCTAGATTATATATAAAATTACGTAACGCTAAAAAGTTATTAATGAAGAGAAGGTTTAAAACAACTGAGCAGTTTGAGTCCATTTGGCAGCTATTTAAGGTTCTCTCATTAATTAAATTCTTCTGTATATAGATTTACAATACATTTCAGTACGAAAATCAAAGATTACAAAAATTACTTTAAAAGACTTTTTAGATTGTACAAGAAAAACGATGTCTTTGTAAAATGAATGCATAAACAAAAATAATAATATACGATTCTTTATTTTATATTGAATTTAATCATTTTATTTTCCGATTGGGATTTTTAATATACATAAAATAATTTATAAATTAAGAATAATTATCACTTTCTTCTAAATTCAATAGAAGAGAGTATTGGATTCGTAAAAATTTTCGACCTCGGGTTTTTGATGGATTTACAAGTTTTGAGAGCTGTAGAACACGATTTGACCATTTTTAGAAAATATCTGTCTGTCTGTGTGTGTGTGTGACAAAATTTTCTGGCAACTGTATCTCAGGAACTGCTGCACAGAATTTCATAAAAATTGGTAAGTAGTTGCACCTTGACATAAATTAGTGCCTGTCAACTTTTGGTAAAAATTGTCTTACAGGTCCACATCCCCTGGGGGGGGGGGGGGAGTCCACCCTCGAGGGGAGTAAATTTTCAAGATGGGTATATTTCGAAAGATCTCGTCAGTACCTTTAAAACGAATGGTTGAACTATAATTCTGCGATAATTTAAAACAAAGTTATCGATTTTTTTTTTTTTTTTTTTTTTTTTTACTTTTAACGAAAAAAACTTAGATATATTTTTTAAACGAAATTTAACCAAACTTGGTATTTAGTTGGCCCCTGATATAAACTGGTGCTGATTAGATTTGGGGATAAATCGCTCAACAAGTGGCACTGCGATAGTATTTTTTCTAAATTTTTAACATGGCAGTATAGGACAAAATTTCGTATAAATGTACATAATGAGATTTATTCTTAACCTGTGATAGTAAAATTAATATGAATTATTGAAAACAGTAGTAGTTAATTAAAAAAAATTGTGCATGTGGGGGCATCGCTTCCCACCTCTGGGGGGAAGTACCCCCCAGGGGGTGGTTAAAATTTCAAGTTGGGTGGGTATCTTTCGAAACGTCTCGTTAATACCTTTAAAAGGAATGGTTGAACTATAAATATGTGATAATTTAAAATAAAGTTATATATATATATATATTTTTACTTTAATAATAATAAAATTAAATAAATAAATAAATAAAAAAAAAAAAATGGAAAAAAAAATCTTTTTTTTTTTTTTTTTTTTTTTTTTTATAATGTTACTGAGTGAATTTGTATAGGAAAATGGAGAAGGAAGTCTTGTTGTGGCCACAACATACTGGTTTTTAATGCTTTTTATAAACTCAAAAACTTACAATAAAAATTTGACAAATATATCAAAATAAACTTATAAATAATCAAATTCAGTTTATTTAATGAAACATTTAAAAGAAAAAAAAATCTTGTGGGTTTCTATTTTTTAAATTTATAACTATATGCTTAAAAATTCCTATTTTCAATGTTAGAATTGAAAGTATTTTCGTGTACTTATATGTTTGCAGTACTATAATAATAATAATAAATCTGTATCTAAATAAGAGTTTATCAGTTGTACATCTAAAAACAGTATATTAATATTGTATTTGAAGGTTTTATGAATAAGAAAAATTTTTATGGAAAATTATGAGGATCATTAAAAAAATATGAAAGTTAATTTTATTAAAAGTAGGATTTTTAAAATTTAACACTATTTGAGAGTTATACATATAACTAGAAAAGTAATTCTGCTAATGATAGATTGTTATTTAAAAAATGTGGAAGATCCAAAGAAAACAATAATCATAATTTTCATAAAATAACAAACATACGTGCTTTTAAAATGTCATAATATTTACTAATTTTAATAGAGTTCAAAATCATATGTTATTATAAAGCTAAAAAAAAAAACAGTGCTTTTTTCGGTACCAAACATGACCGTTAAATAACAAATTCTCAAGTTCATCCATATGGCGTAGTTTATCTCAAAACATGTAATCTCAGAAATTATATATATATATATATGAAATAAACAAAATAAAAAAGTATTTGACACATAATTTTTTAGTTATTTCAGAATATATTTTAAAATTTCATACAATGTAAATTATGAATATCACTTCATCATAACAATTAATAAGGATTTTGTGAGGTAGTATTTTAGTGTATCATTCATGCAAAGAGAACGAAAAAGATTGTTAAACCTTAAAAAAGTGTGGAAAAAGTACCTAAATTAATTGTTCCTTATATTTTATCTAAGACTGGTGGAAGATTCTTGAAGTAATGTAGGAAAAAATGCAAAGAAGGCGAAGACTTAAAAAAAATAAATAAATAAATAAAAATCTGGAGTGAAACAACAACACGATTATATTACATACACGATTATATTTGTATTATATGCACATTTGGAGATAATGGTATCAGGTTAATACACGTGTACAGACATATAAAACAGAGTTTACACAGATTTTTTTTTTTTTTTTTTTTTTTTTTTAGTAAAAGAAATGAAAAAAAAATTTTTTTTGTAGAGGTTTTTTTTTTTTTTCCTAACACCAATTTCCGAGATATTAAGCTGATCTATCTGATCAGAATGACTATTTTCCTGTGATAACCAAGTAAAGCATAAGAAAGTATCTAAAATGGGTTTATGTAACAATTTTCAAGAAAATCGTTAGAGCTGTTTTTGAGATACCGACTTTTACCAAAGCTTGGTATAATTAATTGTTGACCAGAAAACATCAATTAGATGCAAAAGGATATTTAAAAGAGGGTTAATATGGCAATTTTGAAAAAAATTAATACAGTCGTTTCGGAAGGAACGCACTTGCAGTATCTGAAATTCAGCTATTTATACAGGAGGCCTATCAATTTTCCTGAACTAACCAACTGTACAATTTGAAAGGACATCTAATAGAGTATTTATACAGCAATTTTGAAGAAAATCGTTAGAGCCGTTTTTTAGATACGGACTTATATCTGATATTAGATATCCCACTTCCGGTTTTTCAATTTTCACCAAAATTTAGAAAATTCATCTGTACACCAGACCTGTTTCAATTCTAAAGTTTCGTTGTTCAATCTTTATTAGTTTCTGAGATATAATAGCCAGATAATTCGCCATATACATACACACATACACACACACACACACACACACATACACACTGACCAGTTGCCAAAAACCACTTTTTTGGACTCAGGAGAACTTAAACCATGTAAATCAGGTGAAATCTCGATATCGAATTTTTGGACCAAATACAGTACTTCCATTACCTACGGTAGTCCATTAGTATCATCCTACGGTAGTCGGTAGTACCTACGGTACTTCCATTAGGGTATACAGATAATGAAAAATTTCCTCGTGATCACATGCTATAGCCAAAACGTATTTCAAGCATTACTTTTTACAGAATGATAAAAAAAAATTTGATTGGTTTTTTTTTTTCTTTACTTGTCCCCTTTTCTTCTTCAGGACATAACTTTTGCTGAAATATATGAGGTATAACATGTTCTTTACATACCAAAGCTTCAAGAGGATTCATAAAGAATTTTTCTAGATATCTGAAAAAACGTTTAAATTCGAAAATGTCCAAATACCTTTTGGTAAGTAGCGTATAAATAATGTTAAAAAAATATATATAAAAAATATGCACCAATATTTTTTTAATTCCTCAATTTTCTATACTAAAATTCTAATCTTGAAAATTAAAGCATTTAACGTATCAAGAAAATAAATACTGCAGCGAAGTTATCTTTTTTATGTATAATTTGAAATTTTCTATCTTTTATTTTGCTGGTGATATGTCCAAAAAAACATTTTCCTTTATTTATTTATTAATTTCCTTTCATTAAATCATAGAAGCATAATTTGTATTAAAGATTCATTGTTTTCCGATTTCTTTTTGTAAATAATTTCATTAAACTATATAAAAATACCTGTTTACCATTTGTTCTCTTTCTGTTTCTTGCCTTTCATGCTTTAAAATAAATTATTTAATATTTTCGCTTCAGTGCAAATTTCCTGAACGTCTGGAGTATATATGATAAACGAAGCATTTAAGTAGTGAGTGGAATAACTCACTTTAAAGGTTAAAGCAATTATCCAAAAAGGGATAATTACAAAGAAAAATACAAAAATAATGTGTTCAGTAATTTTTAAGGTGTTAAGTCATGAGAAAACGCTGTTTGATGAAGCTTACCCAAAGAAATATCTCGCATTCGCGTAAATAAATTAAGACTTTTATGTTGATGAATGTTCAACACAAATTTACCTAATCCACTTTAAAAGGAAATTTCAAGTACTTTTCAAGTTATCTTTCTGATTATAATACTTTTTAAATGTAACTTTTTTTTTCTTTAACAAAACAATACATTGATACATGTATGCATGTATTTATATATCTGAATGCATGCTTATCTATGTGTTTTATTATTATTATTATTATTATTATTATTATTATTATTATTTTTTAAATCTATATTATTGCATTTAAAAGATTAAATATTTCAATAATGAAAAAAAATATATACATATATATAGAGTGACTTAATTTGACTTACTAAACATTAACGGTTTTTAAATAAATTAAAGTAAGACAAGTCGTTAAATGAACAAAAGAAAAAAATTATAAAAGTGTGTTTGAGTAACGCCATTGCGTTTCAGACACTATCGCTCTTTAAATAATTTGAGCCCATTGGCCACAATGGTAAAAAAAAATTCTTTGTCCATGTAAAAAAACTATAAGTGCTGGATTCACCAAAATCTATACAGTTCGTGCAAAGGTGATTTTTAACATGTATATAGATTTTCAACTCAATCGAATAAGGCATTTAAAAGCTCTCGCTTTATTTTATATATTTACTAGCAGGCTTTGCCCGCTTTGCTGGTTACTATATTTAAATGAATAAAAAAAAAAAAAAAAAAAAAAAAAAAGAAAGAGAATCATTCCTTTTATACCGATTTACAAATAGAAATAAAAAATAAATACATTGAAATTGCTCAAAAACTTCGCTTAGGGTCCTTTTTGCCTTCGCCAGTGACTTCACCTCCGCAACATGTCGTGTCCGTTGTCTCTGGTGATTGCGACAACTCCTTACCCGTGAACTTCAATTTGGGGGCTTACAGGATGACAGTATTGAAACGAAGATTATCGAAAAATATCGAAGTAAACTTTTATATTTAAATTGCAATTATCCGTGAACTTCAATTTGGGGGCTTACAGGATGGCAGTATTGAAACGAAGATTATCGAAAAATATCGAAGTAAACTTTTATATTTAAATTGCAATTATACATAAACAACACTTTATGCGCTATACATAATATCGCCATATTGGCATTTTTTTTTTTTTTTTTTTTCTTGTGTATACATACTTGTATAAAAATGGGGGGGGGAGATTTTCTCAGTACCTATTCTGGTAACACTTTTATTGGTTGTACCTTTTCGTTAATTAATAAGAATCTTTCATATTCTGTTTATATTTTTAATGGTTTTTAGGTGTAAGACAGTGCTAGTTGAAATAAATTTTCTATTTCTAAAACAAACTTTTTTTTCCATAAAATTATCTATTCAGATAAAAATAGATCATTTATGTGACTATTATTTCTGTTTCAACAATTTTTCTGCAATATTTTATAATTTATTTATATTTTTGTTGCGGTACTTTGTTTAAAAGGACTATTACTAAATGAAAGTTCTTGCAAAAAACGTTCAGTGTACTTCAGCACCAAAATTAAAAATATCGCCCATGAGGCCATGAACAAAACTTATAAAATTATGATACTTAAAGTAAGAAAGAAACGCTATGCAGTCGAATGTTACGTCACGGGCAGTTTTATTTACCTATTTATTTTCTTATTTAACAACAACTTGGCAGTAAATAATTACAAGATAAAAAGAACTTTTATATACCATGTTTTTAAATTTTCTGTTGAATCATATAAACGCTGCTGAAGGCAGCGGGAACCCGGAGCAATTGGATAAAAGTATTAAAAAAATTCCTTGCTATCGTGTTTTGAGCTATTATAAAAGTTTCAAATGGCTATCTAGCCGGGAAGTTAGTTAAAAGTTGATTGCAAGCATTGTACTGGTAATGCTGCCGAAGGCAGCAGGGTCCTGAAACAATTGATTAAAAATATTTTTAAAATGCATTTTCACCGTATTCTGAACTATTCTGAAAGTTTCAAATGTCTAGCTACTCGGGTAGTTAAATAAATTTTCTGTTGAATCATATAAACACATCTGAATACAGTAGGGACCTGAAACAGTTGACTAAAAGAATTTAAAAAATGAATTGTCACTGTGTTATGAACTATCCTGAAAGTTTCAAATATCTAGCTAGTCGGGAAGTTAGTGAAAAATCGATTGCAAGCTTTGTACTGATAACGCTGCCGAAGGCAGCGGGAACCCGAAACAGTTGGTTAAAGGTATTAAAAAAATGCATTTTCACCGTTTTCTGAACTATTCTGAATATTTCAAACGTCTAGATAGTCGGGAAGTTAGTTAAATAAATTTTCTGTCGAATCATATAAACGCTGCCGAAGACAGTAGGGACCTGAAACAGTTGACTAAAAGTATTAAAAAAAAGTATTGTCACCGTGTTATGAGCTAGCCTGAAAGTTTCAAATGTCTAGCTAGTCGGAAAGTTATTGAAAAATCGATTGCAAGTTTTGTACTGATAACGCTGCCGAAGGCAGCAGGAACCCGAAAAAGTTGGTTAAAGGTATTAAAAAAATGCATTTTCACCGTGTTCTGAACTATTCTGAAAGTTTCAAATCTCTAGCTAATCGGGAAGTTAGTTAAATAAATTTTCCGTCGAATCATATAAGCGCTGCCAAAGGTATCGAGACCTGAAATATTTGACTAAAATTATTAGAAAAATGTATTGTCACTATGTTGTGAGCTGTCCTGAAAGTTTCAAATGTCTAGCTAGTCGGAGAGTTAGTGAAAAATCGATTGCAAGCTTTATACTGATAACGCTGCCGAAGGCATCAGGAACCCGAAACAGTTGGCTAAATGTATTACAAAAATGCCTTTTCACCGTGTTCTGAACTATTCTGATAGTTTCAAATGTCTAACTAGTCGGAAAGTTAGTTAAAAAAGTTTTCTGTCGAATCATATAAGCACTGCCGAAGGCAGCGGGACCTGAAATAGTTGACTAAAATTATTAGAAAAATGTATTGTCACCGTGTTGTGAGCTGTCCTGAAAATTTCAAATATCTACCTTGTTGGGAAGTTAGTTAAAAATCGATTGCAAGGTTTGTACCTGACAAACACACAAACAAACAAACAAACATACAAACAAGAATCGAAGTTAATAAAAACATGGTAAAATATAAAAAGTTGTAGTTTAAAAAATAAGAAATCTTTTCAGAACAATATATATTAGTATCATGAACTATATCTGCACTTTATCAGTATTTATAAAATTTTTAAAGTGATATAATGACGTCGATTTTTTGAAATGCATAATTAATTACTTTATAATTTTTTATTGATCCCGTTTAATAAATGTATTTATTTTTATGTCGAAAAAAAAAAAAAAAAAAAAAAAAAAAAGAATTCCTAATTTTTTTTTTTTTTTTTTTTTTTTTTGGGCAACAATTAAATTATAGTTAAAATTATAATGTCTAATTTAAAGCCATTATGAGGTTATTAATTTCATATTTTAATTAATTAAAAGAAAACTAATCGAAAATTCGAAAATCGGGCTTCGAGATGCGCAAGGACCCTTCGGGGGGCACCTTCCTGTCAAATCACGTGATTGTCCGAGCTACCGTCTTTGCGCTACGCTGTCCACACACACAGAGACATTGATTTTTTCTTCTATATATGTGAAGAAAATATATTTATTGTAGAATTTAAATATAAAAATGCCGCGATCATTATGATACTTGATTTAAGAAATTTAACATCGAAAGTGAAATAATAAGAATAATAAAAACATGCGGGAGAATGCCGAAGCTTTAATAATCTTAAATATAAATATAAAATAAAATAAAATAAAAAAAATTGAAAAAAAAAAAAGTTTAAATTTATGACGAAATGTTTAATAATATATTTTTTTTTTCTCTGTTCCCTCTTAAATATAAACTTTAATTATTTCAGCTTCAGCATTCTTCCCCATTATCACATTAATTGATTTTTTCCTACTGAATTCAAAATATATCGACCTTTCATTAGTGCTACCATCTGGTGGCATGTTTTGTAATGGCTGTCACAACACAGGCAACTAAGAATGACTATGAAGTTTCTAAATTTCATAAGAATTTGCACTGTTCTCTGATACGAATAATAATAATAAAAAAAAATTGTTGTTGTTGTTCTCTCTTAAATTTAATCCTTTCTTTTTTTTTTTTTTTTTTTTTTTTTTTTATCCCTTAGCTTTGAAATTTGCACCCATTAAATATATTTTATGTTAATGTAAGTGTTTCGCAATTAACAAAGGTTATTTTTATACGATCATTATATTTCAATTCACACATTTATTGACTATACATTCACCCGGAACTCTGTTTAAAATATCTGATGTGGACAACACATGACTTCCTTATACACTGATTCGAATATACATATTGCTGTGAAAACATTGACATTTTTGGGTGAAGTAACTGATTCGTAAATAAACAGGCAGGTTCCAACCACACACGCACACACAAAATAAATAAATAAATAAATAAATTGTTAATGAAATATTTTGAGCAACTGCTACAAAAACTCCAAGTAAATATCTTGAAAATTTAAACAGTTATACTCGATAGAATGGACTGAATTTTAGTCCTGCCCCGCCCTTCCCACCCCCTTCAAACAAAGAAGAAGAAAAAAAAAATGAAACTATATAACAAAATGCAACCAACATCGTTGCTTTCTTTATTCTATTCTATTTCTTAAAACAATTTTTATAGATGCCATACGCACCACATAAACTTTAAATTTTACATCTACTTTTTAAGATAGCACGCGATCATGCTTTATATAAAAATTAAATCATTGAATTCATTTTTTTCCTCATTTTTATTTCATTTTGCACGCGCACTTTTTATTTCCTAATTCAAAATTATTAAAAAAAAAAAAAAAGAAAAATTCCATAGTGTTTGTTTCGATACTGATTATTATTAATTTTCTTTTTTTTTTTGTTTGTTTTTCTTACAAAAAAAAAAAAAAAAAAAAATGCTTTTGATGAAATTCTGGCAAGAGCAGAATTTAGTTTAGGACAGAGGACTATTAGTTTTTTTTTTTTTTTTTTTTTTTTTTTTTTTCAAATTATAACATCGCTTTCAAATTATTCAATTAAATTTTCGATAAATTTTAGATTTCTATAAATGTCCAACTATCGAAAAATGACACCGCAAAAATCCCAGATTGAGACTAATAGTCCTCAATATTAAAAAAAAAAAAAAAAAAAAAAAAAAAAAAAAACTTAAAAACTGCTTCTCCAGCCACAAAAGTCATGTTAATAGGATTATATATATCGCAAAAGAAATATACTAGTTTTTTCAGGAATGGCTTATTACAGAATCTCTCATTGGCACATTAATAGCTTAGAGTTTAATGAAAATCATTCGAGTACAGATGGCTTAATTTTGTTCTCTTTGCCGAAAATTAGAGGTGAAAAGCGATACATTTTACCTTAACAATTATTTAAGTCAAAACTGAGAAAGGATTTGATCATTCTAGCTATCCTGAAATTATTTACCTCCAAATTTAATCGTTAATCTCCCCAAGTCACCACGTTTGTAGCCTACGCTTATTTTTGTCTTGGCATCGATTTTGGTGAATTTTTTGTCGAATTTTGTGACTTGGTGGCCGAATTTGGCGAAAACTTGTAGTTTAGGGTTGCCAATGTTTAGAAGCTCTAACTTAAAAAAGAAAAGAATTCTGAAATTTTCCGGAAAGTCTCATTGGTTTATAGCGCTGAACTAAATTCTTCGGAAATTCTTTAAGTGATAAACAGCACTAAAACAAAAAAAAAGTGTATTCGTCGACTAAAATGCGCTTATACATTAAGAATTACTTCCTTACACTCAAAAATGTCGATAACTTTCATAACAATAACATTACGTGCTCTATCTACGTGCTGAATATTCATTAAAGGGCATTCGTCGACTAGAACATGTTTGTCTTCAAGAATTACTTTCTACACGCTAAAATGTCGGCAACTTTCATAAAAAATTTCATTACAAGCACTATTTACGGGCTGAATATTCATTAATTAGGTTATTTTGAAATCTCTATGATGTTAGGTCATATATAATGGGCCAAAACCTTTGTGTATTTGGCCATTATAAATATAATTTTCGTAAATATCTTCAAAACGGAAAGTCACAGAAAGACTAAAAAAGGAGGTGCACTAGATGTTATAACAAACGTATATAACAATTTGCAACGTTCTGGGTCCAGCCGTTTTTGAGTTATGCGAGATACATACACACGCATACAGACGTCACGAAAAGTCGTGTAAAGTCGCTGATGTCTCTAAAACGGGAGTTTTTATTAAGACGGAACTTGCAGGTGTACAACTAGACATCATGACAGTCACACATATATATTTGCAACATTCTACGATGATTTGTTTTTGAGCTATGGGAGATATAAAATCCATTTCGCAGATCGGGATTTCAATACTTCCTTATTTCTTACATAAAGAAGTAAAAACTAAATTTCTAGACTTTCAACTAGATCCTGATTATGATTTTAAGAAATTACTTTCTATATGTAAAAATGTCGATAATTTTCATAGCATTATCATTACGAGCTCTATATTCCAGCTGAATATTAGTTAAATAAAATGCATTCATCGACTAAAACTTGTTTTTTTTTTTTTTTTTTTTTTTTTTTTTTTTAAGCATAACTTTCTTCACCCAAAAATATCTTCAATTTTCACAACAATGTCATTTCTGGCTCTATCATTAGCTTCTTTTGAAATCTCTATTATATGAAGTCATATACTATAATGAACAAAAACTTTGTATTTTTGGTCATTGTGAATATAATTTTCTTAAATATCTCTAAAACGAAATATTACAAAAATTCCAAAAAGGTAGGTGCACAACTAGATCTTATAAGAAACCCTTATACCAATTTGCAACGTTCTACGGCCAACCGTTTTTGAGTTATGTGAGATACGCACACACACACGTACACATACACATACTTACATACAGACGTCACGAAAATTCTTCTAAAATCGTTGATATCTCTGAAACGGCAGCTCGTGTTAATGTTAAAGTTGCGGGTCTAGTCATCATGATAGTCACATATATAAATATACAACATTCTACGATCATTCATTTTTGAGCTATGTTAAATACAAAATCCATTGCGTGAATCGGGATTACTTCCATATACTTTGTATAAGGAACTTGCAAGAATAGGTAACAGGTAAATATGCTGTAAATTTCAAAACGAAAAAATAAACAATAAGATAAAATATTAAAAAAAAAAAAAAAAGAGTTAAAGACTTTTTCTATTATCTTATTCGTACTAAAAGTAAGAAATAAAATAACTATATATCCCACTGAAAAGTATGAAATAAAATAATTTTATGATTTCTTGACCACAGCACTCAAAAATTGCAGTCGCTCTTAATATCTTTATATTTATGTTAACGCTAAAGCAGCCAATAAAACTTAAATCAAAATTTTATGAGCGGAAGAAATAGGCGGTATATAGCTTTGTACGAATAGCTTCTACTGATTCTTCCTCTCAAAGTTTTCATTTAATTTTTATTGACTGCTTTAGAATTAAGAATTAATATTAAGAGCAACTGCAATTTTTGAGTGTTATAGTTTAAATATAATTATTTTATTTCATACTTTTAGTGCGAATCAAGCTAATAGAAAAAGTCTTTAATTTAAAACATTTTAATATTTTATTTCTGTTTTGGTTATGGAAAACTTGGCATCCAAGCAGAATTGAGAGATGATAGCTAACACTCTGAATCCTAATTCCGTGGCTTCGAGGTAAGTCTTTGGTTGCTTCTGGTTCATTCCTCTCTAGTCGATCAGGAAGATTTCGTTTAATGTGAGTTGTTTTTTACAATGTGCACTTACGAAAGAAATCTGTTTGCATAAATATTTTTTCTATTTTTCAGCTACAGAAAATTTCTGATTGCAATTTTTTTTCGTAGTTTACTGATATTTTCTGCCAATTTTTGCTGCCAGAAATATTCTGTAATATAACGGATTTTTTTTTTTTTTTTTTTTTTTTTTCTGTGGAATTTTTTGTGTAGCACTGAAAACTAATTATTAATTCTATACATACCATTTTCTACAGATATCATGCCTATAAATATTTAATAATATTAGTTTATTTGTGCCTAGTGCAGTGTAATTATAGCATTTATTTATTTATTTATTTATTTTATTTTATTTTATTTCATTTATTTTTTACTTTCTTCTATTTTCAATAGAAGAAAGTATTGGATTCGTAAAAAATTTCGACCTCAGGTTTTTGATAGATATACACGTTTTGAGAGATGTAGAACACGATTTGACCATTTTAGAAAATGTCTGTCTGTGACAAAATTTTGTGGCAACTGTATCTCAGGAACTACTGCACATAATTTCATGCAAATTGGTATGTAGTTACACCTTGACATAAGTTAGTGCCTATCAACTTTTAGTAAAAATTGTCTCACAGGCTGCATTGCCATCCCGTTTTTTCTAAATTTTTAACATAGTGATATAGGACAAAATTTTGTATAAATGTGCAGAAACAGAATTATTTTTTAATAATCATTATGAAACGTAAAATAATTATTTGTAATAGAGATAGTCAACTGTATGTAGGTAACTCGGCTCTCTCCTTAGGGGGAGGGGGGAGTCCTCCCTCGAGTGGGTAATTTTTCATGATGGGTATCTTTCAAAAAAGCTCGCCAATACCTTTAAAACGAATGGTTGAACCATCAATCTGCGATGATTTAAAATAAAGTTGAGAATAAAATTGACTTTTTTTTTTTTTTTTTTTTTTTTTTTTTGGGGGGGGGGGGGGTATTTAGTGTTATACCACTTCTTTAATATGGAAATCGTCTGCGTTATCAAGGAAGATAATTTTTTTTAAATAATAATTTTAATAAATTATTTTTACCGGGAGAATCTGTATAGGAAAATATAGAAGAAAGTCATGTGGTGGCCACAACATACTAGTTTTGAATGTCATCCGCAGCCTGTAATATATCGAAATGCCTTTCTGTGACCCTTGAAGGTTTAAATTTCTCTATATCTCTCTCATAAAGTTTGTGCCAGTAAAAAGCAATAAAAAAATCAGCAATGTAAAAGAGATTAAATAGATTACTTTCGGTTTCAGTAACTTAATATAAATTTAACATTACTAATTTGTATCTGGATTTCATTAGAAATATTTCGCGATGGTTTAAATGGATTCTAGAAAAAATATTTCTTTAAGCCTAAGAATTTTTAGCTTTTTGTATGGTAACTTTTGCCTATTTGTATAATGAATGCTCATTTAAACTTTTAACAACTTAGAATAAGGATTTTTCATAAAAAGGTAGATATACTGTCGTTAAGCTCTGCTCTCAAAGCTGGTTGATACGAGCGTCCTGGTTCAAGTTCACGGCCCTCTTCACTTACCGTCGCCGGAAGCCCGAGCCAACGTTATTCTATGGGGGAAATTTTCTTTATAAATAATTTATTTACTAATACATATTTTTAAATTCTGTTTTCACATTCAGAAAATTCCCAACTGTTAAATTGACGGACCTTTTTTAAAAAGGAATTTTTTTTAGTTTTTAATATTTTATTTTGAAATTGCAAAATGAAAAAAATTCACATATAAAAATTTCGTATTTTGCAACTTCAAAATAAAATATAAAAAAATTAAAAAAAAATTTTTTTTTAAAAAGGTCCGTCCATTTAACAGCTGGAAATTTTCAGAATATGAAAACAGAATTAAAAAATATGTATTAGTTAATAAGTTATTTGTAAAGAAAAATTTCCCATACAATAACATTAGTTTCGTCTTCCGGCGGCGCGCGGTGAGTGAACCCTTAACGCTCGTAGTCTTGGCCTTTCGGAGTTTTCGTGGTTTTCTCCGATATTCGAATGTATAAGAGATAGAATGATCTCGGCTCTACCGTGGAGGGCGTCTCACCTAGACATAAGTCATTTGGTAGTAGACAATTTAAAAACCATGTGCATTGAATATGCTATGCATTCTCTTTAGCAACTTTAAAGACTAATAATATTTTTTTGAGCAGGCCTTTTGATACATTACATAATTTTCCTTTAAATCTAGCAAGATAACTACGCAACAAACTTAAATTAAGATTTAAATTCGTAAACTTAAGTTTTTATAATTTATCAAACATTTATCATATAATTTTTACTTATTTTTTCAATTCCTGCTAATAGTTCACACTCTTCCTATATATATATATATATATATATATATATCTTGTGCAAATCTTGCAATCTATTTTTAACTAACTTTCCGACTAGCTAGAAATTTGAAACTTTCGGGATTGCTCAGAACACGGTGACAACATAATACGTTGAAGTCCGATTTTCGAATTTTTTATTAGTTTTCTTATAATTAGTTAAAATAGGAAAATAATAACATCCTAATAGCGTTAAAAGAGCCATTAAAATATTAGCCATATTAACTAAAATTTAATTGTTGCCAAAAAGAAATTCACGAGTTCATTTTCTTTCGACGTAAAAATAAATACATTTAATTAAACGTGAACATTAAAAAATTATAAAAAGTTAAATTATGCATCTCACAAAAATTGACATCATCATCATTTTAAAAATTTTATGCACATTGATAAGAGCTCTATGATTCATCAGAAAATTTAAAACATGGTATATAAAAAGTTTTTTTTTTTTTTTTTTTTTTTTTTTTTATCTTATCATTATTATTATTTTTTTTTTTTCACTTTGCACGCGATTCAAAATTATTAAAAGAAAATTTTTTCGATAGTGTTTGTAAGTAGGAATTGACTTTAAAAAATTTTCTTTTATATTACTTGTTATTTATAAATTTTATTCAAGAAAGAAATATGCATTGTACATTTATCCATTTGGTAAAACGATTTTCAAATTAATAATGGACAATATTCCTGTGACGTCCCCGTAGGTAAAATCGCCGAACACGTGGCCGATATTTTGTAAACAAATTAGATTCAAGATGCCATTTTATTGTTACGCATAACATTTTCCTAAATATTTCTGCAGTGAAACTTAATAATAATGTTCAAACAAGAACAAAAGAGAAATGTAAACAACTCAATCGAATGATAAAGTTAAGACTATTCCATATCGTAAAATTGCAGAACATTTTATGTATATATATATGTTATATAATGAATAAAAGATTAATAAGAACATTTTATACACACACACATATATATAGACATCAAAGCTTAAATAATTAGAATTTCAATCACTTTAATAAAGGAATTTACTAAATGGAACGTCCATTTAAATTGTTAACATCGCCACAGTTCACACGGCAACTTTTAATATTACATATGTTGATTAATGTTAAAGTATATTACTAAAACTGGATTAAAAACAAAACAAAGTTATCACTATATCACTCTTACTTCAATTTCATATAATCTGTAACTCTTAGAAATAATATTGCAAGATAAAAATTTGCAAGCCTCAATGCTTTGTTTTGGTAGAGTTGAGAATTGTTTGTTTCCCTACCCAGCTGATATTCTTGTAGCCTCGAACCCAAAGCGGGAATATGGTCCATTAATTCACCATTAGCAGAAATTTCATAACTTTTTCAAGAGACTGAGATAAAATAATAATTCAAAGAAATTATAGAATTTCTTTCTGTATATAAAAAAATGTTTAAAAAATATTATTAACCTCTTCTTCCTTTCATTAATTACAATCACAGACGAATAAAAATGTCTATTAATTATAATTTCATCATTAATAATCACAGGCTCTTGAATTTTAAAAATATTGGCTTAACTATCTTGAATTCTTCTGTGTCCGGATATCATTAGTGAGTTTTTGCTAAGCCACGAATAAGCTTTCAGATACAACAGCGCCATAAATAAGGATACTGTTAGTTCTTCTTTGCCATACATCAAAACTTTTCCTAATGATTCGCTAATGATTTTAATAATTTACAACGAAAATTTTTAAGCTATATATTTTAAATGATCTCTTACATATGTCCTCTAATAATTATAATGATTTAGTAAAATAAAATGAATATTTCACTTCTCAGAGAAGAGAAAGGTTTTAAAAATTAAGGTTTCCATTCTTAAAAAAAAAAAAAAAAAAAAAAAAAAAAAAAAAAAAAACTGTGGTTTTTTTTTTTTATTATTATTTAAAGACAAGGAAATGCAGATATAATTAATAAATTTATAACGCATGAAAGATAACTCATAAATAAATGTGTAATAAATTTTAAGATGTCACAAACCTCATTATAAAATTATATCATACGATATGATTTAAAATTTACCAATAACATATTTCTCAATAATATACATATATATTCAGTGTTTAATACAGTATGTTTTTAAATGTTAAATATGCATGCATTTTGCTAATTAATGTTCTTGCATTAGTCTCGTAAAAAAATCAAAATCCAAAATTTAAACGAATTTATACATGCATATCTGTTAAAATATATAAAAAATTAAAAAACAAAGTGATGACTTACAGCAAATAAACAATTCTGAAAAAAAGATCAAGTATCGACGCATTAATATTTTTAACTTTTTCATACCCTTATAATGGTAGAGAAAGAACTATAAATTTTTTTTAAATTGAATATTTTTTTATAGTTATACATTTACAGGTTACCTAAACCAGAAAATAAGTTTTTAGCGGTTTGTTTGTGCATCTGTATGTGAGTCTTTTATCAACATACGTCAGGTATAAATAGTTGCAAGAAATCTATACTCAGTGTTCTCAATATGTATCTTAGAGGGATGCCACTTAAAACTCTTTGTAACAATCCTGTAAATAGTTCGTGCAAAGGGACATCCAAGAAATTTCAATTACTTTACGTCTATAGGCAAAATTTTTGGTAAATATACTGAGGAAAAAAAAAGTATATCGTCTTCATCTGGAATGAATAAGTGGTCATTTTCTAAATCACTTAACTAGAAATATAGATTTTCGAGCTATGCGCATAAGGCGCGCCTATAAACTGAATAGTCGAAATGATCGAGAATTTCTAGTATACACATTTCTACATGATGAAAGAATATTCTGAATAGTCTGATTATTCTGAATCTTCTGTATTGCGAGAAACTCTCGCTTGATTTTCTAGAATAGGGTAATAAACCTAGATTATAGTTGCTGAAACCCGCCTCTTCTATTCGAATTTACTTGCAGAGATTTTTAAATAACTTTGCCCTCTAGAATATAGACAAACGCTCTAGAATTCTAATAGGAGTTTCTAGAACTCGCTTTCAAAGAGGACTAGAATTTATAAGGATGACGTGGAACTATTTTTTTTAGAGCTATAATTTAGATTCTAGATGTCAGTTATTGAATTTTTTCTCAGTGTAAAATTTACCATCTATAGACAGCACTAAAACAAAATTAAATATATTTTTATATATACTTTGTTGGTCTGCGCCCGCCTAGTGGTCGATTTTTACAACTGCATTTAACATTTATTTCTCCTTGCCAGTTCAAATTACTAAAAATTGTTTTACTTGATATTCAAAACAAATAGATTTACTCTTTAAATCACGATATTTACGTTTTGAATTCCAAATGTCTCTAAGAAATTAAAAATGGTATGATAAGTCTTAAATTTAAATTTTATAACAGCGTGTCCATTTATTTATTTATATTTTTAATTTCGCGTGAAGTTGTTGAATTCTACATATTTAATTTATTATTATTGTTCAATGAGAAAAAATATATACCGCCTTCATCAAGAACGAATAAGTGGTCATTTTCTATATCCCTAAACTAGAAATATAGATTTCCGAGCTATGCGCATAAGGCACGTCAATAAACTAGACGAAATGATCGAGAATTTCTAGTGTATACATTTCTAGATGGTGAAACAATATTCCGAATATTCCAAACATTCTGAATCCTTTACATTGTGAGAAATCATCGCTTGATTTTCTAGAACTGGGTGGTCATAAACCAAGATTATAGTTACTAAAGTATGTCTCTTGTATTCACATTTATTTGCTGAAATTTTTTAATAAGTTTCACTTCTAAAATATAGACAAACGCTCTAGAATCCTAATAGGGATTTCTAGAACTCGCTTTCAAAGGGGACTAGAATTTATAAGTATGACATGGAACTATTTTTACTAGAACCACAATCTAGATTCTAGATGTCAGTTACAGAAATTTTTCTCAGTGTTTTTCTCTGACTATTAAAACTCCTCATGAAACAAAAAGAGTTTCTGGTTTCTGTTTTTAAAAAAAGTAAATAAATACATATATATGTTTTTTTTTTTTTTTTTTTTTTCTTTTTAAACTAAGAATCAATGAACGAATTTTCCAAATTTATGCAAATCATGAATAGAAATATATTTTATCTCATTACATTGTTCTGATTTGGATGTAATTTTTTCTATAAAAATTATCCATCATTTTATTCCTCTGAAATACATGCATGAAAAATATGGATACAATTTTACTTTCTTTATTCCAATGCATTGTTTTTGAAATGTCATCACATTCACCGTTAATTTTGGGAACCATCAGCTTTTATTATTAAGAAGACATAAAAACAAACACACACATATATAATAGGTTCCCATGGCCTTTAATCTTGAAACCGGAAGTGAAACCATAAGTCCGTATCTCAAAAACGGCTCGAACGAATTTCTTGAAAATAGCTACATAAAGCCATTTTACATATCCTTTCTCGTGTATTACGTGGTTATTACAAGAAAATTAACAAACATCCTGGTTAGGTAGGTCAATTTTAGATCTCTTACCGTTTTTTTTTTTTCTCTCTCTCTCTTATATACGTTATTTTGTATGTCTCTACACGCATCAGCTTTTACTCACCGGAAAATTTTTAGGTGTGTACTTTCTTAAGTCAATTTTATGTCTTCTGATCACGTTATCTTCTAAAAGTGCATATGATACGTGTAATAGTGGGTAATGGAAGTCGTGTGGTTGTTTCACACCAGATTTTTTAAAATTTAATTATATATCTTAAACTCTCACTTCTACTACAGCATGTCTATAATGCTGATTGTTTGTTTTCCCGGATTTTTTAGTTCGCTATACAAATCTACACCGTTCAAGCGACCGCTACGAAAAATGACACACTTATTAATCATGACAAAATCTAGCTAACGCCTTTTTTTTTTTTTTTTTTTTTGTTCAACCGGATAATTGTATGAAAACATATTAAATAAAGACCCCATTTTAACTTTAAATTCGTAAGCTTAAGATTTTACAATTTATCAAACATCTATCATATAATTTTTACTTATTTTTTCAATTCCTGCTATTAGTTCACACTCTCTCTATATATATCTTGTACAAATCTTGCAATCGATTTTTAACTAACTTCCCGACTAGCAAGAAATTTGAAACTTTCGGTATTGCTTAGAACACGGTGACAACACAATACTTCGAAGTCCGATTTTCGAATTTTTTATTAGTTTTCTTATAATTAGTTAAAATATGAAAATAATAACATCCTAATAGCGTTAAAGGAGCCATTAAAATATTAGCCATGTTAACTAAAATTTAATTGTTACCAAAAAAAAATTCACGAGTTCATTTTCTTTCGACATAAAAATAAATGCATTTAATTAAACGTGAACCTTAAAAAATTATAAAAAGTTAATTTATGCATCTCACAAAAATTGACGTCATTATCAATTTAAAAATTTTATGCACACTGATCTATGATTCATCAGAAAATTTAAAACATGGTATATAAAAAGTTTTTTTATCTTATAATTATTTTTATTTTATTTTGCACGCATTTCAAAATTATTTAAAGAAAACTTTTTCGATAGTGTTTGTAAGTAGGAATTGACTTTAAAATTTTTTCTTTTATATTACTTGTTATATATAAATTTTATTCAAGAAAGAAATATTCATTGTACATTTATCCATTTAGTAAAACGATTTTCAAATTAAAAATTAATTCGTCAATTAGCAAAAATTTTATAACTTTTTAAAGAGGCTGAGATAAAATAATAATTGAAAGAAATTATAGAATTTCTTTCTGTAGGTATATAAAAAAAGTTTCAAAAATATTGATAACCTGTTCTTCTTTTCATTAATTACGATCACAGACGAATAAAAATGTCTATTAATTATAATTTCATCATTAATAATCCCAATCTCTTGAATTTTAAAAATATCGGATTAACTATCTTGAATTGTAATGTGTCCGGATATCATTAGTGAGTTTTTGCTAAGCCACGAATAAGCTTATAATAGCGCCATAAATATGGATACTGTTAGTTCTTCTTTGCCATACATCAAAACTTTTCTTAATGATTCGCTAATGATTTTAATAATTTACAAAGAAAATTTTTAAGCTATATATTTTAAATGATCTCTTACATATGTCCTCTAATAATTATAATGATCTAGTAATTTAAAAGGAATATTTCACTTCTCAGAGAAGAGAAAGGTTTTAAAAATTAAGGTTTCCATTCTTAAAAAAAAAAAAAAAAAAAAGAAAAGAAAAGAAAGAAAGAAAACCTGTGTTCTTTTTTTTTTATTATTTAAAGACAAGGAAATGCAGATATAATTAATAAATTTATAACGCATGAAAGATAACTCATAAATAAATGTGTAATAAATTTTAAGATGTCACAAACCTCATTATAAAATTATATCATACGATATGATTTAAAATTTACCAATAACATATTTCTTAGTAATATACATATATATTCAGTGTTTAATACAGTATGTTTCTAAATGTTAAATATGCATGCATTTTGCTAATTAATGTTCTTGTATTAGTCTCGTAGAAAAATCCAAATCCAAAATTTATACGAATTTATACATGCATATCTTTTAAAATATATAAAAAATTGAAAAACAAAGTGATGACTTACAGCAAATAAACAAATCTGAAAAAAGGATCAAGTATCGACTCATTGATATTTTTAACTTTTTCATACCCTTATAGTGGTAGAGAAAGAACTATAAAAAATTTTTTTTAATTGAATATTTTTTTATACTTATACATTTACAGGTTCCCTAAACCAGAAAATCAGTTTTTAGCGGTTTGTTTGTGCATCTGTATGTGAGTCTTTTATCAACATACGTCAGGTATAAATAGTTGCAAGAAATCTATACTCAGTGTTCTCAGTCTGTATCTCAGAAGGATGCCACTTAAAACTTTTTGTAACAATCCTGTAAATAGTTCGTGCAAAAGGACATCCAAGAAATTTCAATTTCTTTACGTCTGTCAGCAAATTTTTTGGTAAATATACTGAGGAAAAAAAAATATACCGTCTTCATCTGGAATGAATAAGTGGTCATTTTCTAAATCCCTTAACTAGAAATATAGATTTTCGAGCTATGCGCATAAGGCGCGCCTATAAACTGAATAGACGAAATGATCGAGAATTTCTAGTATACACATTTCTACATGATGGAAGAATATTCTGAATATTCTGATTATTCTGAATCTTTTGTATTGCGAGAAACTCTCGCTTGATTTTCTAGAATAGGGCAATAAACCTAGATTATAGTTTCTGAAACCCGCCTCTTGTATTCGCATTTACTTGCAGGGATTTTTAAATAACTTTGCCCTCTAGAATACAGACAAACGCTCTAGAATTCTAATAGGAGTTTCTAGAACTCGCTTTCAAAGGGGACTAGAATTTATAAGGATGACGTGCAACTATTTAGAGCTAACTTTTTTTTAGAGCTACAATTTAGATTCCAGATGTCAGTTATTGAAATTTTTCTCAGTGTAAAATTTACCATCTACGGACAGCACTAAAACAAAATTAAATATATTTTTATATATACTTTGTTGGTCTGCGCCCGCCTAGTGGTCGATTTTTACAACTGTATTTAACATTTATTTCTCCTTGCCAGTTCAAATTACTAAAAATTGTTTTACTTGATATTCAAAACAAATAGATTTACTCTTTAAATCACGATATTTAAGTTTTGAATTCCAAATGTCTCTAAGAAATTAAAAATGGTATGATAAGTCTTAAATTTAAATTTTATAACAGCGTGTCCATTTATTTATTTATATTTTTAATTTCGCGTGAAGTTGTTGATTTCTACATATTTAATTTATTATTATTGTTCAATGAGACAAAATATATACCGCCTTCATCAAGAAGTAATAAGTGGTCATTTTCTATATCCCTAAACTAGAAATATAGATATCCGAGCTATGCGCATAAAGCACGTCAATAAACTAGACGAAATGATCTAGAATTTCTAGTGTATACATTTCTAGATGGTGAAACAATATTTCGAATATTCCAAACATTCTGAATCCTTTACATTGTGAGAAATCATCGCTTGATTTTCTAGAACTGGGTGGTCATAAACCAAGATTATAGTTACTAAAGTATGTCTCTTGTATTCACATTTATTTGCTGAAATTTTTTAATAAGTTTCACTTCTATAATATAGACAAACGCTCTAGAATCCTAATAGGGATTTCTAGAACTCGCTTTCAAAGGGGACTAGAATTTATAAGCATGACATGGAACTATTTTTACTAGAGCCACAATCTAGATTCTAGATTTCAGTTACAGAAATTTTTCTCAATGTTTTTCTCTGACTATTAAAACTCCTCATGAAGCAAAAAGAGTTTCTGGTTTCTGTTTAAAAAAAAGTAAATAAATACATATATATATTTTTTTTTTTTTTTTTTACTGAGAATCAATGAACGAATTTTCCAAATTTATGCAAATCATTAATAGAAATATATTTTATCTCATTACATTGTTCTGATTTGGATGTAATTTTTTCTATAAACAACTATCCATAATTTTATTCATCTGAAATACATGCATGAAAAATATGGATACAATTTTACTTTCTTTATTCCAATGCATTGTTTTTGAAATGTCATCACTTTCACCGTTAATTTCGGGAACCTTCAGCTTTTATTATTAAGAAGATATAAAAACAAACACACACATATATAATAGATTCCCATGGCCTTTAATCTTGAAACCGGAAGTGAAACCATAAGTCCGCATCTCAAAAACGGCTCGAACGAATTTCTTGAAAGTAGCTACATAAACCCATTTTACATATCCTTTCTCATGTATTACGTGGTTATTACAAGAAAATTAACAATCATCCTGGTTAGGTAGGTCAATTTTAGATCTCTTACCTTTTTTTTTTTTTTTTTTCCTCTTATATAAGTTATTTTGTATGTCTCTACACATATCAGCTTTTACTCACCGGAAAATTTTTAGGTGTGTACTTTCTTAAGTCAATTTTATGTCTTCTGATCACGTTATCTTCTAAAAGTGCATATGATACGTGTAATAGTGGGTAATGGAAGTCGTGTGGTTGTTTCACACCAGATTTTTTTAAATTTAATTATATATCTTAAACTCTCACTTCTACTATAGCATGTCTATAATGCTGATTGTTTGTTTTCCCGGATTTCTTAGTTCGTTATACAAATCTACACCGTTCAAGCGACCGCTACGAAAAATGGCACACTTATTAATCATGACAAAATCTAGCTAACGCCTTTTTTTTTTTTTTTTTTTTTTTGTTCAACCGGATAATTGTATGAAAACATATTAAATAAATACCCCCATTTTAACTTTAAAAGGATTAATAATAATAATAATTAAAGATTTTTTTATATTTGTTTAATTCGCACTAAAAAGTATGAAAAGTTTATAACACCTAAGTAGTGCTGTCACCTAAATTTCATACTTTAGTTAATTTTAAAAAAATCTAACTTTCGTGTCAAAAAATTGTTTTCATCCTTGGATTCAGAAAAATCGCCCCTTTCATTTGGTACCAATTTTGTAACGATAGGACTGATATTTCAAATTTATTTTCCCCTTTTTCCTTTTTTAACCCAGATTCGGCAAAAGGTTTATGATCGGTAATATAATCTTAAAAAAAAAAAAAAAAAAAGAAAAAAAAAAGAAGAAGAAGAAGAAGAAGTCTTTAAAAAGAAAGAAATATTTGATGCCAAAGTACACAAATAAAATACACTTTTTTTTGAAAAATAAAATAAAATATTTTTAATTTTGCGTGAATAATAATTAAAGAGCTGACGTGAATTTAAAAAAAAGAAAAAAAAAAAAAAAAAAAAAAAAAAAGAAGAAGAAGAAGAAAAGAAAAAAAGAAATTAGATCATAAATAAGTTAGAAAAAAATAGAACTTTCATAAATCAAACCTTTTTTTTAATTTGCGTTTATCTTCAATGGTATAAAATTTCGAGCCGTTGCTATAGGAACGCAGACGATTGAAATGACAGAAATTTTAAATAAAAACAAAAGATTACGAGTATAAAAGGAAAGCGTATAAAAAAAAAAGTATTTTTAAATACCTTTCTGTCATAGTAAGAATTTTTTTCTTTTTTTAATTCTGCAAATTGTGTATATGTTTCTTACCATCCAAACTATAAAATAAATAAATGAAGGAAATGTGAAATGGGTATTTTGGAGATCATACCAGGTTGTCACTTGAAATATTGACAAAGAATGGAAGGGGTTATATATGTTTAAATAATTTGAAAAAACAGCCAAAATTCATAAATTACATTTAATATAGACTTAATTATTTATCGATGTAGGTACTGTGCTCAGTCAGTAGAGTTAATGGCCTATATACTCCCTCCCCTCCAATAACACAAAAAATTGCTTTCTATAAAACTATTTTCAACTATTTTTGAAGTGTGTTTATATACAGTACTTGTTACCTTACACGTTAATCCGTGATTTATGTTTATAGTGCCGGGTGATCCAAAAGTCAGGACAAACTTTAAAAATGAATAATTCGAAAACGAATCAAGATACAGAGATACGGTTTTCACCAAACGGATGAAAAAAAAAACGGGTTTTGTGTGGCAAAGGAAAGAAATTAGTTCTGTTTGCGACCAACAGATGGCGCTATAGCGTTTTATTTCACCAAAAGATGATTTACAAATGAAAAAAGTGTTGATAACTTACAAGTCAGCTGAATTACAGTTAATTAGTACTACTACAACAACTGCTCAATGTGCTGCCCATCATTCAAAAGTACAGCTGTGAGACGATTGACCACACCGTTCACAGGATTTAGTAGCATTTCTTGCGTCATGGCAGATACATTTTGGCGGATGTCATCTTTCAGTGCTACTAGTGATTCTGGTTGGTCGCGGTACACTTTTGACTTCAAGAATCCCCACAGCCAAAAGTCACAGGTAGTCAGATAGGGAGATCTTGGAGGCCATGCGTGATTAAAATAGCGACTGAGAATGCGATATTTCGATGCATGTAAGCTTCGACAACCATTACCTGCCGCAGTTGCTCAATTTTATATCGTTTGTTGCTTTGCATAATCCTACATCAGAAATCCGACAGAGCCATATGTTGGTCGCCAACATAACTATTTTTTTTTTTCGTTGCCACACAAAACCCAGCTTCTTTTCCATCCGTTTGGTGCAAACCGTATCTTTGTATCTTGATTCGTTTTCGAATTATTCATTTTTAAAGTTTGTCCTGACTTTTGGATCACCCGGTATTTTAATGCATATTAAAATTATGTCGTGTAAGTGGCCACAGTAAATTATTTTTTTCTTGTTTAAATTCCCTAGCGCAAACGAAATTTGGGGAACTAATTTTGACCATATATAAATAAGTGAATAAGAAATTACAGCAATGTTTCATTGAACGTAAATACAAATTTCGGTATTTTAGCCATACCTTTAAGACTCGCTTAATTTTTCAACACTTTCCCATAACATTCAAAAGTGAATATAACATAAATTTGTTCATTTGTGTGACCTCGTACTAATTTCCTTAAATGCGTTTATAATGTTTTGAAATGATACATGTTGATCGAGTTCATTATTGCATGGATTCAGCCTATGCCTGTTGGTAGAGGGTTGGACTCGTAATCGGAAGATTGCAGGTTCGAGTTGGGTTGGGTGAGGTTGTGGGGTTTAAGGCCGATTGACTTCACTAGCATTCTAGGCCTCATGGTGGATTGCCCTCCGTGGAGGGGTATTTGTAAGGGATCCTAGCCCGTATTTGCGCGAGTTTCGAAGAATATCATGAAAAACTCTGAACGACTAGGTCGACGACCTGGGATCGAATTCGGAAATTCCCGTCTACCAGCTTTGAGAGTAGAATGCAATAGCAGAATGCAATAGCTGTCAATCATCCCCTAGCATCATTTCTTAAAATTTCATCGGTATAGCTTTAGCTTAGTAGCTACTTGGCAGATTTTTAATCTTTTATTGTCCTTTCGGCGATAATGGCTATCGCAACTGCGTAAGTAAAGACCTTGGAGAGGAACGTCCGAGCTAATTCGATGCCAAATTTTGCATTTCGCAAAGAGGTTCGATACTTTAGCTATTCCATTTCTTTAGCACGATTTTTCTCACTTATTTTATATATATATATATATATATATATATAAAAGAAAGAAAGGGGGAAAAAAAAGGAAATTTGCATTTTTTTTTTCTTTTCTTTTGTAAAAAGTATATTTATTTATTATTTACTTTTGCCATTTATTTGTTTTTCTCTTTTAAATATTTTCAAATTTAAATGGGGGTTTTACATAATATTTCTTGAATCAATTATCCGACTCGACTAAAAAAGTACAGTGTTAGCTAGATTTTGTTCTTATTAATAAGTGCACCAATTTTTTTATAAAATCTAATAATACGGAGAGATACAATGACAAACATTCAGCTTTATATATTTTAAATAAAAAAGAAAAATCTTTGCGCGTTCATTAAAGGTGTAATACAATAAAAGGCGACACCGCAAAGTCGCTGTCAGAAAGAAATAGTCCTGTCGTATCAAAAAAAAAAAAGAAAAGAAAAAAGAAAAAAGAAAGAAAGAAAGAAGTGAAAAAGAAAAGTAAAAAAAAATTAGACTTTGGAATTTTTGGGGATGACAATTCGATTTAAATTTTTCTTATTTCCAGAAAAATTGCTTAATTGTAACTCGCGCTTCGTCCTGAGTAAATAAATCCGAAATATGTTTCCCAAAATAAATCAATGTATTTAAATGACGAATGATTTTTACTATGAGTCCGAATGTATCTTGGTCATGCAGATACTTCTAATAAATAGTGTTATTTAGATACGTAACTTTAAAAAATATATGTATGAATGAACTAAACAGCACTTCATTTCATTGCTGTCAATTCCTTATTTGTTTATAATATAGAACTGGCTATACACCACGGTAGTATTAAAAAAATCTGGAGTCACTCCCCTCGATTTTCCGAACATTGAGTAATTAAAGGTTTTAATAAAAAAGCACCACAAAACTGGAGTTGTAAAAAATATTACTTACAAACTTTGAATAAACACCATAAAAAGCAATAAACTCGCAACAATTGTTTTGGGTCGAAAAAACACACGACCCTTCATCAGGCGAATAAATTAAGCCCGAGTGCTGTAGTTGGTGCGTTGCCGCTTTGACTGCATCACTCGTGCTTACTTTATTCGCCTGATGAAGGGTCGAGTGTTTTTTCGACCCGAAACAATTGTTGCGAGTTTATTGCATTTTATGGTGTTTATTCAAAGTTTGTAAGTAATAATTAAAGGTTTTGTAGATAAAGTAAGAGGAGTTGTTAAATAAACAAAAGAGAAAATTATAAAAGGTGTTTGGGTATTTTTCTTTATATACTACATGATGTTTTATTTAACGTTATTTTACCACACACGTAGATCATAATGATAAAGAATAAATCATTGTGTCCCTGTAAAAACCTACAAATGCTAGATTTACCCAAATGCTTATAGTTAGTGCAACAGTGACTTAAAATATTTATATAGATTTTCAGCTCCATCGGATAAGGCATTTAGATGCTATCGCACTTTAAAGTTTGAACCCATATGCCACAATTATAAAAAAAATTTGCATTTTGTCCCTGTCAAAAGAACCATAATGCTAGATTCTCTAAACTTCATAAAGTTCGTGTGACTGTGACATATAAAGTTTCATTCAATTTGAATGAATTTAGTTAATTTGATGAACAATTTTTATTTGTGTCCCCGTAAAACTCTTTAAGTGCTATAGTCACCAAAATCTGTATAGTTTGTGTTATGGTAACCTATAACTGGTATATAAATTTTCCACTTAAACGGATAAGGCATTTAGATGCTATCGCACTTTAAATAATTTCACCCCATAGGCCATAATGATACAGAATTATTTGTTGTGTCCCTGTACAAAAACTAGAAGTGCTAGATTCACTAAAACCTATATAGATCGTGAACCTGTGACCTATAATATGTTTTTTTTTTTTTTTTTTTTTTGTTCAAAGGAATAAGGTGTTTAGACGCTGTCGCGCTTTATAAAATTTGGTCCCATAGGCCATAATGATAAAGAATTTTTCTTTGTATCCCTGTAAAAAAACTATAAGAGCTAGATTCACCAAACTCTATGCAGTTCATGAAACTATTACCTATAATATGTATACATTATTTTCTCAGTTTAATATGATGTTTTCACGCGATCGAACTTTTTAAAATTTGGTTCCATAGGCCATAATGATAAAAAAATTTTCTTTGTGTCCCTGTAAAAAACTAGAAGTGCCAGATTCTCCAAACTCTATACAGATTGAGTAACTGTGACCTGTAATATGTGTATAATTTTTTTGCTCAAATGATTAAGGCGTTTAGATGCTATCGCACTTTTAAGATTTTGGTCCCATAGACCATAATGATAAAGAATTTTTCTTTGTGTCCCTGTAAAAAAACTGTAAGTACCAGATTCATCAAAATCAATAAGGTTCGTGCTATGGTGATTTGCAACATGCGGACCAACTTACAGCTCATTCGAAAAAAAGCGTTTAGACGCTAGCGTGTTCAATCACATACATAAACACACACACACACACACACACACACACACACACACACACACACACACACACATGTTCCCCTTAGAGGGAAAATGCGGACGGTGTGTGTAAACCGCCAAATTGCGGACATGCTTAAATTAATTATCTATCGTTATGAAATTTCATATTTTCCTTTAAAAATCACCAGTTAAACGTATGCTACCTTCATTTTTTCAAAATTTAAAAAATTTCGAATGCATATTTTTGCAAGGTAAATGCGGACCTCATATACACAAGCATATATGCCGGAAATTGAGGACATCACACTTTTGCGATAGTTTTGATTTCTTTTTTCTTTTTTTTTTTTTTTTTTTTTTGTAATTTTCTACTATATTTTAATACAAGAAAATATTGTATTCGTAAAAATTTTGAGCTACCGGTTTTCGATGGATTACTACGTTTTAAGAAGTCCAAAACCTTATTAGAAAGATTTAGTAAATCTGTTTATCCATATATGTATGTGTGATAGAAATTTTTTGAAAACTATATCTCAGGCAGAATTTCAAAGAAATTTATATATATAAATTAGTGCCTATCAACTTTTCGTGCAAATCGCTTAATTTTTTGGCGCTGCCATAATGCGATTTGTCCCATTTAAGGGAAAGCTACATTTAAGGTTCTATTGTGTATAATTAATAAAAACGTGATATGTGAGAGAAACTTTATGAAAAATTATGCTGATTCAATTTGGGTGCATTTTCGCTGATAGGTGGCGTTGCTATGCTGCCATTTTCTCCGGGACTGACATGCTGCATTTTTCTACGTGGACTCGAAAGCTATATCTGAAATTCTATTGTATATAATTGCACAAAACTTGCTATATGAGTGGGCCG
This sequence comes from Salticus scenicus, assembly GCA_963930645.1. Classification (NCBI taxonomy): domain Eukaryota; kingdom Metazoa; phylum Arthropoda; class Arachnida; order Araneae; family Salticidae; genus Salticus; species Salticus scenicus. The sequence continues at coordinate 135,958,027 of OZ005662.1, read as the reverse complement.
TTACGAAACAGTATGCTGATTCAATTTGGGTGCATATCGGCCGACAGATGGTGATGCTATTACTCACCATCAATGATTTTACGTGTGATTGTATCTCAGCATCTGTTGATTAAAATTTAACCGAATTCCATATGTAAAATATTTATAGTTAGAAGCTATGATTAAACATTTGTGCAAGTTCAATAGTAAATAGTTCTGTTATAAAGTATGATTTAGAAGAAAGTTTTATGATGTTCACAAGAGTCTACTTTTTGTTTGTTTCAGTAGCAAATTATTATACTTCCCTAGGTGCAATGGACCGCATGTCCCTTCATACTATCGTGCATTTTATTTTATGTTTTATTCCATTTTCAAATTATTAAAAGATTAAAAAAAAAAAACTTAAGCAATATTTATTATTACTTTAATTAATATTTTGTGATAAAAATATTCTAGCTAGGTTAAGCTTCTTTTAGATGAATTATTTCATAAGCATTGGAATAGTTCTTGGAATTAGTATTTTCATGATACTGGTCTAAATCTCATTTGAGGTAACTAAATTCTAATTATTATTCCTGCCCGTATTGACCCCAAAACTAAGATCAAATTTATCTCTTGTACTGTATTAATAAATCATGACTTTCTATTTTTTACATTTTTTTTTTTTTAAATATCGACGTATGATGCACACATGAAATATGAAATATGACATACCTCTGGAAATTCCAACGTCTGGCAAACGCGGTAAATGACATTTTACTTACACCTGAAAAAGGGGACGTTCATCACACACATGAAAATGCGGACGTTCGTCACACACATGAAATTGCGAACGTCCGAAACACACCTGAAAGTGCGGACCTCCAAAACACACCTGAAAGTGCGGACGTCCGAAACACACCTGAAAGTGCGGACCTTCGGAACACACCTGAAACTGCAGACGTCCGAAACACACCTGAAAGTGCGGACGTCCTAAACACACCTGAAAGTGCAGACGTCCGAAACACACCTGAAAGTGCGGACCTCCGAAACACACCTGAAAGTGCGGACCCCCGAAACACACCTGAAATTGCGGACCTCCAAAACACACCTGAAAGTGCGGACCTTCGGAACACACCTGAAACTGCAGACGTCCGAAACACACCTGAAAGTGCGGACGTCCGAAACACACCTGAAAGTGCGGACCTCCGGAACACACCTGAAAATGCGGACTTTCCGCATATCCCGGAGAATGCAGACTTAGCACATGCAACTGAAATATACATATAATGCAACATTACTTAAGAATACAATATGAGATATGAGATAATATATAACAAATTTGAAAAATTTACAACAGAACATAATAATAACAACTAGAAGAAGGGGCAGAGAGCACCACGGCAAGACAGGTGGAGCGGATTAAACCCGTTTGATGGGGCCCATCTTTCCTCAATTTCATTGCAAGATCATATGATAACATAGAAAAAAAAGTGAAAATGTAGATAATAATTACTGCAAAAAAATTAAAAATTAATACATATAAAAAATTTAATAAATTTAATAAAATTAAAATTATTCAGCAAGCAAGTTTAATTTTTCAGACAATATGTTAATCTAGATAGTTGATAGTTGGGTTTTTTTACGTCGCACTAGTGCTGCGCAGATGGGCAATTGGCGACGGTCTGGGACACATCCCTATAGGTGGTCCGGAGACATGCCATCACAATTTTGATCCTCCACCATATTAATCTAGGTCAAAATCATGTTACAGTAATAAGCAATCATATATAGTAATAAGCTTTAACAATTTTGTTATTAAAATTTTTTAAATAGTCTCATATAATACAAATAAGAGTGGGTTATGATTTACGAAATATTCTCTCTAATTCCATTAAGCATATTATATCCATAATCTATAAATTCATTTAAATTAAAAAATATATTGGATTTGAATTGCCATCGAAAAAAAAAAAAAAAAAAAAAAAAAGCATTGTTCATACAATGGATGTTGGCCAATAAATTTAAATTATATTCACTATACAAAATTAAGATTATATCAATCATAGAAATCCAGTATATATATATATGTATAATTTACCATTACAATGATCAAACATCAGGAAAGAAGACTTGGATTAATCAACAAACAGCGACGTATGGAACTGTAGCCTTATACACGTCAAAAGGTATCAATAGTTATTTTAAATCATAATATATATTTATATGATTCAATTCATACAAAGTTGGTTTATAAGTATCAACAATTATATATATATATATATATATATATATTTTTTCACCTATTAATATATATATAAATACCATCTTAGCTTTTATTTTCAGAAGTTTGGAGCAAAGTTTGGTTTTAGTAAAACATGTTCAGGACTCTGCTTCTTCATATTATGATTTTAGTTTCATTTGTTTAGATATTGCTCTTATTTCACATAGTTTTCAGTTCTTATATTAACCCCTTAACTATTCGGTCGTATATATACGTCTTGCAGAAATACGATCCTTTGTGTTACACTGCTACCAGTGAAACTAGTCTCACTTTTCTGGAATGCAATTAAATGAGCATGACATTGTTTTCGAAGGGTTTACTTATTTCAGAGAAGGTGAAGAGTGGGAGGAATCGGATGGATGGATGGTTGGGTTTAACGTCGCACTAGTGCTGCGCCGATGGGCAATTGGCGACGGTCTGGACACACTCATAGAGGTGGTCCAGAGACACAATTTTGATCCTCCACGGAAGGGATGGCTCTCCCGCTTCGGTGATAAATTTTAATGGGAACATCGAGGACATTGCGGCCACGACAGATTTTACGTGCACCAGCCAAAATTAGTGTACACGACGGTCTTTGGCCGGCTCGAGTACCGAACCCGCAATCTTCCAATTACGAGGCCGGCGCTCTACCGACTGGGCTCTACCGCCCGTGGGAGGAATCGGAAAGAGAATGTTTCGGAATCAATAAACAGATAACTACACACACCTGTGTGAAAAATGGTGACACTGGGAAGCTAACATTGTAATTTTTCGTCGGCAGGTAAGGGGTTAAATATATGTGTTCATTTCTTATACCAAATATATATATAATGGGAAATTTTCCATCCCGGTAACTTCCAAAATAATGAATCAAATCGAGCCAAAGTTATATAGTGCACTTATATGACTGCACGGCAACTGGTAGGGCAGAATAATTTTAAAGATATTAGCAATGGGCTCTTCCCAAGTGTCGTCTGCTCAATCAAGTAATATAGAAAAACAAAGAAGCAAATTCAGTTAAATATTGTTCTTAAGAACAAAAATATTAATATTTAATGTATAATAAAAGTAATATTGTGCATTTGTAAGCAGTAGAATAAATTTTTGTAAATTTAATAATTTTTAACAGACACTTTATATGTTTATTTATTTTCACAAATAAGAGTCGAGTTTTGTATGTTGTAGTATAACTGTTACAGTAACTGATCCAGCAATAAATAGTGGAATGTTTATGGATTGTAACTTAAAATTAATTTAAAATGTTTTAAGTTGAAGATAAATTGAAGTGGAAGGCTGATTTTTATACTAACTGTATAAAAAATACCAGAGCCGGGAAATAACCGCCTAAACGCCCGGATGCTTTACCACTGAGCTACCCTGGCTGATAACCAACTCGACATTTCTCACATAATATTCGTTGGCAACGTCACCGAGTCTGCAAACGAAGCTATATCAAGTGACAATATTAATCGTGGCACAACTCCAATAAACCACGGAATTTTTCTTTAGAAATTTTTATTCATCAACCTTGAAAATTTATTTCTGATAAATTGGAATGGAAGGCTGATTTTTATACCAACTATGTGAAAAATACCACAGCCGGGAATCGAACCCTGGCCCTCCGCTTAACGCGTGCATGCTCTGTCCCAGGCAGAGTAGCTCAGTGATAGAGCATCCGCGCGTTAAGCGGAGGGCCCAGGATCGATTACCGGCTCTGATATTTTTCACATAGTTGGTATAAAAATCAGCCTTCCATTCCAATTTATCTGAAAAGAATTTTCAAGGTTGATGAATAAAAATTTCTAAGCTAATATGTTAGGAACATATCATATTATTTAAAGACACTTCAATTTTAATTTGATGCAATAATTATTATCTTAAACACACCTTGCATTAAAAAAAATAAATAAAAATCAATTACGGTTCTGTTAATTTAAACTTATCTTATGTATCAATTAAATTTGTAACCAATGTTTAAAACAGAAATAGTCTTTAAATCCGTAAGTATTACACAGTAGTGTTATATTTATAGTAATAATTAATAGTAAATAGTAGTAATTATTAATAGTAAATAGTAATAGTAATAAATTAATAGTAAATAGTAATTAGCTATAATTAATAGTAAAACTAGCGAGCTTCGCCCGCTAGCGGGTCGGTATTTTCAAATGAATCACTAAAATTAATGAATCACTAACAGTAAATTTTAGCGTTAAGAAAAGAAATTTAAAAAAAAATCATTTTTGATTGGGTAAAAAGTCGGCCCGGGTCCCCACCGCCTTCGGCAGCGCAGTCTCGTGCGTATTACTTCCCTGACCCTTCGTGCCCCCCCCCCCCAAAAAAAAAAATGATTTCTAATCGGATAAAAACTGACACCGGGTCCCCACTGCCTTCGGCAGCGCAGACCCACGAGCGCTGCGCGCGCGCGTAAGAAAGTACACGTGCGCTGCGCGCACATATTCCTTCTCAAGTCAAATTTTTATTCTTAAGAAAAGAAAAATAAAAAATCATTTCTCATGGGGCACAAAGTCGGACCGTGTCCCCTGTGCGCTGCGCGCGCACAATTTAAGGTATATACACGCGCTGCACGCGCGTATTCCTTCCCTGACCTTTCGTGCCCCCTAAAAAAAAAATCATTTCTGATCGGGTAAAAACTCATTCCGGGTTCCCACTTCCTTCGGCAGCGCAGACCCATGTGCGCTGCGCGCGAACGTGTGAAGTTATACGCGCGCTGCCCGCTTATATTTCTCCTCAAATCAAATTTTTATTCTTAAGAGAAGAAAATCAAAAAAATCAATTCTCATTGGTTGAAAAGTCGGGCCGGGTCCCCACTGCCTTCGGCAGCGCAGTCCTGTACGTGCTGCGCGCGGTGCACGCCTATTTCTTCCCACCCTTTCAGTCCCTCTTAATTAACCTGCGTATACCAAGTTTGAACGGTCTAACTCAATTAGCTGAGATGCAAAAGAAAACCTAATCAGGACACCTCAAAACGTGTAAATCTGGTGAAAACTTTCGATGATATAAAAGAACTTTAAAATATATTTCGAATGATGTATTAAAAATAATTTAATCATAATTAGAAATTGAAATATTGAAATTTAAAAATATTACAGCGCCATCTGGCGGTAGAAATTTCTGTAATCCACTGTTCGATTCCAAATAAACAAAGCTTTCTAATGATGTATTACTTATGAAATTATTTTAATTAGTAGCTGAGATACAAAAGAAAAAGTAAATCAGGAAACCTCAAAACGTGTGAATCGGATGAAATCTCGAAGAAGTACTTTAAAATGTGTATCGAATGACGTATTAAAAAAGAATTAATCGTGATTAGAAATAGAAATATTGAAATTTAAAAATATTACAGCGCCACCTGGCGGTAGAAATTTCTGTAATCTACTGTTCGATTCCAACTCAACAAAGCTTTCAAATGATGTATTACTTATGAAATTATTTTAATTAGCAGTTGAGATACAAAAGAAAACCCATTCAGGACACCTCAAAACGTGTAAATCAGGTGAAATCTCGAATTCCACTTTCAATATTTTAATTAGTAGCTGAGATACAAAAGAAAACCCATTCAGGAGACCTCAATACGTGTAAATAAGCTGAAATCTGGAATTCCACTATTGAAATGCAAAAGAAAACCTAATCAGGACACCTCAAAACGTGTAAATCGGGTGAAATCTCGAATTCCGCTTTCGATAATGTAACCGTACTTTAAAATGTGTATCGAATGACGTGTTAAAAAAAAATTCAAACATAATTAGTATCTGAAATATTGAAATTTTAAAATATTACAGCGCTATGAGACCTCAAAACGTGTAAGTCAGGTGAAATTTCGAATTCCATTACCCACGGTAGTCGGTTAATGGAAGTAAATAGAAAAAGAAATATTTTTACCTTAACGGCCCTCTTCATTCACAGTCGCCGGAAGCCCGAGCCAGTGTTATTCTATGGGGAAATTTTCTTTACAAATAACTTATTAACTAATACATATTTTTAAATTCTGTTTTCACATTCAGAAAATTCCCAACTGTTAAATTGACGGAAATTTTTTAAAAATGTATTTTTTTAATTTTTAATATTTTATTTCGAAATTGCAAAATGAAAAAAATTCACATATTGAAAATTCGTATTTCGCAGCTTCAAAATAAAATATAAAAAATTAAAAAAATAATTTTTTAGAAAAGGTGCGTCAATTTAACAGCTGGGAAATTTCAGAATGCGAAAACAGAATTTAAAAATATGTATTAGCTAATAAGTTATTTGTAAAGAAAAATTTCCCATAGAATAACATTAGTTTCGGCTTCCGGCGGCGGTGAGTGAAGAGGGCCCTTAAGTGTATTTGTGTCGCTATAGAAACTGGCATCCTCTTTCGATAGATAAAATGTCGGGCGTGTTAAGATAAAATTTAATTTGCAATTAAAAAGTCGGACCGGGTCCCCACTGCCTTCGGCAGCGCAGTCCCGTGCGCGCTGCGCACGCACAACTTAGGGGATGCGCGCGCGGTGCACGCATATTTCATCCCCACCCTTTCAGTCCCTTCTAATAAACCTACGTATACCAATTTTGAACGGTCTTACTCAATTAGCTGAGATGCAAAAGAACACCTAGTCAGGACGCCTCAAAACGTGTAAATCTGCTGAAAACTTTCGATAATATAAAAGGACTTTAAAATATCTTTCGAATGATGTATTAAAAATAATTTAATCATGATTAGAAATTGAAATATTGAAATTTGAAAATATAACAGCGCCATCTGGCGGTAGAAATTTCTGTATTCCACTGTTCGATCCCAAATCAACAAAGCTTTCTAATGATGTATTACTTATGAAATTATTTTAATTAGTAGTTGAGATAGAAAAGAAAACTGATTCAGGAGACCTCAAAACGTGTAAATCTGGTGAAATCCTGAATTCATTTTCGATAATGTAAAAGTACTTTAAAATGTGTATCGAATGACGCATTAAAAAAAAAAAATTAATCATGATTAAAAATAGAAATATTGTAATTTAAAAATATTACAGCGCCATCTGGCGGTAGAAATTTCTGTAATCTACTGTTCGATTCCAACTCAACAAAGCTTTCAAATGATGTATTACTTATGAAATTTTTTTAATTAGTAACTGAGACAAAAGAGAAACCCATTCAGGACACCTCAAAACGTTTAAATCAGGAGAAATGTCGAAGTATCGAATTTCTGTAATCTACTATTCAATTCCAAATTAACAAAGCTTTCAAATGATGTATTACTTATGAAATTATTTTAATTAGCAGCTGAGATACAAAAGAAAACCCATTCAGGACACTTCAAAACGTGTAAATCAGGTGAAATCTCTAATTCCACTTTCGACACTTTAATTAGTAGCTGAGATACAAAAGAAAACCCATTCAGGAGACCTCAAAACGTGTAAATAAGCTGAAATCTCGAATTCCACTATTGCGATGCAAAAGAAAACCTAATCAGGAGACCTCAAAACGTGTAAATCGGGTGAAATCTCGAATTCCCCTTTCGATAATATAACCGTACTTTAAAAGGTGTATCGAATGACATATTAAAAAAATATATATATTAAACATAATTAGAATTTTAAATATTGAAATTTTAAATTATTACAGCGCCATGACACCTCAAAAAGTGTAAGTCAGGTGAAATTTCAAATTCCATTATCTACGATTGTCGGTTAATGGAAGTAAATAGAAAAAGAAATATTTTTACCTTAAGTGTATTTGTGTCGTTTTGAAACTGGCATCCTCTTTCGACAGATAAAATGTCAGGCGTGTAAAGATAAAATGTAATTTGCAATTAAAATGTAAATCTTTTGTTTATTGACCAAAATCGATGAAATTTTAACTGCAAGTTTGTTTTGTGGTGTTAAGATTGTATACTAATTGAAATGTGCGAATTTTGAAAAATTGAAGGTAATAGAAAATTGCAATTTTTAATCGCAGTACAAAAACACGTGACCTCATTAAACGCCAGATGTTTTTTCTTTCCTTTCAAGATCGTCTGCCAAGTTAAAATGCTTGTGATTTGTTGCCACCATTTTTTTTTAGTTTAGTTAATTTAAAAAAATCTAATTGTCCGATCGATAAGCCGTTTACACCATCGGACTGAGAAAAGAAAGCCCTTTCCAATGGTATCTTGTTTGTAACAATACGACTGATATTTCTAATTTATTTTCCACTTTTTCCGTAAAAATGTCGCTTTTTAAGCATTTAATCATGAATTCTGGGTCATTTTTCGGTAGACATGGGTCGACATTTTAATTAATATCTCCGCTAATTAGGGTCGCATCGCTTAGCGAATTATCGCGATGTCGAGATGAAGAAATTCTGCGTCTGTCGACACCGGTTTCGAGTAGATGCGACCATTAGCGCCGGAGCTTTAGCGATGACAAGGCATTTCTCACAGACAGACAGACAGATGCGTACAGATTTTAATAATATAAGGAGATTTTAGTAATATAAGGATATATTACAGACCTTCATCCTATAGTGGATTGATAAAGGATGAAATTGCCGATGATGGTGATATATATAAAATCGTTTGTCCTGAGTGAGTACGTGAGTGAGTGAGTGAACAAAAAAACTTCTCCCATCGGTGGAATAATCGGTCAAGGACCCCACTGCCTGTGGCAGCGTATACAGGCGCGCACGGCATGCATGTTTCTTCACCTACCGTTCCCGCACCTTCTTACTATTTTAGACTTTAAAAAATACTCGCAGTCATTCTCTCGGGCTTTCAAACATAACAATACTAATTTCCAGTACTCTATCTGAATTTATTTATTTTTGCCACTGTGCACGTCCCCCTTCCCGCCCCTCGTAATAGTTCTGTACTTTCGAATATATTTGCAATCGATTTATCGGGCCTCAAAACCTAACAACACTAATTTTCAGCGTTCTAACTCTTATTTATATATTTTGCCCCTTCACACCCTTTCCGTCTATCCTAAAAATTTTACAAATTCGAAAATATTCGCAATTGATTTGTAGGTATTAAAAACCTCCGTATACCAATCCTGAACGATCTAACTATACATTTATTTTTTCCCTCCTCCCCTCCCCTTCCCACCCCTCCTAATAACGCCACAAATTCGAAAGTATCCGCAATCGATTTGTAAGCATCGAAAACCTATATGTACCAATTATGATTGACATAACTCTATTTTTATTTTTTGCCCCTCCGCCCCCCCCCCTTCGCGCCCCTCCTAATAACTTTACAAATTCGAAAATATCCGCAATGGTTTTTTAGGTATCAAAAACCTCTATGTACCAATTTTGAACGATCTAATATATTTTTATTTTTTTGCCCCATAGCCCCCTTTCCCGCTCCACCTGGGACAGATTTCTGAAATTAAAGAAATTTCTGACACTTTTTTTTTTTTTTTTCTATTTGTGGGAGTTATATTTTAGAGCAAAAATCTCACATATATCTTTTTTTTCTGTTTGCGATATAAAGGATTATTTTAAATCACGTTTTGCCCCCTCTCCCCCCCCCCCCCGCTTTTGGGGGCTGAATTTCTAAAATTCCAGAAATTAGTTTTTAGGTATTTATTTTAGCTATATATTAGAGCAAAAATTTCACGTAAATCTGTTTTTTCGTTTGAGATATATAGGAGTATAGGAGTATTTGCGCATGTGAAATCACGTTTTGCCCCCTTTCCCCCTTGGGGACCGAATTTCTAAAATTCCAGAAATTAGTTTTTAGATATTTCTGTTAACTATATTTTAGAGTAAAAATTTTACGGATATCTGTTTTTTTCTTTGAGGTATGAAGGTTTTTGTGAAATCACATTTTGCGCCCTACTCCCCCTTAGGGGGCGAATTTCGCAAAATCGCTTCTTAGGGGGTGCTTACACTACATGTTCTATAATCTGACCCAGTTTCGAGTCATTGGCTCCAGTAGATTTTGCTGTGCGTTGATGAGTCAGTGAGTGAGTGAGTGAGTGGAAGTGCTCTTTTATATGTATAGATAAAGTTTTTTTTTTTTTTTTTTTTTTTTTGCAATAAAGTATTTTAATAATTTAATAGACTATTTATTTTTACACATCAATAATAACACAATTAAAGCAAGCGATCAGCGTTTTCTATTAGAAGTGTTTATCAAATTATGTTTATTATAAATTTAAATAAAACATTAATCCCCCCCCCCCCACAAAGATATAAAAATTACTTTCCCTTAAATGACAAAGAAAAATTAAAAGAGTGTTTTATTTTTAGGTGGAATATATTATTTGAATAATTTAACAAAAAAATTATATTTTTAAATATAATAATTATTTTCTTCTAAATTATTCTTTTATTAAAAAAAAAAAAAAAAAAAAAAATCTTTTTTACTTGAAATTATAATAAATTTCGAACTTTTTATTATAAACAAATCTGAAATCTCAAAAGTCAACAAACATGCCTGATCAAAAACGCTTCCTTCGTTGGATCGCTTCGGTGTGCGGATGGAAAAGGGTAAAAGAGAGGTTGCTTGCGTCGCATCCGCGATTCCAGAGACATGCCGCGTATGTCACTGTAGCTTGCCTCTTTGGTGTGCAGCCTGCCTTAACAGGTGTTTCTTCTTTTGCTGTAAACTCACCTTATTCATTTATTATCCTGACAACACGCTATAGGAGTATAAAGTACGGGAAACGCCTGTATGCAATTAGACAATTTCTTAGAAATAAAGTTTAACAAAGTTAGAATACCAATTCGAGATATGGAGTCCTTTGGAGTGCAAATCTAAGGTTACTTTTACAGAGATGAACCTTGGAACGTTATGAGGTAAAAAAAAGGCGGATCCCGGGAAAAGTGCACGAAAGAAAGAAAGGGCAGCAGGGAAAAAAACACTTTGCATTTTGCAAATCGTAAGAACAATAAATATCAAATAATGAATTTAAAGAATAACTTTCACATTACATATTTAGAAATTTTAATTAAATTGGTACAACATTCCTAGTATATACCTGGAGGGAAAGAAAGAGGGTAGGGGCAGATTGAAAAAAATAATTGTTTTTAAATCATCTTATTTCAGATTTTAATGAAACTTTATATAACAGTTACTTACTATTTATGAAAAAATTACAGTGTCGCACACACTTGGGTGCTGAGGGGTGGCAAGGGGAAATTAATTATTTCTCTTAAATTAAATTATATTTTTTTAACGTAACCTCATTATATTTATATCATACTTTTAGTTCCCCATCATACTATAGGTATGGGGAACTTAGGTAATCGTGAAAAATTTCGACCTCGGTTTTTTTTTTTACTTTTTTATACGTTTTCAGGTGTGAGGAATCCGAAAATGACAAAATTTGTATGGTGTCTGTCTGTAGGGTGTCTGTTAGTGTGTCAGTCCGTTAGTGTGTCAGTGTGTTAGTCCGTTAGTTTGTTAGTCTGTTTACACGATATCTCACGAACAAATGATCGCAGAGAGGTCAGATCAGTTTTAAAATATTACTTTCGATGCTGGCAAGAACCCTATTCATTTGGAACATTCGAATTAAAAAACTTCGTAAGTTATTAGAAATTTACGATTTTCTTAACATAGGAGAATAGGACAAAAATTCACTTAAACGTGCATTAAATGGAAACTTTTTACTGTAAAAATATCAGACCAAATTTAAAATATCCGTTTTGATGCCGGAATGAACATCAGTAACTATAAATATGCTACTTTAAAAATTTCGCAAGTTATTGGAAATTTACGAATTTCTTAACATGGCAGTACAGGGCAAAATTTCACATTAATGTCAATTTTGAGGGATATTTTCATCGTAAAGATGTCAAACCACTTTCGAAATATTATTTAGGATACTGGCATGAATATCTTAGACTATGATTTTTCCAATTAAAAAAATTCGTAAGTTATTTGCAATTTACGATTTACATAACATGTCAGAATAAGGCAAATTGAGCATAAACTTCCATTTTGAGGATCATAAAACATTAGATAACTTCAAAATTACATTTATGATATTTGTTTGAACATGACTGAATACAAATATACTAATCGGAAAATTTCGTAAATTATTCGTAATTTACGATTTTATCAACATAGCGAAATTGTAAATTTTTCATATAAATATGAATTTTGAGGATTATTGCATTGGAAATAGTAGCATGAAAACTAAACAACGGAATCGACCCTGATAAAATAAATTAATAGATTAGAATAAGATAAATATATCGATGTGAACGGTGGATAGCCTATTAGGCGGGGATTTCATTCTGTCACTGATCCAAGCGTTGGTCAAATTCATTTCTTTTAACATGATTATAATATCTCAAACTAGAAATTTATGAGAACCTATATATGATGGGGAACTGAGCAGAGTCCACCTATGCCAACTAGATTAGTTCCCCATCATGCGATAGGTATGGGGAACTTTGGTAATCGTGAAAAATTTCGACCTCGGTTTTTTGCATTTTTTATACGTTTTCAGGTGTGAGGAATCTGAAAATGACAAAATTTGTATGGTGTCTGTCTGTAGGGTGTCTGTTAGTGGGTCAGTGGATCAGTCCGTTACTGTGTTAGTCCGTTAGTTTGTTAGACTGTTAACACGATATCTCACGAACAAATGATCGCAGAGAGGTCAGGTCAGTTTTAAAATATTACTTTCGATACTGGCAAGAATCCTATTCATTTGCAACATTCGAACTAAAAAACTTCGTAAGTTATGAGAAATTTACGATTTTCTTAACATGGGAGAATATGACAAAAATTCACTTAAACGTGCATTAAATGGAAACTTTTTTACTGTGAAAATGTCAAACCAGTTTTAAAATATCGGTTTTGATGCCGGAACGAACATCAGTAACTATAAATATGCTACTTTGAAAATTTCGCAAGTTATTGGAAATTTACGAATTTCTTAACATGGCAGTATAGGGCAAAATTTCACATAAACGTCAATTTTGAGAGAGATTTTCCTCGTAAAGATGTCAGACTACTTTGGAAATATTATTTAAGACACTGGCATGAATATTAATGACTATGAATTTTCGAATATTAAAATTTCGTAAGTTATTGGAAATTTACGAATTTCTTAAAATGGCAGAATAGAGCAAAATCTCACATAAACGTCAATCTTGAGGGATATTTTCATTGTAAAGATGTCAAACCACTTTCGAAATACTATTTAGGATACTGGCATGAATATCATAGACTATGATTTTTTCAATTTAAAAAATTCGTAAGTTATTTGGAATTTACGCTTTACTTAACATGTCAGAATATGGCAAAATTGAGCAAAAACTTCCATTTTGAGGATCATAATACATTAGACAACTTCAAAATAACATTTATGATATTTGTTTGAACATGATTGAATATAAATATTCTAATAGGAAATTTTCGTAAATTATTTGTGATTTACGATTTTATCAACGTATCGAAATTGTAAATTTTTCATATAAATATGAATTTTGAGGATTATTGCATTGGAAACAGTAGCATGAAAACTAAACAACGGAATCGACCCTGATAAAATAAATTAATAGATTAAAATGAGATAAATATATCGAAGTGAACGGTGGATAGCCTATTAGGCGGGGATTTCATTCTGTCACTGTATCAAGCTTTGATCATATTCATTTCTTTTAACATGATTATAATATGTCTCGCACTAGAAATTTATGAGAACATAAATATGATGGGGAACTGAGCAGAGTTTACCTATGCCAACATTGCCAACTAGTTTATGAAAATCACAATGAGTGTTATATATAATCACAATGAGTGTTATATAATGAAAATCACAATGAGCGTTATGCGTGGGGGGTCCCAGAAAAAATATGGTAAACGGAAAAAATGGTAACGTAAAAAATGGTATCCTTGAACATCAGAAACTTCCTATAAATATAGTAATAAATATCATTTTTGTATATATGTTTTTTCGTATATATATTAGTAGAGAAAAATTCATGTTAGACCAATTTTCGATCTTTTGAACACAGCATCCACCCATTTCCACACCTTCAAATAAAAAAAGAAATGATTTTTCTACTTTCTTACTGCTTTGTATATCCCCTCCTTGCCCTGCCCTCCAAATATTTGTTCACTTATTTTAACTTATTGTTTTTACTAATTGAGGGGAAAGGGATTTTAGCATATATTCCATAAACACAGCAAACTTTTGGAAAATTATTACATTTTAAAAACAGTAAATATTAATTTTCTTTTGTATAGATTACTGTAATCAATATTAAATTTATTAACATTTACTATAAAAGAAAATAATCTAATAATATTTTTGTTCTGTTTTCAAAGTAGAAAGTATTGGATTCGTAAAAAGTTTCTACTTCCAGGTTGCCAACTGAATTGCAGTTTTTGAGATGACGTGACCATAATTTCATCATTAAAACTAGTATGAGGTGTTCACCACAAATCTTTCTTCTACAGTTTCCTATACAGTTTCACTCACTACAAATTATTTATAAAAATATTTTTCCATGATGAATGTTGACTATTTTCCTCCCAGAGAAGTATAACATTAATTGTCGAAAAAAGTCAATTTACCACAAGGTATATATATAATATATATATATATTTTTTTTCTTAAAAATGAAAAACATCGATAATTTTTTATTTAATTATTACAGATCTATAATTCAATCATCGTTTTTAAAGGTATTCAAGAGTTCTTTTGAAAGATACCCATATTTAAAATTTACACACTCCAAGGGTTTCTCTGAGTGGTGTAGGAGTGGGAGGGGGGGGGGTGTAAATGATGCCCGTGCACATGCAAAAACTTTTCCTGGTTGAATATTGCTATCATAAATATTTATATATAGAAACAAATTTCCTTATTAATATACGTTTATACAGAATTTTGTCTTATACAGCTATATTAAATAAAAAAATTAATAAATAAAAAATGTGTCAGCATCACCTTTTGTGCAGTTTATCCCCAAATGTAATCAGCTTTGATTTATGTCTAGGTCCAATAATATATAAAGTTTGATTAAATTCCGTCCATTGGACCTATAGAGGGAAAGCCCTTCAAGGGTCTTTCTAAGGTGTTTTAAGCATATTTACGCGAGTTTCAGAGATAAACATGGAAAACTCCTAATGGCTAGGTCGATGAATGTGAGCTGAGATCAAATCCTGCATTCTTCATTTACCAGATTTTAGTGCAGAACTCCTCGGCCACTGGTGCTGCCAGGGAGGTGGAGGGAAAGAAAGAGATTGTTTTTATATCACTTTCTTCTGACCCTCTTTTATATTTATAGTGTTTTTCCACATAGCCTGATGATAATTATATAAAACTATATAGAAATCAGTCAAACAAATATATAAAGCATCCCCCCCCAACCTCCAATTCTTTATTACATATCTAATAATCTCTTTCTTTTTTTCTTTCTTTCTTTCTACACAATGTTTCATTTAAACAATGGAAAAAAAAATAAAAAAAAATTGCAAAATATATTTTTTATATTCCTTGTTAGCCTTACCTCTTAAACCTCACTTTGGAGCGATTTTTCTTATTTCGTTAAAATTAGTAAAACTTAATATAAAATAAAAATCATTCTTTTCCATTCTGCCTATCCAGCTCTATCTCTCCTAAATATATTTAGCCCATAATGAACTTTATCTTTCAGAATTAGTAAGTAATAATTGCACGTACACAGTTTGATAGAAATCGCAAAATAAAGTAAAAAAAAAAAAATCCATTTCTTACCTGCTTCTCCTCAAGACTCTTCCATATAAATTTAGTTATCACAATGTATTTTGTAAATTACTATGTAAAAATTATCCAAAATTTGATTAAAATTTAAAAAGAAAAAAAAAAAAGAAAAAAAAAAACACTTTTTCTTCGAGCACTTCCCTCCCTCCTACCCTACTCCCCAAGTATACTATAATTCTACTGTGTTTTCTATCAGTTAATAATTATTATAATATACAAAGTTTCTTTAAAATCATTAATAAGTCATATGAAAGTCCCCCCCCCCCTCCCTTTTTTTTTTTTTTTTTTTGCCTATGCTCTCTTAAACCCAGATATATGAAACAGATACTATACTTTTTCATTATTTTGAAAAGTTTTTTAGAAATCGGAAACAGGTAGTGAACTCTGAGAAAAGAATCTTTTTACACTATGTTTATGGGAAAGAAATGTTATTAAAAGACTATGTAAAAATACATCTCCTTAAAAAATTAAATAATTTTCCTATTCTGTCATTTTCCATCATTATTTACAATTGTTCTCGTCTCAGTCAAACTCATTAATATTTTATAGGCGTATCAAAGCTGTTTGAAAGTTTCAGATTTGTTTCACCCGTCCAAAACTTTTAATTAAATAATGATTATTATTATTTTTTTTCCCTCGCTTTCCTTTAGAGGATTTTTATGATTATCGTTTTATTTAGCATATTGAGAATTATAAATGATATTGAATGAAAACATTCTTGACACATTCCTTTGTTTTAAAATATTTTCCTGCAATAAGCAATTTTATAAATTTGCACAATAAATTATTATACACGTTTCAAATATTAAGAAAACACTTTCAATACAGTGACACAAATATAACTGAAAAATATAGCTTAAAACAGTTTTTGCTAATTTTTCTAATTATATATATATATATATATAATTAGATATATATATACATATATACATATACATATATTGAAAACCCTTTCAAACATTGCATAATATGAAACCAAGTATCACATGAAGAACTATAAAAAAATGAATGAAGTTGACGAAAAGAAAAAATAAGCAACCTGAAATTCAAGCATACAAATTCATTACTTTTTCAAGTGCATTGAATGAATGTTGTATGCAAATTAGGTGATCATTCTGTCATGCTGTATGCAAACTGCTAAAAATTTACAGCAGGTCACCTAAAAGACTTAAAAATAATTGCAAACAATATGTGGAAAAACAACTTAGAAACAAGCTTATGAAGGGGAAAAAACCAAAAAAGAAACAGAAAGACATTGTGAATATAAATATTATTTAATATTAGTATAAATTACTATTATTAAATGAAGTGATATATTACTTAACGGAAATATTGATATCTTTAAAATTACCCAACTCATTTCTAAATATTAGGCATATCCAACTGAAAATGTTTGTTGTTCAGTAACTACTTCTATAGTAGAAAATTTTATATTTTTCTCTGCTTAATAATATTTATTGATTATCAGTCTAAATGTTTGTTGTTTAATTTATCGCAATGTTAACTGTTTAAAAAGTTTAATGTAGTCTCTTACATTAATATTGTATCGTGCATAATACTATTAAATTATTTTTACTTCAGTAAATGAAAATAAAAATAGTTGATGTTGGGTAATTTTTTTTCTCCCCATCTTAAATGTCTTTAAATTCATTGTCGTAATCTTTGAGTTTTTGATTAAGTGATAGTGATTTTACATGATCTCATATATTGCTGTCTCAGAAACAACTCAGATTTTATTACCCTGTTGCTGTAATTGTCTTTAATAAAGACAGAGCAGTTTTTGAATATTACAATATTAGTTTTCAGTATTAGTTTTCAGTATTAATTTTTGTGTCAATTTTTTCAGTATATTTTGTTGTATAATGCTTCATTTCCATATGTAATTATTTATTCATGAATTCAGTCTTCCTTCCTGATATTTAATACTTATTTATAATGATATGTTATTATTATTATATCTGGAAACTGTTTCAAACATTTCAAAGGAAAAAATAAAAATATCAGATGAATAAATGAATATATGTATATTTCATTCTGAAAACTTATTTGAAATGAAGTATAAAACAACTTTATTATTAATATACGACATGTAAAATTTATGGATGTAAATAATGATTTCAGCTTTAAAATGGTGGTTATAAATGTAGTTGATACGTAATACAAGTTTAAATTAATATCACTGTATTTATTTATTTATTTATTTTTAAGTATGAAGATTTTAATATAATAGTTAAAGTATAGTATCAAATTGAAAATAATTTTAATGGGTGTTTTTAAATATTATAAAATCTTACTTAATACAATTGTTGAAATCTTTAAAATTACTCAACTTGTAAATAGTCTCAAATCTTCTTTTAAACCAAAAGATCGAGTTTTTAATGTAAATAATGATTTCAGCTTTAAAATGGTGGTTATAAATGTAGTTGATACGTAATACAAGTTTAAATTAATATCACTGTATTTATTTATTTATTTATTTTTAAGTATGAAGATTTTAATATAATAGTTAAAGTATAGTATCAAATTGAAAATAATTTTAATGGGTGTTTTTAAATATTATAAAATCTTACTTAATACAATTGTTGAAATCTTTAAAATTACTCAACTTGTAAATAGTCTCAAATCTTCTTTTAAACCAAAAGATCGAGTTTTTTATATTATAGCCAAAATATTACTAATTTAATTAACCAAATCTTTCAAATATTTCTCGTTTTGTTTTGTTTTTCTTGCGTATTATCATTATTATTATTCATTTTACTGGTTAGACAATTTTAAATTAAATTAAACGAAAACATGTATAAGAAAAGGGGTGAAATTGCTTTTGAAATTACGACATTTTTTTCTTTCTTTTTCCAGATTTCAGGATATTTTCCCCTCGTTGTGTATACACAGAAAAAGATAGTTTTTCGAAGGGGGTTTATCAATGAGTTTGGAATTTGACCTTGGCCACTCTTTGATGACAAACATCTGTTGCAACACGAGTAGGGTTGAGGCGGGAGGAGAAAAAATATTATCTTGAGGAACGATGTATACTGTAAATGACAAATACTTCACATGTACGCACTCGGAAAAAAAAAAAAAAAAAATTTATACAATATTATATACAATGAAGCATCTTTTATGCATTTTTCAAGGGACCTTTCGTAAAGAAACAAATAAATAAATAAATTAAATAAATAAATAAATAAAAATTGTACAACCTACATTTTTTTTTTTTTTTAAACACACTATTACATAATAAAGAGAGATATAAAAAGTCTAATACATTGCATGGTTTTCTTTTCATCTGTTCGCTAAAAATAATTTTCAAATAAAATTTTGAACAACTTAAAAAGATAAAATAAAAATAGTAATTTTTTATTGATATATTGCTATTTTATACACACATAGATGTTAAAAATATGGAAAATCGGAAGAAAAAAAATTATACCTTTAATTCGAATTTAAACTCCGTTGATTGTCATTTATTCATTAAAACCTATCTTCATTAAATTAATATATTATTCTCTTGATTGAATATGTATAAACAACAGTTAATTATATTATTCTTAGAGATTTTAACGTTTGGGAAAGGGATGTTGGCCATGCTGACTATGATGCAAAGCATAATTTATCGAATTTAATTCAAAAAATATTTCCTCGTACGTCGAACGACATAAAATATTTCCTGAGAGTTTCAACATTATTTATATTAATTTCCCTTCGAAAGATGAGTAAATTAATTTCTCGGTATCGTCTTCATCGCTAGAAATAACTTAAAAATTTTTTTCGACTATTTCATCAATCGTATATAATTTGGATAAATAAAAATGAGAAAAATATGGATGTGTGCTTCAATATTTTTTTTTGCCGACTGTACGTAATTACCCTTTCGAAACTGAAAAAGCGTACAGTGCCGTGTACCTCTCCCTTTATTTGGCTGGCCATTTTACTATACATGTAAAAAAAAAAAAAAGAAAGAAAGAAAGAAAAAATTAAGTTTAATTTACGTGAAAATAAATATCTTAATGTTATAATTCGAAATGTTATAATTTGAAAAATTACAACTTTTGAACATGTGAGGAAATTTTCAAAATTAAAATCAAATGTTGGGTGGGGTAGGGGGGGGGGGTGGAGTTCTTGAAAGTATTGTTAGAGAAATTTTAAAACTGGTCTGGCCATATTTTACAACTATTCGTGTTTGAGATATTTTATATACAGTATAACTAACTAACAACTTGACAAAGCTACCGACGAATACAATATCGATTTTGTAATTTTTTTTTTTTTTTTTATTTCCTTATACTTTATATCCCAAAACTTTTAAAAACGTCCAAAACCGAAGTCGAATATTTTCACGAATATGATTTCCCCGTAATATGACGGGGAACTAATACTTATGTTCTCGTTGCAAATTATTAAGAAATAATAATAAAGAAAGAAAGAAAATAAATAAATACAAAAGTAAAATAAATATAAAGTAAAATAAAATAAAATAAAAGTAAGTTTACCAATCAGTTACACATAAAAAAGAATTGCACCACTGTTGAATTTTATTATTCTATATGATTTCAGTAATTCAAAATGAATTAAGTTTAGATAGCTGTTTTATAATCTTAAAATTGAAATTGTAAAATATTCGTCAATGACCGGTAAATCCTTTTAGCTTACTCACTATTTTTTGTTATTATTGCAATATTATTATTGCAATATTATTATTTTGCTATTATTGTTCCGCTTTAGCGGGACGGACAAAATCCCCTCGGACAAAATCCCCTCCGGACAATATCCATCCCGGACAAGATCCACTCCGGACAAAGTCTCATGCGTTCAAAATCCATTCCGGACAAAAGACCCACATGTTTGAAAAGCTTAAAATACACTTCAAATCAAAGGTTTTTGCAACATATTTACAAATTATATTCAAAAATGTATTAAATACATTCAAGGGAACATCCTCACTTAAAAAAAAAAAAAAAAGAGTGTGTGTGGGGGGGAGGGGGGAGCAAAATTTCGTATCTTTATGTCCCTTTTTATCTTAATGAAATGTCTTACTTTAAAATGCAAAAACATCAACACCTGAAATTCAATTTAAAAACCTGATTTATTAAATCTCTTATGAGGAATAAAATAAAATAAAATAAATAAAGGATATCTCCCTAAGATTTTTGCTTTAAAAATAAAAAATAAAAATAAAAAATATATAAAATAAATATATATATATATAAATATATAAAATAAAATAAACAAGAGGTAAGAAACAACCGAAAAAGTGATCACTGTGTCGTTGGAGAGATGAAGTATGTCCTCCTCATGTTTTTCAGTGACGATTGGTTTAAGACAACATTTAGGGGGGTGGTAGCAAATTAACCAAAATCAATAATATTTGGGATCTCCCTGTATCGTTAACTGAACGAAGTGACCTATAACTTTAGGATATGTTAATACAGATCCCGTAATATTTGTGAACGAATTTGTGTGACGATAGCATGTTAAACAAAGGAGATATAAGCAATTACTTCGAAGCTCAAAAAAAAAAAAAAAGAAAAAAAAAGAAAGAAGAAAGAAAAGAAAAGAAAAGAAGAAAAATAAGAAACATAATACAATGAAACTTGAATAATTCGAAATTCTGGATATTTCGAACATTTTACTTGGTCCCTTGAATTTTATGATAAAATAATGTTGAAAAATCGTGGATAATTCTATCTAATTCTATTTTGGATAATTCAAATTTTTCATCCGATTACCTTTAAAATATTTCACTAAAATTTGTTCCCGAGATTTTTCTCAGCTAAAGTGCATTACATAGTCTTTCAAAAGAAGGATAAGGAAATAGAAGAGAAGCCCCGACGCTAGTGCATCAGAAGATATGGTCCATATACATGAACTTCAAGGTTTTTTTTTAATTGAAAGTCATATCTAAGGTAGTAGATTCTATTTTTTGTATCAAGTCATATGCTATGACACAAAGATTTTACTTAAAGAAGGAAAAAAAAATATATATTTGACTATTTTTTAAACAGTGTTGAATAATTAAGCTCGTAAAAAATATTGATTTAATGGGGGGAGGGGGGATGTAGCAGTTTTCTTAGAAATAAAGTTTATGTGTTAAATCTTTGATCATAAAGTTTAATTTTTTAATATATCTCTTTTTTTGACAAAATAGTATATGTAATTCGAATTTTTGGATATTTCGAATTTTTCTCTGGTTCCTTCAACTTCGAATTGACCAAGTTCTACTGTACCACTAAAAGTTATTAAAAAGCTGTATTTCATTTATGAAGACGACCGAAATTCATTTCCGGTGACTTTTTTTCCGCTTACCCTACTTAATACTATTGTTTCGGTTTTTAATAGAAATATTTGTTTTAAAATACTTTTAATATTAGAAGTTTATTAATTATTACTATTTTTTATATACTAGGGGGCTCTGCCCCTGCTCGCTCCGCTCACAAACCCCCGAGGGAGACTTCTCCTCCCCCGACTCACTTTACTCATTAACACATGCTGAGCTCTGCCCGCCTATTCGCTTCGCTGTTTTCTTTCACTGAAAAGGAATATTAATAGTGCATATTACAAGACAAAAGCAGAAAATTATTATGGAAATCCTCATATTCAATGTCAAATTGAAATATATAATATTTATATATTTTTTTAAATAGAAAGAAATTCATGATATCTAGACCATTTTGCATTACAACTTTAGTATATGACGCTTTTTATTTATTTTTTTACAACCTTAGATCCGGACCGCGGTACCCCTTCGTAATTGGAAGATTGCGGGTTCGATTCGCGAGGCGGCCAAAGACCGTCGTGTACACTAATCGTGGCTGGTGCACTTAAAATCTGTCGTGACCGCGAAGACCTCCATGTTCCCACCTACACTATACCTCTGGGGATCACCAAAGGGAGGGGGGGGGGATCCCTTGCGGGAAGGATCAAAATTTTGATGGCATGTGACCGCCTGCGTACAACCAAGGATCATATTTTAATTTTCCCGTGTAAAATGACTTCATGATAGAAGAACAACGTTACTGGGAGAAACTTTCTTCAAAATTGCAAATAGAGTACCTTTATAAACTTGTCGTTTTTAGTTAATAACTTCTTTAATTAAAATGATAGAAATTTCTAAGCAGCTGAAATGTCTTACTTGGAGTATTCGGAACACATTGATACCTTTCATTACGCGAAGGACCCTGCCCTCCACTAGAAGATGCTGTCGCAGACAAAAAAATTTACAGTGACAGTAACTTTTTTTTTAATATATAGAGATAAAGGAAAGCTGTTTAAAAATTATTTAATAAAATATTCTAATTAAAGAAAACAAATTTATTTATTTAAAACATAATTTTTAATAACTAATTTTGTTGAGATTGCTTAATTATTATAGTTTGCACTTTTAATCAATTTAGACTTTTAAATATTTCAGTTCAAGCGGTTCTGCTATCAAAGCTGGAAGACTAGAAGTTCTGGGTTTGATCCCAGGTCGCGCTGCGTTGATCTAGCCGTTCGGAGTTTTCTATGGTATTTTTCCGAAACCCGCGTGAATACAGGCTGGGGCCTCTTAGTAAGTAAACCTCTCCCCCACCCCCTCCGGAAAGGCATTTCCCCCTACGCGTAGGACTCTCGTGTTGTCATTCGGCCCTAACACCTACACCACGAAGATATTTTTAATATAAACACAACACAGCTTCAATAACAGCTGTCAACAGAAAATCCACAGTACAAACTGTATAGCATTAACCATAGATCCGTTGAACTTTTTCGATAGTGTTTGTATCAGTACTGATTATTATTCATTTTCTTTTCTTTTTCTTTGAAAAAAAAAAAAAAAATGATTTTGGTGAAATTCTGGCAAAAGCAAGATTTAGTTTAGGACGGAGATTTTTTTTTTCTCCAAGTTATAACATCGCTTTCAAATTATTCAATTCTATTCCCGATAAATTTTCGATTTCGATAATTGTCCAACTATCGTAAAACTGGTATCGTAAAAATCCGCAGATTGAGTGGTCCTCTGTCCTTAACAAAAAAAAAAAAAAAAAAAAAAAAAAAAAAACTTTTGAGTTATAAGAATTTATCCTCATGGGGGGTAACAAAATGAAATGTATTTCTATCTGAACATGGTATAAAAATGTCACTTACGGCTGGGTTGCAATTTTTTTAAAGTATCAGTAAGTGCTACATATATTTCTTGAGTAGGAGGAGAAGGCAGCAAGAAAGTAGATGATTCTTTGTTTATCACTATGTTACTTATTTTCATATTGGGTTTAATTTCTTTCGAGAGTGAACAAGAAGACCACTTTTCACTTTACAACTAATTCAATTATTTTTAAATTTTCTAAATATAAAACTTATGAAACTATCAAATAATGTATCACAATCAGCATTATTATTATTATTATTATTATTATTATTATTTTGTACATTATTAATTAAAAAAAGAAAATTTAATTTTAAAATTCAGTACGCAAACGGTAATTCTAAAATTTTACATATGTCAGATCTATCACGTTATATTTATTAAAAATTTAAAACTTAAAAAAAATCAGAGGAGAGTCTTGTTTATATAGATTAATATTTCTGAACTTCAAATGTGTTTCAATTGAGTGATATGATGATCAGTTGAGTGATATGACTCAATTGAGAGCAATTGAGTGATAAAAATGAATAACTTAAATCGTGCCTGTTATTTGTCATGTCTTTCACGCTATATTATTACCTTACTAAGTGTGAATTCTTTTTCTTAAATTAAAAATTCTGTATTATTTATAAGAAAGACATGCAGATACACTAGCACACCAAAATCCATAAAGGTAAAAAAATATTTAGTAATTAAAATTGGACAAGAATGCGATTTAAAGTCTAGTCCGTCACAAATAAAATTAATAACAACTGAGATTTAAATTTTTAAAATTAAGGATTTACTGAATGAAAGTTTTCTCTCTCACCTTTTCTATTTATTTAAATTTAATTAAAAAATATATTAGCTCCAACAGTTCTGAGAGGGTTTTCTCTCAAAGATGGTTGACGTGAGGTTCTATGCTCGATTCCAGGTCGCGCTCGTCGGCTTTTCCGTTTGGAGTTTTCTGTAGTTTTCTCCGAAAATTACATAAATACTAGTTAAACCACTTAGAAAGACCTCGCGGAAGGCACTTTCCTTGACCTGTTGAGGGATTTGCTCCAAACTTTGATAGATACAACTACATTTAAATTGATAGGGAATTCTGTGCTGTAGTTCCTGAGTTATTAGTCACCACAAATTTTTGTCACACACACACAGAACTTTCTTAAAAAAAAAAGAAAAAAAAAAAGAAAAAAAAATGCGTATTTGATGCTTTTATTCTGTTTGAAATATTTTAATAAAATTTTACGAAAGACGCAATACACTGGTAATTATGTTTTTGTAGGTATCTGCATACCCTGTGCGTGTGTATGTGTAAGGGGGAGAGGGGGGGGGGTGTTGTAAGCAAAGAATGATTTCATTAAAAAAAATTATTGTTATCAGTAAAGCTAAATATATTATTAGATTCTGGGTTGTCGAGTGATATAAAATATCGACATTGAGAAAGTAATAGCTTCTTATATTTTCATCCATTATTTAGTAAAATGTGAAGGGATGGGGCACAGCATAAATAATAATAATAATAATAATTTATATTATAGAAAACATTTCTAATATATATATATATATATATATATATCATGTGGAAATCAGATGTAATTTTTCACTACTTTCTCAATTAATTTCCCAATCCATGAGCTTGATTAGTAGGGGGCATAAATTATTTAAAATTCAATTCAACTTTCTTAAATAATTTTACCGAAATAGGCTTTTGTCCTGAAGGGATTTTG
Source organism: Salticus scenicus (assembly GCA_963930645.1). Classification (NCBI taxonomy): domain Eukaryota; kingdom Metazoa; phylum Arthropoda; class Arachnida; order Araneae; family Salticidae; genus Salticus; species Salticus scenicus. The sequence goes on along the minus strand of OZ005662.1, from coordinate 135,932,293 downwards.
TCCGGAGTAGAATTTGTCCGGAGTGGAATTTGTCCGGGGTGGATTTTGAACGGAGGGGATTTTGTCCTGGACCCCGCTTTGGTATTATTATATAACTGTGGTTCACAGCTGAAAAGCGGAACTATTTTACAGCTAGAAAATTTAAAAAAAAAAAAAGAGAAAAGAAAGAAAGAAAAAGCGTTTAATCTCAGATAAATATTAAAATGTGTGAAATCTTTTTATATTTGGGTTAAATAAGCAATTATTTTACAGTAACTAACAAAAATTGGACGTTTTTCAGAGTTAATTTCTGAATCTCATCACTTTATCAAAAGTGAACAAAGTTCTTGCTTTTATGTCTGATTGCAATAATTAGTGATATCCTCCCTTTCCTAACTGCATGATCATATCACTTACGTTTGACTTATTTTGTTTGATCCATTTTTTGCTCTGTGGTTCACGGCTGAAAAGAGGAACTATTTCACAGCTAGCTAAAATTAACAAAATAATAATAATAATAATAATAATAATATTTAGCTGCGATTAAATGGTTTCAATGTACTAAATGGTTTTAAATGGCATTAAATGTATGAAATATTTTTATATTTGGATTAAAAAAGCAATTATTTTGGACACAAATTGAGCGTTTTTCGGAGCTAATTTCTGAAACCGATATTATAGATGCTAAAACGAGCCTCTTGTATTCCCATTTATTTCAGTAGTTTTTAAATAAATTTGATTCTTCGATAATTTAGACAAACGCTCTAGAATTCTAATAGGGGTTTCTAGAACTTGCTTTCAAAGGACACTAGAATTTATAAGGATGAAATGAAGCTATTTTTACTAGAGCCATAATTTAGAATCTTGATGTCAGTTTTAGAATAATTTCTCAGTGCAAAACGTAAACGTAGTAAAGATAGACACTCTTTTTTAATTGTCATTGGGCATAACCTTCCCTCTAGGCATATAACAGGGGTTCAGTGAAGGTATTTCGAAGTGTTTACTGATGATAACGAATTTAGAGAAAGACATGAATAGTTTTCTCTAACGACCTTTCTTCTAAAGATGCAAGCGGCTGGGCTTTTGATGTCCATTGCAATTCTACACACCTATTTCAACAAAGAATTAAGTACCCAGCAGCTATGAGTCAAAGAAATAAGACAGATTTTTTACTGTGTAGGAAATGGAAAACTTTCCTGACATTTTGGGAAAAGGTTAATGCTGAGACGCAATTATGAACAAATATAAGTGAAAAATTCTGAATAAAAAAAGTTTTTGCTCTTTTTTTTTTTTTTTTTTTTTGAAAATAATTATTTTGTAATATATATATATATATATATATATATATATATATATATATATATATATATACATATATATATATATATATATATATAGATATATTTCCAAAAATATTTCTTAACTCTAGAAAAGTTAATAAATAATAAGAAGAAGGCCATGAAGAAGAAGAAAGAATGGTTATTTTCTTCCTTCTTTTTGAAAATACTAATAAACTTATAATAAGTTAATAAAAGATAAATAATTTTTAAAAAATATTATGACGAATAAATGTAAAGTTTTATCATCTCAAATATTTTCTCACGAAATAAAATTTTATTATATATATTAAGTTTTACTTGTATTTTAAACATATATTTCTAAAATCTTTCATGAAAATCTATTGAGAAAAGCCATAATTTAACTACAATTACTTTATGAATTACTTTCATCTCTACACCAATTATGTCTGAGCACAAATTAGAATTACTTCAAATATCAAATAAGTTTCAGACGTTATCAAAAGTTTCGTTACCATTTTTTCTGCTGAATATTGTTTCCTTTACTATTTTATCCGCTTACCATCTTTTCCGTTACTATTTTTCCTATACCAGTTTTACCGGTTACCGTGAACAATACCTATAATCGTGTGAAATATTCCAAGACATTGAAAAAATTATTTTAAAATTTAGAAATCAAAGTTTATCTGAGGAAAATCCCAGAAGAAAAGGTTTATTTAATCTAAACTTTAGAAGCTGCATGTAATATCCAAAGTATTCTCTTTAAAATTATATTTATTAGAAAACATTAAATTATTTAAAATATCGTTTTAAAAATTTCCACATCTATCTAATGCAAATTTAATGTACTTCAATTCTGTATGGCCTAAATCTATCAAATCTATTAAAATAAAATGAAGTCGACGTATAAATTTCGAATAAAAACAGATTTTTTACCCTTTCATTTACGGTTGTGGCCGAGATCAGTGCTCTCAATCACATAGACGGAAAGTGTCAGATTCAAACATTTTTTTGCTGAGCTGTGCTTACCCATTTTGCGGCCCAGTACAGACTTTAGATTTGCGGGCCCCTCTAACACCCATAAAATTGCACAGGAACGACAATAACACATATTTCAGAATACATGTTATACAATAAAAGCTTAATGCAATGTACTTTTATATAATGCTAATTTAAATATATAATAAACTAGTGGAATCCGTGACTTCGTTAGCGGAAAAAATCAACAAAAATAATTTATTTTGTAAAATTTTCCTCTCTGAAATTGTTGTGTAGCACTAGTGCGACTTAACTCACTCTCTCCCCCTATATGATAATCAAAGTATGTATTCCACATCCACATGCTATTTAGATCACAAGCAAAAAAATTAAAGAAAAAGTAGTTTTCTGCATTGGGGTTTAAGTTAATTGCCTGTATGTACAAGTTGGTATAAGAAAGATTACAATTCGAATATTTAATTGTATAACTATACACATAATTGAATTAATTTTAAGCATCACCAATTATATTTGATAGCATAGAAAAATGCATACCCACATAAGTATTCATATGATCTTCATATTTTTTTCTCTTAAAATATCTTTTGTAACTGGTATATTTCATCTTAACCATAGTGTCAAATATTTCGAAATTAAAATTTCAGGCAGTAGTTTCGTTTGCTAAATGCATTACTTTTTTTATATTACTTTTGCTTAGCTTTACTAGTATATGAAAGGTTCTGCTTTCAAAGCCGGAATACAGGAGGTCCCGAGGTTAATTCCAGCTCCCGCTTGTCGGCCTAGCTGTGCGGAGTTTTGCGTGGTTTTTCTCTTAAACTCGTGTAAGTACGAACTGTGACTCCTTATAAAGTCCCGATGGACGATATTCCACCCAGACGTAAATTATTTGGTCTTAACCCACAATCATAATCTTACTCCTGTAATTTATTCTCAAGAATTTTTTTTCCCTTTTCACGTTTGAAATATATCTATCTATATATATATATATATATGTCATATTAAAATGCACAGTCACAAATGAAAAGATACAATTTGCAGTCAGTGGACTAAGTAATTATTCAATTAAGTGGAGTAGTTACAACCTTCACGCGAGACAACAAATTTTTTTTTTATTATTTATTGATGAATTGCAACGATTATTTTCTGAAATTGGAGCTTTTTTGACAATGAAGTTGAGCAAGAAAGAATCTTAAATAAATTTTAAATAAAATTCTAAACATTTAAATATAATTTTAGAAATTAAAAATTAAAAATTTTTGATAAATTAAAAATTTTTTATATCTCCTGAACTAATGATTCAATTTACAAACTTTTTTCACTCTTATATACAGAAAAGATTTACCTTCAATTTGTCTTCAGGATTTTTAATTAGGAGCAAAACTTTTTTGGTAATCCAAAAATTATGCATGAAATAAGTACTTTTTTCAAATTAAAAGTAATATTTAAATAATTTATTTTTATAATCAGAAATCCTGAAGACAAATGAAGATAAATCCTTTCTGTATATAAAGGTGAAAAAAGTTTGTAAACTGAACCATTAATTCATGAGATATAACAAATTTTAAATTTATCAAAATTTTAAAATTTAAATTTTTATTTAAATTTTTAAAATTTTATTTAATTTCTTTTTAAGATTCTTTCTTGCTCGACTTCATCGTGAAAAAAGCTTCAATTTCAGAAAAAATAATTACAACAATTCTTCAATAAATAATAAAAACAAAAATTTGGTGTCCCGGACCCCCTTGAAACTTATCTTGAAAAACCAACTTCCGACTAACAACTCAAATGAACAACTAGCTGACTGGAGCATTCTCTTCTTGCAGGAGCGATCACGTGATCGCGAGCGCTCTGATTATCTTAGGAGATTCATACTATACACAAGAAGGAGTCAGAACATTCTGGATTAAATTTACCTATGCATTGCACAATATAATAAATAACGGTTTTTTCATCGGAAAAAAAAAAAAAAAAATAAGAATTGAGAACAAGTTAAAGAATTTGTAATTAATAAAATATTTAGAAAATAAATTAATAAAGAATTAATTAGGACTCTATCAGTGGATTGGTAAGAAGTAAAATCATTTAAGTTTGAGAAATGAAGCCTTAATTTTAAGGGGGCTTTCATTATATTTCACATATAATTAAATATATAGTATTAGATTAATAGTAATATATAAATATTATTATAAATTTCACATATATTGGGACAGTATTAGACCAATAAATTCTCGAAGAGAAGGCTACAACTTTGCTACTGAGATACAGACTAGCTCAGCTATATGTTACTAAGTTATGATATTATACTGCAATATACTGTAAATAAAACTGTACTGTCAATAATATACTGTAAATACTGTAAATAATAACTCCCTATTCGGACACATGAAACTGTCTCGAAAGTATAAAGGGGTCTTTCTAAGTGATCCTAGCCCTTATTTACATGAGTTTCGGCGAAAACCATGGAAAACTCCAAATGAGTGCGAGCTGGGATCGAACCAACCGGCACTTACCGTGAATGTTAAAAAGCCCAATTGCTTTGTGCCACTGTGAATGCTGCATCTTTGCATACTTGACAGAACACTTTATCTTAATCTCATAGTAAGAAGCCTATGGAAATGTATTTTTATATTTGAAATTTTTTTCCAGAGGATCCATTTTCTTTTAGAAATGTTTCAGGTTGAATATTCGATTTACTTGACTTTGAAGCAAAATTATCTTTATTCTGTGATTTATAATATTTCTATTTAAAGAAAAATATATCCACCTCTTTAAAGCATATAAGAGTAAAATAGCTTGATATTAAGGATGTTAAACACAGTTATCTACTGATTGTGTGACTGATTCTAGGCTATGAAAGAAAAACCAAAAATTTTGAAAGTTGGCGACAGGAGTCACTTTCTGCTTTATGGTACAGTTACATGTTTACTATTTATTCAAATGTACATTACCTGTGAAGAATAATCATCTCGAAAAGTTAACTGAGGAGGGGGAGAATACAAAGATAAAGAGTGATTAATAAATAAAAGTGCGCCTGCCGCTTTAAGCTGGTGTTATGATTTCTTTAACGTAACTAAATAAATGATTTGAAGGAGAAAGCTAAAATATTTAACGTGTTACAAATAATATTATTTAAATACTGATTTTAAAATTCTTATTTTAACAATTAAAAAGTTAAAACTGAGATAATTATTCTTAAACTTCTAAGTGCAATTTTTATACCAGTATCATAAGATTATAATTTTAAAAGATGTGAAAGAAAACATAAATTAAACATTGGAAAAACAAAATTTTAAATATTATAATTCAAAACATTTTCATTAAATTTTAATACACAGAGGAATTTTAATCATATATATATATATATATATATATATATATATATATATATATATATTACCATGTATATATTCCTTTAAAACTAGGTGGTGATATTAATAATTTAGTTTTCTCCAATTTTTAAATATAAGACCGCATCAAAACATAATTCAGTCGCACAATTTAACTCCCCGCCAGCTCATTTTATTCCCGGTTTGAAATCAAAGAATGCCATAAAAATTTAATGCTTATTTTCATATATATTTTTTAAATATAATAAATCGTTTGCATAAACATTTCCTTAAAAAATAAATAAATAAAATAAAATAAAATTATACTTATATAAATAAATAAAATAAAAATAAAAAAGTGCAAGTAAAAAGTACGTTTAAAGTTGGTTTTCTGCATTTCATTGTCCAGGTTTATGTTACTAATGGATTTGTACCAGATTTTTTATTTGTTTGTTTTTCTCTCTATATCTTTTTTTAATGCATTTGTGGAATTTTACATTAATTTACCTTTATTTTTATTATCTTTTTTCCGGGGGGACGGTGTAAAAGGGTCTTTTTTTTTTTCTTACAACGGTTGTATTTCCGCTATTATTAATTATAAATAAATTATTTTGAGATTCAAGCTAAGTATAATATATCAACGCAAACTAAGTTCCAAAGAAAATAATATGAGAATTTGTAATATTATGTTTACATTAATGTAGGTAAAAGAAGCAAATAATTTGTTTCGGAAATAAAAGTAACTACATTTATATCAAAAAACATTTAAAATTTATTTTCAACCATACAAGAAAACCATCTCATGATTGTAGTTAAAGTATTTTTATTTTAAATATAATTTTAGGAAATAGAGGAGTTCTTTAAAATGTTGGAAGGAAATCCAAAAGCTTTAATTTATATTCATAAAACTTGTTCAGCTGCACCATAACCCCCTAGTGTTTACATAAACAAAACTTTTAGAAAAAAATTCATTGAAGGTTTTGTAGAAAAATATTTATTTGGCAGCATAAAAGTTATCTTAAAATTTTATCTGTAAAACAATTTTATGAATGTAATTAAATAATGCATAATAAACATAATATTATGAATAGCAACTTGAACTATACTTTCCAGTCTTCTGTATTTTCAAATAAAGATTGCTTCTGAAGTAATTCATTTTTAGTAAAGCCATCTTTTCCGAATTTCCAGAAAATTTAATTTTAAATGAAAATGAATACTGTGATATATTGATAAATAATTGTAGAGAGTAAAGATAAAATTAAATTGTGTCATAAGAAAAGGGGAAAAATATGAAAAATATTAATATTATTTTTTTTTATGCTGCTCTAGATCCTTCCAGGTAATCCACATCAACAGTATTTATTTTTTTATTTTTTTATTGTCTTAAATTAGTGAATGATAATTAGACAAAATTTAATTAGACTCCATTAAACAAAATAATAATAATAATAATAATAATAATAATAATATATGTATTGTATATATATATAAGCAACTTTTTTTTTCCTCCCTCTCTCTCTTTCGTTTTCTTCAGAAATATTTCACCCCCATTATATTTTTTCCTTTATTAAGTAACAGTTGTACTAAATTTTGTTGATGGTTAAAATTACTTTAAAAAAAAAAAAAAAAAAAAAAAAAAAGTATAAAAAAACTTTTTTCTTTTTTTCTTTTTTTTTTTTTTTTTTTTTTTCATTTGCATCCCTAATTCACTAAAGCGTTTGCAACATTCTTTAAAATTTGCGTTTCACAATTAGCAATTCAAGAAAATATAGTTTATCAAAATGCCTTTTTTTCCAGGATACTGAAAAATGATGAGTACTTTTCTTTTTCTTTTAAAACTAGATTTTTCCTAGCCCTGATGTGTATATATTTATATGACACATTAAAGCAAACAAAAAATTAATTTCTTTATCGAAAAATTATGTTTGTCGGTGAGAAATTTCTGGCACATTTCTGTTGACATGACGTTACAGAGGGAACAAAAGGCGTTAAGTATCCCCCCCCCCCCCGACTTTAGGAAAAGCAAACAAGAGGACGACACCACAAGAAGGCTATAATCGATTGTTGAGGCAAATTATAAAAGTTATTACATTTTGAAAATAAACAAAATAAAGGTGAGGTGATGCATTTTCATTCAAGTTTACTTGAATTATTTCCGTCTGGATTCAAAAAAGTAATAAATCTTTTATTTTCGTGCTGTTTTTCTTATTTCATTCCAACTAATCCTTCAGGTGGCTGCAGATGGACGTTCTTTAAGAGAATTCCGCTAATTGTTGAAAGCTGTTTCTTCATGGGACGTTTACCAAACGACAAAAGGGTTAGAAGATTTAACCTCTTTGACTGAACGATTTGTAAAGGTGTTCTTATCATTTGACTACAAGTGGACACAAATGCCTGTTTTATACTCAATTATTTCTAGACTGCTTGTCTCCCCAGTCTCTTCGTTTTAGATTTTTATTTTAGATGTTTTAAAAGTTTTATTACCTGTTCCTCATATTTTTCCATATCTTAAAAAGACACTAGTGGGAGGAAAAAACTACATTTTTACATTTATTAAAAATTTCAATATATATATTCATATTTCAGTAACTATGTGCATCATGATCTTCAAAGTATTTTTGTGTTATTTTATAATATTCATAACAAATCTTTTTGAATGAATTATTTCATCCACTTGAAAGTACTTAGAAATATTCCTCTCATTTCATTATGCAATAAGAACTTCCAAATATAATTTATTCCTCTATAAATTATTTACTTATTTTCTAACTTAGATTTTTATAGATATTCCCTTAGATTTACGTTTAACCGAAAATTATTTATTTGTTTATTATTATTGTTTTTTTCCGCTTTTGATTTTAGTTGAAAAAAAAAAAAAAAAAAAAAAAAAAATATATATATATATATATATATATATAATTTATGTTGTAATTTCGTCTAGCTGGAAAACAACATATTCTTAATAAAGTGAATAAAAATGTTGATAGGTAATACATTTATAAGAAAAGAAAATTATATTTTCCTTTAATTATCACAGCATATCCTAATTCATTATAAAACTATTGTTTTCCTAATCAAAAAGAAAAAAAGTAGACGAGAGGTGTCAGGCTCGAATCAGGTCGCAACCATCATCATAGCTGTTCAGCGTTCCTGAACTGGCATAGATGAGAGCTAGGTTGCCTCCGTTGCCTATCTCAACCAGGCCTGGACTCAAGCATGATCATCCCAAACACCAACATCCAAAGAAAGATTTTTTTTAAACTAAAAATAATTTTTCAATGCAAACTTATATTGCTTCTTATCTTTTCATTTTAAAGCACAAATTATTTTACTAGGATTCTTTTTTTTTAATATAATTATTTTTTTTACATAACATATACTAACAGGAGGGGAGAGATTCGATAGAAAAAGAAAAATTCTATATAACTTTTTCACTAATTGCAATTAAACTTTTTCGGTTATTACCTATTAATTAGGTAGAAAAAACAGCAAAGACTAAATATTCCGGAGAAAGGTAGAGGAAAAGAAGATTTTTATATCCTTTTTTTCCCCCTTTCGTGGAGGATCAAAATTGTGATGGCATGTCTCCCGACCACCTCTAGGGGTGTGTCCCAGACCGTCGCCAATTGCCCGTCTGCGCAGCACTAGTGCGACGTAAAACCCAACCATCCAACCCTTTTTTTTCGGTATCTCAAAAGTTAGTAAAGTTCTCAATTAGTACTAAAATAACTAGTATAGTAAAAATTAAATGTATCTATTGAGAGAGGAGTTTGCAATGAAAAAGATGGTTTTTATATCATGTTCTTCCCCGTTTTCTCCCTCAGTTATATATAAACATCGTGTTTTGTAACAGTCAGTAAATAATTATATCAAATTTCATTGCAATCAATAAAAAGTGATATAAAACCATCCTCTCATGAGAAATTTTGTTGTGGGGGCTTCGCACCCACGGGAAAATCTCTTGATGCTTCAGCACCCAAATCACCCATGCAGTTGGCGCGGCACCCACGGCACCCACATAGTCGGCGTGCATGCTCTATGGTAGGTATTTCGATAAATCATCTTTTAATACCTTTTCTGTACACAAATCTTAATGAAATTGAAATATGCTATTCAAGTTCACTATCCGATGTTTCTTATGTAAAATGGAATAAATACCAGCACTGGTTTCTATACAGGGACACCGAAAGTATTCCAAAACATTACATTCTATGAAAGGTATTTCTGTAAACCAAATTTTAATAACTTTACTTTGTACAAAGCTTAATGAAATTGAAATATGTTATTCATATGCACAAAAGAATGCTTTCTGTATATTTGTATTAAACTTACAGGGACACACAAAAATATTCAGTTCCTTTAAGAAATATTAATAAAAATTTGCTGGAATTGCACTTTCGTTTATATTAAGTATTTTTAGTACTTTCTAACAATTTTTAAATGTGAACATGATTTCAATTTGTGTATGTGTCTGCCTGTTCGTCTGCCCGTCTGTCTGTCCATGGTGACTGTCTGTCTGTCCTCCTCCCTTAAATGCTTATGGAATTTTTTGAAACTCATATATATTATTCTAGTTCACAACCGGATGTTCCCTAATGAAAATGGAGTGAATACCTCTGCCGGTTTATGTACACGGACACCCGAAAATTTTCCAGAACATTGCGTTCTGAGAAAGGTATTTATATAAACCATATTTTACTACTTTAGAAATTTCAAGCATCAACTCTTAAATCTCACTTCTTATAATTGGAGTGGAAGGCTGATTTTTACCACTATACGTGAAAAATACCAGAGTCTTGGAATCGAACTCGGGCCTTCCGCTTAACTCGCGGATGTTCTAAACCACTGAGCTACCCTGGCTGAAAATCAGCTCGGCACTTTTCACATAATATACGTTGGCAAGGGTCACCGAGTCTGCATTAGAGCAGCTATATCAAGTGACAAATTTTGAACATAGCACAACTCCAATAGGCCACGAAATTCTAATTTAGAAATTTCAAAAAAAAAAAAAAAAAAAAAAAAAAAATTAAATGTGTTTTTTCCGGGGTGTTTTTTTTTCTGAGGGAGCTTTTTTCCTGGATTATTTTTTCCAGGATTATTATTATTTTTTTTTTTCGTCTCTTACAAAAACTATATAGTATATTATTACTTATTACTTACAAACTTTGAATAAACACCATAAAATGCAATAAACTCGCAACAATTGTTTCGGGTCGAAAAAACACACGACCCTTCATCAGGCGAATAAAGTAAGCACGAGTGCTGCATTCAAAGCGGCAACGCTCGTTGGGTGCGTTGCCGCTTTGACTGCAGCACTCGTGCTTACTTTATTCGTTAGGTGCGTTGCCGCTTTGACTGCAGCACTCGTGCTTACTTTATTCGCCTGATGAAGGGTCGTGTGTTTTTTCGACCCGAAACAATTGTTGCGAGTTTATTGCATTTTATGGTGTTTATTCAAAGTTTGTAAGTAATAATTTTTACAACGTCAGTTTTGTGATGCTTCTTTATTCAATATATAGTATACTTAAATTTAGTACAGTATGAAAAATACATGGTTTTACTTGAAACGAATTTTGAGCAAAATTTTTGTACAGGGGTAATGCATCCGAATTGTTTTGTGCTGTTATGTGCAAATGATTAATAAATGATTTCATTCGCATTTTATACGAAACGTTCTTTTACTCATGCAAAATAAAAATGTACATTCAGTTTATTCTGTTTTATGCAATCTAAAGATATTAAATGGTACCTATCAGAAATGTCGTTGATAAACGTAATGCATCTGAATTCTCTTGAAAGTCCCTGAGCACGAACAACTTATTCTTTTCCCAGAATTTGGACTTTCTACAAATATGATGACAATAAATACAGGCGTACACACACAAACCAACAGCTTATTTTTTTTTTTTTTTTTTTTTTTTTTTTTAATTAGGGAACCTTAAAACTAGCAAAAACTAAAGTGTAGCAAAAACTGAATTTCAAAAATTTCAGACGAAGCAATCATTTCTCTGCAATACATTGATAAGAAAAAGTTAAAAAAAAAAAAAAAAAAAAAAAAGTGGGTGTGTATTGGATGGGAGGGGTGAGCCCATTTCATAAAATGAATATGTCGATCACAATAACAAATTTTAAGTAACTTCCCCACATGAAAAATATTTAGAATAATGAGTTTGGATTACAAACATACAAGTAAATACGTGCAAAATAACCGCTAAAAAACTGATATTTTGATTCAAGGAACATAAATCGCGAAAGTTTAGCAAAAACTCAATTTCCAAAACTGGAGACAAAAATAAAACTTTTTTCTACAACATATAATAAGAGAAAATAATAAAGAATTCTTCGCATCCAATGTTATATAATCTGATAAACGGCATGTTGTAAAATTTCATTTCTATTTCAACTCTAAACAAATAATAATAATTTCAACTCTAATCATTAATAATGATTATTATAATTTTTAGCGTTGCCATTATTTCCGTTGCCATTTTTTCCATTGCCATATTTTCCGGTTGCCATCCTTTCCGTTGCCATTTTTTTTGCTGCCATTTTTACCTAAATTCAATCCCATAGCGTAATTGAACAATTTTTGGAGACTCTAAACAATCATAAAGTACTTACTTTGTCGTATTCTTAAAAAAGAAAAAAAAAAAAAAAAAAAAAAAGTGGGTCATTTTATAAATATGAATAATTTATGTCAATTTCTTTATGTTGTGCATAGTATAAAGTTATTAATATATACTTTAAAAAAATGTCCTCTGATAGACCATAATGAAATGATTGAAAACTCTTTTGTGAGTTCTTGCACACAATAACGTTTCCTCTATTCATGTCATTTTCATTAGAGAATATGCCATAGTAAACTTGAATAAACATCTATTTTCGGTAAACACTTTGTTGAAAAGTGTTAAAAAAGAATATTTTTAGATCGCATTTCTAAATAGTGTTTTTTTTATTCTAAAAGCCTAATTAAAAAAAAAAAAAAAAAGTAATACAATGTAATATTAAAGGAAAAAAGAAAATATATATATATATATTTGCATCTCCTTATATTTTGCGGCCTAGTGCAACTGCACTTTTCGCACCTGCCTAAGCATGGGCCAGCTTGTTTGCCAAACCATTAGAGTTTTTCCATAGTTTTCTCCGAAATCCGCCTGAAGACCTTTAAATAGATATGCATGGAGGGTGTCTCAAGCAAAGGTAGATTTGTGAAAAGAATTAGCATTAATCCACCTATTGACACATGCATTTTTCTTCAGAACGGAAAACGAAACCAAGCATTAACATTAGAGCAAAATTACGAGTCGTCAAAAACAACGAATTACCTTTTAAGAAATTTAAACTTCAACTAAAATCAAGTAAAGTTAGTAGTACTAGCTAATTCACTGGTGCATTGACACTAATGAACTTAATCGACGAATAAAAATCAAATAAAACAAATTTTTTAACCTTTCATTTCCTTTACATTATCATCCAGACCCACTAGTGGCCGAGATGATCTACTAAAAATGTGATAAATGGAAAGTGCCATGTTCAAACCCAGGTAGCACTTATTTTTACAGCCTTTCGGGGTTTTTTAATGATTTTTCTCAAAAACTTGCAAAGTGTTTGTAATCATATTTTGTAATCTATGCACCGCATGTTTTTTCGCTGCTGTTCTTGTTCATTTTTGGAAAGGAAGTATTGATACCTCAACATTTATCATGTGTAAAAATATAAAATATTTGTGCGTTGAAAAATCTCGAAACGTCAAGTAATAGAGTAATTTTCCGAGAGATTATTTTCTACCCCCATACACCCAATTGTTAATATTTCATTCTAGTTCTCTCTATCTCTTTTTAATAAAAGTTAGAGACAGACAAAGACAAAAATATAAAGAAGCAATCGATAAAGATTACGTTTGAAACAATATTTTTTTCCCCTTCTAATAGAAATGGCCAATTTATGTAATAATAATTTCGTACTTTTTATGAAACTAATTCTTCTGTAAAAAATATACACACAAACGTACATATGCATATGTCTTGTTTTAAAATTCTTAATCAGAATCCTCTGTTTTATCTTTATCTAAAATTTTCTCTTATCTCTGAATCTCATCACTCGTCAAACCCAGGGATCGACTTTCACCTCATTGACCCCTAGCGTTTTGACCATTTGGCAACCTGTTTGACAACACTAAGTAGGTAACAAAACAACAAAGTGCAATATAACTAAACAAGGTGGGGCGAATATTTAAAGGAAAGAGAAAAAAATTACTAAAAACATGCGATGTACAATGTAGTTTATAAATATACTAAGAGGGGGTGGGGTAGTCCTCAACAAATTCATAATGATGATTCTTCTTTCGTGCATAATTTTTAAAGAAATAAAGATATGAACATAAAATTTGGATGCCATGTTCGTTATCGTATCATTAATCGAATTTTATATAACTTTAGCATAAGCAACTCTTTTTAAAATAATAATCATTCATTTTTCTCAAATGTAAGCTTTGGAAAAAATAGAAAAATTCAACAATTTTAGGGGGGGGGGAAGTATAAGAAAAATTGTGTTAAAGATGAAATGCAGATAGAAAAAGACACCCATGCCTGCAAATGTTAAACTTAATCCCGACTTTTCTTTCTGTTTTCAATTCACTTTTACTTTTATAACGGATGTTTTGAAAACATATAATTACTAATTTGTAAACTATGAGAATCATCAGAATAACAAAGATGTTGAAAAATAATTTTATAATGAACATCTTATACAATTTTCATGTTTGTATGAATATTTTTTAAAAAGTTATTCACATGCAAAAAGAGAAATAGGAAAAAATAAGAAAAGAAACAGAAAAGTGAATACAAGAAGAAACGATTATGATCTAACACATCGCATGTGCGTCTTCACTTGTCTGTAATGCATCCTTATGGTCATTTTTCATTATATTTTCCTTTCTTTTTAAAAAAATTAACTTGAAAATTTTTACCTAAGTTTTACTTACTTTTTACCTTATATAAAATTCGATTAATGATATGATAACAAATATGCCATTCAATTTTTATGTGCCTATGTTTATTTGTTTGAAAATTATGTGTAAAAGATAATGGGAAAACAGATTGTTCCTTTGATTTTGTACACCCATGTATCTGTCAGCTTATACAAAAAGACTAAAAGTCGTTTATTTAACAAGATATATTTCTTTTTTTATCTTTCATAAGGTATTATAAATTTAAGAAGTAAATGAAAGTGATTAGAAAAACTTCATTGGAGATTCAATAAAATAAAATGTATAAATGGCCGGAAAATATGTAATAATGCAGAAAAGTGACACTATATCAGAGATGCCAAGTGATTATGGATTGTCCGTAATCTTAATACCTGAATTTTTTTAATGTATTCTTTTGTAATAATTATCTGCAATTTAATAAGATACGTTTTACTTTTTCTTTATTGTGGTATGAAACTGATTTTTCGTTAGTAGTATCTTGGCATGTCTGCTATAGTAGAGTGACTATGCAGTCAAGTTATACAAAATTTATTGCTTTTAAAACATCTGATTACGCATGATATTTCAAAAACTTAAAATCTCTTTCTCAGATAACTACTAGTTCAGAATTTGGTCGTATTGTCACATTTTATGGAAAACCCTATTAAGACGACAAAGAATACTGAAAATGTTTAACATCAATTTATAAAAAATATATACTCCCACCAGTGACCGAAAAGTTTTGCTTTATACGCTCATTGGCTAAGCCATTCTAGGTTCCCGTGATTTTCTCCGAAACCTCCATGAATAGGAAATAGGAATCATTAGGAAGTCCACCTGTGAAATGCCTTTTTTCATCATTTAATTTGAGATTCATATAATAATAATTTTGAAAATAAAATGATAAAAATTTCGAAATATGATTTGAAATTAAGTTTAAAAAAAAAAAGAAGGGGGGGGGGCATGTACAATGGTTTGAATTTTTATTGAAATGTACATAGTGAACGTTGCTAAAAAACTAAACTTTATATTTTAAAGCAAATATTTTATTTATTTTGTACTGTTTTTCTATACTTGAATGAAAAATTAAGATTACATTGTACTAAAATTATACACACAAAAATTTTTTTTAAAGAAATTTAATTAAGTACTCGAGTCCTGTATTAGATTCGGATCGGACCTGTTTTCTTTAGGTATTTATAAACTCTTTAGAGTCTGTAATAGACTAATTTTTATTATGCAAAATTGTAAGTGATTTGCTGCAAATCGTAACATTTAGGCGAGTTATGCAGCCTAGAAACAAATGTAGTAAATCCATTTTTATTTGAAATATATTCGCAGATTTTAATTTTACATTTGATAGATTTA
The DNA here is from genome assembly GCA_963930645.1 of Salticus scenicus. Classification (NCBI taxonomy): domain Eukaryota; kingdom Metazoa; phylum Arthropoda; class Arachnida; order Araneae; family Salticidae; genus Salticus; species Salticus scenicus. The sequence continues at coordinate 135,916,355 of OZ005662.1, read as the reverse complement.
GATCGAAAATATAAAATCATAATTTCACAGAAGTAATGCACATCAAATTTGCATAAGAGCGTTTTTTTTTTTTTTTTTTTTTTTTAATGATTCTTAAATAAACTTGAAAAAAGAAAAAAAAATTCCCCTGTAATTTTTTATTGCTTCGTGTCCTTCGACCAGCGATGACAATTTTCAGCTATTTTTGCCACAATATCATTATGCGACAACATCTATCCGATTTAAACATAAAAAATATACTTAATAAAAATATCTCTATATATTAAAAATGTTACTGTCACTGGCGTCAATTTTTTTTTTGTCTGCGACAGCATCTTCTATCGGAGGGCAGGGTCCTTCGCGTCATGAGAGGTATCAATGTGTTCCGAATAGGAGGACAGTTCAGCTGCTTAGAAATTTCTATCATTTTAATTAAAGAAGTTATTAACCAAAAACGACAAATTCATGAAGGTACTCTATTTGCCATTTTGAAAAAAGTTCCTCCCAGTGACGTTGTTCTTCTGTTTTGAAGTCATTTTACATGGAAAAATTAAATATGATCTATGGTTGTACGTAGGTAGGTAGTTAGGTTGGATTTAACGTTGCACCAGTACTGTGCTATGGGTAATTGGCGACGGTCTGGATCGCACTCCAAGAGATGTTCTGGAGACATGACATCAATATTTTGATCCACTGGCGATTACCCCCCCCCCCCCCCGCTTTGGTGATCCACAGAGGTATAGTGTGGATGGGAACGTGAAGGATTTTGCGGCCACGACAGATTTTATATGCACCAGCCACCACTGATGTACACAACGGTCTTTGACCGGCTCGAGTATCAAATAGGTAATCTTATGATTCCAATTACGTGCTCGGCGCTTTACCGACTAGGGTACCGCGGCCGGAAACCATGGATGTAAAAAAGAAAGAAAATAAATATAAATATCAACTTTTTTTCTCTACTTTTAGAAAATTAATTTTCTTACACTTAAAAATTAAAATATGGTCCTTGATTGTAGGTAGGTAGATAATTAGGTAGGTTGTGATTGACGTCGCACCATTACTGCGCTATGGATAAGTGGCGACGGTCTGGGAGGATGTTTCAATGACATGCCATTGCAGCTTTGGTCCTACATGAAGGGGATGGCTCCCCTGCTTCGGTGGCCTCCAGAGGTATAATTTTGATGGGAACTTGGAGGATATTGCGGCCACGACATATTTTCACGTGCACCAGCCACCATTAGTGTACACGACCGTCTTTGGCCGTCTCGAGAACCGAACCCGCAATCTTCCAATTATGAGCTCGACTCTCTACGACTGGGGTACCGCGATCCGGATATAACGTTGTAAAAAAGAAATAAAAAGGGTCATATACTAAAGATGTAATGTAAAATGGTCTAGATATTATAAATTTCTTTCTATTAAAAATACATGTATAAATATTATATATTTAAATTTGACATTGAATGTGAGGGTTTCCATGATATTTTTCTGCTTTTGTCTTGTAATATGCACTATTAATATTCCTTTTCAGTGAAAGAAAGAAGCGAATAGGCGGGGATATGTTAATATGTAAAGTGAGTCGGGGGGGGGGGGAGGCAAAGCCTTCCTTCGGGGTTGGTGAGCGGAGCGAGCAGGGGACAAAGCCCCCTAGTACTTAAAAAAAAAAAAAAAAAAAAAAAAAACATACTTTTATTGAAATGTGAACTAAAAAGCACAAATAATTTATAAAATTAAATCTTTTATTGGTTAGCTGTAAGATATCGCATAACTCGATGTAACGTAATTTTTGAACTAAGCTCCGAATAAGAATAAGACATTGATAAAAATACAGATAAATATAACTTATTTTAATGGAAAAAAATCGTAAGTTGCTCTATATTTACTTTTTCATAATTACCCTGTCTTTATAAATAACTAGCCATCAAAAATTCACGACGACTAAAGTTGAGTACCCAATGCTTCCCCCCCCCCCCATTAAATTTAGTTATATTTATCTGCATTTTTAGGAATATTTTACTCTTATTCGAAGCTCAGTTCAAAGATTAGGTTACATCGACTTGTGGGATATCTTACCGCTATTCAATAAAGACTTTAAATTTATAAATTATTTTGCGGTTTTTAGTTCACATTTCAATAGAAGTGTGTTCTTTAGTTTTTTTTTTTTTTTTTTTTTTTTAAGTATAATTTTATTTTATATTTTTTAGTCTTAAAGAAAAAATTAACCTATAACTGATGGCACTCAAGTTTTTGCATTTTATTAAAATATCATTTATTTCTTTTTTGTCTTAAACAAAAATAAGCCTATAATTAATGACACTTAAGTCTTTTCATTTTATTAAAGTATAAACAGTTTTAGTAGTAAAGCAAAACTGAACTTATGACTTATGACGCTTTCATCTTTACAATTTAATTATAAAATGAATCTAGTTCAAAATTCTTTCTTTCATGTCTTCGCAATCTAATCTAGCCATTTCATTTAATGCGTCATCATTACACCAATATTTCCTGATAGTTTTGAGCAATCAATTTCTTCTATACGAGGAACATTCAGTGACTTTACACAACTGATCGCCACGTAAAGCTTGGCCAGCAGCAAAGGGATGCGACCCAAATACATGACTGCATAATCTACCGTGGTTAGGTAGATACCTAACTTAAAATTAATGGCAACATTCGTCTTCCAGCGGTACCATAGCTGTATTTAGCAAAATAAAATAAAATAAAAAAATGAAAGATATTTCAGGGAAAAAAAATTCTTTAGCCTACTTCTGTTTTTTAAGTAATAGATATAAAATTCTACATGAAACAGAATTTAATTTATTCAGTACAATAGGACTTGTTTTAATCTGTTCTTCCATAATAAGACATGCAGTAACTGAGTTTCAGTCTCTAGCACCTGTTACTCTATTCATTTCTGAAATTTTCTTTAGTACAGCTTTAGCATAGGAGCCCTTTGGTGGCTTTTAAATCTTTGTTATCATTTTAGCGATGAATTAAAATGGCTATTGCAATTGCATAAGGAAACATCTTGGCGAGAAACGTCCGAGCTACTTCGGTCCCAAATTTCAAATTTAGCAAAGAGCTGAAGCTGTTCCATTTCTTTAGCACGATTTTTCTCAATTTTATTTTAATTATTTCAAAAGAAAAAAAAAAAGAACTTATATGTTTTAAAAACGCAGTGTAATCTGCAGCTTTTTGAATTATTAAGTTTGAATTACTTTTCTTGGCGGTAAACATTTATCCTGCCATTACTTATATTCCATTGAATTAATAAATTCTTATACCACATTGATAAAATATAATATTTTGCATTTTATTTATTTATTTATTTTATTACAGTTTTCAGATATCATGGAATTTTCTATGCCTTTTATTAGTAAGCACCATTAAATGAGTAAAAGTAGCACCAAATTTCTTAAAATATTGATTGTAGATAAATCAGCCTAGTTTGGTACATGTGCATTAATAATTATACAGCTGTCCTGTGCATTAATTTTAGATTAAAAATGAAGTTCTTTTCAATTAATTGTTATTAATTGAAATTATTCTCAATAAGCAGTTTATTACTTGAGCTGTATTTTTTTTTTTTAATACTTTCAGGCAAGAATCGAATTTTATCGTACTTTTACTGCACAAAAATATAGTTAAAAAAGTTCTTTTAATTAATTAGTTTTTGGAAGCAGAATTTTTTTTTTTTTTTTTCAAAAAAATTAAATTATTGAATTATTTGTAGGCCATCTAACAGGATTTTTGGTAAGAATAAAAAAATAGATATGTGCTTCAAATTAAATGGTCTTTTTATTTTAAATGTCATAAGATGAGACCATAGTTAGGGGGATTTGGCACCTTTTATTTGACACCATTGAAGGTTTCTTATAAAAGTTTATATTTCCATTTAATATTTATAAATGGAACTATGTTAATTTTGTTCAATGAAATATACGTTCAGGTAACAATTCTTATGGTTTTTGATATATTTTTTACAGGTTTGAAATCTTTAAATTGCGTTTTCTTAGCTTGCATTTCCCATGATTTCACGTTCTTCAAAATGCTAAAAATTTTATAGATATTTCAGAAAAGACTTAATATTTATTTTGCCTGTTTAATAGAACCTTCTTAAAAAATAAATAAATAAATAAATAAATAAAAAATAAACTCAAATTTAATTATCTTGGTTTTTTTTTTGTTTTTTTTTCATTTTGCACGCGCGCATTTTATTTCCTAATTCAAAATTATTAAAAAAAAACTTTTTCGATACTGTCCGTTTCGAAACTGATTATTATTAATTTTCTTTTCTTTTTTTTTCAAAAAAAAAAAAAAAAAAGAAAAGAAAAAAGAAAAAAGAAAAAGAAAGAAAGATTTTGAGGAAATTCTGGCAAAAGCAGAATTTAGTTTAGCAAGGAGGTATATTATTATTATTTATTTTTTCCTTTAAATTATAACATCGCTTTCAAATTATTCAATTATATTTTCAATATATTTTCGATAAATTTTCGATTTCGATAAATGTCCAACTATCGTAAAACTGGTATCGTAAAAATCCGTAGATTGAGACTAATAGTCCTCTGTCCTAATAAAAATAAATAAAATAAAATAAAATAAAAATAAACTTATTTCTATTGGTTTACATGAATATTGTCTGGACCAAAACTGACACGGTCTGATGGAATGTCCGCGTCGGAAGAGTGTCCAGTTAATCTCAGTGATAATATTACTTTTTCTTATTCATAGAAATGGTTGAGAAAGTAAGGTTTTGGGGTTAAATTTTCAAAATTGAGTTTTTGTTAGATTTACACGTTTTTAGGTTCTCTGATTCCGAAAATGACGTTTTTAGCGTTTGGTTTCTATGTGCGTGTGCGTGCGTGTCTCAAGAACAAGCAGCAGAAGTGCAAACTCGGTATTCTATATTGATGCTATCCTAAATTTTTCGTTCAGATCAAGCAAATGGTTCATGTACAGAGACATCTAAGAGAATTCAAATCTATTATGTCTATGGGAGAAATTTCTGGTCAGTACAGTGGAATATCTATGAACTGTCCTAAACAAAATCAGAATATTTTTGTACATGCATAAAACCATCTTTTTGTAGATTGTGGTATGGAAATCATGCATTATTCGTTTACAGGGCTACTCAAAGTATTTGGATTCATTGAGGCTATACCTGGAAATTTCTGGAAGTGTATTTCATTTTTTGTTAGGTGTTTTTCATATACGACTAAATATAAGTATACGACGCGATGTGTATATAGTTTATACACAATATACAACGCTACCAAAAATTAAACTAAACGCTTTTTTCCCTTGAATGTATTAGACAGCAGTATTTTGCTACATTTTACTCTGTCCCCGATCAATTCTTAAGAAAGAAAATTAATTTTTCATACCTATACTGTATATAAAATATTTTTCGAAATTCTATTTTCAACTCTGGTTTATTGTGTTATATCAAATTTAAGGTGCCCTGAATACGGAACTTCAATATTTAGCGAGTGATCTGTATATATATATCTGTTAATAACACGTTAAATGCCAATCACGCAATATCGCGTGAGGCGAGCTCTCATCAAACAGCTGATAACACGTTATTGCGGGGACGTCGCTGTTAAGTTTCTAAGCGGAATAGTATAGTGGCATCAGCGTAGTATTTATATATTGGCAATTAGGGAAGGAATTTATTATTATTATTTATTTATTTATTTATTTGCATGAAGTTCCAATTTTCAGCTTAGCAATGAACATGTTAACATTAAAAAAAAAAAAAAAAAAAAAAAAGTTTCAAGAATCGATAGTATTAAAATGCAGGTTAAGAGAAAATCGTGTGAGTGACACACCAAATTTTTTATATAATTTTAAATCATTTAAAAAATATATATCTGTCGCTTCTCGACGTTATACAAATACGGCCAAATCCTGTGCAGCAAGTGTTTAACATTTATAGATTTTTTTCGTTTGCCACTGGAATCTGCCTCTGAAAAATGCCCTGAGGGGACTTGTATATTGTATTGCCACTCATTATGAAGTCGTGTGCAAAACTTTAGGTCAACCGGACGATCGGAGGTGGCTGAAAATTGAATTTCAAGATTCCATTACATATATTAATAGTTACATACATCAAGTCAAGTTATTAATAAAAGCGTATTAATTTGCTGCATTTTACTACGCCGACGAGTATTGCTCAGGAAGGAAAATCAATTTTTCATACCTATACTGTAAGAAAAATATTTTTAAAAGCTCTATTTTCACCTCTGTTTTTTTTTTTTTTTTTTTTTTTTTTTGTATAATATCACGTTTTGAGGTTCTCTGAAAACGAAAGTCTAATTTTTAGAGATTGATTTGTATCTACACCTGTTATTAACATCAGTTAAAAAGAAATAATTGCACAAATTCATCTTTATAGTATTGAAGTGCAGGGTAAAAGAAAGTCGTGTGAGTGACACATCAGATTATTTATATATTTTTAAATCTAAAATAATAATAATAATAATAATAATAATAATAATGATTTTTGCAACTCGACGTTACACAAATACGGCCAAATCCTGTGCTGCAAGTCCGTATTTTAAGATGTGTGCCATATGTACGCACTTTCCGGTGTGTGTGGTACGAGCGTCCGCAATTTCAGGTGTGTAATGGACGTCCGCAATTCCAGGTGTGTAAGGGACGCCCGCAATTTCAGGTGTGTGACGGACGTCCGCACTTTCAGGTGTGTGACGGACGTCCGCACTTTCAGGTGTGTGAAGAACGTCCGCACTTTCAGGTGTGTGACGGACGTCCGCACTTTCATGTGTGTGACGGACGTCCGCACTTTCAGGTGTGTGAAGGACGACCGCACTTTCAGGTGTGTGAAGGACGTCCGCACTTTCATGTGTGTGATGGACGTCCGCACTTTCATGTGTGTGACGGACGTCCGCATTTTCATGTGTGTGAAGAATGTCCGCATTTTCATGTGTGTGATGAACGTTCGTATTTTCACGTTTGTGACAAACGCTCGGGTTTTAACATGTACATATGGTATCCGCACTTGTAGGTGTGTGACGTACGATTTTATCTGCACTACTTCGAATTCATTAAAATTTAATTTCTGTAATTTCTTACTTAAAACGGTAAAGTAAATTTCTTATTCTAATATGCAAGAATAAAATAAAAATAAATAAATATATAAAAATTAAAAAAATATAAAAAAAATAACAAATAGCGCAACAGAAAGTATATAACTAATAACATTAATTATAATATAAAGGATAAAAAAAAAAAAAAAAAAAAAAAAAACTTAAATAATTAATGGCTTTGAATTCAGAACTGAAGATATAAATACTTCTAGATCTAGAACATTGGTCCTTATGCGCTTTATTTGATAATTCCGGTGAAAGAGTTGTGCAAAATACTAAATGAAATTTATCATGAAACCATATTTCTTTTTATTTTATGATTTTGCAGTTTAACGGACAACTTACTCAATTTAATAATTGATTTTCTATAATTATTTTTAAATATTAATAAAATAACTTCGAAATGTTAATTGCGTGAGATAATATGTATCATTCCATGCATATTATCTCACGTATTTAAATCAATCTATCAATTATGCCTGAATATTTACACTAAGCAGTGATAAATTACAATGTTAAAAATTTCGATAGTGTTTTTTGATAAAACTGCAAATATATGACACTTTTTACACAATTAAACGCAAAATCAGTTGCAGAGAAAATTTGATACTGATTAATTAAGAAAAAAAAAAAAAAAAGTTTGCCGTCTCATTTTAATCGCAATTTGCTGTATTATGACTGATTAAAAAAAAAAAAAAAAAACAATTAAATGTAAAATTTTAATTTAAATCTTATAATCATAAACGTCATTTCAGACTTTTTCAACAAGATTCAAGAGTGGGCAATAGAATGAAAATGTCTAATGAAACAAACTAGATATATTTGGATAAAAACAATAAAAATTTAATTTTTATTTTAAACTTTCAAAAGCCAGCAGGAGGCAAATGACAAATAAATAAATAAATAAATGATATCTTTTAACAATAACAGCAACATTTTTTTCCCCTAGTAAATAAAAAAATATATATTAAAGAAGACAGAAATCTGTATGCTTATTTAAATAGAACAACCGTGGACATACACACCATGCATATTTAAATAGCACAACCGCGGACATACACATCATGTACATTTAAATAGCACAACCGCGGACCTACAGATAGTACACATACTGAAGACAAAATGCGGACCTCTGAAAGTACCTATACACACTTGCTTTGATAGAATACACAGCACAGAAAACACAACACCCCTTATATCCGGCAAATAGCGGACATTATCAAAATACTATAAAAATAATTTTTTTAGCATAAATTAGGTCCAAGGATGTCGAAAATGAGCTCAGTTCAAATTGCGGACGTCCGCAATTGGCGGTAAGTCCGCAGTTGGAAGGTGTGTATAGGCACACAGGTCCGCAGTTGCGGGTTCCGGGGCACACACACACACACACACACACACACACACACACACACACACATGCACACACACACATACAAACATTATTGTAAAAATAGTGAAAACATACTCGGGGGACTTCAAAACGTAAAGAAACACCAAAATCTCGAATTCGGATTATTGACATGATTACAATACTTTCCTTACATATGTATGTTCGGAAAGAAAAAAAAGATTATGTGTAAAACACAAAGCTAAAATTTGTTTCTTACAAACGTCAAATTTCATTGAATACGTAATGTAATAATTTTTAGTTTGAGTGTAATATGTCACATAATACTTTTAGTTATTACTGTAAGTTTCTCAAAGCTTAGATACATTATTTATAGAAATCTATATCAGTTACCATAGTTGCCAGCTTTTACGTTTTTTAGATATCAGAGAAATTCAACATAAATTCTTATTTTATGTAATAAATGAAAACTGTGAAAAAACATATTAAAATATTCTGTTAAAATAATCTGCTTGAGTAGAAAATTTTTGGAAATTTCCCGGTTAAAAGCGTTAAAGTTGTCACATATGCAGTACTATAAATCAAAAACGAAACTAAAATTTCTAAAAAAAGTCACGAAATAAATATGCTTAAAACTTAAGAAAAGTTTATATCTAACACAGTGTATATTTAAACATATTGCCAAAAAGAATTTTATTTGAAGAAAAGTTTATAATAAAGTTTAATGGTGTGTTTTTATCAGATGAAATTGCGTATAAACATCACAAATTGTGAATAAATTTATATATTTTTTCAATACATATCAGGATTTTTGCAAAATAATTATGAATTTCCTTTCGATATATTTTAGTCGATCAAGTCACTATCGCAACAGAATTGTGTTCATCCAGATATATTTATTTACATGGCAACCATTTTTTGGATTTCGAAAAAGAAAACTAATATTATAAATGTGTTTTAAATTTGTCTTTACAATGTAGGTACATGTTAATTTTTTTTTTTTTTTTTTTTTTTTTTTTTACAAAAGCTATTACTTTATTTTTCAATATTATTAACTACAAACTTTGTGAAAACGTTTACTGTTTAAATTACTGCCATTAGACTTCTATCAAATCACAAAAAAAAAAAAAAAATCTCCAATATTTCACATTTTGTCTACTTATTTTTGGATATTGTTCTATATATATATACCAAGAGTATTTTTTATTGCTTTTTTCTAAATCAGTGAAATGTAAAATTTAAATACGTGAATATTACATTGAATATACCTAATTACGTAGTTTAAAAAATTATTTGCTCTTTAAAAGTAACTGCTGATCAACGAATGCGATAGTAATTTATTTATTCAGGACAGTCGGAAAGTTAAAATATGAATTCATAGGGGAAGAAAAAAAAACCTGACTTGATTTATAAACAGAATAAATTCGAATTATATATAATATTCAATTTAACTTTTTCAATTTACTTTACATATCGAATCTATGTTTGTTATTTAGACGTTCCTCAAAAGCACATTTACTTTAAAAATGTATAAATCACATGTTTTAAATATTGTGCCAAAACAAAATATCAAAATATTGATTTTAAAGAATAAGGCTAATTTTGTGAGCGAATTTCACAAACTTCCAGCTTACTCAGCAATTATTTCTGGTTGAGCGATTAACCACGATCCTTCATCAGGTGAAGAAATGTAAGCACGAGTGCAGCATGGAAGCTTCTGTGTATTGTAGCTTTCAATCGCCGCATACATTTTAGTGCTTGATGAATTTTCTTACTTAAATAATTCAAACTAAAACAATTACTTAATATTTTGGAACATATTGTGTCCGCACATAACTATTTTATCCGTCATATTTTTTAGGCATTTATTCAAAAAGAGAAACGTAATCCATTTAAGAACAAAATATAGTTAAGTATTAATAATGGAGAGTATATGGAAATTTAATACTGTTAGGTCTTGTATAGAAAATGATTTATTATATACAAGCAAGTGCGAAAATTTCGCATTTTATTTCTTTTCTTATTTACTTTTAAAATTTGAAACACATAAATATTATTAAAACAAAAATAAACTACTACGTCAGAAACGCCAAAAGAAAAATATTTCCGATGCATACAGCTGTTTCGGCAGCCTTAAGCATACCGTCTTCAGTGCATAAAGAATTCTGAATCTGGAGAAGTTCTCGTATATATAGGAGAGGGACCGAATTTAGTTCAACCAATAGGATTACGGGAAAGGTGGAGTGTGTGGCCAATAGGAATTTAGGAATGTTAGCTGTGTAAACAGTAGAAAAATTAAGAAAATGTGGACTGAACGTAAAATTTCCAACAATCAGACAGATAGGGAACAGCGAAATCACAATTTACAAGGTTTTTAAATTTTTTATAAATATTGAAAAGCTTCAAAGAAATCGAATTCATGAATGGAATTAGGTCTGGAAATTATTTTAGCTGAATTAATTTTTAAATTATGATTTTCCTCCCAGCAATGTTTAGAAATAACCGTTTTTTTTTTTTTTTTTTTTTTTTTTTTTGTTGTTGTTTTGTTTGTTTGTTTCTTGTTTGCGGACGTAATTAATATGTTCTTTTAGTCGAAATTTAAGACTGTGTTTAGTTTGGCCAATATATGATATAAATATTATACCAATTTTACCACCTAATTAAAATTTTAATTTATCGGAAGCCAAATTATTATTATAACCAAATAAATATTGTGCGATAGTGAAACCAGAATCATTTAAAGAAATGTTTCAAAATAAAATCCATAGTTGACGACCCAGTTTTCATACTTCCACAGGCAGTACAGCTTTAGTAAAGAACCCCCCATGGCTCCTTTAAAATTTTTATCACCAAGAATTCAATGACATTTTATTTCTTTTGTCCTACTTTTTGTTAAAAGAAAACAAAAATTATTTTGATTATACGTGTTATGATTGCGTTTTTTAGTCAATTTATGATAATGATTCTGTATATATTTTTAAAATAATGTTTGGTTAAAAGTGATACTTGCAAAGATTCTTAAAAAGCAACTTTTAAAAATACATTATTCCATAAAATAATGTCAACAAACTAATGTCGTCATTTTTTTCTTATTAGTTCATTGAGCTGAGTCCGCGTACTTTTGTTCATTTTTAAATATTATTATTTTTTTATCCTCGCGTATTTTGCTAATTCCACCACTATCGTATCGTTTCTACAAAAATTAATTGTAACTGGTCCACGTTAGAGAAACATTATATAGATATTTGAAAATAAAACATTGTCAAAGAAAGAAAAAATAAAAAAACTGTACACAACATGTTTGTGAATGTTAGTGTGTAAGATTTATGAAAGTGGCGACACCTCCAATCTGTTGGAGGTGTCGCCAGGAGGGCAAAGAACTAAAAAAACGACGACGCTCGCACAGTCTACACGAAACCCAAGAGGCTAATTTGCCTTGAAGCTAAGAAAGAAACAGGAAGGTAAAAAAAAAGTGTCCAAAAGCAACAACAAAAATCATGCGTTTATCATAGATTATTAACACTTTCCAACTGTAAGTACTCGTTGTATCGTATAACTTTCAACGTATGTTTGCTTACGTGATCACACAACAGATATGGACATCCTTCTATAGAAGGACTAAAATACAAACATGTAAACTAACACGATTCATAACCACTCTTAAACATTGTTGTAAAGCATTAAAAACATATAGCTCAAATGTAAATGCATTTTTCCAGGAGTTTTCAATTCTAGCCCTTAGAGTATCTGAATATTTTAGTATATCCTTGTAAATATTAAACCTAAATGCACCATATTCTATAAAAAAAAAAAAAAAAAAAAAAAAAAAAAAACATATGAACAACAATTGTTAACTTCGTTATGATTTGTGCAGAACGCAGTTTTAATGTAACCACGTTTCCTACGCCTAGCAGTGAGGACGAGTCGAAAATCTTGGAGGGTTTCCAAGGTGTCCAACAGGTTTGAATTTAGTAAACATCCAATCATTCGGTATTCTCTTATCGCTTATTTTCTGTCAACGAAAAGCTTGTCACCCCTATTTTACTAGTGGACTCGTTGAATCCGCACTTGAGCAGAGGCTTCCATGGTCGCATGAAATGTAGTTAAAGAGTACTTAAATATGATTTTTTTTTTAAATCCTCTCATCTGCGTTGACATAGTTTTGCATATACCTGTACACGAACCAGTTCTGCCATTTGCAGTATTATAACAGAGAACATACCATAGTGAACTTAAATAATATATAGGGGAACCCCGTAAACCTTGGGCCGCTTTTTTTCGATGCGCCAAAACAGAGCCCTTGACCTGTTTAAAATTATCAAACTGATATGTACATATCTTTAGGACTAATTACTTCCAATTGGGATTAATATAAATACCTAAAATAATAAATTCCGACAAATAGAAGGTTTTTAAAAAAAATCTTCACTTGTGGCCCTAGGTAAACACCCTCATTGTACCTGGGGCCAGACCTCATTGTACCTAGGGTCATTCTCTCAAATTTAGATTTCACTTTGTAATGAATAGAAAATAAGCATACAAACATGTATTTTATAAAAGAAACAATATCAAGTGATATATTTATTTATCATATAATAATTATCAAGTTGTTGCCTTAATTTGAAACACGAAATTTTTCACTTTTCTTTTCTTTTTTTTTTTTTGAGATATTCTAACAGAATGATTTTTTCTTCAATTTCTTTTTTTCTGGAGTGTCTCTTGGATTTCTAGATTTCTCTGGTTTTCGGTCACATCTTTTCTTTGATGTGCTTAGATTTGCTGTAGGTAAAGGTTTTTCTTAGGTTCGTACCTGTTAAAGCATTACACACGAAAAGATATTAGACGTTGAAGGTTTCGAATTTTCGACAGGACACGAAACAAAGACATTCACATTCTTCCTGGAAAATCTTTTTATTATTATTATTATTATTATTATAATTATTTTATGGAGGGATCTTGTCTTTCAGTCACATTTGAACTTAAATATTCATCCTCAGTGAATGTGTTTTGATTCATTGGCCATATGTCGGATATACGAAAGCCTGATAGAATGTTTATAGGAGTATAGGCCGAAGGATAGGACTTGCCAACATTTTCAGCAACGTCTTATATAGTGATTAATTTATCAGGGTTAGCCAGCATCCAATTACTATAGGCTGTACTGTGTTTCTTAAACCTTTCGCGACCGTTGAAGTAGATTCACGTCATTTGTAAGTATGGAACTCCACCAGTGGGCGTTTCTTTTGCAATTTGTATGTTATTTGTTTCTAAAAAATATACACAATATTCATATGTGTACAAGCAGTATACTATGGATGCAAATACTTTGATTAGACAGAGTGTGATTATAATGCATATCCATTTGTAATATAAATGTGAATACGGAAAATTTTGTTTTGAAAAATTGTAAATTATGAGAAAAACGCTCACAGGTGGACCTTACTGTCAAAAAGACAAAAACATGCGGTCGCGAAAGTGTTAAAAGTCCAAACACACTGGCCCTAGGTACAAGTTTTGATAACTTCATTCAAAATGCCTTCCACTAAAAAATCCACATGCAGATACGACTAATTAAATATCTCATTTATTGCTTAATATAACAAGCAAAATTATACACTAAAAATGAATGAAAAATATTTGACTTGCCTTTGTAAAATAGCAAAAGAGATGAGCTGCAAAATTTTACTTCAAACCATGTAAATTCGTTTTCTACATGTAACTTATCTAAACTTTCTCTTCAAAAGTTCCAATGTAGATGTAAAAGTAGTAAGTGTTGTTGTTACTCGCCCAATTGAGTATTAAAACATAAAATTCAATATTATTCAAATAAAGTGGGGGTGGACCTAGGCACATGATGGCCCTAGATACACGGGTCTCCCCTATAATTTTGAAAACATTTTCAAAATATATACGAACGCTAAACACGGTTAGACGAATAGACAGACAAACAGGCAGTCAGAAGGACAGAAAGACAGATGCATATACAAATTCAAATCATAACCACTTGTGAGGTCGAGATTATAGACCATCACCAAAGTTGGGACTGTCAAGTCACTTCGTCGCCAGTGACTTGGCGAAAGTCTTGGTCGGAGGAGTTTTATAACGACATGGTGCTGCAATGAAAGAATTAGGTGCTGATGAGAGTTAGATGAATAAGAAGTGATTTTTAAAAGGTTTCGATTGAAAAGAAGAGAAAGGAAGTTGTAGAATGAAGTATAAGATGGAGATTGTTTTGGTAGAGGAAAATAGGGGCCGGCCAGGTGGTTCGGTCGGTAGGGGGGCTGCCTTCCGAATCTATTGGTCCCAGGTTCGAATCCTGGTGCGGGCATGGATGTTTGTGTTGTCTTATGTCTTCAAAATATTGTGTACTTGTTACTGTGTATTAAATAAAAACTTGTAAACCCTTGTGGTGTGGATATTTCGAGATATAAGCGGCCTTCGATGCAAGCAAAAAATCTCAGTACCCATCAAACCAAACCAAACCAAACCAAAATAGGGAATTGGTAGTGGTAGAGAATTGTGGCGGATTAGTGTGTGAGGATGTGGAGTAAAGAGTAATGTTGGTGGTGATAGTTTCATGCGTATGTTAAGTGATGGTAGAGAGGTGTAGTGTTGTAGCATAAAGTAAGAGAAGAATCTGTCGCGTCTAGGGAATCCAGCCGACAATTCTGGTGTGAGAATAGTTAGTGGTAACAGAGAGCAGCCGTCGACAAGATCAGTATTGGTGAGATAAGCTACCTTTTATTTTATGTTTTGTTAAAGTTATTTCCTGGGGTATATTGAGAGTTAAAATTCAGTTAGCCCAACAACCGTCTTGATATTTAATGTTAAATAATCTTTGTTATTTTATATTTAACCTGGTCTCGAGCGCTTCTTATCATCTAATTAAGTGATTAAATTAATCTTTAAGATTAAGATTGATAGTCCTGGCAATGAAGGCCAAAATTTGATGAATAGAAAAAAAAAATCGTGTAGTTTTGAAATTTTGCTTACTCATAGCCGAGAGGGTCCTGAACAAAATACTAAAAGTTTCCGCCCGTGAGGGGTGAGCGGGGGGCAGGGGGGCATTTAAGGGGGGCACTTTTCTGTTTTTATTAGATATCTTAAAAACTGTCTCATTTAGAGAAAAAATGTCAATTACAAAATTAATCTACATAACATTTTCTACAAAAATGTATTTTACATTTTGTTTGTATGATTAATAGCTCAGAAGATATAGGGGGATGAAATAACACATTTTCTTGAAAAATTCTTTTTTGCAATAGTAAAATCAACTAAACTTTGCAATTAACAGGGTTCTTGTCAAATATTTTCTAATCTACAAAACAAATATATACATAGGGAATATGTAAGGATAATACAGCATGTTTTGTAAGTTTTAAGTAATTTTAAGTCTAGTAGGCGCAAGTGGCGGCTTGAGTAAAAATCCATATAACGAAGACCCAAAACCGTTCAACGTTTAAAAAAAATTGTGTAGTTTTGAAATTTCCCATACTCATAGCCAAGAGGGTCCTGAACAACATACTAAGAGTCCCCCGCACGTGGTGGGTGAGCGGGGGGCAGGGGACACATTTAAGTGGGACACTTTTCCGTTTTTATTAAATATCTTAAAAACTATCGCATATAGAGACAAAATGTCAATTACAAAATTAATCTACGTAAAATTTCCTACAACATTGTGTATTACCTTTTGTTTGCATGATCAATAGTTTAGAAAATATAGGGGAACAAAGTAACAAATTTTCTTGAAAAATTCTTTTTTGCAATAGTAAAATCAACTAAAGTGTGTAATTAAATGGGTTCTGATCAAATATTTTCTAATGTACAAAACAAATATATGCATAGGGAATATGTAAGGATAATACAGAGTGTTTTGTAAGTTTTAACTAATTTTAAGGCTAGTAGGCGCAAGTGGCGGTTTGAGTAAAAATTCAGATAACGAAGATCCAAAACCGATCAACATTAACAAAAAAAAAAAAAAAAATTGCGTAGCTTTGAAATTGATCACAGTTATAAAGTGAAGTGTCCCGAACAACATACTAAAAGTCCCCAACCATGGGGGTGAGCGGGGGGGGGGGCAGGGGGCATTTAAAGGGGGCACATTTCAGCTTTTATTACGTATCTTGAAAACTATCGCATTTAAGAAAAATATGTCAATTACAAAATTAATCTACGTGAAATTTCCTACAAAAATGCACATTACATTTTGTTTGTATGATCAATAGTTTAGAAGATATAGGGGAACGAAATAACATATTTTCTTGAAAAATTCTTTTTTGCAATAGTAAAATCAACTAAAATGTGTAATTAAAAGGGTTCTGGTTAAATATTTTTTAATCCACAAAACAAATATATACTACATAGGGTATATGTAAGGATAATATAGCATGTTTTGTACGTTTTAAATAATTTTAAGGTTAGTAGGCGCAAGTGGTGGTTTAGGTAAAATTGCTTTTAAATCCCTGATTTAAGAGAAGGATGTTATAAATTTTAAGCCTTTGTTTGTCTTTATACTTGTAGTCATTTTATTTTAACATTATTATTATTTTTTTTTCTGGGGAGTCATTTCTGGCAGTGCAAGAGAAATGCTTTTGATTCATAAGAAAAACTTTTTTATTATTAAATGGAATTATTTTTCAGAAATTTAAAACACTGCAAAGGAAATATTCTAAAACTATGTCAATATATAAAAATGAAAAATTGTCTTATAAAATCAGTCTTTAAAATCATAACTACCCGTTTTATAGGCAAATCTATTTTGTGTTCTTTTTTTTTTATTATTATTATTTAATTTTTTATGTTATTTACAATAGTAACATAAACTATAGTTTGTAATTAAAAGGATTCGGGTTAAATATTTTCTACTCATACAAATAAATATCTATATGAGCATGTGCGCGCGCAGTGCGCCAAGTTTAAAAAGTGGAAGTCAGAATATACAAATCGAAAAACTCCACTTTTCTGTAAGATATCCGTAAGATACAAAGCAACATTTATATTTTCTTAACTATTGATCATACTAACAAATGTAATAGGCATTTTCATGGAAAATTTTACGTAGTTTAATTTTGTAATTGACATTTTTTACCTAAATGCGATAGTTTTCAAGATATTAATAAAAACTGAAAAGTGCTTCCTTTAAATGCCCTCTGCCCCCTTCCGCTCTCCCCCACGGTTGGAGACTTAGTATGTTGTTCAGGACAGGACACTTAACCTTATAACTGTTCTCAGTTTCAAAGCAATACGATTTTCTTATTTTTTTTTAAATGTTGATCGGTTTTGGGTCTTCGTTATCTGGATTTTTACCTAAACTACCACTTGCACCTACTAACCTTAAAATTAGTTAAAATGTACAAAACATGCTGTATTATCCTTACATATTCCCTATGCATATATTTGTTTTGTACATTAGAAAATATTTGACCAGAACCCATTTAATTGCAAAGTTTAGTTGATTTTACTATTGCAAAAAAGAATTTTTCAAGAAAATGTGTTATTTCATCCCCCTATATCTTCTAAACTATTGATCATACAAACAAAATGTAATGTACATTTTTGTAGGAAAATTTATGTAGATTAATTTTGTGATTGACATTTTTTCTGTAAATGCGATAGTTTTTAAGATATTTAAAAAAAACTGAAAAGTGCCCCCCTTAAATGCCCCCCCCTGTCCACCGCTCACCCACCACGGGCTGGGACTTTTAGTACGTTGTTCAGGACCCTCTTGGCTATGAGTATGCAAAATTTCAAAACTACACGATTTTTTTTTTTAAATGTTCATCGGTTTTGGGTCTTCGTTATCTGGATTTTTGCTCAAACCGCCACTTGCGACTATTAGCCTTAAAATTACTTAAAACTTACAAAACATGCTGTTTTATCCTTGCATATCCCCTATGTATATATTTGTTTTGTGCATTAGAAAATATTTGAGCAGAACCCTTTTAATTGCACAGTTTAGTTGGTTTTAATATTGCAAAAAAGAATTTTTTAAGAAAATGTGTTATTGCATCCCCCTATATCTTATAAACTATTGATCATACAAACAAAATGTAATATACATTTTTGTAGGAAATTTTACGTAGATTAATTTTGTAATTGGCATTTTTTCTCTAAATGAGATAGTGTTTAAGATATCTAATAAAAACTGAAAAGTGCCCTCCTTAAATGCCTCCGCTGCTCCCCGCTCACCCACCACGGGCGGGGACTTTTAGTATGTTGTTCAGGACCCTCTTGTCTATGAGTACGCAAAATTTCAAAACTACACGATTTTTTTTTCTATTTCTCCTATTTTGACTGGACTATGAGGATTTGAGATCATGGCAGACCCGAATTCCTCACACACTCTTAAATATCATTAGAAAGCATTGGAAACGATAAAGGTAAACAAAAATGCAATTCGAACAAATTTCAATTTTAGCCCTTAGTGTATCTGAGTATTTTTTGTGGCTTCATAACTGCTAATAATTATAATATTCCAAAGAAAGTGTTTTGCGCTGCATATTAATGATAAATGGCAATTTCATTATTATGTGCACGAAATAAATGTATTAAATTGTGATTTATAGAAACTTTCATATAACGCAATGATTTGAATTTCTTTCTGGTATTCCTGTACCAATGAACAAAATTTAATCAAATTTGGTATTTAGTTGGACTTTGACCTAAATTCGAGTTGGTTGCATTTAAGGCTCAATCGCTTAACAGGTGACGCTGTCATCCTATTTTTTTTTTCATAGTTTTTAATAATGCAATATACGACAAAATTTCATATAAATGTACACACTAAGAATTATTTTTGTAAAATGGTTGTGAAATTAATAACAATTATTCATATTAGTAGTAAAAAGCTAAGAAGAAAATTGTGTGCATGCAGGAGTATTGCTTCCCCTATTCCTGGGGGGAGGCGGTAATACTCCCCCTCCGTTTCTAAAATTTTAATATGAGTATTTTCGTCATTTGTAAATGCTTTTAAAAGTTTATAATTTAATTATAATAACATTTTTAAAAGTTTGTTTCTAAAGCCATTATCTTGTATTTTATTTATATTTTATTTTATTTATATTTTATTTCTAATGTATTTTTTCATCGAAAAATATTTTTTTTTTCTATTTTTTTTTTTTTTTTTTTTTTTTTAATTGTTTTATACATTTCGTAAAATGTTGCACCGATCAATATCTCATACGAAGTTTGACTCTTCCATTTAGAAATTGGTGATTTGTACTGACTTGTACTAGACTAATCTTTAGATGTATTTACGGTCAATATGTTAAACAACTGATTTTTCAAAATCCAAATTTATCCGTTGCAAGAAGAATGATATTTAACATCAATACACATATTTTTTTTTAATCAGAGAAATGAAGAATTTATTTTATTTACTTTTTCATTTTTTTTTTTTTTTTTTTTTTTTTTTACAAGACACATAACTACCATTATTTTTGCTAGGAACAAATGGGTATATCACGTTTTAAAACTTTATAGGAAAATTTAATTCGCTTATATTCAGTGACTATACCAAACCTACCTTTTAGCTTTTTTCTTTTTTTTCAGAAAGCTTACATATTTAAATTCGATTGTCAGTCTTTCATTTAAACTCTAAGACACATGCGGAATTGGAGATAGAGAAATTATAAATGATTGCCTTTCATTTTGCCGTAAGCAGTATTAATTTTGATTGTGTGAATAAGGAATTTTACCAGTACTATAATGAACATGCAAAATACATCAATAAGGAAATTAATGTGCTAAAAAATCAAGATCAAACAAATAAAATAACCAATTAAATAAAACGATATTTGTCAAAAGTTCGAAACAGAAACTCCACAATTTCAAAGTGTTGTGAACTGTAGAATATAATACTTATTAATAAGATGTAATGTTATTGAAATTTAACTTAAAAGGTTGTTAATTAGTAACTTCATGAAAATATTTTTCTGTAAATGTTTCCGTCAGATACGATTTAAACATTTTGAATTTGAGCGAACTCAAATTCAATTTTTTTTTTATATATATAAATATTTTGATTTTTGATTTTTGAACAAATAAAGATGGATATTTCCAAAAAGTTATTAAAGTAGGTATAAACTAATATCTAAAACATTATGTCTTTCATAAGTAATTTTGTTACTCATTATTTAGGTTCATTAAAAAAAGAAACTATACTCCATCAAATTTATTGGAAGCAATGTTATTAAAAGAAATTTGGATGAGCTGAAAAATTGTAAAATCTCATTTAAAAATAAAAGTGACATGAATCATTGACTAATATAAAATGAGTTATCGTATGAATTTCGTGAAATATTTGTATTTTTGATAAAACATACAAAAAAATGAAAACTAGTCGAGTAGCAAGAATTGCTTACCTGGTCGATAAAGATTTTTGCCACTCTTAGAATGTTTTCTTTCTATTTGTTATTATTGTCTCAAAACAAAAAAAAAAAAAAAAAACTCATTTAAAATCAATTTTTCATTAACAAATGAAAAAAAAATTATAATTTAAAAGTGGATACTAACATGGTGCAAACTTAAATAAAATAACGTTATATAATTTTGCCAATTATTTATTTTTTCTTCTGTAACCGAAATTGTATAGGAAGACTGAAAGTATTTCATAACTTTACGTAATGTAATGTGACAAGTTTTTGGAACGTAAAAATGTAATTTGACACAAGTTTTTTAAATTCCTAAAGTTAATAATGTTTATCTATGCAATCATATATTTCTAATACACCTTCAATGAAAAGACGATATCAGTAAATATTAAATTTTGAGTCTTATATTTAAAATGCATTAAAAGAATTACTATGGAACCTAACCAAATTTTAAATATCGGGTTATTAATCAATCATGCGTTCTTTGTTCTTCACAAAAATTCTTCCGAAAAAGTTTTAACTTCTCTTATAAACAGACATCAAAACGCCGCTAAAATTGCAGTCGATCTAGCAGATTATCTTCTGAAATATTCAAATAAATTTTCCAAAGCATCTTTTCGTTTTAGTCATGAATTTGGTCATACTAATGACACTTCCGGAGGCCTTTCTGGATTAATAAATCGAGCGGAAATCGATATCATAGCACAACAAAGTATGATGAATGAGGAATCCATGGAAATTGTTGATTTTACTTATCCGTTTAAATTATTTCAGTTTACGTTCATGACGCTGAAATCAGAGCCCAAACCACAAATATTCGGCATAATCCGTACATTTTCACCATCAATTTGGATATCAATAGCTATAGTTTTGATTATTTTGTCGATTTTGCATTATATTTTTAACCGGAAATCTCCGTTTCGTAAAATTTTTCTTCATGTATTTGCAATACTGTTTAGACAAAATTCAATTTTAAAGCCTTTGTCATTCGCTGAAAATTTGCTCGTTTATTCTTGGGTTGTGGGAGGTATGTTCCTTTGCCTGGCTTACGAATCTGTTTTTCTGTCATTTCTTGCGGTCCCTCATCTAACTGGAATCAAAGACGCGTCGCAGTTAGCTTCAGCAATATCAAAGGGAGAATATTATTGTATGACTTTTTTAGGTGATAGTTTTGTTCCCAATATATTGCAGAATTCTAGTCGAAATGATTTGAGAATAATTGGTGAAGATCTTGAAAAAAATAAGATGCATGGAAAAAATTGCATGGACCTTTTTCAGTATGAAAAAAGCTACGAAAAATTTGCCTACGTCGAAAATACCGAACTTCTTAACTTGTGTGACTTCAGTGAGAAATTCGTCATCTCTGAGGATCGTTTTCTTGAGTCTATGGTTGCGATGAGCATGCAAAAGAACTTTTGTTGTAAAAAGCTAGTGGAGACATTCGTACATAAACTGATGGCTTCAGGACTCTACATAAAATACTACAGTGACAGCACATTCCTGTATCAGTTACCTCTTAAATTGCATTCCTTAGAAAAAGGTTCCAGTAAAAGGAAGCTAACACTTATAGATTTGGCTCCTGCATTTATATTATTATTGTCGCGCTATTTTGTAGCTTTCCTCGTTCTTGTCGTTGAAATATTTGTAAGCTATTTGAAGGAAAAGAAATTTACGAAGAAAAACTTGAAAAGAGAAATAAGAGTAATACCAATGAATTAGAATTTTGTTAATATTTTATTTTCTTCTTAGACTATCACGTTTTATTGCACATGAAAAGGATTAATTGGTTTTAATTTGATTTATTAATGTTGTAATTTATTTGAAAAGACAGAGAGAGACAGTGAATGATTTTTTAAACTCATTTCCGCAAAATGCTTCTTTTATTTCGTGAATGCTACGATTAATTGGACTGCATTTGGAATTAAAACTTGAAGAAAATCTCTTGCTAAGGAAGCAATTTTCAAAAATAATTTTTCCTGTTAATTGAAATTTTCAATTTATCTAGCAAAATTATTGTGAACTTTTTACTTAATAGTTTGGTCAGAACGGAACTTTCGTTATGCAGAAACGGAATCCAAATCAATTTATACTAACGTAAATTGTTCACTCATTTTAATGTTTTTTTCAAAATAATTGGTATGTCCGTACCACCTCTAGGGGTTAGTCTCAAACTGTCGCCAATGGCCCCTTGCGCAGCACTAGTGCGACGTAAAATTACCAACAAACCAACCAAAATTATTGATCGCACATTTTTTATTCAACAGCAACTTTTCCACTACAATCCAGTAAATTCATGCAATAATTACTCTACAAAAAAAAAAAAAAAAAAAAATTGATATAGGGGAGACCCGTGTACCTAGGGCCGCTTTTTTTCAATGCTCCAAAATAACGCCCTTGACCTGTTTAAAATTATCAAACTGATATCCTACATATCTTTAGGACTAATTACGTCCAATTGGGATTAATATAAATACCTAAAATAACAAATTCCGACAAATAGAAGGTTTTTAAAAAAACTTCACTCGTAGCCCTAGGTACAACACCCTCATTGTACTGGGGCCAGACCTCATTGTACCTAGTGCCATTCTCTCATATTTAGATTTCACTTTGTAATGAATAGAAAATAAGCATATAAACATGTATTTCATAAAAGAAACAATATAAAGTAATATATTTATTTATCATATAATAATTATCATGTTGTTGCATTTAAACACCAAATGTTTCACTTTTTTTTTTTTTTTTTTTTTTATTGGGATATTCTAATAGAAAGTTTTTTTTCTTCAATTTCTTTTTTTTTTTCTGGAGTGTCTCTTGGCTTTCTAGATCTCTCTGGTTTTCGGTCACATCTTTTCTTTGATGTGGGAGGTTTTGCTTAGGTTTGTACCTGACACGCGGAAAAATGTTAGATGTTGAAAGTTTCAAAATTTCAACAGGACACGAAACAGAGACATCCAGTTCTATCATTGTTGGTTCACTTTCTTCTTGGAAAATCTTTTTTTTTTTTTTAATTTATGGACGATCTTGTCTTTTAGTCACATTTGAACTTAAATATTCATCCTCAGTGAAAGTGTTTTGATTCACTGGCCGTATGCCGGATACACGAAAGTCTGATAGAATGTTTACAGGAGTAAAGGTCGACGGATAGGACTTTCCAACATTTTCAGCAACGTGAATGGTTTACTAGGGTTTACCAGCATCCAATTACTACAGGCTGTACTGTGTTTCTTAACACTTTCGCGACCGCTGACGTAGATACACGTCATTTGAAAATATCAAACTCCACCAGTGAGCGTTTCTTTTGCAATTTGTATGTTATTTGTTTCTAAAAACTATACACAATATGCATATTTGTACAATCAGTATACTATGGATGCAAATACTTTGATTACAGAGGGTATGATTATAATGCATATCCATTTGTAATATAAATGTGAATACGGAAAATTTTGTTTTGAAAAATTGTAACTTATGATAAAAACGCCCTTAGGCGGACCTTACTGTCAAAAAGACAAAAACATGCGGTTGCGAAAGTGTTAAAAGTTACAAGGTACACAATGTTCCTAGGTACAAGACAGCTATGTGGC
The DNA here is from genome assembly GCA_963930645.1 of Salticus scenicus. NCBI lineage: Eukaryota > Metazoa > Arthropoda > Arachnida > Araneae > Salticidae > Salticus > Salticus scenicus. The sequence continues at coordinate 135,891,958 of OZ005662.1, read as the reverse complement.
CCTAGGTACAAGTTTTGGTAACTTCATTCAAAATGTCTTCCACTAAAAAATCGACATCCAGAGAGAACTAATTAAATATCACATTTATTACTCAATATAACGAGCAAAATTATACACTAGAAATAAAGAAAAATATTTGACTTGCCTTTGTAAAATAGCAAAATAGATGACCTGCAAAATTTTACTTGGAACCATGTAAATTCATTTTCTTCATGTAACTTGTCAAAACTTTCGTCTCACAAGTTCCAAATTAGTTTTAAAAGTAGCAATCGGTGTTGTTAATCGCCCAATTGAGTATTAAAATTTAAAATTAAATGTTATTCAAATAAAGTAGGGTGGCTCTAGGTACATGATGGCCTTAGGTACACGGGTCTCCCCTATATATTTATATATATATATATATATATATATATATATATATATATAAAGGATTTATTCTTCAGTAATCTGTGATATTATGAATTTTATTTTTATTATTTTTATATCTTTTATCCAAAATTTCCCCAGGACTTCACTCCTTCTTCATGACATTCTACGACACGGAATTTATATCTGCGCATTAAAATACCTTTTAATTTATTACTTCGATTGGAAACTGATATTAAGGCTCCATTATGCTGAGCAGGAGAAATCAAAAAAGATTTTGAATTTCTTTTTAAATTGTTAAATGATTTCATTTTATTTTCATAATTTCGAAACTGGAATAAAAGTATTAACCCTTTGCTGCATACTAATCACCTGCAAAACTTTAAAGGAAATTATTGTGTTTTCCCTATTTAAAACTGCCCATGAAATCAGGGAAAAAATTGTTTCATCAAAATTTGGTTTATTTTAAAAGTTACAGTTTGTCCACTTTAATGGAAGAGCATGCATATAAAAATTGGATATCTAGAGTAGATGTTTTAACAATTTTGTAGATGAAAATAATAAAAACAGTCACTTTTTTCATCGATACGCAAACAAAGTTTTTATTTTACGCATGAATATGGAGACTTTCTTGAGAGCATTTCCATCTTATATCTTTGAGCACTATTTGATGTTTTTCTAGCAAAATGCTCCACTCTATCGCAGCAGACTTCAATGAGGACAGAGCTTGCTTTGACTGACATTTTTCGTGTAGGTGTTTCCACTGATATTGGCCCTTGTTTACGTAAGTCCTCTGTATCTTGGACATCAATTACTCTTGATACTTCTTGTATTAGACCTCTGGCAATGGACATCTTGAAAACTCCTAATTACATAGAACACCGTGGTATGACAACTTTGTAAAGAAGCCAAGAATTTATCACGGTAACATCTATAAAATGAAATAATACACTTTTGTACCACTCCAATGGACAAACGAAATAATTCCTACATTAGCCTATGTTCATAGCGTCCATTGTAGTTGACAAAAAGAAAAACATTAATTTTCATTAAAAAAAAATTGCATCTGAAAGTAAGTGATTTATTCAAACATATTCTAAAATGCTTAAAATTACTATTTCTAGATGTAAAATGTCAAAATAAAAAAAGGTTTATCACTTATTTACAATGAGAAATCATACTAACTTCGAAGTAGAGGTTGACGCCATTCTCAAACTAAAAATGCAATCTATAATTTTATATTATGCTGCCATCTGTGAGCAGCAATTGAAAGCTTAAATAATACAGAAAGAATAATCATTGAAACCAAAATCTGTAAAACCATTTGTGTGAAAGGAAAAAAAAATTAACTAAACAAAGGGTTAAATAATTTTACATTTTTCAAACATTCTCTGTATCGATATGTGTAGCCATCACTACAATTTTTATAGCTATGTTGTTAATGCACTATATTTTCAAGTGGAAAGAAAAAAAAAGAAACCTCGTTTTAAATTTGTTTTTTACGCCATTTTAAGAGTTTCAAAACGAAGTTTCCATGGCTCCATTATTCACAGTGTAGCTCAAATTTAGATAAAATGAAAAACTGTCTGAGAACATATATATTAAAATATTTAATGCAATGTATATATATATGTGTGTCTGTGTGTGTGTGTGTAAAATATTAAAAACTCTTAAAACAATAAATATTTAAACTTTTATTTTAACTCTTAAAACAATAAATATAAGAGGGTACAAAGTATGCGTCCACTTACGCAAGTAGATAAAGAATCAATAAATGCAGAGCAAGAACGCACAGCGTAAAATAACTGAAAATAAATATATTTATGTCTTTATTTCTATGTCATATATTCTAAACCATAAAAATACTAGCAGCTCAAAAAAAAAGAAAAAAAAAGTAATTTTTTAAATCAGTAATTTTCAAAAATAATTTCCAAATTAAAAAAAAAAAAAATCCGCAAACAGTGTTAGCACGTTTGTGTATATTATGCGTGTCTGGGGTGACTTATCTGCTCTTGACTTTTCGGGGTGATGTTTAATATTCTTCATATTTGTTATTTTCTGGAATTTCGACATAATAATTTCGACATAATTTATCCTGATGTATTGAAACACCAACCAGAAAAAATAAAATCAAAACACGAGTCATAAAAACTGAATTCAAAACTTGAGCAAAACAGAGAACTTAACTGGAGAAAATGGCATTTTAGAAGTTGAGTTGTATTATCCATGATAACTTATTTAATTGCCAATTTTCAACCAATTAAATTTTAATCTTTCCTTAGTTTTAATTTTTTAGTTATTTATTTATTTATTTATTTTGTTTTCTTTTTGAGATTCATATGTACTTAATTCATACAGACACCTTGCAAGAGTCATCTATGAAAGATTTAGATTTTAGTTTTAAATGTTCCACAATTTTATTTTTTCTAATTGAAGCATTAAATTTTAGAATAAAATTAAATGCAGCAATCTTTCCTTCATTTTTTTTTCAGTTCGATTCATCATTCCACCCAACCATCCAACCAACAACGCCACCCAACCTCCTTATTCAATTATATGCCCACCCATCCTCCACATTTTTTATTTTCTTTTATTATTTAAAAAAAAATTACACATAACACCGTTTTTTTTTTTGTGTGTGTGTGTGTGTATGTTTCACAAATACAATTCTTGATATACCAGTGAATAAACAAAATTTTTTGGAAATTCCATATTTAATTAAATATGAAATTTCCATAGATAGAAATTTTACAGCTATCTTATAGATGTGAATTTGCTGTGTGGGAAGGTATCCTTAAAAAATTTGTTGATGTTTTTATTTTTTATTTGATCAAAACATAAGCTATTGATTCGATATAAGCGATTAAAAATGAGATTTCTGAAAACAGAGAGATGCAGACATGATTTAAAATGAGTAAACAAATTCACTTTAAAGTTAAAATCTTGTCTTTTGTCATAAATATCAATATGATTTTTATTATCATAGAAATGAATTTTCAGATCGAGAAAGTCTATGATTTTATATTTATGCATAGTCTTAGTCAATTTTAAATTCGAAGGTTAGTCTAAAGTAATTAAATCAGATGACTTCTTATTAATAAATAAAATGATTACATCATCAATGTATCGGTATAGTAACAGATGATCAAAAGTAAATTTGCACCCTTAATAATACAGATAAAGATCAGCCAATAAACCCGAGGTGCATCCCGCTCCACTTTTTGTAAATAAATGAGGTTATTGTGTAAAGTATAGTTATTATAGATGATGAAATTAAGAAGAGTTTTAAATTTTTTAACATCAGAGTTATGTGAGTGTGTGTGTGTGTGTCATCGTGTCTGTATATGTCGCTTTTTTTTTGTCCGGGCATCACTTGAGAACGGCTGGACGGAATTCAACGGCACTTGGCAGAAACTTAGATCATTTCCTAACTTAAAATTTTATCTATCAACTTTTCAGAAATTCCCCCCCCGTTACCCCCTGGGGGGGAAGACTAAAACACGTTTGTCCGGGTATCACTTGAGAACGGCTGGATGGAATTCAACTGCGCTTGGCAAGAAGTTAGGTCTTTTCCCGACTTAAAACCATATCTATCAACTTTTCGGAAGTTCTTCCCCGTTCCCCCCTTTGGGGCAAAAGACAAAAACACGTTTGTCCGGATATTACTTGAGAACAGCTGAACGGAATTCAATTTCGCTACACAGGAATTTAGGTTTTTACTCAACTTAAAATTATATCTATCAACTTTTCAGAAATTTCTCCACGTTCCCCCATGGAGGGCAAAAGACAAAAACGGTCCGGGTATCACTTGAGAACGGCTGGACAGAATTCAACGGCGCTTAGTAGAAATTCAGGTCTTTACCCAACTTAAAATTATATCTATCAACTTTTCAGAAATTCCCCCACGTTCCCCCCTGGGGGCAAAATACAAAAACACGGTTGTCCGTGTATCACTTGAGAACGGCTGGACGGAATTCAACGGCGCTTCGCAGGAGTTTAGGTCTTTACCCAACTTAAAATTATATATATAAACTTTTTCGAAATTACTCCTCTTTCCCCCCTGGCGGAGGCAAAAGACAAAAAAAAACTTTTGTAAGCGTAACTCGACTCCTAATTACTACACAGTAAATAAATTTCGCATGGGAAGACGAGACATGAGTACAAACAATACATTATCCGCATTTAGGAATTTTCGATTTTTAAGGGAAGGGAGGGGGGAAATATTGAAAATTCCTGATTTTTAAGTAGATCTCTACCAAAAATGGAACAAATATATTGAAAAAAGTCTATGCGACTCCCTTATTATATTTCCAAAAACAAATTTTTTTCCGGGGGGGGGGAGTTACGAGGGGGCAAACTCGAGACACACCTTATAGCGCTAAATTTGTCCTGAGAAGTCTATGGGATCTGCGGTCAAGAAATTTGGTGCTCAAACTGTTTATATGTATCCGATACTTATTGCAACGGGATTTTACGAAATTTGCCCCTTAACCGGTTGAGGTCGGGGGGGGGGGCAATTAACACGCATTAAAACACGTTATCCTGTTTGAATTCGCCTTACATTATCTTAGAATGATGAATTTTGGTGTGTGGATGTAGATTAGGTGTACGCATTATGTACTTTGGTGGTGAGATTTCGCAATACTTAACTTAGCCGCTGGGTAAGGAGATGTAAGAAGCGGGTAAGTTGCTGCCGAAGGCAGTGTGGACCCTGACTCCTCATGTTGCGAACGGAGAAAACCTCTACGGAACACAGAGTAAACCTTAACTCAGGTTGATTAATAATGATATGGATTTTTGACAACTCATTTAAGTATAGTGCTCAGCGAAGCGGGCAAAGGCTGCTAGTATTTAATAATATTAGTTTATTTGTGTTTAGTGCTGTGTAATTATAGCAATTATTTTAAATGTCATCCGTAGCCCGTGATATATCGAAATGCCTTTCTGTGACCCGGTATAAGAGCTACAAATATTATGTTCACCAAAAACTATACAATTAATACCATGTAACTCAAAAACTATTCGGATTGTTTTTGTGAAACTTAAAAAAGAAAAAGAAAAAAAAATTCAACTTAAGTAAGAGGTTAGCCTAATATATTAAAAATATAGCATCAAAAGTGAAGACAAAATGACTTTATGCAGTTCTCAAGAATAACATTAAATTTTCTTTTGAATGTTTAATTTTTTCTATATTTCTCTCATAAAGTTTGTGCCAGTAAAAAGCAACAAAGTAATCAGTAATGTAAAAGCGATTAAATAGTTTACTTCCGGTTTCAGTATTAAATTTAACATTACTGATTTGTATCTGGATTTCATTAGAAATATTTCGCGATGACTTAAATGAGTTCTAGAAATAATATTTCTTTAAGCATAAGAATTTTTAGCTTTTTGTATCGTAACTTTTGTCTATTTGTACATCGAATGCTCATTTATACTTTTAACAACTTAGAATAAGGATTTTTCATAAAAAAGTAGATATATTGTCGTTAAGCTCTGCTGTGAAAGCTGGTTGATATGAGGATCCTGGTTTAAAGGTAACGCTCGTCGTCTTGGTCTTTTGATGTTTTCGTGGCTTTCTCCGATATTCGAATGGATAAGAGATAGAAAGATCTCGCCTCTACCGTGGAGGGCGTCTCACCTAAGTCTTTTGAGTAGTAGACCCTATAAAAACCATGTGCATAAAGATGCTATGCATGCACTTTAACAACTTTAACGACTAAAAATATTTTTTTAGCAGGCCTTTTGATACATTACATTATTTTCCTTTAAATCTAGCAAGATAACTACGTAACATACGTAAATTAGGATTTAAATACGTAAACTTAAGTTTTTACAATATGGTTAATGAAACATTTATCATATAATTATTTACTTATTTTTTCAACTCCTGCTATTAGTTCACACTCTCCCTATATATATCTTGTACAAATCTTGCAATCGATTTTTAACTAACTTCCTGACTAGCTAGAAATTTGAAACTTTCAGGATTGCTCAGAACACGGTGACAACACAATACTTCGAACGCCGATATTCGAATTTTTTATTAGTTTTCTTATAATTAGTTAAAATATGAAAATAATAACATCCTAATAGCGTTAAAAGAGCCATTAAATTATTAGCCATGTTAGCTAAAATTTAATTATTGCCAGAAAAAAATTCACGAGGTCATTTTCTTTCGACATAAAAATAAATGTATTTAATTAAACGTGAACATTAAAAAATTATAAAAAGTTAAATTATGCATCTCACAAAAATTGACGTCATTATCAATTTAAAAATTTTATGCACATTGATAAGAGCTCTATGATACGTCAGAAAATTTAAAACATGGTATATAAAAAGTTTTTTTTTTTATTTTATTTTTTACCTTATAATTATTTTTATTTCATTTTGCACGCAATTCAAAATTACTAAAAGAAAACTTTTTCGATAGTGTTTGTAAGTAGGAATTGACTGTAAAAATTTTTCTTTTATATTGCTTGTTATTTATAAATTTTAATCAAGAAAGAAATATTCATTGTATATTTATCCATTTAGTAAAACGATTTTCAAATTAATAATGGACAATATTCCTGTGACGTCACCGTAGGTAAAATCGCCGAACACGTGGCCGATATTTTGTAAACAAATTAGATTCAAGATGCCATTTTATTGTTACGCATAACATTTTCCTAAATATTTCTGCAGTGAAACTTAATAATAATGTTCAAACAAGAACAAAAGATAAATGTAAACAACTGAATCGAATGATAAAGTTATTCCATATCGTTTCAACTCCTGCTATTAGTTCACACTCTCCCTTGATTCCATATCGTAAAATTGCAGAACATTTTATGTATACACACACATACATATATATATAATGAATAAAAGATTAATAAGAACATTTTATACACACACACATATATATAGACATCAAAGCTTAAATAATTAGAATTTCAATCACTTTAATAAAGGAATTTACTAAATGGAACGTCCATTTAAATATGTTAACATCGCCACAGTTCACACGGCAACTTTTAATATTACATATGTTGATTAATGTTAAAGTATATTACTAAAACTGGATTAAAAACCAAACAAAGTTATCACTATATCACTCTTACTTCAATTTCATATAATCTGTAACTCTTAGAAATAATATTGCAAGATAAAAATTTGCAAGCCACAATGCTTTGTTACGGTAGAGTTGAGGATTGTTTGTTTCCCTACCCAGCTGATATTCTTGTAGACTCGAACACAAAGCGGGAATATGGTCCATTAATTCACCATTAGCAGAAATTTCATAACTTTTTCAAGAGACTGAGATAAAATAATAATTCAAAGAAATTATAGAATTTCTTTCTGTGTATAAAAAAAGTTTCAAAAATATTGATAACATGTTCTTCTTTTCATTAATTACGATCACAGACGAATAAAAATGTCTATTAATTATAATTTCATCATTAATAATCACAAGCTCTTGAATTTTAAAAATATTGAATTAACTATCTTGAATTCTTCTGTGTCCGGATATCATTAGTGGGTTTTTGCTAAGCCACGAATAAGCTTTCAGATATAATAGCGCCATAAATGTGGATACTGTTAGTTCTTCTTTGCCATACATCAAAACTTTTCTTAATGATTCGCTAATGATTTTAATAATTTACAACGAACATTTTTAAGCTATATATTTTAAATGATCTCGTACATATGTTCTCTAATAATTATAATGATCTGGTAAAATAAAATGAATATTTCACTTCTCACAGAAGAGAAAGGTTTTAAAAATTAAGGTTTCCATTCTTAAAAAAAAAAAAAAAAAAAGAAAAATAACCTGTGTTCTTTCTTTTAATTTAAAGACAAGGAAATGCAGATATAATTAATAAATTTATAACGCATGAAAGATAACTCATAAATAAATGTGTAACAACTTTTTAAGGTGTCATAAATCAAATTATAAAATTATATCATACGATATGATTTAAAACTTACCCCAGTAACATATTTCTCTATAATATATATATATATATATATATATATATATATATATATATATATAAATGATAGATATCGTAATAAAGATTAACCTTAAAATTTAGCAGTTAATAGATACAAAACAATACCAACACAACAAAAATAGAACTGATTGTAACATATATGTAAGAGTGACACAAAAATGTTGCGATACAGATTAAGAACCAATAAGAGACAAAAACAATTTAAATTACTTACGCCGATATGAATGATAATAATAATAAAAAAGGACCATTAAACTTAATGACACAGAAAATAACTGAAGGACCACAGAAATAATAATTCATAAAAATGCTTAAAATTAGAAGTAAAAACTTGTCAGGGGCATGTACTTCATAAAGCTGTGAAAGCTGCATCGATTTCGTAAAACAATATAGCTTATCATAGCAATTTATATTGTTCCATATTTCAATGTTTAATATATGTATGTTTTTCAATGTTAAATATGCATGCATTTTGTTAATTAATGTTCTTGTATTAATTACATAGAAAAATCCAAATTTGAAATCTACAAGATTTTATACATGTATGTGAGAAATAAATACTTCAATTTTCCCACTTCCAGAGAAAACACTACCAATCAGCCTATCATTTATTAGTTGATGCAAAATGGCAACAGTTGTTACCTGAAACGAAACTTACGAGAAGAAGCGGGAGTTCTTCGCTAGATGTCAAATGTATCAGACGGGATCAGGCATATGCTGTTTGAGCATAAGAGCTCATAACTTTAAGTTGTTCTCACTAGTTTTGAAAATTAGCACAGACGGTGCTCAGAAGTTAATGTTATTTTCTAAACCATTTAAACTGATGCATTGTATATATTATTTGTAGATTAGTGTTCTATATAATTTCAGCATAATTCTTATAGTGATCCTTCGTTTTTCATTTTATTCTTTTGAATTTAATGGCAAAACTAGTATTAGTAACGATTATTTCGCATTTTCTATTCTGTGTGAATAGTACTTACATGTATATCTTTTAAAAGGTATTGAAAATTTTAAAAATAAAGTGATGATTTACTGCAATTAAACAGTTCTGAAAAAAAGATCAACCACCGACGATGCATATTTATTTATTTATTTTTTTTTTCATACCCATATAATGGTAGAGAAAGTACTATATTTAAGCAATTTTTTAACCGAATATTTTCTAAATTTATATATTCCCATGTTCTCTGAATCAGAAAATCAGTTTTTAGCTGTTTGTCTGTGCAACTGCATGTGGGTCTCTTTTCTCTTACCAGTAAGAACAAATAGTAGCTAAAACTCCAAACTCAGTATTCTAAATCTGTATCTGGATGCCACTTAAATTTTTTTGTTACAATCCTACAAATAGTTCGTGCACAGGGACATCCAAGAAAATTCAATTACTTTACGTCAATAGGCAGAATTTTTAGTAAATAAAGTTTACCATCTTTAGACAGCACTAAAACAAAATTAAAAATTTTTTTGTATGTACACTGAGAAAAAATTCTGTAACTGATATCTAGAATCTAAATTGTGGCTCTAGAAAAAATAGTTCCATGTCATCCTTATAAATTCTAGTCCCCTTGGAAAGCGAGTTCTAGAAGCCCCTATTAGAATTCTAGAGCGTTTGCCTATGTTATTGAGGGTAAAGCTACTTAAAAATCTCTGCAAATAAATGAGACCACAAGAGATGGTTTCAGCAACTGTAATTATGGTTTATTACACAATTCTAGAAAATTAAGCGAGAATTTCTCGCAATAGATTCAGAATATTCGGAATATACAGAATATTGTTTCACCATCTAGAAATTTGTAAACTAGAAATTCTCGATCATTTCGTCTGTTCGGTTTATTGGCGTGCCTTATGCGCATAGCTCGGAAATCTACATTTCTAGTTAAGGATTCAGAAAAGGGCCACGTATTCATTCTAGAGGAATGTGGTATCTCATACTAGTCGGTCTGCGACCACCTAACGATTGATTTTTCAAATGTATTTTTTTTAATTTTTCTCCTTGCCAGTTAAAATTACTAAACGTTGTTTTACATGATATTCAAAACAAATGGACTTATCCTTTACATCACGATATTTATGTTTTGAAGTCCAGATGTGTCTAAGGAATTAAAAATGGTATGGTAAGTCTTTAGTTTAAGTTTTATAGCAACATGTCTATTCATTTATTTATATAATTAATCTATTGTGAGGTTGATAAATTCTACATATTTAATACATTGCTCTGCATGAAAATTGCTTCTGACACCATTTCAGCATATTCTTATATAAAATGACCTCCTGAATACGAATATGATGCATATTTTGCCCTATCACTCACTGTTTTTTAGGAACTGCCCCCTATTTTTATCATTTTTCTATGATTTTATGGCTATAAACTTGATTTTTAGGAGGGGGAGAGTTATTCTAACCGTTAAATAACTTCTGAGGGGCTACCGACATGGAAAATTCTAAAACAGGGATATTTGCGACAAGGGAAACATTTTGGGGAATTTGCCAGTGAAGTTATGTATTACATATCTTATATATATATATTTAATCTGTTATTAATGTTATTTTTAGGTGTTAAATTAATTCTTTTTCATTCTTCAAATGAAATTCATGGTTATAAAATTGTCGAACAAGGGAAAAAAGTTGAGGTAGGGGTGATGTTTCTAGAAAATGGTGGGTAACTGGCCAAAATGAAAGTCATATTTCCATTCAGGAGGTCATTTTACATAAGAAACAGTAAGAATAGTATCAGAGCACGATTTTTCTTTTTTTTTTTTTTTTTTTTTTTTTTTTTTTTGCAGAGCAGTGTTATTATTGTTCTTCCTTGACTATTTAAACTCCTCATAGAACAAAAAGGTTTTCTGTTAAACATAGATTTTTTTTTTTTTTTTTTTGAGAATCAATGAACGAATCTTCCAAAATTACTCAAATCATGAATAAAAATTTATTTTCTCTATCTCCTTACATTGTTGTGATTCGTATGTAAATTGTTCCATAAAAATTATCCTTTTCCATCATTTTATTCATCTGAAATGCAAGCATGGAAAATTTGGATGAAATTTTACTTTCTTTTTTTCCAATACATTGTTTTTGAAATGACATCACTTTAATAATTAGTTTCGGGAAACTTTAGCTTTTATTATTAAGAAAATATAAACACACACACAAACATATATATAAAATGATCCCATGGGTTTTAAACTTGAATAACACAGATATGAAAAAAAAAAAAAGTCGCAAAATCTGTATATTTATAAAAATTACGTGTCACGATGTTTGTCCGCGATAAACTCCTAAACTAAGTAACCGATTTTAATGAAATTTTGCACACTGTGTGCAGTTTGGTCCAACTTGAGAGATAGGATAGTTTTTTATCTCAATTTATTGTCACAATATTGTTTTATTGCAATTATTTGTTAATTATAGACCTTTGTTACAGTTGCTCCAAAATATCTGTGAGTTCCATAAGTTTAATTGTTGCCAAAAAGAAAAAACACGAGTTCATTTTCTTTCGCATAAAAGTAAATACATTTAATCAAACGTGAACGTTAAAAAATTATAAAAAGTTAAATTATACATCTCACGAAAATTGACGTCATAATCAATTTAAAGATTTTATTCGCATTGATAAAGTATGTAGTTATACACAAGCGAAGTGTGACGTCACTGACCGTCTGTGAAATCAAAGAAAAGATTTCTTATGTTAATTGCCCATTGTATTTTTTGTAAAAAATTATTAAAAAACGAGGAAAATTACTTCCGGATTTTAATCCCCATATTTTTGTATAGATATGTATTATTTATCATGTGCATACGTTAGATTGAGTTATTTTGCTGTCAAATTGACAAAATTTTAATTCTAAATTTCAAAGCTCTGTCGTCCTTGGAGTTTTTAGTATTTGGCGATCAAAAACGTAACACGAAAATATATAAGCTAGATGTATATTTTCGTAATATGTATTGTGCGAAATATTATTTCATATTATTCATTACTCTCTTAATATAAGTTGTTAAAATAACCATGATTTTTGAAAGGAATTAAATGTGTGCGCCAGATAATTTGGCGATATTATTTTTTTCCGCCAAGGATAATAGATATGAAATTTATTCCGCTGCAACATGTTAATATCTTATATAAGATACATTATGTATATGCTACAATTTATTTCACGTGACACGTGTGTTAAAAATTTATTTACGACATAACCTTGTTTTTTCAATTTTTGTTGCATTATTTTAATCTGTATCACTTCATTTTCTTTAAGAAATTTGTGATCTATACATAACGTTCTAAATAAAAAGTAACCATTTCAATATTTTAAAACTTATTTAAAAGTGTGTTTTATTTAACATTAAATTTTAACACTTAATTTAAAACTTAATTAAAAGTCTGGAAGAGTTTAAGTCTGTTTATTTGTTTTGTAACGCTAATCTATATGATCGATGTTCGAAACTTTAATTATTTCTCTTATTTTTCTTTACTTTTTCTTTAATAACTTACCAATATAATGTTCCTGATTAAATTTGTGATTTATATATATATTTTGCATTAAATTTTGACTCATATTTATTGCTGAAAATGCGATCTTAAAATCTTGCAATTTTCTTATCTTAGTCCTCAATGCTTTCCTTCTTGATTAACTTGAATTTACTATTAAAATTTTAACATACTCAGAATCTTCTCACCACTTCGTTAAAATATATTAATCTTTTCAGTAATATATTAATCAGTATATCCCCACAACGATATTTGGTGATTTTTTGATGGCGATTATGGCTAAATCATAAATCTATAAATCATAAATCATAAATCATAAATGATAATATAAATCATAAATCAAAAACATAAAATAATAAATCCAAAATAAACAACATATAGGCTGCCATCACAAACAGTCCAGAGCGACATCGTTATCGTTCAAAATGGCGCCAAAGAAAAATCACCAAATTCAGCTGTGGGGATATACTGAAGTTATAATTATCCGAATATAATTACTGAAGTTATATTATAAGTTATAGATGTGGGTAATAACTATAGTATTTCCCCACAACTGGATTTGGCGATTATGGCCAAATCATAAATCTAAAAATCATAAGCTAAATCATAAATCTAAAATAAAAGCATGCAGGTTACCATATTTTATTGCAAAGAATCCAGAACGCTTCGTTATCGTTCAAAAAGGTGCAAAAAAAAAAAAAATCGCCAAATCCAGTTGTGGGGAAATACTATATACCTTATCAAATTATCAACGTATTACTTAGCCGCAGCAACGTGTGGCCGGGTCTGCTAGTGAGTATGTTTAAGAAAATGTTCATTAAAAAAAAAAAAAAAATGGTGGGAGATTTCTTAAAAAAAGGCGAATTCGCGTGAGCTTCCTTGATATACACAGTAACCGCAGCTTAATAAAATCACTGGTTAATATAATCAGCCGCTTAATATGATCAAATTGCCAGGACCGGAAGCAAATCAATACAAACTGTTGTTGAAACCGCCGCTTAATAAAATCAACATCGCCGGTTAATAAACTCAAAAAAACCTCCTCAGCAGCCAAAATTATCATTTATGCACAATATTTTTTGTTGAAAATTTGTTGAAAATTTTACACTTGTAGCATAGTTACAAATTAAACATGACCCATAAATTATCTCCGTAACAATTTCAAGGAACGTATTCTTCATAGCACAGTAATATGTTACAAATTTGATTTGAACTACAAATGATATATATATGTATAGCTTTTTAATTTTTAATTATTAAAAGACAACTTCTAGTTTTTATTTTGAAATTGCTATAAATTAACAGATTCATATGGAAATATTTTAAATTTATAAGAAAAGCGTGAACTTTTGGTAAAATAAATATGATTTTCTTCGAAGGAAAGCGCATACAAATTTGGAATGCGTTTAATTTATTTATATCGGTGGAGTAATTAATTATTTATCAAAAATTAATTAATGTTGTTTATTAATTCCAATATTCGCTACCTTTTGAAATTTCTTTCCAGATTTAGGAAGTAATACCTTTTCCTTGAGTGTTGGAACGTTCGCCGGATATAAAAATCAGCCGCTTAATAAAATCACTTTGCCTCACGACGAATGTGATTTTAATAGGCGGCGGGAACTGTATATATATATATCACGGAAACTGACACGATTTGACGATGCAATAAATTAACCTTGGAAGTCATATTTACAATGTTTTCGAAAGATTTATTCTTTTAAAAATTTAGAGGGAATGGAGACATTGGGAAGCCAGTTTCTTAAATTTTACTCGGCAGGTAATGGGTTAATGATTAGTTTACAGTATCACATAAATATTATCAAGTACCTTCTGAGATATAACTGGAAATAGCTAGGAATTAATTTTAAATCAATCATGCGTTTTTCATACTTTCCATCAAAAACTGAAAATGATTATGACTTCGATTCTCCTCCCTATCTGTCCGCGATCTAGTAAATCTAATGAAAGTGGTATACATAGCGCAACAGGTTTTGGTGCAAGGCACCACAAAAAATATTTAATGCGCTATGATTTAAAACAGGTATTTTTGAAATCCAATTTTAATATGTTTATACTGCACCCACACATCATAATGTAAATAGATATTATAAAGTTACACAAAAGTTTTTTTTTTTAATTTTTAATGAAATGAACAGTTAGATTAACCTAATTTATTTTTTTCCGGACCCCACATATTTGTTCATATACAAGATATAGATAAAATTGCTAAACGTAAATTTCTTATGTTATCGGGATTTCTTCATTCGCTATGTGCTGAGTATGAAAATGTTAGTCTACAGAAATATAATCTTTTTAATGTTTTCTTAAAAAAAAAATAAAAATGCTGCAAAGATTCCTTTAAGAAATTCCTTCTTTCAGATGGAAGAATATATATTTACAGGGATACAGCGTGATTCCGAGATCATGGGACAGTCTTGGAGGGGAAATAGAGAACATTACAAGGATTCAGAATTGTACTGGAACCCATGTCAACAATTGTCATTTTAACCCTTTAAAAATCAGGTAATTTTGCGTGGATATGGGCGTAGCTCTCCAATATTGCATTTTTTAAAAAAGAGTTCATACTTGCTAATGTTTACTTTTATTATTATTATTATTATTATTATTATTATTATTATTATTATTTCCAATGACAAGTTACAGGACACCAGATGTCAAACGTAAGTAAAAATACAGAATATAAACATGGCATCAGTTAATCCATCAATTTATGTCAGGCAATCCATAAACGCTCCCATGACAAAAAAATAAGATGAATCATGTCCATTTCCTCCTGATCATGACACTGGAGACAAAAAGGGTCGGGAGCCAAGTTAATTCTTTGTAGGGGCTTTCGGAGACAATCGTGGCCAGACAGAACCCAGAGATTTATCCCTGGTCCACTCAGGAATGCCATGGATATGGTTGAACTAGTCTAATGTTTTCATAAATAAATAAATTCTGTTTTTATCGATGTATTTTATCGCAGTGATTCCGATAATAGGAACATTGTATATGATTTTGTGAAATAATAAAACATGCGAGATTTTAAAATTTACACAGTGTAAAGTGACGTTTGCAACATGGGTTCCTATACAATTTTGAATCCTTGTGATGTTTTTCTACCTACCCTCAAAGTTTGTCCCATGACCTTGGAATCACCATGTATATATATATATATATATATATATATATATACAAAGTGATTCAGAAAGGACTCTCCAACTTTGAAATGCTATAACTGCAAAATAGTGAGAGATAGAAAGGTTAAACAAGTAGTCTGATGGGCAGACAAGTCTGAAATTTTTTATATGGATAAATTATAAATTGTTTTCTTGTCTGGATTTTTTTTAACATTAATTTTTTGTTGAAAGTTTCTCCCTGTCATCGTTGGACTTCGACCTAATCGGTTGTATTCCAGTACAATAATAATCTATTTATAGAAACTTTTAACACCCAAATTCTTATTATAGTGTGTCATATAAATCTTTTTAAAGTTAGAATAAAACTTAATTTGCAAAAAAAAAAAAAAAAAAAAAAAAATACTTTTTTGTTTATTAACCAAAATTGGGGAAATTTGAACTGTGTTAAGAAAAGAGAAATTATTTCTCAAAATTCACAACAGATGTCAGCACCACACGATTGCCAAAAGTTTTGTGATTCCATTTTATGATTAAAGGCCAATATCTGCAATTCAATTATTCATTTGAGGCACCTTTTTATTATTATTTTATATAGTTTATTATTATTTTTTTATATTATAAATTAACATTTTACTGATTTGGTTAATGTTTATGTGTTTTTGATAATCATTTTTATTTTGTATTGTTAACTGTTTCATTGACATTTTATTGAATATTCCGCCCAATAGAGGGCGATTGTAGTCCACAAAAAACTCTTTTTTGCTTCTAAAAAGAGATGTAAGAAAAAGGCTTCTTAAAAAAAAATCTTCAAAAATTATTAGAATACTGTGCAGTCAACGATAAATTTTCTTTTATCAATTGACATCTTTTCTACTAATTGCCTGCGAAATTAACACTCCAGGGTATATCGAATGCGGGACCCCCGGATTACTAACATGGCGCTCTTACCAACTGAGCCAAGGAGAGACAAATGAACAGGCTTGTATTTATCTTAAAATAGAAGCGCATTTTTTATTTGGTTGAAATTCACAAACATACCGTAGTGGATGACCGTAAGTACATAAGAATTTGGGGAAAAAAATATATCGCTCCGAGGAATAAGTCATGATGTTCTTCATCGTCAAAGTGGCAACAAAAACTTAAAAACCGCTAAGGTACCATTATACTAAAGCTGCATAAAAGAAATTTGAAGAAATGAATCTATTAATCGTTGTTAAGGAACGAAACACAGTTACCCTATGTTTTTGTATGTAGGAATAGAATTACAAAACAGTTCTGTCGTAGTATGTTAAATTCTGTTTTTCACAGAAATTTATATCTATTATATAGAAAACAAAAATAGGCTTCAGTTTTTTTGTATATTGTTTATTTAATTGTTTCTAAAAAGACAGTTGAATTTTGAATTATCCATACATATACATATATATATATATGTATATATATATATATACATATATATCATCTAAGCACTGAGAAAAAATTCTGTAACTGACTTTGACATCTAGAATCTAAATTGGAGCTCTAGAAAAAATAGTTTCATGTCATCCTTATAAATTCTAGTCCCCTTTGAAAGCGAGGTCTAGAACCCCTATTAGATTTCTTGAGAGTTTGTTTATATTATCGAGATCAAACCTATTTGAAAATATCCCCACAAACAAATACGAACACAAGAGGCGGATTTCAGCAACTATAATCTTGGTTAATGACCTAGTTCTAGATAATCAAGCGAGAATTTCTCGCCATACAAAAGATTAAGAATATTCATAATATTATTTCACGATCTAGAAATGTGTAGACTAAAAATTCTCGATCATTTCGTCTATTCAGTTTATTGGCGTGCCTTACGCGCATCGCTCAGAAATCTATATTTCTAGTTAAGGGATTTAGAAAATCGCCACTTATTCCTTCTAAATGAAGGCGGTATATGTTTTTTTTCAGTGAGTAAAGCATTTTAGTAAAACAAATAAAAGTAAAATTCTTCCACACTGTAATATATAAGATATTCCTTTTTACTTATCTTTAATTAGCTTTAATTTACGCCTAAGGCTATAAATGCCTTTTACTATTTTTGAAAAGAGGTTTTATTTTTTAAATTAGCTAACTTAAAAAATATATTCTAAACACAATAGGGAATTGTATAGAACGCATCTTCATTTTTAATCTCGGTTGAATATAAAACTTTATAACTCAGAGTTACGACACAAAAACGGAAGCAACAAAAATAGATTATAAGGAACACAGATACAGAAGCGAGTCATAAATTCTGATTTACAAAATGTGGTCCGTCTTGAAGAGGTAATAGATTTTTTAAACCAACATTGTCTTTATAATACACAATTCTTTAGCTTCTGTTTATAATAAAGTATAAAATTCATGTTTCATAGATAGTAAATAGATGTATTTTTTATTGTGTATAGTAAATTTATAGTATAGTTTTATGTTTATAGATAGTAAATAATTTAGTTTTTGCCGTGAACGTTATTTTTCATTACCCTTGAACATGTAAATCTTAAAATACATATTTAAAAAATGTGCTTTAACATAGATATAAATCGATTGATGTTGTTATGAATTTCTAAATAATAAGAGAGACCCGTGTGCCTAGGGCCGCTTTTTTTCAATGCCCGATAACAGAGCCAGCCTTTGACCTGTTTAAAATTATGAAACTGGTATGTATGTATCTTTAGAATTAATTACTTCCAATTGGGATTAATAAAAATGCGTCAAATAAAAATCTCGACAAATAGAAGGATTTTAAATAAACTTCACACATAGCCCTAGGTACAACACCTTCATTGTACCTAGAGCCAGATCTCATTTTAACTAGGACCGCTTTTTTTCAATATTCAAAAACAGAGCTCTGACCTGTTAAAAATCATGAAATTGATATGTACATATCTTCAGAACTAATTACTTTCAATTGAGATTAATATAAACACTTAAAAAATAAATTCCGACAAATAGAAGGTTTTTAAATAAACTTCACACATGGCCCTATGTACAACACGCTCATTGTACCTAGGTTAGACCACATTGTACCTAGGGTTAGACCTCATCGTACATAGGGCCAGACCTCATTGTACCTACAGCCTCAGTGTACCTAGGGCAATTTCCTGAAAATTAGATTTCACTTTGTAATGAATAGAAAACAAACATATAAACAAACATTGATACATTTATTTATCACATAATTTTCATGATTTTGCTTTAATTTGAAGCACTGAATTTTTCTTTCTTTCTTTCTTTTTCTTTAAGATATTCTAATAACATGCTTTTCTTTCTTTTTTTCTGGAATGTCTTTTAAATTTCTAGATCCTGATGGTTTTCGGCCACATCATTTCTTTGAGTAATATATATACGAGGTTTTGTTTTAGGAAAAGGTTGTACCTGTTCAAGCATGGCACACGAAGAGATTTTAGATGTTGAAAGTTTTTAAATTTCAACAGTACATGAAACAGAGATACCCAGTTCCATCATTGTTGGTCCACTTTTTTTCCTAAGAAAATCTTCTTTTGAAATTTATGGAGAGAGCTTGTGTATCGGCCACATTTGAACTTAAATATTCATCCTCAGTGAATATGTTTTGATTAGCTGGCCAAATTCCACATACACGAAAAAATATTCACAGGACTAAAGGCCAACGGATAAGACTTGACAACATTTTCAGCAACGTCCTATACAGTCATTGGCTTGCCAGAGTTTGCCAGCATCCAAATACTACAGGTGTACTTTAGTATTTCTTAAAAGGTCCAAACACACCTCTGTCCAACGGTTGAAGCTTATGACTGGTGGTGGGTTTAAACAATAACCCTCATAAAACAATATCCTTCATTTAATTATAAAAGTGTTTCAATTAAATTTTAACATAAAGAATAAGATTGCAAATGTACTTTGGGCGATCCTTAGTCCTAGGTACAATTCAGCTATGTGGCCCTAGGACCTAGGTACAAATTTCAGTAACTTCATTAAAAATTCTTTCCACTAAAAAACCCACATAGAGGACAAATTAAATATCTTATTTATTACTCAATATAACAAGAAAAATTATATACTAGAATAAAAGAAAATTATTTCACTTACCTTTGTAAAATAGCAAAAGATATGAGCTGTAAAATTTACTTCAAACCATGTAAATTCTTTTTCGACGTGTAACTTGTAAAAACTTTCTCCTCAGTGGTTTCAAAGTGATTGTAAATGTAGCAGTTGGTATTGTTATTCACCCAATTGTGTATTAAAGCTTAAAACTAAATATTCAAATAAAATGGGTGGCTCTAGGTACATGATAGCTCTAGGTACACGGGACTCCTCCTCTTATGTTTTTCTATAAATTAAAGGGAAAATATTTGTTTTTCGTATTCTCGTGGTTCAATGATGTAAAACAATTTTCTGTACAATACATTTTTTGTTTAGTTTCAGTCCGTTGAAAGCCAGTGATCTATTTTTGAGAATTATGAAACCTAACATCAATTGCGTATTTATTGGGTTGGCTGGTTGGGTTTTATGTCGCACTGCTGCTGCGCAATGGGCAATTCCTATTTATTGGGCAAAAACTTTCGAAAAATTTTAGTTTCTAGAAATAAGGTGACCTGCCCCATAAGCAAAAATATATAATAAAACAAGAATTAATAAGTAATAGTCCTGAAACTGATTGATAGAATACAGGACTATCATCTAATAAAATGTTCTGTTAAAGTTTCATTAACAACCGTTCTTTAGATTTTATATCAATATGGAACAATTACAAAGCTGCACACAAAACTTAAAGTACAGATAAGTAGCTGTTAATATTAGTCGGGTAGGCGTTATGGGATGTTTAATTCAATCTTAAAACATCGAACTGAATTTTATTCGAAAGTTTATTTATCGAGGCATGTAGGTTGTTTATATTCGTTTTAATTAAATAAACGTATTTTTATTCATTAACTTTTCGTTATTGAAATTAAGCGGTGGTCAATTATTAGGTATCAAAAATACTATTAGTGTCAGTAAAAGACCAAATTGGTCAATTACTAAAATACTGCCTGTTTTCCATTAATTGACCAATATGATTAATTACTTTTAATGCAACTTTAATTCGCAAAGATTTATTGAGCTTGCAAAGACTCCTAGCGTTAGATATTTATGATGTTATTGGATCCTATAGTTTAAGCATTTTAGGAAGGAGACAGAGTCATTTTTGGCCAAAATTTTCCAAGGAGGAATTAGTTAGCAGCAAGAAGGATGGATGGATGAGAACGTCGCTCATGAACCAAGCAATGGGCTACTGGTGACGGTTTGGGATTACGCTTAGAAACTTTGAGAAAAGAGTTAATTAGTATGTCGATTAGTGTTAATTATTCGAACTTTATTATATTTTATATATTTTCCTTGAAGTGTAAATGAAATACATATATATATATTTATAATAGCTTTAAATTTAAACAATTTTTAAACTATGAAATAAAAGTGGTCAATTTTTAATATCACTATGATGATTTACTGGATGCATATGATGAATTACTAGAAAAATCTCACTCTGAAACTACAGTAGGTGATCAAATTATTAAAATTCTTTTTATATTTATATTTTTTTAATTATCTAAAAAATTACTATACTAAATGGCCTGAAACTTCATACATGCAAAGAACATTTAAAAAATCATATTTTTCACTATCGATTTAGTCCAGAATGCAATTAGGGGACCAACCATATTTTGAAGAAGGGCGAAAATACTTTGGATCACTCTGTATCACAAAAAATCTACAAATGACTTCTAACTGTAATACATTGTTGCATATACTATGTACAATACATGTACGTTTTGTTGTGGAAATTGCGGAATTATTTAGAAAGATTTTTTTTTTTTTTTTTTTTTTTTTTTTTTTTTTTTTAACTATAAATTTTTTTGCAAATTGTTTGCTTATAACTAGAACGGATTTCCGTAAAATTTTACAAAACTTGCTGAAAAACTGACAAAACACTAGAGAAACATTATTTTGAAACATTAATTTTACACGTGTAATATTCGTTGAGATATGAGCATTTTTAGCAACTATTATTTTACTGTGCATGCACGAAAAATAGAAAAAAAAATATTACGCAGGTTGAAAGCTAGATATATTGAGCAACTTTTTTCAATAATTCATTTGAATAGTTTAAATATTAAGTAAATTGTCAGCAAAAGAACAACGTCGATTTTAGGTATTTTCCAGAATTGAAATGTCATAAAGGGTTTTACGCATGTCGCATATTTAATTTGAAGATTCAATTATTTCAATCACGTTGCAAAAATATTTTTTTGTGAAAAACCCCTTTTGAATCGACAAATCTTATAAAATAAATAAAAATATGTTAAAATTAAAAGCCTATAAGGAGTTTTTTACAAAAAAGAACTTTTACAATGCGTTTGAAATAATTGGATCTTCAAATTAACTACGAAGCATGTGAAAAAACACTTATGAAATTTCAACTCTGGAAAATGCTTAAAATCTAGCTCGTTCTTTTGCCGACAATTTGCTTAATTTTTATTCTATTCAAATGAGTTTTTGAGAAAAGTTGCTCAGTATATCTAGCTTTCAACTTATGCAATGGACATTCTTCTATCTTTGGCGCATGCTCAGTAAACTAATATTTATTAAAATTGCTCATATCTCAACGAATAGTAAACATGTGAATTTTATATTTTAGAACAATGTTTCTCTTGTGCTCGTCACTTTTTCTGCGAGTTTTGCAAAATTTTATGGTAATCCGCTCTAGTTAGAAGCAAAAAACTTGGGAAGAAAATTGGTAATTGTTAAATGTATATATATATATATATATATATATATATACATACATATATAATCATATCTGTCTAAATAATTGCGAAAATCCCGCACCAAAATAATTAAATATTGTACATAGTGCAACAGCGTATTAAAGTTACAAGTCATTTGTCGCTTTTTTGATACAGGGTTATCCAAAGTAATTTCGCTCTTCTTCAATTTGTGGTTTGTCCCCTAATGCGATGGACGTGTTTACCATCGATTACTAATTTCACATTATAACTCAATTAAAGTAAAATACTTACGTTTAAAAAATTATTTTTTTAACAACAGAATTCTTTTCTGTCTGTAAGTTGTCAATTCTTGTACTTTGACACATTAAAGTCTATTATTTCTCTTAAATCTCAACTTGAAGGACGGGGTCATTATAAAATAGAAATTTTAAAGAAACTTTATTATAATCCGATAAATTGTTAAAAATTATCTTTAAGACGACTGAACTATATTCTATAAATTTTCTAATTGATGTATTCCAAGCATATGGCGTCAAATGCGTAAAATCTTTTTTCCTAATCCACTTCTTACAAAATATCTGTCATGTTATTTTCAATCATGTAGGAGAATTTTTTTTTTCTTTTAGTGGATATGAAAGAGGCATCTGTCTTTCTACCTCCTTTAACCTATAAAAAACGAAACGCCTTTAAATTTATGATAGAAATTACTAAACAATAAAAACAGAAAAATATAAACAAATACTTATCCCTACGGTATTTACAACCGTAATGTAATATGGCTAAATTTTGATTCAAACTAAAATTTCTGTTTTCTAATCAAAGCAAAATAAAATATAAAATTATTTATGTACAGATTATGTACAGTAACAGCAATGATTCAGGAAGTTTATTAATGCATTCTTGCAAGCTCTTCAAATTAACATAATATTAGAATGTGAATGATACGTGCAATAATTCCCCAATCAGTGATATTTAAATTCAAAGTATATCCAACAGATAAGAAAAGCCAAATGAATAGTGTTATAGCAGATTTTAATATTTGTAAAGAGATGTATATCCTCATATTATCATAAATTAAATCTGAACATTAACTTCAAGCCTGTGTTTTAGAGACAGATGCTGAATAATTCATGTTATTCACTCCATTCAATGAAATTTCCGAATATTTATTTCAGTCTTTCAAAATACTTAATATTCACCCTAAATAATAACTCTCCATCGCTTAAAACAGATAGTTGATTGAATAATTTAGTTGTTTTCAATGCATATGACAGAATTTGTTTTAATTTATAATTTAACTTTCAGTTTCTGTTGGAAAGTTAATATAAGCTCAGTGACGGTGTAAGAGTTATTCTAACGCCAGCATTTATTTATTTGTTAGAAACAACAAAAATTTGCTTACAGTATATCTTTTGCAAGTAAAATTAATAATGTTGTGTGTACATTAATATATATATATACATACGCACAGACACACACAATGCAATACACTATTTTGGATACCGGGAGATAAGAAAAAACAGAGGAAGAGTCCACTGTGTCGTTGGAGAGATGAAATTACGGGGAAAAAAATTACAATGTTAGGGACGCCGAAGAGAGAGAATATAAATATATATATATATATATATATATATATATGTATAATCAGACTTTTGTCTGTACATTTGTCAGAATCAAAAAATTTTGCGATATATTTACGTTTTGCACACCATGAAAGCCAAAAATGATTTCAGAAATTTTTGCCTGTGTGTGTGTTTGTGTGCGTGTGTGTGTATGTGTGTGAGTGAACATGCTAGCGTCTAAACGCGTTGCTCGAATGAATTGAAAGTTCGTACGTATGTTGTAAGTATTGATTTTCGTGAATCTAGCACTTATATTTTTTTTACAGGGACACTAAGGAAAATTCTTTATCCTATGGGGCCAAATTTTTAAAAGTGCGATAGCGTCTAAACGCCTTATTAAACTTTGCAAAAAATTTATACACATGTTATAGGTCATAGTTGCACAAACTGTACAGATTTTGGTGAATTTAGCACTTACATTTTTTTACAGGAACACAAAGAAAAATTCTTTATCATTATGGCCTATGGGACCAAAGTTTTAAAAGTACGATAGCGTATAAACGCCTTATTAAATTAAGCAAAAAAAATATACACATATTACTATAGGTCACAATTTCACAATTTGTATAGATTTTGGTGAATCTAACACTTATAGTTTTTTTACAGGGACACAACAAGTAACTCTGTATCATTATGGCCTAAAGTGTGAAATTATTTAAAGTGCGATAGCATCAAAATGCCTTACCAAAATGAGCTGAAAATTTAAATACATGTTTTAGGTCACTATCAGACAAACTATATAGATTTTGGTGACTCTAGCACTTACAGAATTCTACAGAGACACAAATAAAAACTGCTTATGATTATGACAAAGGCTCAAATTATTTAAAGGGAGACACCGACTAAACGACTTATTCAAATGAACTGAAAATTTATGTACGTGTTATATATCACCATCACACGAACTTCAGGAACTTTACAGAATCTAGCACTTATGGTTCTTTTTACAGGTACACAATGCATATTTCTTTATCTTTCTGGCATATGGGCTTAATCTTTAAAGTGCGATAGCGTCTAAATGCCTTATCCGATGGAGCTGAAAAATTTTATAAATATTATAAGTCACTGTTGAACTAACTACAAGCATTTTGGTGAATCTAGAATTTACAGGATTTTACAGGGACATAACGAAAAATTCTTTATCCTTACGATCTGTGGGCTCAAAGTACAATAGCGTTAAATTAATCATCGTGTAGTATATGGAGAAAAATTCTCAAACACCCTATTATAATTTTCTCACTTTTGTTTAGTTAACAGCTCACCTTACTTTACTTTATCTACAAAACCGTTGATTATTCAATGTTTGGAAAGTCGCGTGGAGTCACTCCAGATTTTCTTATTTATTTTTATTTTTTTATTTATTTTTTTGAGATATAAAGGATTATGTAAAATCCCATTTTGAGCATGTGCAATAAAGTTTTGTCTCCTTTCCTCCCGCTTAAGGACAGAATATCTAAAATTCCAGAAATTGGTTTTTAGACATTTGTGTTAGCCATATTTTAAAGCAAAAAATATGCGGATATATAAAAATACATATATATGTATATATATATAATAAATGTCTTTTTCTTTGAGGTATAAAGTTTTTCCCGAAACCACATTTTGCCCCCTTTCCCCTCACCCTCCCCCCCTTGTAATTTAGTAAAATCGCTTCTTAGTGGGTGTCTACATCACAGAAGAAATATTTTCATCAAGTTTCAGGCTTCTAAGTGAATCACTCACTCACTTACTCAGGACAAACGATTTTATTTATATAGAATGTAAAAAATTTCAAAAAATATCGCGAGTCTTTTACCCATAAGAAGTAGTATGATGTGGCCATCACAAAATTTTCTTCTATAACACTAAATAAATCCTCTTTATGTACTGTTTAACATGCAGAAAAGTTTAATTTTAGCTTCTCAAAATAAGAATTTTACACATGAATTTTGATGGAATTTTAATCAACAGGTACTGAGATGTAGAAATGTGAAAAATCATTGAAGAAAGTAATTGTAGTGCCACTTGTTGGTCGATATGCTCCCAAATTAAGTCCGTTTTCCAAATATTTAATCACATATAAGGTTTAAAGCCATAAATCTCAACTTCTATGGCATATAAAGCCATTTATATGCTATGGAAGTAGAGATTTAGCCTTTCTTTTCACGGGATAAATTCCAGCACAGCAGTGCTGCCTGTCTGTTGATATGTACCCAAATTTAACCATAGTGTTTCAAATGGCCGTATTATATATTAAATTTTGAGCAATTACATACGACAGAAACTAAGATACAGCCTTCTCAGTCATGGGGGAAATTGTGGAATAATAATGCCACGTATCGGCCGATATGCACTCAAATTGGATCAGTATAATGCTTTAAAATGGCCCTGTTACATATTGAGTTTTGACCGATTATACCCAAAAACCTGAGATGTAGCCTTCACTTAATAGAAGAAATCGCATTACACTAGCGTCACTTGTTGAGTGATTTGTACTAAAAGTTAATAGGCACTTATTCATGTCAAGTTGTAACTACCTATAAATTTACATAAAATTGCGTTGAGAAATTCCTAAGATACATTCGCCAAAATATTTTATCTCACACACAGACAGATTGACGGACATTTTCTGAAAACAATCAAATCATGTTCTGGACCTCTCAAAAACGTGTAAATCAATCGAAAATTTGAAGTCGGAAACTTTTACGAATTTAATGTAATAAGTTAAATTATATTAATATAATTATCAATAGGGCAAAATGCAGTATTCCCGGAAAAAAATTAATATTACTTAGTGCACACAGTACATTTGTTATTACTTAGTACAAATTTATATATTAAAAAATGAAACTGAAAAATTATTTAAACTATTTATTTCTTTTAGCCTTGAAATTAAATACTATCTGTTGGTTAATACGTATAAAAAAATTGTACAAGATTCATAGAAGCATGACTATATTCACGCATAAATATTTACTATGTATCAATTAAGGTGTTTTAAAAAGTTTCATCAGTTTTAAAGAGAATTTATTTAAATAAATTCTTCATTTACAGAAATTAACTAGATTACGAAATCCGCCACGAATCCATAATAAATCACCATTAACTTTTAATGTCCGAATATGTAATAATGTTAATGGATGTGTTACTCCATTAACATTAATTTTACATTAACTTTGAGACCGTAATGTTTCTCAGAAACCATTAACACATCTTAAGAGTGAATAGTTAACACAGTCTCACTTACAACTGATATTATTATTATTTTTTTAATCTTTAGTTACGACTTTGTTACTTTTGGATGATATTGTATTTCTGAGATAGTACTGTTTATATATATATATATATATATATATATATATGTATATATGTATAATAGAAATTAGTCTTCAACAATATTGTAAGGATAAGTTTTTTTTTTTTAGGACTGAGGGCCTATTAGTCTCAATCTGGGATTTTTGCGTTGTCGTTTTCGATAGTTGGACATTTGTCGAAATCATTTTTCGATAGTTGGACATTTGTCGAAATCTAAAATTTATCGAAAATATAATTGAATACTTTGAAAGCGATGTTATAATTGGGAAGAAAAAAAAATAATAGTCCTCCGTCCTAAACTAAATTCTGCTTTTGCCAGAATTTCATCAAAATCTTTTTATTATTATTATTATTGAAAGAAAAAGAAAAGAAAATTAATAATAATCAGTATCGTTACAAGCGATATCAAAAAAGTTTTTTTTTTTTTTTTTTTTTTTTTTTTTTTTTTTTTTTTTTAATTTTGAATTAGGAAAAAAAAAAGTGCGCGTGAAATAATATGAAATAAAAATAAGTAAAAAAAATGAATTTAATGATTTAATGTTTTTGTTTTTCGGGGGCTGTTCATACATATGAAAAATGCGTATTAAAACGAGTCGAAGAAGAAAGCGAAATAAGTATTGAGTTATATTACGATAAATACGATATATTAGACCTATCGTCCAGGGTTAGTAGGCATTTTCGTTGAAAGAAATAGTTTGTTCGTTCGGTGCAACTTGCACATTAGTCCCGTGAGGTACAACTATCACATTAGTCCCTTGAGGTACAACTTTCACTTTAGTCCCGTCAGGTACAACTTGCATATTAGTTCCCTTTAAATTTCTTTCTTTCTTTTTTTTTTTTTTTTTTTTTTTGATGTGAAAATTTTTTTAGGCGCGTTGAGCACTTTTGGGTGAACAAAAATCATCAAACTCGCGTCATCGTCAGCTAACGCTTTGAATGAAATTCTGCAGGCGTTCGTTACCATGACAACCCAGTCACAGAGAATCTGATCGGGAAGAAACATAGTTTTTGCCAATTGACATCACGTGGTTTTCTACTAGGAATAAAAGTTGCAAATTTCAAAATGCTTCAGTTCCCAGGTAGCACAAAAATATCGGCCAATATAAAAATTTGATATTGGCTATCGTAAAATGAACCCCCCACCCCACCCCTAAAAGATATCCAGGAATATTATTTTTTGACATTTATTAATGTTGGCCAATATTTACAGACATCTGTAAATATTATATTTTGGCATTATTAAATAACATTTTCAGATATTGCCTGATATTAGATTTTGTTATTCCTGAATAATTTTTTAAATATTTAGCAATATCTATTTTATAGATTTTTGAATATTGTTTCAAGATATTTCTTAATATCTTTTTCTAATATTTCTGAATAACATTTTTAAATATTTGGCTATATTAATTTTTGAGATTTTCAAATATTGCTTCTGGATATTTAGAAATATTTTTTTCTAATATTTCTGAATAATATTTTTAGATATTCAGCTATATCTATTTTTGAGGTCTTTGAATATTACTTCGTGATATTCTACAATATTTTTTTCAAATATTTCTGAATAACATTTTTTGATACCTTTCAATACCAATTTCTTAGATTCGGGAATATTGTTTCCCAGTATTGATATATATTTTTTGGTGATAAACAGTCGGCAGCAAAATTATCCGAGCAATAGCAATAATCCCTGCACAAAAAAAGTACACTTCATACTGCCTTGTTAAATAAACCAATGTCGAGTTACATTCTTAGTCAAAGAACATGACCCGACAAGGATTTACTTAAAAAAAAACAGTATTAAGTGTACTTTTTCGATATCGGAATTATTGGCCAATGCTCGGATAATTTGCTGCCGACTGTATATCACCAAAAAAAAGTATATCAATATTGGGAAATCTGAATATTTTTATTCAGAGAAATGATTTTTGATTTTTGATTTTTGATTTTTTTTTTTTTTAAACATTTCAAAACATCAGAATTAACGGCTGTATGTCAGTCAGTTTCAACCATTCTTCCACATATTATTTAATGGAACTTTTGTTGCTTAGTTTGATGAGGATCTCTCATTCAAAAATGAAGCTTTTCGTATTCTGTTTAATATTCAATAATTATTGAATTGAGTAATAGTCTATAACTAACAAATATTACTCTTTGAACATAATCAATGGCATTTTTTTTAATCAATTGATTTAATTTTTTTTAGCTCATTAAGCTAAAAAAAAAAAAAAAAAAAAAAAAAAACGTTCAAAGAATAACTTTCAAAAAACTTCATTTTTCAATAACAGATACGTTATACAACTAAGCAACAAAAATCCAATAGGATAACATAGGAAGGAAGAAACAGGGAATTTGATATGCAACCTTAACGGCCCTCTTCACTTAACCTCGTCTTAAGCCCGAGGCAATGTTATTCTATGGTAAATTTTCTTTACTTATAACTAATTAACTAATACATATTTTTTAATTCTGTTTTTACATTCAGAAAATTCCTAACTGTTAAATTGACACTCCTTTTTTAAATCGAATTTTTTTCATTTTTAATATTTTATTTTGAAATTGCAAAATGAAAAATTTCACGTATTAAAAATTCATATTTTACAGCTTCGAAATAAAATATTGAAAATGAAAAAAATACGTTTTTAAAAAATGAGCATCAATTTAACAGTTTGGACATTTCTGAATGTGAAAACAGAATTTAAAAATATGTATTAGCTAATTAGTTATAAATAAAGAAAATTCCCCACAGAATAATATTAGCTTCGGCTTATATGTCGACGGTGAGTGAAGTAGTCCTTTAATGAGCCCCTTTTTGCTTCTATAACATACATTAGCATTGTAATCATGAAAAAAAAACTGAAGTTAGATTTTGCTGTATCAATACCTTTTGATGTCTTCTTAATTCCTCATTATTTGCTATTTATGCACAATCGCATAAGAGTGATTCTGAATAAAACAAAATTTTATGAACTTTACCTTAAAATGTTTTGAAGCTATTTCAGATATACATGCAGTTTTATTTAGAAATTTTATACATCAACCTTGAAAATTAATTTCTAGTAGATTGGAATGAAAGGCTGATTTTTTATACGAATTATGTTCAAGGTTGTATACTTAAATAAACTAATGTATATCACCAAAAAAGCAGAAGGCCTGGGTTCACTTTCCGGCTCTGGTATTTTTCATTCAGATAGTATAAATAATCAGCATTCCACTCCAATCTATCAAAATGAATTTTCAAGGTTGATGTATAAAATAACTAAATTAAAATTTTGTGGCCTATTGGAGTTGTGCCATGATCAATTTGTCACTTGAAATAGCTGCGTGTTTGCAGACTCTATGAGCTTGCCAACGTATATTATGTGAGAAATGCTGAGCTGGTTATCAGCCAGGGTAGCTCAATGGTTAGAGCATCTGCACGTTAAGCAGAAGGCCCAGGTTCGAATAACGGATCTGGTATTTTTCCCACAGCTGTTTCCCTTCCACTCCAATCTATCAGAAATACACATAGTGTATACTGTATGTATGTTTAGTCTATTTTGAATACAAGCTATAAATTAAAAAAGTAAATGAAAATTAAGAATTAAATAAAGAAAATCAATTAAATGAAAAAGTTTAGTTATTCATTTGAATCAAAATAAAAATTTCTAAAATCTTTTGATTAAGTTATAATTTTTTTAATTAAATAATTTATGCTTTCAATATTCTATTTACCTGTTCTTTAAAACAAAAAACTAGATTTAAATCAGGGCCTGGAATTTCAACTCGGATTACACTCGCAAAAAAATAAAATAAATAAATAAATAAATAAATAAATAAATAAAATAATAATAATAATAATAATAATAGCCATAAAATATATATATTTTTTTTTAGTATTTTGGATTTTTAAAAATGTATTTTGGGTTTTTTCCCCCAAATTATTTGAAATGCTTTTAAAAATATTTAATCTCAATTTAAAATCTATGGTTAAAGCAAAGCAGGGCATCAGCAAATTTTAAGGAAGCCAAGCAACACTGATTCATACAAATGAGATTGGTTATGCCTGAATAAGGAGAAATAAATGGATAACACAAACATTCAAAATATGCACACAAATAGATAACTTTACATTTTCTTTAAAATGAAAAAGTACTGAAAGTTGAAATTAAAATTAATTAATATACAAAATACACAAACAAAATTTTGAAAGTACTAATGCATCCATTTATTTCAAAATATGAACAAAACAGAAAAATATTACAAATACAATATAAACAATAAAAATACAATTTTTTTTTTTTTTTTTCAGAAAAAAATCTTTTTTATTTACATAGTTTTGTATCAACATGTACAAATGATATAAAAGTAAATATATTATAGGCTGTTTCTAAGTACACTTTGAGGAAGGCTCAACATCATCTTTGCTACCATCAGTGCTTGAATTCAACTCTTCATCATCAGTCATGTGTAAAACAAGGGACAACACTGGAAAAATTAACTTGACGTTAAAGATATTACAAATACAATATAAACAATAAAAATACAAAACTTTTTTTTTTTTTCAGAAAAAATTCCTTTTTATTTACATAGTTTTGTATCAACATGTACAAATGATATAAAAGTAAATATATTATAGGCTGTCTCTAAGCCCACTTTGAGGAAGGCTCAACATCATCTTTACTACCATCAGTGCTTGAATTCAACTCTTCATCATCAGTCATGTGTAAAACAAGAAACAACTACTGGAAACATAAACTTGACGTTGTCGAGATCTTTGTCCAATCTTTACCACTAACAACTCCTTAAAAAAAAAAAAAAAAAAAAAAAAAAAAACTATTTTAGAAAAAACATTTTTTATCGCATCATTTTTATTTTTATTTTTTAACAGCTCAGCATATGTAAATAATTGTTTTGTCAATTTCTTTGTTACTATGTTTAAAATGTTTGATTTTTCTCTCTCTTATGATATACAGGAACCGACTAGCAAATTTTTGTGCCCAGGATACTTTAAACTTTTCATACCCTCTTTGATGATCCACCCTCCCCTCCCCCAGAAAATAAAGTTTGTTATTACTATAAAATGATCTATAGCAAGCGATGAAACAGACTGACTGGAAAAAGTATTTGGGCAAAAAATAATATGTTTCTGGCTTTAATAAAATTACTCTGCTCAGTCAAATGATATTTTATTCTAAAAATTTATTCATATGAATAAAACACAGCTGAGTTAGAAAACATTGAAAAAAAACTGGGGGATTTAGATAAGATATTTTTAACTTAAGTAAAATTTTGTGACCATTTCATAAAATTTCGTGCACAGGTACTGCTTATACATGCTGAAAAATTTATATATATAGTTTTTAAATGCTTTTTTGACTAAAAAGGTAGACATTTTTACATATCTCAACTTATACATTTTACTACAAAAAAAAAAATAAATAAATAAAAAAAATAAATAAAATAATAATAATAATAATAATAATAATAATAAAATAAATAATAATAATAATAATACAATCCAGAATATTACATTTTTTTTTTTTTTTTTTTATGTATGTGTGTTGTTATTCAGTTAAGCTAAACAGACTTTCATGAAATTATTGGATTTAACTTTTTTTTTACTTTAAACATTTATAGTAAAATTTAGAAATATTTATTTGTAAATTTTATTTAACATGTATAGCAATAACTGGAACTTGGTCATAAATTTTCGTAAACATGCATTCAAAACTATATATTTAAAAAATAATTGCAAAAATATTTAGTAGATAAAATTTGGACATTAGATTTTTTTCAATATTTTTCGATATGTTAAAATGGTATTTTTGTTATTATATATAAAGGCATCACTTTGTAAGTAATTTATGAAAGATGCAAGATTGCATAAAAAATATTTATGTAAAAAATGTAAAAAGATTGACAGTATTAAACATACATATTAAAAAATATATATATTTTTTTAATAATATGTGCAAAAGAAGAAAATAAAGAGCAAAAGAAAAAAAAAACTGATTACGCAAAAACTATAATTACACTGACAATATTTACATATTTCAAAATCACAAATTCATTTTCCCTCGAGAAGGTACATCATTCACCATCATAATTTAATACCATCTTCTGGACAGAAATCTTTCTATTAAGAATCGGCTCAGTTTGATTTGATCATCAACAAATTGTTAACTGATACGATTCCTTACATCAGCTTTTATTAGGTTCAACTGAGTGAACCCACTTTTACCTTCGGAAGTATTCAATGGTAGAATTAACAAAAACTGTAGAACTTTTCATATATTCACATATAGTTCGGAGACAAAAGATTCAGTTTCATTTAGAAATCTCGGCTAAGCTACTTGTCAAGAGAGCATAGCTTTGAAAAGTCTTTGTGAACTTTATTTTAACAGCCAATCATTTATGACCCAGTAACAGGATTGAAAAATACCATGAAATATTAGACTTGTTTACATGGAACTGTCTGATGGGATCGAGAAAGTTATTATATTACACAGGATAAGGGGAAAAAAAATAAAACATACGACAAATATGGCACCTAAGATTAGAATTCTGGGCATCGAAATGAAAAATCTGGTCGCAAAATACACCAAATGACCGCTTATTTCTAAACTTGCTTCCATAGGTAAGCGATACCTGAAAAGCAAGTATGTGACTGATTTTTTCTCGAGAAAAAGGACCGAGACTAATTTTTACATGATTGCATTTAGCACACCTTTTTAAATATGCTAAATTGCTAGCTTTTGACAATGTAGCAGGTGTTGTAGCAGAATGTTAGCTGTATCAACATCATCCAGTTAGGGAGTAGATGAAATGTTCTGCAAAAGCCTCAATTGTTCTGCGATGTGCGTCGCAGTTTTAACCCTTTGCGGCGCAAGACAATTCGGATCATTTAAATTATACTGCCACAGGAATTCATGAACTAAATTAAACTAAAAGAAATTTTAAATTTTAAGGTTTAAAAAAACCTACCTTTTCTGATATGTTATAAACGTAAATTTTTGCTAAAAAATTTCCGGGATGAATTTTTGCAGCTGGTTTTTAAATTTTGCGTCCTCGCAGCGAAGACAGCACGCGTTAAGGGGTTAAGCACTTTCTGCTCATGGGGTGTTGGGTTGCGTTTCTCGAAGCCTCATTCTGGAATAGTCGACTTTGTGAAATTTGCAACTTTTCGGACCAAGTCTTTTGCAGATTGAAGATCACTACTTTTTAGTTTACATACCGGGTGATTGTAATTCAACTTGGCCCAATTACAATACTCTGTAGCTATAACTAATATACAGACTGAGGGGAAAATTTGTATATACACAATTCAAAGGATAAGCTCAAAGATTCAGAAAAAAAATAAAAAAAAAAAAAATCTGCTAGGAGCACAATACATCAAAATACAAATTTTAATAGGGGGCCCCATCATTTAATTGTGTGCATCCGATGAACAGTGACGATCAACAGCTGACTGCAACCGATCACTGCTAATAATCGGTCCTGCTGCACATTGTCCTTCACGTTGGCCAAATTTTCATAAAAAAGTTTCATAAAATAGTTCAAGTTTTCATAAAATAATAAAATATATTGGTCGCCAATGGCAACCATATTTCACAAGCACTGTACATAATAGATAAACATATTTTATAAGGGAAAAAACTCAAGTTTATCTACCACTAAAAAAATAAAAAAGCAGGGGAAATATAAAAATAAACAAGTAATATGGTTAAAAACTAGATTAAAACTTGAATGACATTAAAGAAATAAAAAAAAAAAAAAAAAAAAAAAAAAAAAAAAAAAATATTCTTTAGTACTTACATTTAAATATTTGAAATTCAAGCCATCATTCTCGTAGCTTTGAAACAGGAAGCCAAGGCATGGTAAAAAGAGAGCAAAAGAAAACCTATATAAAGAAGCATTAAAATAAAATTAAAAAGAAATATTTACTGTACACGTAATATTTGATTATGTAGCTAAAATTTATTTAGATTGTATTATTTATTATTTTGAATTTATATATTCATAATTTAATGTTTAATTTTAATTTATTTAAGCTTATGGAAGTGCTAGTAAAAATAAATAAAATAAAGGAAGCTTTTTTATAACTGGTATCATAAACTGCCTTAAGCGCTTTGACATTTTTAATGATTGACTATCACTGAATGAGTTTTTGCAACAAGTCTTAATGATTCTTTATACAAAAATTCCAGACATTTATGTTATATAATGAACGAAGGAGTCTGCCTTAATATATTTAATTTAAAATTAAAAAGAAAAGGAATGCACAAAAACATTTAAAGAGTACACACTTAATTTAGTTTACAAATGAATACATGTTTATACGCTCAAGATCTATGGCTTTGATTCAACGAGGACTAATGTCTGAATAACTGCAATGATTAAAAAAAAAAAAAAAAGAAAAAAAAAAAAAGAAGAAAAAAAAAAGAGATAAAATTAATATTTATAAAACTAATAGAAGGCCTACAAGTTAATTGTTTAAGGTAAAATTTGACTCATGAGCCACCACTTTAAAGCCAGCAGAATCTCTATTCGTCCTCAGGCTGTGCAGATTTCTGGGAGCTCATTTTTTACTAAATTTTAAAATGCCGATACTGATACATCCCATTTTCAAAGATGATAATACCAATAAATATAATTTATACTGTTTGATAGTAATAAAACTTAAGTTTTTAATTTGGTTATATAAAAAGTATGTTTTTTTTTTTTTTTTTTTTTTTTTTTTTTTTTTTTTCAAAAAATCAAAGATTATTATAATATATCCCAAATTTATTTAAGTTAAAATTGGGTTTGGCAGGTTTTTAACATGTGAAAGTTTTTGTTGGTTTTAACCGTAGTTTAAATCATCATGTCAAAAACCTACATTTATATAGTTTTTCACATAAAAATTTATAACAAAATATAATATAGTTCATAAAAATATTTTGAAAGTAAATTGACTGATGTTCTTTGAAAAACACATTGTTATAACATTATGATTATAGAAAACAAAACTTTAGTCTTTCAAATTTCATTATGAATTATTGTTATATTGACTCAAAATATGCTATGATACTTCCATATATTACTACGAAATGTATTAGAATAAGAAGGACTGTTAGTTTCAATTTGGGTAAAAACATCGCCAGTTTTTGTAGACCAGTTTTGTGTAACATTAGAATAAATTAAAAATATCAGTCCTATCGTTACGAATTCAGTACCAAATGAACGGGACGATTTTTCTGAACCCCAGTTTTTCGACACAATAATTCAATTTTTTTAAATTAGCTAAAGTATGAAATTTAGGTGTCGACACTTCATTTTAGTTTATTTCAGTCATTTAACAAAGTACATGGCCCAGTTTTATGGTCAAAAAATGAGATAAAAAAATAAAGTAAAAATTTTACAAACTGAAATTAATAGTCCTCTATAGTAAACTAAATTCTGTCTTTGACAAAATTTTTACTTATATATATGCTTAACCCTTTAACATTCACTGCTTAATTTATTTTAAAAATTACTAAACTAATTTTAAAAATGGCTTTTAGACGCATAGCTGATCATAGATATTTAAAAAATAAAAAATAGCATTGCTACTTTTTGAGATATTTTGGTTTGAAACATCTTAAAGTTAACCTTATTAAATTCAAATAATATTTAATTTAATTACTAAAACACTTTGTAAGTAAACATTATCAACTACAAAATATCGTATAATTTGTTTCAGGTGAAAATAATAGTCCAGCTCTTCATTAAATGAAAAAAACCTAGACATGAGTGCATCATCAAACCAGCAATTCGCACTCAAAGAAATTTCAAGTGACTTATGCATTTAGCTTCCTTCGAAGTATTACTTGTTAACTTTTGGAATAGTGCTGATATCTACAGATAGAAAAGAAACAAAAGTTTAAAATCTGATTAAAACTAGGGGAGAATGTTAAAAAATAAAATGCTAAAACTGCTGCATAAAAATTCTTAAATTATGTCAAATGTTTGATTTCACTGCGAAAGCAATAAACGTTAAACAGTCAATATAGTATACTAGTATATAACAAATATAACCCCGCCAAAAATGACGGAATGGGAAATCAATTAAGGTAGTGAACCAACGAATGCTTTGCCAGCTTTGCTGGACACTATATTTAAAAGAATGATGCAAGTTGCTGTACAAGTTGCACCTGACGGGACTAATATGCAAGTTGTACCTGACGGGACTAATGTGCAAGTTGCACCGAACGAAAAAGCTATTTCTTTTAACGAAAATACTTACGAACCCTGGACAATAGGTCTAATATAACGCATCGTATTTAGTATACTAGTATATAACAAATATAACCCCGCCAAAAATGACGGAATGGGAAATCAATTAAGGTAGTGAACCAACGAATGCTTTGCCAGCTTTGCTGGACACTATATTTAAAAGAATGATGCAAGTTGCTGTACAAGTTGCACCTGACGGGACTAAAATGCAAGTTGTACCTGACGGGACTAATGTGCAAGTTGCACCGAACGAAAAAGCTATTTCTTTTAACGAAAATACTTACGAACCCTGGACAATAGGTCTAATATAACGCATCACATTTAGTATACTAGTATATAACAAATATAACCCCGCCAAAAATGACGGAATGGGAAATCAATTAAGGTAGTGAACCAACGAATGCTTTGCCAGCTTTGCTGGACACTATATTTAAAAGAATGATGCAAGTTTCTGTACAAGTTGCACCTGACGGGACTAATATGCAAGTTGTACCTGACGGGACTAATGTGCAAGTTGCACCGAACGAAAAAGCTATTTCTTTTAACGAAAATACTTACGAACCCTGGACAATAGGTCTAATATAACGCATCGTATTTAGTATACTAGTATATAACAAATATAACCCCGCCAAAAATGACGGAATGGGAAATCAATTAAGGTAGTGAATCAACGAATGCTTTGCCAGCTTCGTTGGACACTATATTTAAAAGAATGATGCAAGTTGCACCTGACGGGACTAATGTGCAAGTTGTACCTGACAGGACTATTATGCAAGTTGCACCGAACGAACAAGCTATTTCTTTTAACGAAATACTTACGAACCCTGGACAATAGGTCTAATATAACGCATCGTATTTATCGTAATACAGCTCAGTACTTATTTTGCTTCCTTCTTCGACTCGTTTTAATAAGTATTTTTTATACGCATGAGCAAATTTACTATTTTATAATTTTTAATTTTTTGC
Source organism: Salticus scenicus (assembly GCA_963930645.1). Taxonomy (NCBI): domain Eukaryota; kingdom Metazoa; phylum Arthropoda; class Arachnida; order Araneae; family Salticidae; genus Salticus; species Salticus scenicus. The sequence goes on along the minus strand of OZ005662.1, from coordinate 135,853,090 downwards.
GTGAAAACATTATTTCATCTTAAGCCCCCCCCCCCTTTTAATATATATACCTAACAATAACTGGTAAAAGAAAAAAAAAAAAAATGCATCAATCATAAATTTAAACGTCCAATTTTGAAATTATTTTCATATTTTGATTAATTCTAAAATATCTAATCAAAACTTCGTTACAAATAAGGCACCAAATGAAAGGTACCTTATTTGTAATGAAGTAACCTAAGGTACCTTATTTATAACCTTATTTATTTTAACTAATTTGATAAATATGACGTCACAATCAACTGTTTGTTTATATCAGATAAATACATTATCATGATTGCAAGAAAATGATGTAATAACTATTAGCCTATAATTTTTATAAATTTTATTTTACATTTTAATTTTATCGTCCATGGGCATTTCAGAATTGCAATGGTAGTTATAAACTTTCGTTGAAATCTTTTTACATATTGGGATTAAGGGAAAAGTGTACGCATAAAATATGTTCAGTTTTGAAAAATCTTTTTAATGATGTAACATTTATGCAGATTAAAGAAAAAAAAATTATTAAATAAAAATACATAACGTTTCTAAGAAAAAAAAAAAAAAAAAAAAAAACTACCAAAAGTCTCTGTTTTGAAGCGGTCTAACCGGAATTGTTCCTGACAGATGAGGATTATTATTATTAATCATGTTAAATTTAGTTATATGGTACTTTAAAAATTTTGTTTCAATAAGATATCATTTATAAGTATGTTTTTTTAAAAAAAAGTAAACAGACTAAAAGCTTTTGAGAAAGACTATAATAACGTTTTGATTAATATAAAACAAAACTTTAGGCTTTTAAAAATTCATTATGAAGTATTAATTTTCATGTGCATTAAAAAAAAAGTAATATTTTTATATTATTCTGCAATTAATTTATAATTAATATGTGATTAAGCTTCTTAAATTCTCATAATTAACATGAGGCAAGAGAAATATGAATTAGTTCTGGAAATGTATAAATTATTTAATATTTACTAGTTCAGATTTTTTTTTAAATTAGTTCAAGCTGTAAACAGGCATGCATATTTATACAATCAATAATAATAAATAATAAATAGCTTCAAAATTATTGATAAATGACAAGTGTAATAAATATAGATTAATATTTTCAAACTCGTTAATTTACTGCGTGTGTTATGTTTTGTTTATTCCTATGTTTTTAACACTTAGCTTATAAGTTTATATATGATGTCAAAATTCATAAATAACATTTCATAATTAATTATAAACATACAAAGTATGTCTATATAAGCTATTCTTACATAATGAAGAATTTTGCAAATTTATAACTTAATAATAAAACGATTTTATTCATACGGTATACATGTTGATTTATAAATATAAAGCAAGTTATAATTACAAATTAAAATTTAAAGAATTTTTTGTTCTGTTTTCGTTCGCTGAAATTTTTTCGACAGTAATTGTGTGGCGACCTAGTGATAATATTAGTTGAGCATACTAATATCTACCGACAATTTCAAAGTGTTGCATTAAAGAAAGTTAATTTGAAAATTCTTTCACTATTTTAGAATTTCAAGAACTAAACCTTTTGGTGCCTATGCTTTTATAAAACAATTATCAAAACATTTAACATTATACATTCTGCAATAAACAACGTGACAAGTTTGCTGCTTTGATTAATAAACATACAAATTTTACCACAGGAAACAACTGACTCATTATTAAAAATACTTATTTTGACTTCTCTATACTAAGCAATAGGTTTAAACCAAACAAACAAATTAAGCACTTAGGATTTAGGAGAATGATTTCTATAATTAAAACTAACATCTTCACTATATTTAGAAGTATTAGCATCGGTTTTATTAGGTCTATATATGGACCTAATGAAACCGATTGATTGTCCAAAATAAACGAATATTATTAGAAAATACAACACTAAGTACAAAATTAGAAAGATATAAATGTTATTAAATACAAACCTTTTATTTTACAGAGCTTTTAACAAAATATATTAATATAATTATTAGCTCAGCGCCACAGGCCGTCCACAGCACAGCTTGTTTTAACGACACAGCAGTCGGCACGGCAGTGATATGCGTTCGCGTTGCCGTTGCCAATTGCCAAATGAGAAGCACGGCCACGGGAAAAGATTCCCGTCATATTTTTGAGTGTCTGCATTTCGTCAAGTTTCATACGATCTTTTCACGAAATTATTGTCAAAATTAACGAAACAGAGCTCGAGGATTGCTGAATCGTCAAAAATGAGAGTTTTATTTCTGAGAGTGTTACATAAAAATGTTGGTCAATATGGTATGAACATCGGCCAATATTTTGAATGGCGCTGAATGTCAAACTTCGAATTTACAATATCTATTGATATTCACAGATGTAATTCGTAATTATTATTGAAACATAAAGCATTTAACAAAGTTGTTTTCATTACATATAACATTTTATTTAGAAGTAAGAAGAGATATATCTCTTTATAAAACGATATAAAGTGAATGATGTACATATGACATAAAACTGACATGACTTAGTAATAACATATACTAATAAACTATACTAATAACATATAATTTTTTTATATCTTGAGAATTCTAAAGATATAAAAAAATACTGTTATACGAATATCAAGAAATATTTCCGTATGTCTGACAATGATATCATTTTCAAAAATATCAAGAGATATCTCTAGATGTCAGCAAAGTGATATTGTTTCAACGAATGTCAACAAATATTGCTGAACATCGTACAAATGATATCATTTTTACTACATTGGCCAATGTAAATCAGACATTTAAAAAGAAGATGTGAAATATTATATTTCTTAAAAAGGGACAAACTTCTAAAATTAAATACTTTAATATACTTATTTCTACATGAAAAAGTTATAAGTAATATAAAAAACTTTGTTAAATGCTTTTTTTAAATAATAATTTTGAATTACATCTGTAAATATCAGCAGATATCATAAATTCGATGTTTGACATTCAGAGGTATTCAAAATATTGGCCAATATTAGAAGGATATTGGCCAATATTTTTGTGCTACCTGGGGTTTTCTTCTAAATTCTTTGAAACTTAGTGTGCTCCATTAACAGCACACGGGATAGTTGCAGTTCAAATTTCATCGATTTTGGAAAAAAATTACATTTTAATTGCAAATTAAGTTTTATTCTAATACGCGTATTTCAATTTCGAGTTATGATTAAATTATTTTTAATATATCATTCGAAAGATATTTTAAAGTTCTTTTATTAAATCGAAAGTGGAATTCGAGATTTCACCTGATTTATACGTTTTAAGGTGTCCTGAATGGGTTTCCTTTTGTATCTCAGCTACTAATTAAAATAATTTGATAAGTAATACATCATTAGAAAGCTTTGTTTATTAATCGGAGGGGGTAGGAATTTTAACAAATAATCCATAAAGACAGCAAACTTTTAGAAAATTATTACGTTTATAAAACGGTAAATGTTAACTTTCTTTTGTGTAGATTACTCTCATTAGTATTAAACTTATAAACATTTACCATAAAAGAAAATAAACTAATAATAATTATTTTTTAGTATTTTTAGAGAAGAAAGTATTGCCCATATAGCACACTTAGTCCCTGCGTTAACATCGCAATCTCTCACTATTGTCACATCGCTCTACAACATGAATAGAATGTCCCCGCGATTTAGATATAGGACGTCACTGTGACGAACTGTATTAAATCACTGTGATGTGCAATGAATGTTTCAGATTTGTTTCGTCGCACCCACGGATTAAAAGAGATTAAATTATCCTAATCCGTGGTCGCACCGCACATGTATAGTCAATGGTGAGTGCTCTTTTCTGTGTTTAAGAGTCTTCATCAGTGTACCTGAAAAGAAACACGCATTCATTTTGCTCTTACTATTTTTACAATTCATGGTGTTTATCCAAAGTTTATAATTATTACATTAAAACGCCAGTTCTGTGGTGCTTTCTTATTATCTTGTAAAGGCTTTAATAAAACCGGGATTTAAATAGACGTACTAAAATTCATTTTTTAAACGCCAAACGTGTAGTTTTGCATTCTGAAAGATTTTCTCATGAAGGTAATTTAAATATGCATTAACCCGAACACACAGGAGAAAAGACAAACGGGTGAAAAGCATGTTCTAAGGGATTTTCTGAAAAAAAAAAAAAAAAAAAAAAAAACGATACTAAACAGACATCTGCGCATCTATACAAAATGAAAAAGCCATACGTGTGTGAAGTATGTTCTAAAACGTTTTCTGAAAAGGGAAGTCTGCAGAAACATCTACGCACCCATACAAAAGAGAAACCACACGTGTGTGAAGTATGTTCTAAAGAATTTTCTCAAATAGGAAATCTGAAAGCACATCTACGTACCCATACAAAAGAAAAGCCTTACGTGTGTGAACTATGTTCTAAAGGATTTTCTCTAAAAGGAAATCTAAACAATCATCTACGCACCCATACAAAAGAAAAGCCATACGTGTGTGAAATATGTTCTAAAGGATTTTCCAGAAAGGATCTTCTGAAAAATCATCTACGCTCCCATACAAAAGAGAAGTCATTCGTGTGTGAAATATGTTCTAAAGGATTTTCCAGAAAGGAACATCTACGCACCCATACAAAAGAAATGCCCTACGTGTGTGAACTATGTTCTAAAGGATTTTCTCATAAAGGTAATCTGAACAATCATCTACGCACCCATACAAAAGAAAAGCCATACGTGTGTGAAGTATGTTCTAAAGGATTTTCCCAAAACGGACATCTGAGTGGACATCTCCGCACCCATACAAAAGAGAAGCCCTACGTGTGTGAACTATGTTCCAAAGGATTTTCTCAAAAAGGAAATCTGAACAATCATCTCCGCACGCATACAGCGGAAGTTAAATGTTTGAAGCATGTTCTCAACAGACATGAGACTTTTTAGCTTTTCTCTGTTTTGCTGTGCATTTGTTACTTAAGCTAATCTAGTAAAATTTGATTGAGTATTAAAACTTGATCAGTAGATCTTATTTTGTAGATTAAAAAACTTTTATTATTGTAATTCATTTTGTCATAAAAATTCCAGTGGTGGCTCGTGAACCGGAAATAGGTGAAGAAATCAAAAAATATTTTTAAGTATTTTCAATGCATTAATTTTATTAAGCATGTTCTTAACTAAAAGTGCTTAATTAAATGTAAATTTATATTCTATAAATGAATACAGTGTGCCTCGTCACCTATTTTCTGTGCTCGACCCGCCACTGAAAAATTCTAGTATTTCATTTCAGTGATTGTGTACAGTTTATTTATTGATAACATATCACGGAGTAAGAAATAACTGGAGGGGAAACTCCAATGGCCGACACCTTGAAAAACTGCAATATACTTTTAGGTAATATAGAGGCGCTACTCGTCGGTAGATGTCCGATTATCTTCGCTCCGTAATGCTTTTCAGTTGCAAAAATGCTCATTTAATAACATTCTTTAACAAAAATAATGATTTCTGAGAAAGTCAACGAAAAATGAATTCGATTACACAGAGTTTTCTTAACAACATATATTTTTTACAAGAAGTATGTGATACTTGTTATTTTAAAAAAGCCAGTTTTGTATAAGCTGTCATCAAAAGGAAAATTAATTAAAAGAGACATTTAATTTTAAATAATTTATAAATAATTCTTAAAAAGTATTTTGTTATAATTTTTATTATATATAATTATTTTTTTTTTCTTTTATCCCAATGAAATATGAAATTAATTCCATAAAAAAAAAAAAAAATCTACGTAAAAGTAATAAATATTTTTGATTGTCAAATGCAATTTTACTATATGTAAACTGTTTGAAAAAGTAAGTTTTAGACCTCATTCGTGGTGTGATGTTGGGATTATAAGGCCAATTGACAGCACTTGGGTTTTAGACCTGAGTAGAATGCCCTCAGTGTGTCTCCTTATGGGATCCTAGCCAGTAGCTATGCAAGTTGCGGAGAAAATCACGGAAAACTCCGATCGGCTAGGTCCGCAAGTGCGACTTGGAATTAAACTCGGCATTTCCCGTCTATCAGCTTGAAAAGAACACTATATTAAAGAAAAAACACTCTGTTTACGGTAGGTACCCTATTGTCTTCGTTCTGTAATGCTTTCACATCCAAAAATGTCCATATAAAAATGTTTTTTAACAAAAAAAAAAAAAAAAATGATTTTTGAGAAATTTACGAAAAATGAATTTGACTATACTGCGTTTACTTAACAATATATATTTTTTTACAAGAAGTATGCGAGGCTTGTTATTTTAAAAAAGCCAATTTTGTGTAAGCTGTCGTCAAAATGAAAATTAATCAAAGGGATATTCAGTTTCAAATAACTTATATAAGCAATTTTTTTTTTTTTTAATATATTTTATAATTTTTATTTTATTATTATTATTATTATTATTATTTAATCCCAATGAAATATGAAATGCATTCTATTAAAAAAAGTCTACATAAAAGCAATGGATATTTTTAATTTAAGATGGAATGCAATTTTAGAGTCTTAGACCTGAGTAAATACCCTGCCCTCCATAGTAGTTTTTTTTTTTTTTTTTTAAGTATATTTACATTTTATTCCTGCGAGCTTCGGAGAAAACCACAGAAAACACCTTGCGGTAGGTTGGTGAATGCGACTTGGTATCAAACCCAGCACTTCCCGTCAAACAACTTTGAGAACATAGCCATTCGGTCAATCGTGGGGCAGGTAATAAACAAAATTCTTTAAAGATATATGTTTAGACGAAATAATATGTTGGTATTAAGGCAATTAACTACACGAGGCTTTTGTGACTCAGTTATGTGTCCTCAACACATAACCCAAGAAGTGAAAAGAGGGGGACTTTCTAAGGGATCCCAGCACATATTTACCTGAGTTTCAGAGAAAACCACGGAAAACTTCGAACGGCTATTCGACGAAACAACCTAAGATCGAACCCAGCACTTCCAATCTACTAACTTCAAAAGCAGTATGACGCCACTCAGAAATGTGTGAAGATTGATAATATTATAAGGGGAAAATTAAATTGTTTTATAAATATTATTATTTATAAACTAAATTAATCATAGATATTATTTTCAAATAATTAGTTATATTTATAAATTAATTTTATAGAAACTAAATCATATATTAAAAAAAGAAAAAAAAACATTTTGTACAGCTAAATGTAATAATGACAAATCATAATCATCAAATACATTTATACTATTAAGATATTTAAATAATGTATAGAATCATCCATAACTAAGAAGTATAATAACAATAAGAAAATAATAATAATATTAAAGAAAATAATTTTTTTCTTCTACTCATTTATAAATTGCTTATAAATTAAAATTGAAATTTATGATTAAATATATATATTGTTGGTATTTTCATCTATCTTTCATTTGCTGAGTGTTGTAAAGGAATTAAATTATTCAAATTATATATATATATATATATATATATGTGCGACGAAAATTTATTATATACGATAGATTTCTTTTCAATCTACATTTTTCTTTATTATAGATATCATTTTCCTCCCTAGTCCTTTTAAATATCCCTGTGTCCCTTTAAATGTCCCTTTAATTCGTTACGATCTTAACGAAAGTTTATAAAAATTGGCTCTTTTAAAATAACAAGTGTCCTATGCCGCTTGTGAAAATTTTATGCTGTTAAGAAAACCCTATATATTCAAATTCATTTTTTGCCGATTTTCTCAAAAATCATTCTTTTCGTTAAAAAAATAAAATAAATGAGCGTTTTTCCCATTGGAAAGCATTACGGAATGGGAATGATCGGACATCAGCTGAAAGTGGCGCCATCTTTTACTCAAATAATTGGATAACACAGATTTTATGCTAGTTTCCGCTCCAGTTATTTCTTACTCCGTGTAACATATACATCAGATTTGTGTGCTTGAATTGTAGCTCGCTTGTAAATCTTTGTCATATAAAAACAGATAGTACACGCGTGTGACCTATGTTCTAAAGGATTTTCTCGAAAAGGAAGTCAGAACAATCATCTCCGCACGCACACAGCGGAAGTTACATGTTTGAAGCACGTTCTCAACAGAGATCAAATATTTAGCTTTCCTCTGTGTCTGCTGTGCATTTGTTACGTAAGCTAATCTAATAAAACTTGATCATTTGTTCTTATTTTATAGATTAAAAAACATTTATTAGTGTAATTCATTTTCTTATAAAAATTCTAGTATTTCATTTCAATGGTTTGCCGTTGTGTGCAGTTTATTTATTGATAACACAAAAACATCAGATTCATCTGCTTGACTTGTATAGCTCGCTTGTAAATCTTTGTCAGATAAAGACAGATTGAAATAACACCCAGGAACGACGCGGGAATCGAAACCGCTCTCCTACGCTCGAAGGTTGTGAACAATTTCAGCTTTTTTCCTTCTTTCTATTCTAATCTCATTCGGAAAATAGAAACTTGGTATCCTGTAACATCGGAAACTTCCTATAAATATAGTAATAATTATTATTTTTGAAAATATGGCTTTTCGTATAGAAATTAGTAGAGAAAAATGCATGTTATTTAGATCTATTTTCGGTCTTTTGACAACAGCATCTACATTCCCTTTCCACCCCTTCAAATAATTAATAATAATACTTTTTTACAAGAAATGTTTTTTGTCTCTCCTCCCTGCTCCCCCTCCAAGTTTTTCTTCACTAATTTTAACTTATTTTTTTATTATTTCGAGGGGGAAGGAATTTTAGCAAATATTCCATAAAGACAGCAAACTTTTACAAAATTATTACATTTTTGAAACGGTAAATATTAACTTTCTTTTGATTGATTACTGTCATTAGTATTAAACTTATTAACATTTACAATAAAAGGAAATAACCTAATAATAATAATTATTATTTTTTTTTAAATACGATTTTTCTAATTATTAAAAAACTAGTTAATTATAAGACGCCTAAGGAGCCAGTTGAAAAGTGATTAATATAACAAACTTTTTAATTTAATATATACGATATATTTATTAAAATTCATTTTTTCTTAATATAGTGCAAATGAAATTTATTTCTGACACATATATATATCAATGATTGAAAAAAAAAAAAAGTTTGAAAATGAAGAGAATTAATGAAAAAACCCCTTATAATTTTGAAACCACCAGGAGGTTCTGTGAAATGGTTTAAAATATCTTTAAAATATCTGCTCACTTAAACACACACAATGTGTCCTAACCTTATAAAAATTCTTTTATTACAGCATATTTAGTAAAATTTTCGCCTCTACGAGGCTGTGTGAGCTTTTTCAACATTATTAAAATCTTAATTTCATTTCATACAATGATTATACTCATATCTGCTAACTTAGCACCTTTTGGCTACCAAAAAATTTTAATTTTTTTTTTCTTTTACTTATTCAGTGAAGCTTTTTTTTTTTTTAGGACTGAGGGTCTATTAGTCTCAGACAGGGATTTTTGCGTTGTCGTTTTCGATAGTTGGACATTTGTCGAAATCATTTTTCGATAGTTGGACATTTATCGAAATCTAAAATTTATCGAAAATATAATTGAATAATTTGAAAGCGATGTTATAATTGGGAAGAAAAAAAAATTAAAGTTACAGTAGAACTTGGATAATTCGAAATTGAAGGGACTAGAGAAAAATTCGAAATATCCAAAAATTCGAATTACATATACTATTTTGTCAAAAGGAAGAGATAAATTGAAAATGTAAAACTCTATGATCAAAGATTGAATACATAAACTTTATATCTAAGAATACTGCATCATTAACCCCCTCCCATTAAATCAATATTTTTTTACGAGCTTAATTATTCAACACTTTTTTTAAATAGTCAGATATTTTTTATTCCTTCTTTAAGTACAATCTTTGTGTCATAGCATATGGCTGCAACCCATCAGTTGATACAAAAACAGAATCTTCTACATTAGACATGACTTTCAATTAAAAAAAAAAAAAAAAAAAAAAAAAAAACCTCGAATTTCATGTATATGGACATATTTTCTGATGCACTCACTGTAAAAAAAAATGTCCTATTTGCTGCCAGAAATTCTCTGTAATTTATGAAAACACGTAATTTGTGACAACGTAACTTTTTCGTAAAATACGTGTATTTTCTCAAATTACAGAGAATTTCTGGCAGTATATAAGACATTTTTTACAGTGTAGGTAGGAAATACTCTTGTATTTCCTTATCCTTCTTTTGAAAGACTGTTAAAAACATAATGCACTTTAGCTAAGAAAAATCTCAGGAACAAATTTTACTTTAATATTTTAAAGGCAATCGTATGAAAAATTCGAATTATCCAAAATTGATGCGAATTATCCAAGATTTTATAACATTATTTTAATACAAAATTCAAGGGACCGAGTAAAAAATTCGAATTATCCAGAATTTCGAATTAAACAAGTTCGAATTATTCAAGTTTCACTGTAATAATAATCAGTATCGTTACAAGAGATATCGAAAACTTTTTTTTTTAATAATTTTGAATTAGGAAATAAAAAGTGCGCGTGCAATAATAGGGAATAAAAAAAATATTAATTTAATGATTTGATTTTTATATAAAACACGATCGCGTGCTATCTTAAAAAATAGATGTAAAATTTAAAGTTTAATTTCTTTGCAACAATTATAAATTAAAATAAATACTTTAATGAAAGTTTGACTTTTCTTTTTTTTTTTTTTTTTCCAATTACAACGATAAGTGGAGTAAAATGTACAGAAAAATGTACTTTTATCTATTTTTTTTTTTTTTTTTTTTTTTTTTTTTTTTTTTTTGTTGTTGTTGTTGTTTAAGGCTACTTTGTATAATATTAAAAAAAAATTTCGAGCTGTCAATCTTCCAATTAACATCTCATGTTGGATTATAAATTTCATGTTTTTTGGATTAGAGTATGAAAAAGCTATTTTAGGGAGATGGCAAACGTTATGAAGAGGTTTTTACTTTACTTTATTTTATTTTATTACTGGCTTAGCGTTATAAATGTTTTGCATACATATGCATTTAAATGTATTAGCATAGTTGCAAACATTTTATTTTATATCGAAGCATTTTTAGCACCGCTTAATTACCATGTTTTTATAAACTTCTATTCTTGTTTGTTTGTGTGTTTGTTTGTTTGTCCGGTACAAATCTTGCAATCTATTTTTAACTAACTTCCCTCCTAGCTAGACATTTCAAACTTTCACAGTAGCACAGAACCTGGTGACAACACAATACAAAAGTCAGATTTTCGAATTTTCGAATAGTTTTCTTTTAATTAATTAAAATATGAAAAAAATAAGCTCCTAATAGCAATAAAAATAGTCATTAAAATATTAGCTATAATTTAATTGTTGCCAAAAAAAATTTACGAGTTAATTTTCATTCGACATAAAAATAAATACATTTAATTAAACGTGAGCGTTAAAAAATTGTAAAAAGTTAAATTATGCATCTGGTAAAAATTGACGTCATTATCACTTTAAAGATTTTCTACATGTTGATGAAGTGCTAATGTAATTCTTGATGCAAATATATGTTGTTCTGAAAAGATTAATATTTTACTTTTTTAAACCAACTTTTTTTAAAATTCAAATTTACCGTAACTATTTAACCAATCACATTAGAACGTCCATCTTTGGAATATCGATAATAAGGATTTTCTCGCCGAAAGAAAAAAAAAAGAAAAGCCATGGGCAAAAAGTCGCCAAATCCATTACCTGCCTATTGAAGCTTTTTAGTGCGTTTTAAAGGGAAAGTTAAGCTATTTTAACGCGAAAAAGGGCTAGAAATGCAGAAAATTGACATTTTATCAACTTTCTAAGCCTCTTTGAAAGAATTTATACAAAAATAAATACAATTATTTACAATTTCGTAACAATAGGCATTGATAAAGTTCTAATGTAGTTAGTTCTACAGCTATAATTCAACAGAAAATTTAAAAACATTGTTTATAAAAAGTTTTTTATCTTATAATTATTTTTAGAATAATTTTTTACAGTATGCAACAACGATAAAATAAGAAAAATTTGCTATTTGAAAAGAAGTGGTATGGAATAAAGGCGGAGCTAAAAATGCTCCGGAAAAAATTAAAATGTTTGCAATTCAATATTAGTATTAGCTATATTAAAATTTTTTGAAAACAATTTAAATTAAAAAATTAAATATAGAAAAAAAAAATATTTATTTGTTTAGTTTAATTTAATTCAATTTCATTAATCAGTTTATTTTACTTATTTATTTATTTTGTTTTAAAAGGCTCCATGCCACCCAATTTTTAAATTTCCCCCTCGGTTTTACATTATTATAGGTTATCAATATATTCAAAACATATTGGTGTTGGTTTATGATTTGTGATTGATAAGTTAATTATTAAAAATATTTTTACGTTTGAATGCTGAAATTTTACGCAAATGTTTAACTTTCAAACATATAAAATATAAGATACCAGAAATTGATTTATCATATATTACATTAAAAATATTATATATATATATATATATGTGTGTGTGTGTGTGTGTGTGTGTGTGTGTTTGGTGTGTGACCCATAAACCAGTAGAATTTTTTAAAATTCATAACTATTAAAGGATTTGATAGAATTGAAAGCAATTTGCAACAAAATCTTTCTCGTGAAGTGAGATCTTATTTATTTATTTTCTTTTTCTTTGGTAAGGAAAAAAATATAGTTAATTTTTTTGCCGATGATAGACAAATAATTAAACTTTTCGCACGGATATGAAAGAAAAACATGTAAATGAAAGTCCTAAAAATTGCACAATTTTGCGATTAGAACAGTTTATTTCTTATTTTGCCTCCTTCTTGTGCATATATGAAGTTTTTATTACTGACTTGGTGGGATAAAGCGTTATTGATGAACATGCTTTCCCTCAGGTAAGAACCGCCGGCTGAAGCTGCAGTTAGCAGCATTATAACCAGGGCCGTGCTTAGGGGGGGGGCGACCGGGGCGGCTAACAGCTAGGGGCGTCTAAAAATGACAAAATTTCAGCTAAAAATTAAGTTTACTAAAATTGTTAGATTTTTTTAAAAACAGGATTGGATTGGATTTGGGAATAAGGCCGATTGACTGCTGTAGGTCCTAGACCTGAGGGAGAGTGACCTCCGTGGAGGTCTTTCTAAGGGGTCCTAGCCCGTAATTACACAAATTTCGGAGAAAACCATGGAAAACTCCGATCGGCTAGGCCGACAAGCGCGACTTGGGATTGAACCTGGCACCTCATGTCTACCAGCTTTGAGCGCATAACCATTTGGCCGCTGGAGGCTTATTTTAAAAACAGAGAAAAATACCTTAACTTTTCATCTGTGGCAACCTGGCAGTTTTTTAGCTTTAAAGGATAGTTTTCAGAAGCGGAAGGAGGGAAATAATTTTAGTGCCTAGTATGGTGACTAAAATCTTTTGCCTAGGAGGGCGGCTAAAATCTTTCGCCCAGGGCGGCTAAAAGTGTAGGCACGGCCCTGATTATAACTAATTTGCTAACTGACGACGGGCACATAGAATAGGATTTATATACAAGTAAACATTTGCAGGCAAATAAGTACAGTTTTTCTTGAAACTGTCTGATCTAGTCACACACAGCGCTCTCTATCAACAAGTAGCATAATTATTATTTTTTCTTAAAAAAAAAAATAAAAAAAAAACTTTATGACAATTTTTTTTTCTGCAAACCGAGTTCAATTCTATCATCTCATTCAATAGTTATGAATTTTTAAAATATCTACAGACTTATGGAACACCCTGTACATATACATACATATATACATATATGTATATATCGAAACAGTTTAAAAGGAGAAAAATATCTACTTATTATTTTAAAACACTGTTAAAATTTATTTTATAACGTATTTACATTTTATACAATAATAATATATACCGAAGTATTAAAGGAATTCCACAAGGTGGATAGGCTAGCAGCCTATTCTCAGTTCTATACTTGTATTATTATGGATAAAATTCCTCTATATATAATGATTTAAAATTATTTACGTGTATAGATTATAGTATATAGTTTTTTTTTTTTTTTTTTTTTTTTTCAATAGTACTAATTATTGACCTGTTAACTATCCTCTTAATTTTACCTTGACATAAAATTTTTTAATTAATAGTGACATTTTATTTAGATGAAAAATCAATAGTGTTAAAGAAAATTTACAATTTGATATTTTTGTTAAAAGAAAGGAATTTATTTTTAAAGTTAACTTTTTACTATTTTTAGGTAAATCTTGTCTACATAAAACGGTTTATAAAAAAACTCTTATTATAAATGCTTATTATCTAAATATAGTTTTTAAAAGTATATTTAGATTATATTTGCTAATAAATATATTTGCTCAGACAATTAATGAACTAAAAACATAAAAACTATACTTCTAGAAGCTAACCCTTATGTGGTTACCCTAAATATCTAGTAAATTCCTTTTTGCGTAAAATATTAATATTAATAAGTTTTTATTCTCCCCTTTTAATTCCGCTTGTTTTTTAACATACATGTTTCCTTTCTAAATATTATTATTTTTTTAAGTATTTTTAAATTTAAATATGCCTTTCGGTAAATAATTTAATATTGTTATTAATTAAAGTTAAATATAAATCAGGTTTTATTAGGTTTATTTTTATTGTGAATTATTACCAAAATTATCAGTTTAAAAAATATATAAATTTTTAGCTTTATATGTCTTTATAAATTAAACATTTTTTATTACGAAATGTAAAAATAATTTAACTTCTGTATCAATTACTCGTTTAGTAAAGTATACATGTTAAATGCTTTTCATTATAAAATTTTCTAAATATAAATAATTATTTAATAAATTATAAAAAAAACATTACTTTAGACTTCCTTGTATGAAGCCTAACATAAATTGATGATGCCTAAAGTAAGGTTGATTGTATATAAGGTTTTATTGTAAAGTAAGGTTCTAGCATTGAAGAAGCCTAAAGTAAGGTTTTTATAATTTAATAAATATGTTAGCAGGCTTCATGTTTTAATGTTTAAAGATGATAAATAATTATATTTAATTTATTTTCGATGAAGCTAGTATTTTTCTTCTAGTTGCCTTTTGCCTTCCATTTGGTCCATGTATTATATTTGTCTTGCTCAATCTGTAATTTTTTTTGGCTTTTGGGTTACAGATACAGAAATGGATTTGTTATTTGCATATTCAGTCACCACCATTAATGTTCTGTTCTAATGCATACTTTCATTCTTGGATTTTTAAAATATTTTTTGATTACTCTTCCATTTTTAATGTGCTTTCTTTTTTTCTTCCTGTGAAACATTTATTTATTTATTTTTTTTTTTTTTTTTTTACCTTATATATATGTTTGCATGTAAGTATTTATATATGTTGAGTTTATTTATCAATAAACACACAAATTAACAACCTAATATGTTTAGAATATATTGATTAACTATAGGGGAGGCCGGGGTTAATGGCATAGATTTTGGCTTTTGATTTATATATATATATATATATATATATATATATATATATATATATATATATATGAAATTATAATATATGATTTCAGTCATAATAATTGTAAATAAATAAAAAAAATAACTAAAGAAAAACTTACGAGAAAATTAATTAATGTGAAACAATTCATAAGTAAAACTTATTGCAAAAACAAAATAAAGGATTTAAGCTGTCAAAAATGCTCCATATGACTTGAGACATATGTGTGGGGTTAAAGCATGCTTTTAATTGATCAAACTCTCCCCCTAGGCAGACAGTTTAATAAAAAAGCACATGTATGGCTAAATAAAAGATCGATAAAATAAAATGAATAAAATAATATGGAAAATACAAAAACTTATATGGTTAAGGCAGAAAATTGGTCAAACATTTACATAAACAGTAGCATGTATTTCATAAGAACTCCTGCAAGACAGCTAACCAAAATACGAAACAATAGTAAAATTATTGCAACGCCATCTATATTAAATTAAAGAAATTAAAACAATAAATAAAGTTATTATAGCTAAATATAATCGAAAAATAAGGAATATAGAAAAAGGAAAATTAAAAATCATTCATATTTCAAATGTTTTAAATATTTTTCTATAATATAAACAGGGGAAAAATCTATAGGATAATCACTTTCAATAGCACAATTAAAGAAAACCTGAATATTTTTAATTTTGTCATGATAATTAGAAATTAATCTTTTATTACGCCTAATATAGTTTAAAATGATATTTCTGTAGATAAGTTTACTAATGTTAGAGCTCCAATGAACCAATTTAATCACATTAAAATTAAAATTATTTCTTTTTTTAAAAATAGTTGTAATCATTTCATTATCCACAATATCTATATCCAAGTCGAAGAAATTTGAATTTAAAGGATTAAAATTAGTACTAATGAGTTTTAAATAAGAAGAATAAAAATTTCTTTTTATTTTAGTGTCATAATTTGTACTAGTAAATGTGATTAGATCATCAATATATCTGTAAATTATAATATCCTCATTAGATTTAAAATTATTTTCCTAAGTTTGTAAATCATATTTGCTAAACTGTTGCTAGATACTGAGCCCTGAGGAATGCCATGTTTTTGAACATAAAATTTCCCATGATAATTAATATAATTTTCTTTTAGAACTAAACTGTATATTTTTTTATATTTTTTATTATCTGTATTATCTTTTATATTACTTTCATAATAGAAAATATTCAAAGAATTAATCAAATCATCTATTTTAATATTATTAAATAAATATTCAAAATCCGAAGTGAAAACATTATTAACCTTCTTACTTTTCATAAAAACAATCAAGTCATAACTATTTTTAAGAATGATAGAATTTTTAGTATGATCTAGAGCATTTTGAATAAGTAGTTGTAGTTTTTTCTTTGCTTTAACATTATATGTTTTATAAGCAGAAGTTACTGTTCTAAATTTTACTGGATTTTTATGAAATTTAGGGATAAGAAAAATAAAAGGAAAATTCACATTAGTAAGTTTACATTAGTAAGTTTAATTCCAATTTGTAGATTTTTAGCTTCAATTCTATTTACAAGTTCCCTTTCTTCAATTTTAGATTCTTCAAATAATATATTGTTTGTCATAATTTTATCCACCATTTCCAAATAATATTTTTCACGTATAATAGCAAAATTATTCACAGCTTTATCTACATATGTTATGATAAAGTTTTCTTGAAGTTTTTTAATATCATCTTTAATATCTCTGTTAATATAACCCTTCATAACATCAAATTTTAATTTATCAATATCATTTTTTACATAAAAAACCCATTCATTAAAAGCCTCAATAGGCGTATTATATTTCACTGCAATACTTTTTATAAAATTATCAATATCTTTATATAACTGATTTTTTATAACATTAAAACATTAAAAACCCATTAAAATCACCTTCTACAAGCGCTTTCAACTGCAGCCCACGCAGCCTTCATCAGGTAGGTACGCTCTTGTGAACATCGCCGTCCGGTGGTTTTGTCAATCTTCTTCCTCCACTCCGCTCCAGCACATCGCTCCACCTTGCGTCAATTTCCATCTGGTCAGCGTTGCATGAGTTACCGTTCACAAAAATTTCGACAGCCTCGCGTTTCGCGGCATAAAAATAATTATTATAATTAGCTAATTTACTATAATTTTTAAAGTCTATTTTAATGTTTCATTCTTGATTTGTTTTATGATTGATTTGTTTAAAGCTGTTTTTATATAACCATACTTTATGTCGTTTTCGTGCTCTTTCACCCGCGTTTTTAATTTTCGGTTTGTCATTCTGACATAACATCCGGTTTTATGGTCTTCTTTAATAAAATCTATTTTGTAAATACCCGCAGTTTCGGAAAAATGTATTTTATCTTTATCGTTTCTGATTCTTTGGAAAATATTTTTGTTAGGTTTTATTGGTACATTTATATTTAGTTTAGCGGCTTCGATTTTAATTTTATTAGTTATACCTTTATTATATGGAATTGGGGGGATAAATTTTTGTTTTGGTTTTTGGGCATTATTTATATTATCAAGTTTCTTTAATCTATTTTTATATAGTTTTTTTTACTAGATTCTTTTTATAACCTGCGTTTTGAGATATTTCACTGACTTTTTGGAGTTCTTGTTTTACGAGGGTGAATCAAATATAAACGAGACTTTTGGACCTGCGCGCGCAATAGTGATGGAAGAACGTTCCGCTGTTATTGGCTGTTAGGTTGGTTTGTCAGGAGTGGGGGAAGCACGTGACTCATCATCATAGACTCGCTCAGTGTCCATCGTTACGATGTCCGAGCAGGAGGTACCTCCCTCTATTGCGCAACGTATTGTTATCAAGTTTTTAGCTGCAGAAGGTGTAAAACCGGCCGAAATCTTGAGAAGATTGACTGCACAGTTCGGGGAAGAGACGCTGTCGCGAGCTAGAGTGTTTGCTTGGCATAAACAGTTCGTGGAAGGCCGTGAACGTGTTGAAAATGAGAGCCATGACCGCAGACCCCGCACCAGCATTACAGCGGGCAACATCGACAGTGTTCGTCAACTTGTTGAAGGTGATAGGCGTCTAACAACTTCGGATATTGCAAAAGACGAGACCTTCCGATGAGAAAAGTGATTCTCCTCCATGACAATGCTCGCCCCCATACAGCAGCCCTGACCGTACAAAAATTGGAGCAACTGGGTTGGGAGACACTGGAACACCCTCCATACAGTCCAGACCTGTCTCCCTGCGACTTCCATGTCTTTGGTCCTCTCAAGGAAGCTTTGGGAGGGCAAAAATTCCACAGCGATAATGAAGTTGAAGCATATGTGCGCAATTGGCTACAAACACGACCTGACTCTTTTTACCTGGAAGGAATTAAAAAATTACCTATACGCTGGGAAAAATGTGTTTCTAAATCAGGAGATTATGTAGAAAAATAAACTATGATTGTTTGTGCGTTTAAAATCAAAATAAATATTTTAAAAAATAAGTCTCGTTTATATTTGATTCACCCTCGTAGTAAATTTTCGTTGGAACATACGTTTATTGCACGGTGTATACAGTATTGTATTGCAGCTATTTTGTATCTATAGGGAGTTTTACATTTGACATTTATGATTTCGTTGCTATTATTTTGTTTCCGATATACTGTAGTTTCGAAATTTAAGTTTGGTGTTTTAATTATAGTAACGTCTAAAAAGTTTAAAAGGTTTTTGTTTTCTATTTCGAGTGTGAATTTAATGTTTGGGTCAATCTTATTTAATTTTTCAAGTGTACTTTCTGGGGGGAAGAGTTATTGTTTATTATTGCGAAAATATCGTCGACATATCTGAACCAATATTTTATTTCTTTAAAACTCTTTAATATGTTTTCGTTTTCCATTAATCTTAATTATATTTCTGCTATTATGCCTGAAATTGGTGATCCCATCGAGACCCCTCTATTTTGTTTATAGAATTTATCATTAAATCTGAAGTAGTTTTCATTTAGTATTAGGTTGTTGGCTGAGATTAAGGTTTGATTTACATCTTTATCTTTATATATTTGTTTTATTTTTTTTGTTTATAATTTCATTAATTTCTTTTATGTTAATGGATGGGTATAAATTTACTACATCAAAGCTGACCATAAGATCGTTAGGTTCTAATTTTATATCTTTTAAGTTTTTTATAAAGTCATCTGTTGAATTTAAGTTGGTGTTTGAAGGGTGGAGTATTTCGTTGTAAATGTTTTTCATGTAGGTTTCTAAATTATATGATGGGCTTTCCCTTTTATTTACTATAGGTCTAAATTTTGGTGGATTTTTATAATCTTTAAAATTTCCAAAAATTCTGGCTGTATTGGGTGCATAGTTTGTTATTTTCGGTTTATTGTTATTGGACCATTTTCCTTCTTTTATAATTTTATTTATTTTTTCTGTTAGTTTTTTATTTGGATCTTTTTTGAGGTGGGTAACTCCTATGTCTTCTATTGCATTTTCCATTTTTTCGTTGTATTTATCGCGATTAAAGATGTCTATTTTACTTGTCTTATCGGTAAGTACGCATGCAACGTCGTTGAAATAGACTTTAAAAATTATAGTAAATTAGCTAATTATTATAATTATTTTTATGCCGCGAAACGCGAGGCTGTCGAAATTTTTGCGAACGCTAACTCATGCAACACTGACCAGATGGAAATCGACGCAAGGTGGCGCGATATGCTGGAGCGGAGTGGAGGAAGAAGATGACAAAACCACCGGGCGGCGAAGTTCACAAGAGCGTACCTACCTGATGAAGGCTGCGTGGGCTGCAGTTGAAAGCGCTTGTAGAAGGTAATTTTAATGGGGTTTTAATGTTTTAATGTTTTTAATGTTTGTACCTTTTTTAAATTGAATTTTAAATGATTTTTTATAGTTTTGATATAATTAGTAACATTTAATCAATATTTAGTACCCATTTTCATGAAATTTTTAAGTGTATTATTATTTAAAACTAAATCTATAAAATCCATATTACCAGTTATAATATGTTTATGATGTGTGTCAATAAATTGTTTAAAATTTTCATAAATACAAGTTTCTGATTTTCCATCACTCATTTTAATGTTATAATTAAATAGCAACCTTCCAATAGGAGTACTATATTTATAAGCCTTTTTAATAATTATGTTTTTAATAGGGAAATGTTTTTCATTTTTATTTATAATTTTATATTATCATAGGATTTATTCATAAATAAAATAACTAGATATTCATTATTCTTTGAGTCTATTTGAATATCTTTAATATTATATTTTATACATCTATTTTTTGTCAAATCTCTAATTAAATCAAAAGCATGTGTATTTGCAAACATATCTTTATCTATTAATATTTTAACAATACTAAGTTCAGTCTTATCTAAACTAAATACATAGTTCTTTATCAATTTAATTTTAAAACTTTTTTCAAAAGTTTTGTTTATTTCTGTTAACTTATCAGAAATTTCTTTTTCTAGAATTGTGACATCTTTACTTTTTTCTTTTTCTTTTTGTCAGCTCTATAATGTCTTAAGTTTGCATATTGTTTATTATAGTTATTATAAATGTATTTATCATTTTGTTTCATTATAGTAGATGTTATACATTTATTAAAGTATTTTAAATTTAGACCATAAGGATATATAGTTAAATAACTCTTCATGTAAGTACTTTCATACCACAGTCTTTGTTTACGATTTATTACAACTTTAATTATACCTATTTTAACATTTTGAAAACCATGAAAGTGAAAATGTTTTATCTCAATTCTGTCTCTATATTTGACATCATTAACTTTATAATGTTTAGAATCATTTCTGTGATTATTCATTCTAATATTTAAAGAGTTACTTGTCTCACCAATATATTTCATATCACATAGCTCACAAGTTAAAATGTATGTACAATTATAAGTTTTACAAAATCTTTTATCACTATCCTCATCAATTTGATCAAGATTTGCTTTTTTACATGTCAAACATCTATTATCACCACATTAGCTATATTTAGGAAGCCCATCCTTATTTGTAATTTCACTTGTATAAACTCCATGAAAATTATAAGTCAATACTTTATTTTTACGCAAATTATTAATATTCTCAGTGTTTTTAGTTACAACTTCACTACTTTTAACAATGTCAAAACCTTTTAGATTGAGTTTATAACTAGAATTTCAAAAAATTCTAGTTTTGTAGTACTTAGCTGGAGTATTAAAATAATTGTTAGTAAATTGTTTTCTATCTTTTTTCTGTTTTATAATTTTTATTTTGTTTTTATAATTTTTGTAATTTTTATCAGTCCTATACTCACTGTCAATCCCATCAATGCTATCATTAAACTCAAATAAATCCAATCTTCTATACATAACTCATATAATCCATATCATAAAATTTTAAATATATATAAGAGGAAAGATAATCATGCATCTAATCCATTCCTTAGCCAGAATCAAATAGCCAAAAATCAGTCCAGAACCAAAATCCATATATCCAAAATATCTATAACGGCAGTCCATCTCTAGTACAATCATATTTATCAGAAATAGCATGATTTTAAAGATCATACAGCAGTACTAAAACATATGGGCAAGACCAGCAGTATAGGACAAATTTTTAAAAATTTAATAAACGAAAAAACCAAAATTACAATAATTAAACTTTATAAATAGAACACAGACAAAACACAGACCAATATTTATATATGTATATATATATAAATAAATATATATACATATATATATATGTATGTATATATATGTATATATATATATACATATATATTTGTAGTCTCCAGTCGATTGTGGGCGTTTAAGAACAATAAAAATACTAATTCGATTAATTACTAATTACTTAAAATATAATAAAGAAAGTTAAGATTTTGTACAATATTTACAGGAATCCTAATGAACATTAAAATTGCTTATCCAAAGTGAGTTTAAAAGTTCGTCGAATTGTTCATAATTCGTAGCAGAAATAAATCACCTAGTGCTTCACCAAATACGTCGAACATGAAATACAAAGTTATTAAAAAACAAGCAGTACAGCCATCTAGTCTGTATGCTTCGTCAAAACTCTCCGTCGAAACTGAATTTCTATCCTACAACGCTCTTAGCAGCGGCGTGTTCAGGAAGTGGCGTCACTCACGTCATAAGCACGCATTTCCTTTAATATTCTGATACTCCGACGATGATCAAATGGCCAGGATTCTGGGTACGGGAAACAGAAACTAAACTACGTAGCTTTGGATTCAGCAGTTGCGGGAAAGCAAGGTTGGGGGAAAGAAGGGCTTGTCACTACAAGCACTACAAGTTCGGCCGTCCTGCATCCGGCTGGTCCTCCAGGCGGTCACACTGAAAAATACAAAAAACAAACAAACAAACACAAAAGCAACACAAAATAATAACATATTTATTTACAGTTTTTTTTTTTTTTTTTTTTAAATCTTCAATTTTTTTTTTGCTTTTGAACTAAGTTATCCCATGTCTGAGGATCTTAGTATGGGTAAGTGTGCAATAGGAGCCTTCATGGCATCCATTTCTAATTTTTTCATCAATACTATCATTTTTCATTTTTGCTGTTTTAAAGTCAGAAAAGAAAGTCAGTTTTGGGTTTACGGCAACTTGGTTGCCTACGGTAAGAGTTTTTGGTGGTTGTCTACTCAACTTGCATTTTGCTTTATTTTTCTTTTTTACTCTAGAAAATTGTTTTTTGATATGTGTACTCAAATCTTTATTTTGGGACTCGGAGTTATTTTGGGACTCGAACTCGAGACCCTCTAATCGATCATTTTCAGTTTTAATGCCTTTTAAGGCTTCTGTTGTATCGTGTTCAGTCGAAAAGTCTATAATGGCAATCTCATATGCAGGGAAAACTTCTAATTTTATTTGTACGGCTTTGGGAAATAATATGGCTATTTCACTAATCGTGGTTTTTAACGGAAGTGATGGGATGAACAATTTTCTCAGATCTATACTGGCAGTCTCTTCTTTTGGGAAATTCTGTCTTTTACACTCAATGGAATTTATTGTCGATGGCTTTTCTCTCGATTTCTTCCTTTTAAGGAGTTTGGAATTTTCGTCTTTTTTTCCTTTTAACTCTTTCAACTCTTCGGCTAACTGTGAAATTTTTATCAAGTAGGACTTGTTTCTCGTCTTTCTTCAAATAAGTGTTTCCTTTCTTTAGCGACTTCATTCGGGGAACATCCGTCTGACTTCGTCCCTTTCGGCGCGGCTCCTCCTCTTCTTCACTATCATCATCTATCTGGAAAATACTCGTCTGACTTTGTTTCTGTCGTCGAGGCTCCTCTTCTTTCTCACTGTCATCGTCTACACTATTATCGTCCTCTAAAAGCACCCTATCGTCATCACTTTCGTCACTCTTGTCGTCGACGTCATTTTCACTTACGGCTTTTTCGGAAGATTCTAATGATTTTTTTGACAGCAAAACAGGTTGAGGGGTTTTATTGTTACACTTTTTAACACAATTCAATGTTTCATTTATTTCTAGCGATTTCTCAAAAATTTTGTTCTTACAGTTAATGGGGGCATCAATAACAACATTCGTTTTATTTTCTTTTTCATATGCATTTACTGGAAGTACTGTTACTAAATTTACCTCGAGAGAATTAGATTTATTTTTCACAAAAATACCTTTCTCATTAATCGTTGTTTCACTCAACATTAACACATTCATGCCAAAGATTATATCATAGGGTATCATATCATTATTTACAACATAAATATCAGTTTCGCATTGCAATTCGTCAATTTTTAAATCAGCACTGAATGAACCTATTGGCTTTATTGAACTTTTCCCGATCCCCTTCAAAGTAGTACCCATAAAATTTAATTTATTCACATTCAATTTTTCAAAAGAATTTTTTCGCAACAATGTTGCTTCACTTCCCGTGTCGATTATACCGCTGAAATTTACATTATTAATCAAAATATCTTTGTTCAAATTACGATTTACACTAAAATACAATGCATCAACTTCTGGTTTCGAACCTGGGCACTCCGAACTTTTATGCCCGACTTGTTTGCATGTAAAACACTTTAAACCTTTAGCTTTGTGGGGGCAGTCCCTAGACACATGGTTTTTATCACCACAATTGTAACATATTTTGTTTACTTCATTTCTAGGACTAAATTTTTCATATACATTATGTTTGATGGGTTTCAATTTTGCACTATATTCTACTTTATCAATTCTATCAAATTTAAATTTATTTTTCTCATTGTCTCTTTTATACATTTCATATAATTTTATTTTCTCTTTGAATTCGCGAAGATATTTTGCACCATATAAAATTAGTTTGTTTTCACTTTTATCATTTATTCCTTGGCTCACGTAGTGCATTAACGCGGCATCATCAATGTGCCCGTGCTTACTTAACTCTCTTATTTTAAAAAAATACTCTGTAACAGTTTCATTGGCTTTCATTTTCTTTTTACTCAGTATTTCGTGCAAAGAGGCAGAATTTATCTCGATTTTGAATTCGTTGATTAGTGCATTTTTTAATTTTTTATAAGTCAATAATCCTTTTTCGGATTTAATGAAGAGAAGAGCGTTTTCGCTCAACGATCTCTTGCAGAAAACAATTTTTTGTAATTCACTTAAATTAAACATTATTGACAATTCTTCAAATTCGGAAAAAAATTCAATAATATTTTCATGCGGCTCGCCGCTAAATTTAGAAATGGTATTTTCAAAATCATTGAAAGAAACAGTTGCACCAAGTGATCCATTATTACAACAATTTACATTTTTTTAAATTTTGCCATCATCATAATTACCATCATTATCACTACCTTCATAGCACTTATTATCATTTATATGGCATTGACAGAGGAGTCAATTTTTGTGACTTCATTATCGCCACTACTTTCGGATTCACTGCTCGATTCATTCTGAGAATCTTCCTCATCTGAATTATTTTCGGAATTTTCTTGTTTTAGTAATTCTGTGTCACACAAATTTAACAACAGTCGATCTCGCAATTCGCCTTTGCTCCCTTCAAAAGGACATTTAATATATTACAAATAAGAATGAGCTCGTTCAAAGAAAAAATTGTCGTCAATTATTTTTTGTTTTTCAAGGTATTTTTCGTCGCCAATGGCGAAAGTGAATCCTGTGAATTTTTTTATTATGCATCTGTTCCTACGATCGCCGTTGTCATCGAATAAAAACCGATGCAGAATTTTAATTTTACTATAGTTCTCTGTCCTCAGTGCAGCGCCAATTTTGGGAATATCCCCTAAGGAAACCATTGTACAACAAAATAAAATGTACGTACCTTTGTAGAGCAGAAACAGCTGTTGTTCTCAATTTTTATTTAAATCTCCATTCGGTCGATTTGTCGTTTTTTTAATCCTTGCATTTTGTAGAACATATTTCACATTGTATCACTCATTTATCCACATAGTTGTCGGATGTCACACCATAAATATCAAATAGCGAGAAAAACTTTATAATTCACCACTTATCACAGTTCAGCTGTTCAACAACAGTTTTTTAAAATAAATAAATAGTTCAGTTCATAAAGAGTTTATTTTAATTAAAGTTTGTAGTTCATCACAATTTTACTTTACATTAAAATTTGCGTTCAATCCGAAATTTAAGTTAAATTAAAATAATCGATTTATCCTTTATCAAGTAAATTTTACGATTCATTCTTGATTCCGCTTCTGATGTAGTCTCCAGTCGATTGTGGGCGTTTAAGAACAATAAAAATACTAATTCGATTAATTACTAATTACTTAAAATTTAATAAAGAAAGTTAAGATTTTGTACAATATTTACAGGAATGCTAATGAGCATTAAAATTGCTTATCCAAAGTGAGTTTAACAGTTCGTCTAATTGTTCATAATTCGTAGCACAAATAAACACCTAGTGCTTCACCAAATACGTCGAACATGAAATACAAAGTTATTAAAAAACAAGCAGTACAGTCATCTAGTCTGTATGCCTCGTCAAAACTCTCCGTCGAAACTGAATTTCTATCCTCCAACGCTCTTAGCAGCGGCGTGTTCAGGAAGTGGCGTGACTCACGTCATAAGCACGCATTTCCTTTAATATTCTGATACTCCATCGATGATCAAATGGCCAGGAATCTGGGTACGGGAAACAGAAACTAAACTACGTAGCTTTGGATTCAGCAGTTGCGGAAAAGCAAGGTTAGGGGGAAAGAAGGGCTTGTCACTACAAGCACTACATATATATATATACATTTTAGCATAATATTTTTGAAAGCTTAACATTTGGCTACCAAATTACTTAAGAACCATCAAATAAATGCGTATTTAAGCAATCCCCAAAAACCATTCCATAAAAAAAATTAAACTATTTTAATTAACGTTGCACCCGATGTTAGTTGGCATACCAGTAGGAGACGGTTAACAGGATGCGGTATATATATAAGAATCTTTGCATCAAAAGATTTCTAAGGTAAAAACGTTTATTGTGATTTGTTTAGATAGTTAAAATAACAACCATGAATACGAAATAGCATCTGAAATGTTAAAAGCCAATTTTGTAATCGGCGTTAAGCATTAGTACATATGACAATCATTATGCAGCGATACACACGATTCAATATTCAATCAAATAATAAATATTTTCCATCGAATAATTCTGGAGTAACCATAGAAATGCATGATATATAGTTATGTAATACAGTAGTATGGCATGTTCATATAAGACGCGCATTAAATACCTGATTCAAGATACAATTATGAATTTGTAAATCTCAGGAAAATAATTTATTCTCGTGACTATAACAAGTAACTGGTGTAAATTTAGGTACATTCAGTTATATTGGTTTAGAAAGTAGATTTCAATATAAGTAATAAGTTATTATAAAAATACCTAACTTATCTTTTAAATCTTTGCATCAAAACATTTCGATGGTAGAAACGTTTATTGTAATTTGTTTAAATAGTTAAAATAACAATCATAAATACGAAATAGCATCTGAAATGTTAAAATCCAATTTTGTAATTGGTGTTAAGCTTTAGTACATATAACTATCATTGCGCAGTGATACACACGATTCGATATTTAATCGAACGATAAATGTTTTACATCGAATAATTCTAGAGTAATCATAGAAATGCATGATATATAGTTATGTAATACAGTAATGTTACATGTTCGTATAAGACGCGTATTAAATACCTGATTCAAGATGCAATTATAAATTTGTAAATCTTAGGAAAATAATTTATTCTCGTGACAAAAACTCAATTTTAATCGGTTATTTGTATATGCAAAAGCAGTAAAATGTTCGATAATCAATTTAAAGTTTTTAAACAACCGATAATTGTCTATTATGCATACTACATTCTCAAAGTAATTTTTTTTACCTTTAAATAATGAACTCTAAATTTGCATAAAATTCGAAAAGATGACCGTTGAATTATAGCGCCAGCTATCTTCTTCAAGAAAAAAGTCCCTATATGCAACAAATTGCTGTAAAATTTGGAGTACTTACAGTTTATCGAATGTGACATACATTCTTCGAAAACAATCATGGGATATTTATAGGCATGACTTTATTTTCACGGTCAGCGAAACATTTGGTTTCAGTCACTGACCATAATCTTGTGTGTAAATTTTTACAGTGTGTATCTGTTTGATAGTTTAATATCTTGTATAAAAGAAAGTCCTTTTCTAAAAATTGTTTATTAAATGATAAAACACTAAAACACATATATAGGAGTCAGCGTAGCTTAAAGTTAAAGCATTTGTCAAAAAATTAGAATATCTTTCTTTTGCAAATTTCTAAGGCATGAATGATGATGATGATGATGATGATGATTATTATTATCATTTATAACGAGTAAATTTCTTTTAAACAAGATGTTGTGTTTTTATTGAATTGTACATTTACAAAACAAATATCTAGTACGCTTAAAATATCATTTATTATTATGAATTTTTTCTTAATTAATATTCAATAAATTTAATTTTTAAATAAACAACTGTTTGTGTGTTCTGGACAGATACATTCATTAACTAGTTCGTGATGTTATGTATATATATATATATATATATTTCCAAAATGGTATTAAAAAAATTGACTAGATTAAAAATCGTTTGTTATAGTAAAAAATACTGTTGGTTTCCCTCATCGTAACAGAAGAATGAGGAAGTCACGAAATTTTTGATTTTTGATTTTAACGTTTTTACACGTTTTGAGGTCAGATAAATCTGAAAGTCATAAAATGGAAGTATTATCCATATGTAGATTAGTCAGCTGGGCATTCTGGGTAGACATAATTTGAATGAATGATCATAAAACGGTCGGACCAAATTTAAAATATCACTTATGCCACTAGCAAGAACCTCCTGATTTGCAACAAAAACATTGTTATACAAATTTGCGTTTTTTTTTTTTTTTTTTTTTTTTTTTTTTACATGGGGGAATAGGGTAAATTTTCACGAAATGTGTATTATGAGAATTATATTCATCGTAAAAATATCGAACCAATTTTAAAATTTTATTTAAGATATTGAGATAAACCTCATTATCTATAAACATTCTAATTTGAAATATTTGTAAGTTATTTGAAATAAACTACTTTATTACACTGAGAAAATATTTATATATATATATATATACCGCCTTCATCTAGAATGAATAAGTGGTCATTTTCTAATAAATACCTTAACTAGAAATATAGATTTCAGAGCTATGCGCATAAGGCATGCAAATAAACTGAATAGGCGAAATGATCGAGAATTTCTGGTCTACAAATTTCTAGACGGTGAAACAATATTCTAAATATTCTAAATATTCTGCATCTTTTGTACATAGAGAAATTCTCGCTTGTTTTTCTAGAACTGGGTCATAAACCAAGATTATAGTTGCTGAAACCCGCTTCTTGTATTCGCATTTATTTTCAGAGATTTTTAAATAACTTTGACCTCGATAATATAGGCAAACGCTCTAGAATTCTAATAGGGGTTTTGAGAAATCAAATTCAAAGGGAACTAGAATTTATAAGGATATGATATGGAACTATTTTTCTAGAGCCACAATTTAGATTCTAGATGTCAGGTAAAGAATTTTTTCTCGGTGTAATATAGGAGAAATAGGGAAATAGTCATATACATGCATTATCAGAAATTTTTAAATCATAAAGATCATCATCAGTTTTAAAAATATCATTTTCCATAGAAGAATGAACTTCATTGACTATTAATATTCTAATTTTAAAATTTATGTTATTTGAAATTATTTTTTTCTCAGCATTCGAGATTAGGAAATTTTTTTCATAGACGTACATTTTGAGGATTTTTTTCAATGGAAATAGTATGGATTAAATGAAAATAAAAATATGAAACTAACTGTAATAATATTAAGTAACAAATTAGAATAAGGTAAACATATCGAAAGAGAGATTGGTTAACCTAGTAGCTGGGGCATTTTAGTCTAAATAATCGGCAAAGTTCACTTCTCTTTATATGAATATAGTATACCTTACAGTAAAAAATGTATGAGAACAAATGTATGATCTGGAACTAATCAGGGACTAACTATGTTAACTAGCTTTTCATGTCGCCGATTTATCTCATTGAAAAATTCATTATACATGAGTCAAATTAACAAAGCAACCATGTCAAATCAACACAGCTAAAAACCTGAACCCTCAGATTCTTATGAAATTGTGCTCATTTGTTTGTTCTATAGAGAAATGAATTTATACCAATTAAGGGCCCTCTTCACTAACCGCCGCCGGAAGCCGAAACTAATGTTATTCTATGGGAAAATTTTCTTTACAAATAACTTATTAACTAATACATATTTTTAAATTCTGTTTTCATATTCTGAAATATCCCAGCTGTTAAATTGACGGACCTTTTTTAAAAAAATATTTTTAAAATTTTTTATATTTTATTTTGAAGCTTCAAAATACGAATTTTCAATATGTGAATTTTTTTTCATTTTGCAATTTCAAAATAAAATATTAAAAATAAAAAAAATACGTTTTTAAAAAAGGTACGTCAATTTAACAGTTGGGAATTTTCTGAATGTGAAAACAGAATTTAAAAATATGTATTAGTTAATATGTTATTTGTAAAAAAAACTTCCCCATAGAATAACATTGGCTCGGGCTTCCGGCGACGGTAAGTGAAGAGGGCCGTTAATAAGTCCCTATCTCTTTTAGTTTTTGATATACAGGGCTGCAAAAATGGTTAAAAAATGCAAATTTCAGAAATTTTCCAACTACAAATGTACCTATATTTTCTTTCCTAATTAACTTAAGGCTTTCAAATGATATATTATATTCAAATGATATATATATATATATATATATATATATAGTCAGCTATTGTATATACACAGGTATATATTTTTAAATTTTTTCTCTTTAATGTCAAACATTTTGTCCTTTGACCTCCAATATCTCTAAAAGTTCACATTTAATTTTATTTTTAAAATGCATGTTATTTTTATATTTATTATCTAATTTTATTATTATAGATAACTATTGCAAATTTCAATATGGGACGACCATGGGATGCTGAGTTTTAAATTAATAGGCAACCCTAAATCAGTATTTTCATACTAACATAACGTAAGTTTTTCCTATATTTTGTTCCCTAATTAACTTAGAGATATAAGATTGGTATCATTAGAAAGCTTATAATACAGACTTTTAAATGGTATATCACATGTATATATTTTTAAAAAGTTTCATTTTAAGGTCAAATATTTTGACCTTTAAACTTCAATATCTCAAAAAATTATACATTTAATTTTCATTTATACATGTTATTACTACATTTGTTACACCCTTGTGCAAATTAATTGAAACAAACTCGAAAAAAATTTAAAACTAAGAAAAAATGCTATTTTATTTAAATTTATACAAAATTAAAAGTTTTTAGTATATAATATGATCCCCAAGACTCTTTATTAACATTTGGACACGATTTGGTATGGAATTTACCAGTTTTTTACAATCGTTTATAATATTTGTGTCCTTGCACCTCACATGAATTAGTGCTGTGATTAGCTTTTTCATAATTGTACAGTCTATATTTAATAGGCGATTCTTGCATATAGCCCAGAAATTCTCCATTGGGTTGATATTAGGAGAGTTCCCAGTCCATTCCAGTGTCTCATTTTGGTTCTCAGACATGAATTTCTTCACCATTTTGGACGTATGGCACTGGCCAAAATCCTGCTGAAAAATCCCCGTTCTATTAGGGTATCGTTTCTTCAATTCTGAAACAATTTTTTTAGGCAAAATAGTAATATATTTCTCAGAACACATCAAACCGTCAACTGGCTAGGAAGAACTAACCTCATTGTAACCGAAACAACCCCAAAACATCTTCTTTTAAGGGTGATTATCCAATTGGTTGATGTGTCAGTCCCGAATTCTTTCGCCGGACGATCTCTGCATACGTGTTGAGTTTGCTGGCCTTAGACAAAAAAAAAAAAAAAAAAAAAAAAAGACTTTCGTCGCTAAATAGTACTTTCCTCCAATTTTCGAATGTCAAATTCTTATATTTAACGCCCACAAGTATGACATTTTCTTCATTGTTTAGGTTAGAAGCTGTTTCTTTATAGACTGATAGGCTGGCCGAACGGCTGCAAGAAGGTGCCTCCAAACAGTAGATGAGCTAATATTTATTCCATGCTCTTTTAAATTTCTATTAAGTGCTACACTAGTGTTTTGAGGGCATTTTTTACTTTGTATAAGTAGAAAAAAGTCATCTCTTGGCGTTGTTTTCTTTTTTTGGTTAAATTTTACTCTCCGCTTTGGAGATATGGATCCTGTTTCTTTATTTTATTTTATGATACGGCTCACAGTTGCAATACTAATGCCAATTATCTTCGAAATCTCTTTATAAGTCTTTGGAGTATGTTTGGAGAGTGTAACAATCTTTTCAAGCTTTTGCAGCGTCACATCCATCTCTAACGACAGTGGACTCTCAACTGATGTGATCATAGCTGGAGCTTTCATCTACAGAAGTTTCTGCGCATGCGCTCGACGAGCCCCTCAGTTTGGTGGAAATTGTTACTAGAGAAAAGATTTATTCATCCCACCCATATTTTAACACATTTTAGTATGATTATAAAAGAATAATAGGAACGAATTTAAAATTCACGAAAAAAGTAGTTTGTTTCAATTAATTTGCACAAGGGTGTATCTATAAGTACTGTAAGTTTCAACATGGGAAGGTAATTTTTTTGTAAAATGTACGTTATGTTAATATGGAAATACTGGTAGAGTTGCATTTTGATTTATAACTCAGTATCCCATGGCTGTAATATGTTGAAACTTGGTAATTATAGATAATAAACGTAAGTATAACATATATTTTTTTAAAGAAAATTAAATATGCACTTTTTGAGATATTGAAGGTCAAAGGTCAAAATGAATGACCTTAAACTGAATCTTTTTTAAATGTATACATGTATATGTCATGTGAAAGCCTATATTATAAGCTGTCTAATGATAGCAATCTTTTATCTCTAAGTAAATTAAGAAAGAAAATATGGGTACATTTGAAGTAGAAGAATTTCGGAAATTTGCATTTCTTACCCATTTTTGCAGCCCTGTATATCAAAAACTAAAAGAGATAGGGACTTATTAATAGGTATACATTCATTTCTCAGTAGAATAAATAAATGAGCCCAATTTCATAAATATCTGAGGGGGTCAGGTTTTTAGCTGTGCCGATTTGACATGGTTATATATAGTATATATAGCTGCATTTAACAGCCTGCATTATAAGCTTTCTAATGATACTAATCTTATATCTCTAAGTTAATTAGGGAACAAAATATGGGAGAAAATTGTGTTATGCTAGTATGAAAATACTGATTTAGGGTTGCATATTAATTTATAACTCAGCATCCCATAGCCGTCCCATGTTGAAATTTACAATAGTTATAAATAATAAATGTAAAAATAACCTATAATTTTCAAAAGAAAATTAAATGTGTACTTTTTGAGATATTTGAGGTCAAAGATAAAAATGTTTGACCTTAAAGGGAAAAAATAAAAGATATATACTTGTATTATATAATTTGAAAGCTTGCATTATAAGCTTTCTAATGATACCAATTGTATACCTCTAAGTTAATTAGGAAATAAAATATGGGTACATTTTTAGTAGAAGAATTTCGAAAATTTGTATTTTTTACCCATTTTTGCAGTTCTGCATATCAAAAACTAAAAGAGATAGGGACTAATTACTTGATATACGTTTATTTCTCAATAGGACAAATAAAGGAGTCTAGTTACATAAAAAAATGAGAGGGTCAGGATAAAAATGCTTCTATTTTGTGTTGATTTGACATGGAATAACTCACTATATTACATTGTTTCATAATTCTCGAATTTTTCTGTTATTTAAAAGTAATCATGTGTTAATACAAAACAATGAAATACACACATGATTGCAAGTAAATGTTCATTAATTACAAACACTACATAAAAAATTTAAAAAAACCTAATGGCCATATCACACGAGAGATTTTGCTCAGTTTCTATTACTGAAACACAACATAATAAACTCTTACAAAAGCCGGTCGAAAAAGTTGGTTACTCGCTGGCCTTGAATTTCCCCAAACGCTTCTCTGTTGTGTTTAGTAAAATGTTGCGCAAAAATTTCTTGTGTGATATGGTCATTAAGCGATCCTCTTTATCCTGCGTAAATTTCTTGAATGCTAGCTATTGATTTTTTAAGGTAAGATTGTAAGTTATTTTCAATAACTGGTAGTTTTTCAAAAGTAAATAAATTTTTTAGTGTAACATTTGGTAAGAAAGAAACGTCTTTTCTCCGTGCCACTCAGAAATAGTATTAACAATGTGATTTGTCTATACAGTTTTTCTTTCCTTGATTAATCACTAAATCCTATTACATAAAAAATTATTATTATTATTATTATTTTCATTGCAATGTAATATCTTCTCAGAATCCATTTCTCTTACAATACCTTCTCATTTAGTTACTCCCATCTGGTAGTCGAATGGTTCGCGACCTGGTTGTCAATCAGGCGTCGTAGTCTCTGACCGTTTTTCAGGAAACTTTCACAGATGAGAAATTTCCTTCTTTATTGCTTCCACTATTTTTGTACAAATATTTCTATTCTATTTAATAGAGATATTAGAATAAAAATACAATAAGTATTTCTGCATAAAAAAAAGTAGCAAAATAAGCAGAAATTTCTCACCGAGTCTTAATATTCAAAAATATGACTGCAACACGATAACCCAAACCCCGTTATTCAGTTATTCTACCCTAAACAGCAATGCTTGGTAACACTAGATATTTTTCTTCTATTAAAGTCTGAAAAGTTTTCATGGCCAGCCTGTGAGAATATCGAAGGCAATTTATGCCGAAACTTATTAATTGACTGTAATTCATAGGAATGATTGTGTTACTGAAATATTCCTCGAGAAAATCAGGCAGTACAGAAAAATAGGATGCTTTCCCTCAACAAAAAAATCCTTCATAGGTCCTTTACTTGATTATGTGGTCATTTTTTTTTTATTATTATTGAAGTAATATGATGTGTCACTCACACAAGTTTCTTTTACCCTGAAATTTAGTACTATAAATACAGGTTGGACATAAAGAGGTAAGATAACGAGTACTATTATGTAAACCTATGTTAAAACAATTCAAATTAAGCTACGGAAGTGTTTTATATGATAATTAGATCATGTGAGGGGGCTATTACTGCACCTACATTTATATAAAATTTAAATCTGTTATTAAAATGAAAAATTCACTTAAAATTATTCAGCAACATTCATTGAAACATATCAATCTTAAACAAACATTACCAGCAACAAACTTATATTAACTTGAAAATAAAACTTCCTGAAATTATTCGTCTTTAAGTTACTCTAAGAGACACAGACAAAGATCAAACGTTAAAAAACTTGACGTTGGTAATCAGAAAGCCTCAAAACGTGTAAATATACAAAAAACAAGCGATGAATATTTATCTTAAAACATACATTGTTTATCATATGTCTATGAGGAATTCATTTTAATTCTGAACAGCTTCCTTGGCCATGGTAAAATATCATAATAAAGCACTTCTACAAACAATAAAAAAGAATGTTACTGCTTAAATAATTGCAGCCCTGTATATCTTTTGAAGATTACGTAAAAACCATATGGTGCACCTAAATATAATCCTTTAGTAATAATACACGGCACAACTTGAAATACACTTCCACCAATTTTCAGCTATTGTCGCACTATAATCTAGTTCTTTTATGTAGCCCTGCAAACGAACAATGAATGATTTCCCAACCATATTCTATATGAGACATGCTTTTACGCAAATAAAAAATATATTCCATTTCATTGGGTTTAGAGCAGTCTATAGATTTTAAACTCGACTTATCTACAATTTCCCCCACAGATGTAATGAATTTGAATTCTCTTTTGTGTCCCTGTACACGAACCATTTGTTTCATCTCAATGAAAAGCTCAGTGTAGCATCCCTATATCATACACATTCAGAATACCAAATTTGGGCTTTTTACTATAATTTGTTCTTGAGATATGCTGATAACAGACAGACGCACTGACAGACCGACGCACAGACCAACCGCTAAAAACATGATTTTCGGATTCAAGAGACCTCAAAACGTGTAAATATAACAAAAACTCACGTTCAAAAATTTGACCCCAAAACAATACTTTCTCTTACTTACGGTTAAGAGAAAGTAAAAAGACTATAAATGATAATGAACTTTATTGGTAATTATATGCATCTAACACTAATTTTACCCCCTCCCCTCCTCATCAATCATTTAGTGTATCTCATTCGGTAAATCTTCTCTTCGATATTGATTTCAACTTGACATCGTCTGATGGCATTGAGTTTTGTATATATTTTTACTTTCTTCTATATTCAATAGAAGAAAGTATTGGATTCGTAAAAATTTTCGACCTCGGGTTTTTGATGGATTTACACGATTTAAGAGCTGTGGAACACGATTTGACCATTTTTAGAAAATGCCTGTCAGTCTGTGTGTGTGTGACAAAATTTTGTGGCAGCTGTATCTCAGGAACTACTGCACAGAATTTCATTCAAATTGGTATGTAGTTGCGCCTTAACATAAATTAGTGACTATCATTTTTTGGTAAAAATTGTCTCACAGGTTGCGTTGCGATCCCGCTTTTCCTAAATTTTTAACATGGTGGTATTGGACAAAATTTTGTATAAATGAGCATAAAGAGAATTATTTTTACTTTCTCTTACCCATAAGGTAGAGAAAGTATTGTTTTTGGGTCAAATTTTCGAACGCGACATTTTGTTATATTTACACGTTTTGAGGTCCCCTGAATACGAAAATCATGTTTTTAGCAAATGGTCTGTGTGTATGTCTGTGTGTCTGTATGTCTGTGTGTGCGTCTGAATGTCTGTGTGTGTGTCTGTCTGTTATCAGCATATCTCAAAAACAAATTATCGCAGAATATTCAAAGTTGGTATTCTAAATGTGTATCATATACGGATGCTACAGTAAGCTTTTCGTTAAGATCAAGCAAATGGTTCGTGTACAGGGACAATCAAGAGAATTCTAATACATTACGTCTATGGGGGAAATTGCAGGTAAGTAGAGTTTAACGTCTATACACTGCACTAAACCAAATGAAACGAATATATATTTTTTGTAATAGAGATAGTTAACTGGGAAAACTTTTTTGTGTATGTAGGAGCCTCGCCGTCCCCCCTGGGGGGAAGTCCCCTCTCGAGGGCAGTAAATTTTCATGATGGGTATCGTTCAAAAGAGCTCGCTAATACCTTTAAAACGAATGGTTGGACCATCGATCTGCGATAATATAAAACAAAGTTATCGATTTTTTTTACTTTTAACGAAAAAAAACTTCGTATTTTCTTTTTTAAATATTGAGAATAAAATGTTTTTTTTTTTTTTTTTATTTGGTGTTATACTACTTCTCTAAGATGGAAATCGTCTGCATTATCGTAAAAGATAATTTTTTTAAATAATAATTTTAATAAATTATTTTTTAAAAACAGAATTATTTTTTAATAACCGAATTAAATTCTATATAAATGTAGGTGCATTAATGAAACGGGGGGGGGGGTTGAGGGGGGGCGGTAGCCCCCCTCATACAGAACTAATTATCATATAAAACTCTTCAGAAGCCTAATATGAATTGTTTACCACAGGTTTACATAACAGTACTCGTTATCTTACCTTTTAACCTGCAACCTGTATTTATAGTATTAAATTTCAGGGTAAGAGAAAGTCGTGTGAGTGACACACCAGATTATTTAATAATCATTATGAAATTTACCAGAATTTTTTATAATAGAGATAGTCAACTTAGAAAAGTTTTTTGTCTGTGTAGGCGACTCACCTCCTCCTGGGGTGGGGGGGGAAGTAAGTAATCCCTTGAGGCGTGTAAATTTTCATGATGGGTATCTTTCAAAAGAGCTCGCCAGTACCTTTAAAACGAAAGGTCGAACCATAGATCTGCGATAATTTAAAATGAAGTTATCGATTAAAAAAAAAAAAAATGTAATATTGACAATAAAATTGACTTTTTTTTTTTTTTTTTTTTTGATATTTAGTGTTATACACTTCTCTAATATGGAAATCGTATGCGTTATCATGGAAGATAATTTTTTTAAATAAAAATTTTAATAAAATTTCTTTTCTGAGTGAATTTGTATAGGAAAATATAGAAGAAAGTCATGTGGTGGCCACAACATACTAGTTATACGTAATGTAGACGATCAGTTTGGAAAAATTTGTTGAACAATTTTTCAATTACTAGCACCTTTTAAAATCACTGAGCAGACTAGATGCATCCCCCATTTCCAATTAAACCATTGGCGACGCTGCCTGATTCAAAATATTTTCAGATCAAAAGCTTACTTAGTAAATTCTTCGTTTATTAAATTTTTGTTAAAAACTTCGCCTTGTCTTCCTTAGATTGCTATCTAAGCCGTTCCAATACAATGAAAACCCATTGCTTCAATGAATATATAACTGCACTGAATTTCTCAGTGAGTCTTTGAGTCTTTTAATATAAACTGTAAAATAATATTAACAATAATAAAAGAATAATAACTTAAATGGAAAAATTATAAAAGAAATATTTACGGAAAGAGTATGAAATTACAATTAAAAACTTGAAAAAATTTTATTTAAATAACAACATGCGACATAAGAAACGCATGTAAAAATATAATTTACAAATCACGATTCTCTATTACTGTTTTCATAACTAATCAACTGCGAAAAATACAAAATGATTTTTTTTTTTTTTATATATATCTTAAATTTTATTAACGAACGTGTTCCTAAGCGATATATTCATAAACACTTTTTATGTAATCTACATCATATTATCTCTCAACTATGTGTCAAATTATACATGCAGTCTTCGCATTTCTCAAGACTTATGAATACAGAGGCTGTTCGCACATTTTTTAGACGATTTTGATGGAGTCTACTGAAGCAATTTCACTCATATTTCGAGTTTTATTTGTTCAGTTTAATAGCCCTTGTTCTTAACTAACATTCTACATCATAATTTCTATGATAATAATGCAGAGTCCACAAAGCGTTGTAGGTCGGTGTTTGGATAATGTTGATTTTAAGAGTCAAAAAACACAAAAATCCAACAGTGATACATCAGAAGATTTAGCAGGAATGTCAGTGAAGGGTATGGTTTTAATTCCCGTTTTTTGTTCCATTTTTTTCTAGAAAAGCAATTGCGGATTGTGATGTGTGGCTGCTTGTTTTGTCTTGATACAGTTCAACGGATTGATAGCATTGTGGATAAAGATCTGGATTTTCATTTTTAAAAATTGGAATTAAAATATGTTCTTGAGAGTATTTAGAGATGATTTTGACATTTTTGTCACATTTTTTTGCTTTTATCTTGCGCTTGTATGAGAAACCAGTGGCAATCATAAATCCTTTAAAAAAACTTTCTTTTGATGCTTTGAGCCATGAAGCAATTTTTTTTTTCTCCACTTTTGTGATAATAAATTGACTTTTTTTTATTGCAACCACTTAAATAGGCCCAAGATTCCTCTGTTGTTGCAACATTTTTCCATTTTTCTCCTGATAAATGCTTTTCATAAAGATTTCACTAAAAACTATCTTTGGAAAGAGCGGAAACCTATCTTTCCATCCACTGCCATTTTAAAAGCGCATTTTTGCATCTAAACAAAAATTCTAAATATCAGAAGATAAATAAAACTTCCAAAAATATAACTGTTGTGAAAATAAAATTCTCCACGCAAACGATTTTTTCTTACTGCGAAATAAAATCGTCTAAAAAATGTGCGAACAGCCTCTGTATGTAATCTACATCATATTATCTCTCAACTATGTGTCAAATTATACATGCAGTCTTCGCATTTCTCATGACTTATGAATATTCGTTTATCGCTAATGCAAATTTATTAGCGTAGATAAATCCTCCCTAAACATATTTGAATGAAATATTGGATAATGTACATCTATTAAAAATTTAAATGCTTAAAGTATCGTGAGTGTCTGTAGAATAATATGCAATCTGGTTTATAAGATATACAGTTTCAAGAAAATATTTTTGTAAGTTCGATAAATAATGCAGTAACTGTTTTAGCCGCAATTCACTGAAAAATTAAGTTTGTCGTGAATAATATTAACAAGAGCTACACAAATTACTATTGATCGCTCATTATGAGTAGGTGTTTGTTTTAAAGCCTGCCTCAATGATCTTGACTTGTTTTCCTTGAATAGCACCAATTTCATTTTATTTGAATTATTTATTCTTTTAATGTTTTTTTTTTTTTTTTTTTATTGTAGTAATGTTTAAAATGATTAAAAACTAGTATGTTGTGGCCACCACAAGACTTTATTCTATATTTTCCTATACATATTCAATCAGTAACAATATTAAAAAAAAAAAAAAAAAAAAAAGTACAATTTTTTTTTCTAGGTTTTTTTTTTTTTTTTTTTTTTTTTTTGTTAAAAGTAAAAAAAATCGATAACTTTGTTTTAAATTATCACAGATTTATAGTTCAACCATTCATTTTAAAGGTATTGACGAGATCTTTCGAAAGATACCCATCTTCAAAATTTACCCCCTCCCCCCAACATGGGGGGGAACCGATGCCCCCACATGCACAAAAATATTTTCATAGTTAACTACTACTATTATCAACGAGATCTTATGAAATATACCCATTGTGAAATTTTATCCCCCAAGGGGGGTACTTTCCCCCCCAGGGGAGGAAGCGATGCCCCCCATAATCAAAATTTTTTTCCTAGTTAAATACTACTATTGTCAATAATTCATATTATTTTTACAATCACAAGTTTAAAATAACTCTTATAATGCACATTTATACTAAATTTTGTCC
This sequence comes from Salticus scenicus, assembly GCA_963930645.1. Taxonomy (NCBI): domain Eukaryota; kingdom Metazoa; phylum Arthropoda; class Arachnida; order Araneae; family Salticidae; genus Salticus; species Salticus scenicus. Next base: position 135,812,266 of record OZ005662.1, on the reverse strand, counting down.
CATGCTGCCATGTTAAAAATTTGCATAAAATGCGATCACAGCGCCACCTGTTCAGCTTTTGATCCCCAAATGTAATCAGCACCAGTTTATGTCGGGGACCAACTAAATACCAAGTTTGGTTAAATTTCTTTGAATATATATATATACGATTTTTTTCTAAGTTTTTTTTTTTGTTGTTAAAAGTAAAAAAAAATCGATAACTTTGTTTTAAATTATCACAGATTTATGGTTCAACCATTCGTTTTAAAGGTATTAACGAGACATTTCGAAAGACACCCATCTTGAAACTTTGCACCCCGGGGGGGTACTTCACCCCCCAGTGGGGGGGAGGGAACCGATGTCCCCACATGCACATTTTTTTTTTCCCAGTTAACTATTGCTATTATCAACGAGACCTTTCGGAAGATACCCATCTTGAAAATTTACTTCCCCGGAGGGGGGGGGGGGTTCTTCCCCCCCCAGGGGGGGAACCGATGCCCCCACATGCACAAAATTTTTTTCCTACTAAATCTAGTTACCTACTACTATTATCAATAATTCATATTAATTTTACAATCACAAGTTTAAAATAACTCTCATTATGCCCATTTATACGAAATTTTGTCCTATGCTGCCATGTTACAAATTTGCATAAAATGCGATCACAGCGCCACCTGTAGAGCTATTGATCCCCAAATCTAATCAGCACCAGTTCATGTCAGGGTGCAACTAAATACCAAGTTTGGTTAAATTTCATTCATTGGTTCGTGAGATACAGCGTCCACAAGAAAATGATACAGACAGACAGACAGACAAACATTTTCTAAAAACTATTAATTCGTGTTCTGGACATCCCAAAACATGTAAATCCATCAAAAAACGGAGGTCGAAAATTTTCGCGAATCCAATATTTTCTCTATATTACATATAGAAGAAAGTAATAAATTTTCAAATGTTATAAATGAAAAATTAAGAGTTGACCATGGCCATGCTATTCCTTCGTTCACGTATGTGAAACGTTTATATACAATATATTAGGTGTAAGGGAAAGTTCTGTCATTGTGTGGCACCCAAACAGAGAGTTTGGTTACGAAAACAAGCCTTTTAATGTGATCCAAAGCAGTAGTCTGATGAATTCCAAGCTTGAAGCCCACTTCTGTGGAAGTTAACGTGGGATTTGTCCTGATCATACTGTAGCACTTCGTCATTGACACCTCATTGCCTTCTTGATCTGAGTTCATCTTTCAAAGAAAAATCACCCAAACGAAATTTCACAAACCATCTTTGCGTGTTCGAGCTGTTACTGCGTCCTCTCCAAACACGCCACACAAGTTTTTTGTTGCCTCCATCGCGTTATTCCCTTTTTGGAACTCGTACAACATACAATGTCTTAAGTGCATTTTTTCTTCACCCATGGAGACAGTTCTACAAGTTTGAAAAAACCGACTAAAATACGAAAAACTGTGTGTAAATCATCAACCATATTCTAACCTAACTGTTTAAAACGGTTTCAGTCGATAATCGACAGCGCATAAAAGTGCACGTGTTCAAAAACGACAAAACTTTCCCTTACACCTAATAGTATATATACACATTGAAAAAGCATCCGTGACCAACATCTAGAAACTAAATTGTAGCAAACACAAGAAGCAAGTTTCTATAACTATAGTTTTTGTTGTGACCCAATTCTAGGAAATCAAGAAAGAATTTATCGCAATACAAAGATTCATAATATTCTTTCATCATCTAGCAAAGTATAGACTAGAAATTCTGAATCATTTCGCCTATCATGGTTATTTGTTTACCTTATACGCATAACACTAAAATCTGTGTTTCTAGTGTAGTAAGACAGAAATTGACTAGTTATTTGTTCTAGATGAAGACGGTGTATCTCCTCCCCCCCCCTCTCTCTATCAGTGTACATTTTAACATGCTTACCTTACTAAATACTGACAACATTTAAGGTAAATAATTCTATATAAAAGAAAGAAAAAAAAATATATTTATAGGACCATTTTTTATTTCAATTTTTTGCTAGAAATATACATGATGAAGTTTGTTTATTCTAAGTCAATTCATGTCAATAGTATTATATGTTAATCCTCTCTTAAGAACTCCCTTATAATGGTGGCAAAATAATGTATACAAATGAATAAAAATTGCATTGATGATCATCCACAAGCATGAAACAAAGAGTCGGAACTACCTTGATTTTCAGAAGAGTTTATTTCTTCTTCTCATCCTTGTTATATTTTTCTGTGTATATAGGAAGAAAGTACTGGATTTTTCAAAAAAGAAAAAAAATCACCTCTGGTTTTTGATAGATTTACACGTTTTGAGATGTCCTGAACACGATCTGACCATTTTTAGAAAATGTCTGTCTGTGTGTATCCAATATTTTGTGGACATCTCACAAACTAATAGAGGAAATTCAATATAGGTTTATGTTTGAATTAACCTTAACTTAAATGGGTGCTGCTTAGTTTTTAGTGCTTATCACTCAACAATACAATTTTTCGTACTGTGTTTTTCGTACAGTTGTCATATATTTTTTCAAAATGTTTAATATGTAAGTATAGAACAAAATTACATATAAATGGTCAAAATGAGCATTACTTTTAAGAAAGCATTGTTAATTTAAGAAGAATTATTTATAGTAATAATAGTGAATTAGAAATGTACTTTTAAATTTGGAGGATAGTGCATTTACCACTCTCCAGGTGGGCATTGGGAGGGTAGAATTTTCATATGAGTAGTTTTCAAAAGAACTCGTTGATACATTTAAAAAGGGTTGAACAACAGATCTGTGATGTTTTAAAAGAATGTTGAAGAGGCAGGCTTTTATCAAGGGAAATCTTACTGAGAGGAGAAACCAATTGCTTCGTCGTCAGTAAAATATGTGGCTACAGCATTCCTGGGAGAGACGATTGGTGGTGTGCTAGCGTTTATTACAATGGGAATTGCCCGAGCTTTGGGCAGCCTGAGAGCAATCCTGACAGCACATCTTCCCCAAATGACATCCTCAGGATGTCCTGTGAATAAAAAGACACCCCGCAGAGATCTTCAGGATGTATTATGGACAATTGTGTTGTTATGGACGGTGCAAAAAATTGTTTGAAGCATCCTGCATTGCTCTCCATACAATATTATCTATGCCAAGGAATTGCTTCCTGCTGATTTGCTTGTAAGGGAGACCTTTGCTATAGCTAGACTTTCTTGCTCGCATAGAAATAAATAATCAATGATCATGGAACATATTATAGACAGTCGAAACCCATTTCCAACTCCTAGGACATGCCGATACTCAGAATTGCAAAGAACGGGCGATGCAAAATCTGTTTGGAGACGAACCAGTATCTTTTCATTCTTTCATTCCGAAATGCCAATGTCCTGGTGTGCTTTAACAGCATCATTTATCGTAGATAAAGTGATTTTTTTTTAGAGCAGACAGGACAGATTATGTTACCTATACCGTTAATTTTAAACGCGAGTCATTCGCGAAACCACAAAAGCTACAACACTTCAGATGCATGCAAGTGCAGGTAGTACCATTTTTATGGAAGATGAAGCTTCTACGCGCTTTGCAAACAAGTGAAGCAGTTGCTCAAAAGGTATTTAGGAAATGATAGAATTATGAGATATCATTTTCCAACAGACTGACCATCAAGCTGATTTTAATCCTTTTAACATTTGGTTGGGGAGGTACAGTCGGTAACAAAAGTCTCCGAACACTATCGAAAATTCCTATGTAAAAAAAAAGTACACTTAATACAGTTTTGTTAAATAAATCCTTGTCGAATCCTGTTCGTAGTCAGTCTGAAAACCGACTTCTGAAGAACCGACTTCTGTATCTGAAGAATGTCGCGTTCAGTGACTCGATTAGGCTAAACTGAATTGAAGGCCCGCCTTGGGTAAGTCGTTCACAGCCTCATCCTGGATACACTTCTACATGTTTTGGAACATTCTATTTCTCTGTTTAAACTTTTGACAAAACATGGTAGACAACATATTAAACATGTCTTGGGCAAGTATCGTAATAATTAAAAGCCGATTTCATTATTACTTTTTATGTGTCTTTTAGCCTCGGGGCAATTTTTTTTTCATCCGTTATGGTACTACTTCGCCGTAGTGGACGGGATTCAAACTAACAGTATCAAAACTGTTGAATGAATTAGAAGTCAGTTTTATTTACTTATTTGCTTAATTATTATTATTTTTTAAATACAGACAAGGTCATACAAATTCAACAGTAGAGTTGGTTTAACGTGCAACTCACACCATAGCGCGTATTGTTATTTTAATGTCACGTGTAGCCTAACTCATTTACGTTATGATTCTTTAAGTAACCATCGGTTGTTAAAATGTTATTTTTTTTTTCTTATGTCATATAATTTCATCATTCTTCAAGTATATTCAATTCAATTTTTTTTCTTATGTCATATAATTTCATCATTCTTCAAGTATATTCAATTAATTTTTTTTTCCTTATGTCATATAATTTCATCATTCTTCAAGTATATTCAATTCTTTTTTTTAACACCTTTTTCAAAGTTGAACTTTATTTATATTCATTCTGTGTTTGCTATTTTCAAGATAGATGTTTTAGAGAGGAATATCATCAACCATTTTTCAGTATAGCCCATACTTACCAACATCCTGATTAATATTCCGTAGTATTGTTTGTCTCGCCCTTTTCTTCACGCAAATAAATTTATAGAGCTTCTTTAAATGCAATTATGTTAAAGAAGAAAAATGTGAGAAAAATATATTGGTGTGAGAAAAACAAGGGGGTCTGAGAATACTACGAAATATTAATTAGTATGTTGGCAGGTATGGTATAGCCTGCAAACACACTTAAAGGCATCGGATCTTCATAGAACACTTTGCCAGTAAATTCAAAGTTAGTTTTATCATCTGTATTCGTTGCCCGTTTTTCAGAGTCTGTTGAAACGTATTTTAATTTCTGTTCGGAAATCTTTCTAAAAATATGTACTAATTTTGCTTGTAGAATATAAAATAAACAATCTGTTATTTATTTATCCTTTTGCACATTAAAAAAATATTTTTCCCTTACTTTAGAGTACAAGATATTTTGATAATCATGTAATTCTGAATGCACTTTTAGCTATATGCCAGAGAGAGAGAGAGACAAGAAAGAAAAATTCGTCAATAACAAAAATCAAGTAACGTACCAATTAATTCTGCCTTACTTCAGAATTAGTAATTAATTTGTTGTTTTAAAAAATTATGTTTCTTCCCAAATTAGGCAAAAATTAATTAATGTTTAATTATGTTAAAGTATTTAAACAATTTGAAAATTTTCTTATAAACATATGTACATTGCATTCTTGTAAATAATTCCAGATTATTCTTACTCCGCTGAATCGTTCTGTAATATAAGCTATTAGCATTAGCCATAACGATCTTCAAAACACTAAAGTAAGTTTTGAGATACTTTCAATTACGCATTTCAATATTTGAAATGATTAATACTTGTCAGAAGAGATGAATATTTATAGGGAATTTACGACTTGTTTACAAGATGCATATGTATATGACAGATTATTAATGGAAGATCAACCATAATGAGTAATTTTCTGTTATAATAACTCAACACATATTATTTTAAATGAAAACAGTTATTTTTATACCTACATTTATAAGAAGTTTAAATAAATTAAAACAAAAATAGCTTATATAAATATATAATTTTAATTGGCTATATGAAAAATATTGTTTGTTTTTATACATTTCTATACTCACAATTATAAGGTTGTGTATATTTTGATATATTCGTATTATTACAAGGAAAAAAATTTAGTTAAAGTTATAAAAAAGCTGCTACAATGTTATAAATACATTAGCTAAATAGTCATATGTATTAGACACTTTATTCATAAGTTTGCCTCAGAAATTAAGTTTTTATTCATATGTATTCATTTTAATATAGAATTTAAATAAAAAAATTAACACAGGAAATTATTCTTAAAAATATTATTTAATAAATAAATTATGACATAATATTAAGTTTTATTTATTTATTTATTTATATTTTGTTTAATATTAAATAAATTATTTCCATAATTGATTTTATGAATCTTTTTTTTTTTTTTCTATATTCAATAGAAGAAAATATTATATTCGTAAAAATTTTCGCTTTGGACTTTCGATAGATTTACACGTTTTGAGAGAACTAGAACAAGATTTGACCATTTTTAGAAAATGTCTGTGTGTGTGTTTGACAAAATTTTGTGGAGACTGTAACTCAGGAACAACTGCACAGACTTTCATAAAATTTGATATGTAGTTGGACCTTAACATGGATTAGTGCCAATCAACGTTTGGTGAAAATCGTCCAAAGGTGGCGTTGCCATCCCATTTTTCATAAATTTTTAACATGGCGGTATAGGACGAAATTGAGTATAAATGTGCATAGCGAGAAATATTTTTTAACAATCATTATGAAATTAAAAAAAAAAAATTATAATAATAAAAGTCAACTAGGATAAATAATAGTGATGTACGTAATAATAGTGATGCTTTTTACGTATGTAAAAGCATCTCTTCTCCCTGGGGGGAACCCGAAACGGGTCCATTTCCATTGTGAGTATCTTTCAAAAGAGCTTGTCAATACCTTTAAAACGGATAGTTCAGCCATCGATCTGTGATCATTTAAAATAAAGCTATCAATTTTTTATTCATTTTTGACAAATAATAATAATAATAATAAATAAATAAATAAATAAATAATAAATTAAATTAAATTAATTAAATTAAATTAATAAATAAAATAAATAAGATGTCATATCGAGAATAAAATTGACTTTCTTTGGATATTTAGTGTTATACTTCTCTAAAATAAAAATTGTCTGCATTCATCATGGATGATAATTTGAATAAATAATAATTTGAATAAAATATTTGTGCTGAAAGATTTTGTATGGGAAAACATACAAGAAAGTAATGTCGTGGCCAGAACATACTAGTTAAACTAAGGACTTTCCCCCCTGCTCGCTTCGCTCAGTAAATTTTGGGAGGTGCTTTGCCCTCTTAATCGTGGGCTTACCCTCGAATCGTGCATTCGGTGCGATTATTGTGTTTAAATAATATTTTTTATGATGAAATTCATATAAAAACGGGAATATATTTTAACAATTTAGGCTTTCTTTTAAATGACGTGATAAGAATTCTCTTTCAAATTTTATAAAATAAAAATGGAAACTTAAATATAAACTATGTATTAAATTCTTTTCTCAATCTGTTTCTAAATAGATTAATAATCACATTTATTTTGGGTTCTGTTTAATTACTGATATTACTCATATTAGCAATTTATTTCTTTTGGTTTTAGAAATTCTGGGACCAAGGAAAATAAATTGGGGACATGGGATATGAAAACAACATAGGATATAAACAAAAAATTAAAAATATAATTCACAATCGTGATTCTCTATTACTATTTTCAAAACTTTCTACGGTTTTTTTTTTTTTTTTTTTTTTTTTTTATCTTAAATTTAACAAATGTGTTAACTAAGCAATATATTCACAAGCATTTTATGCAATCTACAGCATATTATCTTTAAGTATGGGTCAAATTATACATGTAGTCTTCGTATTTCTCAATGCTTATGAATATTCGTTCATAGCTAATGCAAATTTATTAGCGTGCATAAATCTTCCCCAAACATATTTGAAGGAAATATTAGATACTATACATGTATTAAAAATTTAAACGCTTAAGTCTCTTTTAAAGTGTCGTGGGTGTATATGTAGAATATGCAATTGGTTTAAAAGACATGCTAGTTCAAGAAAATCTTTTTGTAAAATTGATAAATAATGCAATAACTATTTTAGCCGTTATTCACTGGAGAATTAAGTTTATCATGGATAAAGTCTAACGCGATCTGCATAAATTATAATTTATTGCTTATATGAGTGGGTGTTTAATTTAAAACACGACTAAATGTGACATATCATGAGTTGTAATACAAAAAAAGTACAAACTTTGGTTTATTTGAATGAATTATAAGTGTATTTCATCATTTATTCTTTTAATGTCGGATTTTTTTTTTTTTTTTTTTATTATTATTATTATTATTATTATTATTATTATTTATTTAATTAGAAAAATAGTTGTAATGCTTAAAATAATAGAAAAATGATTAAAAATAAATTTTAATAAAACCTTTTTTAGAATATATATATATATAGAACCGATGCCAAAAAGCAATTATTTTTTAAACTGCTAAAATTTAATTCAAAATTGACATAAAGTGGAATTGTAAATTTGCTTAAAAATCTTTTTAAAAAAATCTTTCGTTACACCACATAAACACTCATAATATTTGAAGTCGGCGCAAAATTAAATAAAATGTATGCTTTTTTTGCGAATTTCATTTGAGACCAATAATTACTCTATTGTCTCGAAGAATTAATTTTCATAGGTTTCTTTATTTTTTTATCACTATATAAAATTGATCCACTAGTAACCTCCTCGTAGAGCACCCTAACAACACACTTATCCATAGTATATCCCGAGGATGTTCATGGGTTGTACTTTCATCCTTAGAATATCCTGTGGATGTCATATGGATAGGTTGTGCTGTTAGGGCAGTTAATATAATTCGCAATTTGGGATTTATGTTTTTACGAAGTTACTAGAGTTTTCGTTTCAGTCACTTGTTGCCTGCAAAATCTCAATTGTTTATTTTGAAGCTAAGTAGTTTTCTATTGTAATAATCAGATGCCAAATGTACAATTTGAACATTATTTGTGTATTAAATAAAAATTGTCAACATTTATTTAATTTCTGCCGTTTTAAAATGCTAAGACTAATAGTAGTGTTTCCGTTGTCTAGCAAAAGAATTTATTTTATAATTTTAAACGCAATTTACAATTCTATTTTATGTCAATTTTTAATTAATTTTTAGTAGTTTGAACAATAATTGCTTTTTGGAATCGGTTCTATTTTTTTTTTCCAAAAATGTTTTTATTTTTTTCCTTTTCAGTGAAATTTTTTGATATCGCAGAACATGAAAAGATTTTCGAAGGTGACTTCACATTTCGCACCCCGTCAATAAAAGTTTCACATTTAAAATAAATCACAATTTTATGTATTTTGTGTCACTGAAAAACATTTATGAATTGCTCCAATATGTACAAAAGGGAGCACACTTACAGGCTAAGACCTCCCCCAGCAAGAAAAGTATCAAAATATAAGCATCCATTAAAATGTTATAGATCAAGAAGATTTCTCCCTCCCCTCCTGTTATAGCTTTCTCCCTCCCCTAGAAACATATATATATATATATATACAGACAGTCAGAGTCAGATATCTTTTTACGGTAAAACTTTCCCAACAATTAAATAAATAAATAAATAAAAATGGGGTTTCCGTTAAGAAGTTATAGGTGAACAAAAATAAGAAAACCAAAAAAGCATGAAAACAGGCAGACAAACAACTTTTGCTTAAATCCTAATGATTTTATATAGGAATTTTCCTCAGGTGAAACCTTTTTCAAATATATATATATATATATATATATATATATATATACAGTCGGTACTAGCAAAAATTCCTATGTAAAAAAAGTACATTTCATACGGTTTTGTTAAATAAATCCTTATCGAATCATGTTCTTAGTCAGTCTAAGAACATGATTCGATAAGGATTTATTTAACATAACAGCAAGAAGTGTACTTTTTTTACATAGGAATTTTTGCTAGTGTTCGGACACTTTTGTTACCGACTGTATATATATATAAACAAATTCAGAGCGTTTAAAGTTAGACAAAAAACAAAAACAGACTGATATATAGGGGCTACTAAAGTCCTTTACTACCCTTTTAACTCTTGAAAAGCTGCAGCTAAGTGGTGTGTAAGTATAGAAATGTGCTATCCGATTTGACCGTTTACAGTGACCGTACTTTGAACTTTATATAGCAAGCGTGTTATTCGCAACACTACAACATGTACAGCTTAAAGTACAAGCAAGGGTACAAATGTGCGTTGCTGATGAAGGACAAAAGTTTGAACATTGGAAGTAAAGGTACTTCGTGTAGTCATCTTTGTCAAGTAGTCATCTTATTATTTCTGAGATCATTTCGACACATCTCAGTGTAAAGAGATGCAAATATTAAGCGTTATATTTTTAGCATTAATGTCTACAAAGTGTTTTTTTAAACTAAATCGATGGTACTGGACAACTTTTCATTTACGATTTTTTCTCTCTATCTTAGGCCGCTTTCGATATAGGAACGGTAACTCCATATTTTTTACTCTAGGTGGCGCTGTAAGCAATTGCACCTCGTAGCGCATAGTCACTTTACTATACCTATATACTATTTTTATGACTATAGCTGCAGCCGGTCAACAATTAAAAGAATTGGGACTAATTTTGTAGGTACCCTGTATTTGTTTAGATCTAAAAAATATCACATTGGGACCTTTTTCAGAACAAGACCTTTACAGCAACAACAAAAATGTATCACGATCAGAGCCTCCGTTAAGAAATTATGATCTTTAAAAGAAAAAAAAAAAAAAAACATACGGTTTCAATTAAGAACTTCCTCTTTTTTGAAGTCGAGTCGGTTAAAAGTTAAGAAAGGAAAAATAATAGTTGACCTAATCGTTCACTCATAATGAACGGTCTATGCATGAATATATATATATATATATATATAGATAGATAGATAAATAGATAGATAGATAGATAGATATTAACATACTTACCTTACTAAATCATGACAACTCATTACAACATTTAAAGTAAATAATTCCATGTAAAGGAGAAAAATTATATAAAAGATCATTCCCTATTTCAATTTTTCGCTAGCAATATACAGTCGGTAACAAAAGTGTCCGAACACTAGCAAAAATTCCTATGTAAAAAATTCATATGGTTTTGTAAATAAATCCTTGTCGAATTCTGTTCTTAGTCAGTGTAATAACATGATTCGATAAGGATTTATTTAACAAAACTTTATGAAGTGTACTTTTTTATATATGAATTTTTGCAAGCTTTCGGACACTTTTGTTACCGACTGTACATGACGAATTTTGCTTATTCGAAGCTAATTCATATCAGTATTATTGTATGTTACCTCTTGAGTATGTTACCTTTTTTTTATTCTACCACCTCAATTATAATGGTGGTAGAATAATGTATACAAATGATTGAAAAATGCATTGATGGTCATCAAGAAGCATGCAACAGAGTCAAAATTACCCCGATTTTCAGAAGCGTTTATTTCTTTTTCTCAACTTTGTTATATTCTACTATACATATATAAGGAGAAAGTATTGAATTTTTGAAAATTTCCAACCTTCAGTTTTAGAAGGATTTACACGTTTGGGGGTTTCATGAACATGATTTGACCCTTTTTAGAAAATATCTGTCTATTTGTAACCATAATTCTCTTGACGCTTTGTCTCCCGAAATAAAGTACGGAATTCAATATAAGTTTATGTTTAGGTAATCCTTAACTTAAATTTATGCTGTTTAGGTTTTTGTGCATGTCACTCACAAATACAATTTTTCGTAGTATGTTTTTCGTGCAATTGTCACACTTTTCTTTTTCTCAAAATTTTTAATATGGCAGTATAGAAAAAAAATTATTGTTATGCATACAATTTGGATTTTTTTTTAGCAAGATATTGGGAATTTTCAAAGACTTATAGCAGGGAACTAGTAAATTATTTTTTGCATATGCAGAAGCAGCTTTTCTCCCGCCCTTCAAGAAAGTGACGGGGGGTAGTAAAGTTTTCATATGACTAATTTTCAAAAGAACTAGTCGATGCTTTTAATGAATGGTTGAACTATACATAGGTGATATTAAAAAATAAAATAAAAATAAAAAGTAAAAAAAGATCCGAAGAGACAGTTTTTTTTTTTTTTTTTTTTTTTTTTTTTTTATGTGATATCTGGCAGAGGGTGGAAACCAATTGCTTCCACGTTAGTGGAATATGTGGTCACAGTATTATTCCTGGGGGAGACAAATGGTGATGTGCAAAAGCTCAGTTCACGGGGAATTGCATTAGCTTTGGATAAACTGAGAGCACGACGCATAAAATTGTACAAAGCGTCCTACATCGCTGTCCACACAAAACTACCCATGTTAAGGAGTTGCTTCCTGCTGATCTGCCTCAGCCCGTAAAGGAAACCAAAACCTTTGTTCTACACTGTAAATAAACTCAGTAAATTTACTGAAATGTTTATCCACAGTCTCTTTAAATTTATAATAATTCTTTGTTAATAGTAAAAAATCAAGATTTTTTTTTACAGTCAATCATTATGCTGAATTTTTATCTATTTTTATTATTTATTTTCACAATAAAATTAAAAAATGAATATTTTACTTTGGAAAAAGCATTCTAAGTCACAGATATATTCCCGCCAACAATTAATTAAATTAATTTTGGTCATAAAAATGTGTAATATAAAATGAATTTTTTAACATCTCCGTTTATTTTTTCTCTGTAATTTTACATAAGACTTATAATAAATGATTGCCAGTAGTTTTCTGTTTAAATTTTTTAACAGAGTAGTTATACTGATAAAAAAATGCAATTTTGCTGCCCGAAATTCTCTTCAATGACAGAAAAATACGTTTTGTCAACGTAATTTTTCCGTAATTTACGACTATTTTCTCAAATTACAGGGAATTTCTGGCAGCAAAGTTGCATTTTTTTAACAGTGTAGATTTTCTTGCTCGCATGGAAACAAACAATAAATGGTCATAGAACATTCTGTGGACAGACGAAACTCATTTCCCTTTCCTAGCGCATGCCAATAGTCATAATTGTAAAGTACGGGCGAAGGAAAACCTGTTGGGACATGAATCAGTACTTTTTCATTCTTCCATTATAAAAAATCAATTGTGTGGTGTGCTTTAAAGGCATTGTTTATCGTAGAATGATTTTTTTCGAGTAGATGGGTAATGCAGATCATGTTACCTGTATCATCAATGATAGACGCGAGTCTTTTGTGCAACTTCCTCATTACAACACTTCGACATCGTGCGTGTGGGGGAGCATCAATTTTATGCAAAGCGGAGCTCTTCCGCACATTTAAAAAAAAAGTGATAGAATTATGAGCTGTCATTTTCCAACAGCCTGGCTAACAAGATCACCTGATTTTAATCCTTTTAACTTTTAGTTGTGTAGTTATATGAAAAACGTCACATTAAATGCCTCGATTAAGCCAAACTCAGCTGAATTGGAAACACCCATTGGGGAAAAAATTCACAAACTGGCACTGGATATTCTTCTACCTGCTGTTGAATATTCTATTTCTCGGTTTAAACTTGTGACATAAATTGGTGGACAGCAAATTAAACATGTCTTGGGCAATTCTCGGGATAATTAATATCCAGTTTTATCGTTGCTTTTATCGTTTGTTGACCTCAGGGCAATTAAAAATTATTTTTTCTCATCCATTGTGGTACAACCTCGTCATGGTGAATGGGTTTCAAACTCACAGTGCCACAGCTGTTAAACGACTTAGAAGACTTTTTTTTTTTTTTTTTGGCAAAAAGTCGACACAATATAGTCATGCAAATTCATCCATACAGTTGGTTTAATACATCATCACCGGGTTTTTTTCGAGTAGATGGGTAACGCAGATCATGTTACCTGTATCATCAATGATAGACGCGAGTCTTTTGTGCAACTTCCTCATTACAACACTTCGACATCGTGCGTGTGGGGATAGCATCAATTTTATGCAAAACGGAGCACTTCCGCACATTGCAAAAAAAAAGTGATAGAATTATGAGCTGTCATTTTCCAACAGCCTGGCTAACAAGATCACCTGATTTTAATCCTTTTAACTTTTAGTTGTGTAGTTATCTGAAAAACGTCACATTAAATGCCTCGATTAAGTCAAACTCAGTTGAATTGGAAGCACCCATTGGGGAACAAATTCACAAACTGGCACTGGCTATTCTTCTACCTGTTGTTGAATATTCTATTTCTCGGTTTAAACTTGTGACATAAATTGGTGGACAGCAAATTAAACATGTCCTGGGCAATTCTCGGCATAATTAATAACCGGTTTCATCGTTCCTTTTGTGCGTTTTTTTAGCCTTAGGGCAATTAAAAATTAATTTTCTCATCCGATTTGGTACAACCTCGTCATGGTGGATGGTCTTTAAACTAACAGTGCCACAACTGTTAAATGACTTAGAAGACTTTTTTTTTGTTGTTGTTTCTTTGTTTGGTAAAAAACCGATGCAATATAGTCATGCAAATTCATCTATGTAGTTGGTTTAACACACCATCGCCGTATTGTGAATTTAATGTCACTTGTAGACAAACCCATTTACGCTATGACTCTTAACTCTACAAGGCTCAATTTTTTTTTAGTGCGCGACAAAAATATATAGGTTGTAATTAGTGATCAGAGGATAGGGAAAACTTATAAAAAGAAAAATAAAACCATATTTTACGGAAAAATCAACTTTTTAGCTCAACGTACCGTATGTGGAACATACATAAAAATATGATTTACTAATACGTTTACTATTGTAATATTAAAAAAACAACTTACCTCTGCAAAATATACACTTCGTTATAACACACAGTACTTTTTTTTTCAAGTCAAAACTGTTCAATAACTATTCTTTTTTTCATTTTTGAATTCAGACAAACGACTAACGTATCACTTTCATTCAAATTTCACACTGAGTGCACTATAACAAAAACACGAACGACATTTTTAGGTATAGATTCGCATTACTACATTGCTAAATGTCAGTAGCTTCTATCAAGATGTCAAGAGATGTCGCTACTAATAGTTTTATAGCTATAGGAACTATTAAAGTCGGTGTTCCACATATGGAACTGGGTGCCTTGTAGGGTTAAATTTCCAGCTGTTGCTAATATTTTGAACTTTTTTTTTTTCTTATGCTATACAATTTATTACTTCATCGAGTATATTCAGTTCAAATTTCATGTTATTCTGAGCAATGGATCTTTTTTACAGCTTTTGTAAAATTGAACCTTAATTATATTCATGCTATATTTAAGAAGGATCACAATAGATGCTTTATAGAGGAGTTTCATCAAATGCATTTTGACATAGTTTGTACATTACCGTATCAATTACTTCAAAGTTGTTACCCCCCCCCCCCCATGTTTTAATCACACATTTTTGGGATTATGTTGAAATGTAGTATAATTTTTGATTCCAAAATATGGATTAATTGTGTTTGTGCAATATAAAAAAAAAACTAATATTTATTTATGATTTTGCACATTAAAAAGAAATGTCTTTTTCTTACTTTGAAGTGCAAGATATTTTGATACACCTGTAATTTTAAATGCCCTTTAAGCTATGTACATTCGGAAACAAAAGTGTCCGAACACTAGCAAAAATTCCTATGTGAAAAAAGTACACTTCATACGGTTTTGTTAAATAAATCCTTATCGAATCATGTTCTTAGACTGACTAAGAAAAGGATTCGACTAGGATTTATTTTACAAATCTGTATTAAGTGTACATTTTTTACATAGGAATTTTCGCTAGTGTTCGGACACTTTTGTTACCGACTGTAGTTCATCCATCTAGTCCTCGCATGTTTAAAAAAGAGAGAGAAAGAGGGAGAGAGGAAGAAAAAGAAAAGAAAGAAAGAAAAATGCATCAATGACAAAAAAAAAAAAAAAAAAGGAACCAAATAATTAATTCATTTTTACTACATAGGTAATTAGTTTGTTGTTTTAAAAAATTATACTTCTATCCAAAGTTAATTAGTGTTCAATAAATATGCAAAAACTTTTTCAACAATTTGAAAATTTTCTTATAAACATTTATGTATTGGGTTCCTGCAAATAATTTTAGATTAATCGTTCTCCATTGAACCTTTCTCTACTATAAACTATTAGCATAGTCATATCGATTTTCAAAACACTAAAGTAAATTAAGAGATATTTTCCAGATATATTCAATATTTGAAATGATTAATACTTGACAGAATATTAATATTTATAGGGACAATTTATGACTTGTTTACAAGATGCATATTTATATGGCAGATTATTAATACTTGATCAACTGTAACCAATAATTTTCTGTTAGGAATTACACATGATATATTATTAAAAATTAAAGCATATATTTTAATATCCACGTACTTGAGTAATGTAAATAATAATAATCAGCATATATAGTTACCCTCATCCGTGGCTGATTCTGTCACACTTTAGGCTTAAGAGTAGGCTTAAGAGATTTCCTTGGACTCTGTCTCCTAATTTTCATACTTTAGTCAATTTTAAAAGATCTAATTGTCCGATCGAAAAGCTGTTTAAACCAACAGATTCAGAAAAATTATGCCTTTCATTTGGTACCTTATTTGTAACGAATATATAATTAGATTGTTTAAAATTAATTAAAATATGAAAATAAAAGCTTTGAAATACGTTTTGAAATTTTAATTGTTGCCATTTTTTTTTCAGCATAAAATGAAATATGCTTTCCCGTAAAAAAATAAAATAAAATAAAATAAAATAAAAATAAATTTGCTCATGCATATGAAAAAAATGACGTCTATAAATCAATAACTCTAAAGATAACGAAGAGATAAACAAAGTGAGAATATTTCGCACGGGCTTGCTAGCAATGAATTATTTAAAGTGAGAGTGAGAAATAAATAAAATAAAACGATTATTTTTCAACGGGCGCCTTAGTCGCCCTACAACAAACTAGTACAAAATAGTTCAAGAGAGTTCGAAAAAAAAAATGTAGCCGATATAAATATATAATTTCAACTGGCCGTATGAAGAAAGATTGTTTCTTTCTATAAATTTTTAAATTCACATTTATGAGGAATTGTGTATTTTCATATATTCATATTATCTTATTACGAAAGCAAAATTTAGACAAAATTATAAAAATCTGCTATAATAATATATTATTAACCCAGAAGCTAAATTATCATATAAATCCGACATTTTTTTTTTTCATACACTTTCTCAAAAATGATTCATTTTTTTATTCATAAATTTCAATTATTCTTAATTATCTATCTACCTTAACTATCTCTTTCTCTCTCTATATATATATATATAATACATAAATTATTGTATAATACATAATTTATTTTTTAATTTTTTTATAAATTTTAGTTCAGTTTTGAATAAATTATTTTCATAGCTGATTTTCAACAATGGACTCTGATACCCTCTTTTTAAACAGCACTGTTAAAATTTTCAGTTCAAGGTTGAACCAAAACTTGGTACTACAGTAGTTGCAACCATGCGATAGTGAAACCTTCTACCATGATTTGGTATTTCTTGTTGAAAAAAAGCAGCAATTCATGGTAAAACATCACCTCCATTTTATAATTACATCAAATGTAGTACCAAACTTTGGTATAACTTAATACCAATTCATGGTAAAATGTTTCACCATCTCATGTTTGCAGCTACTGTAGTACCATGTTTTAGTTCAACCAATCACAAAATTTTTAAAAGTGAAGTTAATCTGGTCCCCTGCTCGCTTCACTTTTACTAAACCTTCTGAGGTGCTCTGTTCTCAGTGTTGCGAAGTTTAGAAACTTTTTCATTCAATATCTATCACTAAATTTTAATTGTAACGGTTGCCTAATCGCTTCGAAGATTAAATGTCTATTATATATATCAAATATCATTCCTAAAAATTTATTGAATAAAAATTATTAATTATTGAATAAAAAGTCCCTAAGTTTAGGAACAATGTCTGCCCTTTTATTCGTAGGTTTCTTCCCGAATCGTGTACCCATTACGATTCCTGTAAAACAAGAGATTTTTTTACTAATTTGTTACTAAATGCTTTGTTACTAATAATCATATTTATTTTCATTGAGAATAAATTTTTGATATTGCTCGTACCAGTAAATTCATTCCTTTTCTCCCAGAAATTCTGAGACTTGTGGAAAGAAACGAGGCCAGATGAACAGATTGAATAACCTTTCTGTGGAGAAATTGCAAATATCGAATTTTTATGAAAGGAAAATTTCTCATTTGTTTCACATCATGATATGCATATAACTGAATATGAAAACATGAAATGTATCTAGATTACGAAAAAAAAAAAAAAAAAATATTAAAATCAAAACAAAAAAATTTCAGTTTTCACGAATAATTTTTCTATTGAAAATGTAAAAATATCTTTTAATTAAATTATTATTATTATTATTTTATTTTGTTACTAAATATATTAATAATCATATTTATTTTCATTGAGAATAAATTTTTGATATTGCTCGTACAAGCAAATTCATTCCTTTTGTCCCAGAAATTCTGAGACTTGTGGAAAGAAACGAGGCCAGAAGAACAGACTGAATAACCTTTCTGTGGAGAAATTGCAAATATTGAATTT
This sequence comes from Salticus scenicus, assembly GCA_963930645.1. Lineage (NCBI taxonomy): Eukaryota > Metazoa > Arthropoda > Arachnida > Araneae > Salticidae > Salticus > Salticus scenicus. The sequence continues at coordinate 135,793,931 of OZ005662.1, read as the reverse complement.
TTATGAAAGAAAAATTTCTCATTTGTTTCACATCATGATATGCATTTAACTGAATATAAAAATGCGAAATGTATCTAGATTACGAAAAAAATTTTTTTTTTAAATATTCAAATCAAAACAAAAGTATTTTAGTTTTCACGAATAATTTTTCTATTGAAAATGTAAAAATATCTTTTAATTATTAAAATACTTTTTTGAATTTTTTTACTAAATATATTAATAATCATATTTATTTTCATTGAGAATAAATTTTTGATATTGCTCGTACCAGCAATTTCATTTCTTTTGTCCCAGAAATTCTATGGCATTTGTTCCACATCATGATATGCATATAACTGAATATGAAAATATGAAATGTATCTAGATTACGGAAAAAAAAAAATATTCAAATCAAAACAAAAAGTATTTTAGTTTTCACAAATAATTTTTCTATTGAAAATGGAAGAATATCTTTTAATTATTAAATTATCTTTTGAATTTTGTTGCTAAATATATTAATAATCATATTTATTTTCATTGAGAATAAATTTTTGATATTGTTCGTATAGCAATTTCATTCCTTTTGTCCCAGAACTTCTGAGACTTGTGGAAAGAAACGAGGTCGGAAAATCAGCTTGAATGCCCTTTCTGTGGAAAAATTACAAATATCGAATTTTTATGAAAGGAAAATTTCGCATTTGTTTCACATCATGATATGCATATAACTGAATATGAAAATGTATGAAATATCTGGATTATGATAAAGAATAATTAATAAATATTCAAATCAAAACGAAAGGTATACTATTAAATTCTTGGACTACATTTTTTTTTTTTTTTTTTTTTAGCAGTACTGCTCAAGAATATAATTTAATTTTCTTAGTTTTTAGTGGAGGGATTCTAAAAAACTAACAGTTTTGCTGTAAAAATAACACTTGTTTCATACACTTATACAAATTATATTCAAACTACATTGAGGTAAAGAATATACCATCTTCATTTAGAATGAATAAGTGGTCATTTTCTAAATTCCTTAATGTAGATTTACGAGCTATGCGCATAAGGCACGCCAATAAACTGAGTAGACGAAATGATCGAGAATTTCTAGTCTACACATTTCTAGATGGTGAAACAATATTCTGAATATTCCAAAACTTTTGTATAGTAAGAAATTCTCGCTTGATTTGAATTAGGTAATAAACCACGATTATAGTTGCTAAAACCCGCCTCTTGTATTCGCATTTATTTGCAGAGATTTTTAAATAACTTTGCCCTCCAGAATATAGGCAAACGCTCTAAAATTCTAATAGGGGTATCTAGAACTCGCTTTCAAAGGGGACTAGAATTTATAAGAATGGCATGGAACTATTTTTCTAAAGCATCAATTTAGATTCTAGATGTCAGTTACAGAATTTTTTCTCAGTGTAGTACCATATAAGCATGTAAACAAATGTTTAAAAACAATAGAATCGCTTTGACTTACATATACTTCCAACAAAATAAGTTTCAAATTTCTGACGAGTGCATCTTGTCACTGTCAGATTGTTCAAGAAAAGTCACGATGATTTGGACTAGTTATATCATTTCAAGGGGATAAACCTTTTTAAAGTTAAAGGTTCGATTCAAGCATTAGTGAACAAAATATTTCCCTTCAAATTTCTATTTGAAAATATTTTGTTTTTGTTAATAGATAAATGAACTCTGACATAAATAATTTTCCTTAAAAATTAAATTTAATACGCAAATTTCCAAAATGTCAAAATATGAAAACTTATCATTTAAACTTTGACCTTTAAAACAGAAGATACCTTTTCCTATTCTGATTCAGAATACATAATGAGTTTTTTTTTTTTTTTTTTTTTTTTTTTTTTTTGAGTAAAGTTTTATGATCTTTAAACTTTTCACTTTCTCTCATTCGTCTTCTGTTAAAAATATTAAATAATATATTCCTATTTTAAAGCTTTACCCTTTTCAGAAATATGCAAAAATCATCTATGAAAAATGAAAAATGAATAAAGAAATTATTTCAATTATTCATAAGAAACAAGCGTATAATAAACCTTTTCCGTATTCTGAGCCAAAGAAAAATTCATCAAAGAGAACTTAAGTTTTATTTATTTATTTATTATGAAGAAAAGAATAAAATAGTGTAGTTGCATTTTGAATTTTAGAGAGAAATTTAAGTTAAAAGTCAAATAAATTTAAGTTTTTAACATAATTTTTTAATAGCAGTGAAATAATATTTATTTTCATATAAACTCAATTTTTTAATTTTTAATGCGCTCACTCAATAATTTTGAAAGATTAATTCATATTAAATGAGTTTATATGCAATGTACAGTGAAAAACAAATCACACAATTTGAGTACGGAAATACTTATTAACGTAGAAAGACATCATAGTCACCTTTTGACTGGGAATTATGGGTACATTAAATTTTCGGATTAGAGAGGTCATCTACATACCGACAATTATACTAATTATACAAAAAGGATATTTTATTTTATTTTTTATTATTTTTTTTTAATAGCAAAAATGTCTTGTTGTCATTATAACAGTACTCTACTACGAAAAAATTACTTTAAAAAGAAAGAAAGAAAAATAAATAAAATATACGGCGAATTTAGTAACATTATGAAATACTATAATAAACATTAATAATAAAAATATGTACCAAATTTGGCTGAAAATGATCCATGTGGTCATTTGCAACCAAATATAATATCAATCTGCTTTTTATAAAAGTCAAAATGCTACCATCAGGCAAATTTATAACTTACTTTATTACGTCTATAATTGCCAAATATATCGAGAAATCAATTATCCGCGTCTTCAAAATTTTACACAACACCTTAATATTAATTTTCATGATAAATTAGAATATATCGAGAACCAAGCTTTAAACACCCTTGTTGCGTATGACCACACGGATCCTTCGAATAGAAAACGCCCAAATGTCGGTGCTATCTTATGTAATGCTATATTTAAACTTTCTTTATAATTTCTTTTCATTGTTCTTAGTCACGTTAACTTCATTATTTAATTTTATTTTATGTTTCATTTTCTTTTATTGTTGTCCTACTTCACTATGAGCTTAGAATTACATTTTTTGTTTGACAGTCCCAGCCTGTCCCCCTTGATGTTTTTTTTTTTTTTTTTTTTTTTTTTTTTGTAATCCATCATGATCCTGAATCAACTCTGCTACCTACATCTGGTTTCGCTGAGGTGTGGGGTTTGTATTTCCAGATTTAGCGAAAAGCGCACTGTCTGGCGAAAAATTGTGATTGTGAATTTGTGCTATACGCGCCAACATAATGCAGATACGCCACCAGTGGGTCTATTCTGGCCTGTTCGCTTCGTTATATTCCTTCGGAATTCAACGATCTTCGGAATATGACGATAATTTGGTATTCTGGGCTGTTGCGATTGAAATTTTAGCGATATTTATCTTCATTATTTTTCAAGAGCTTTTTTAAGTAGAGATGTAAAAAACCCGGGAATTTTGCTTCTGGGGAATAAACAGGGGAATTTCCGGGTTTAAACCGAGAATTTGGGGAACTTTGGAAACTTTGATGGGAAGAAACTAATATTCAATGTTTAGATTTAATTTCACTTGTTTTAGGTGTACCAAACAATTTGTTTCAATATCATTTTTATTCTATTTGCTTAAATAAAAGTGATATCAGCAATTATGTGATTATTTTACCGAAAATTGTAAAAAAATAAATGTTTACATTATTGACAATAATAAATGAAGTTTTGTCTGCCTATTTAAATAACTTTAATTTTTTTTTCCTTTTTTTTTTAATGAATACCATAATAAAATATGTTATAAAAAATAATACAATGAAATTAAATTATGGTAAGAATATTTTAAAATTATTAAATTTTATTATAATTCATCGAACAAAATTTCACATTAGTTGATGAAATTTTGTTATAATCATTCAAAAAGCACGGGGAACATAATCGAACATGAGTTCTTCGGTTATTAAGAATTCAAGCAATAATTTTTTAATGCATTAAATCAATACATAAAATATTCAGTAGCTAATATTTAATAATTTGGCGGTTATTTCTTTCTTCATTTACTTTTTGCATATAATATTTTTGACATTTTAATTGAAATAGTATTTCTCAGTGTAATATTATTGATTGTTTTAGTAAATGCAGAATATTTTGAAGCATTTTTGTTTTATTTTTGAAATAAAATGTTAAAGATATACATCTGAAACATACGATTGCGATAAAAAAAAAAAAAAAAAAAAAAAAAAAAAAAGTGTTATATTGCACTCAGTGTGTATACAGTCAGAACTAAAATATAAATATACGGCAATAACAGAGAATAAGTCTATTAATTAATGAAATTTGAAACTTGTACTTTTTAAATTTATAGACGTTAAAAGCACTATTTAAAAATTAAAAGATCATAAAAAACATCTGAATGTGAGGTAACATTTTGAAATGCCTTAGAACATCTCTAATCTCAGAGAAAAAAAAGATAAATTCGCAACTTGTGAAAACTTTCAAAATTCCCTTCCCAAAAAACCGGGTTTACTCCCTGGTTTAAACCCGGGTTTTTTCCCCGCTCACATCTCTAGCTCTAAGACTGTCGTTGAGTGGCTCTTGTATTCGTTACAATATGCGCGCCTTTTTGGTACGATAAAGGTGTTTAGTTTAATCATTCTTTTTTTGTTTGTTTGTTTTAAAAAAAAATAGTTATGATTTACATTTATGAAATAAGGAAACTTGGTTAAAGAAATGTTAGCAAAGCTTAAAATACATAGAATGTAAACAGGACCGGATCGCAGAAATTTAAATTACGTCAAAGGAGCCTTCCCATCGTAACTTATTGAAAGATCTTTGAGAAGGGTGGGGTCTCACTATTTGGCTCAGCTCAGCTGCGTTTAACAAGAATGCAGGTTTAAAACCATCCTGTTCTGAAAAAAGAAGACTGAACACACATCTATATAACAATACAAAATGGAAAAGCCATATGTGTGTCAAATATGTTCTAAAGGATTTTTCAAAAAGGGAAATATGAAAATACATCTACGCATCCATAAAGAAGAAAAGTGTGTGAAGTATGTTCTAAAGGATTTTTTGTAAAGAGTCATCTGAACAGACATCTACGCACGCATGCTGGTGGAATGCCGTACGTGCGTGAAACATGTTCTAAAAGATTTTCTGTAAAGAGTAGTCTTAATGATCATCTGCGCACCCACAGAAAAGAAAAACCATACGTGTGTGAAGTATGTTTTAAAGGATTTTCCCAAGACTGATACCTAAATATTCATTATTCATTTATGTAAAGACTAGTCTGAACAATCATCTACGTGCCCATACATAGGGAAAGCCATACATGTGTGAATTTGGTTCTTAAAAAAAAGGAAATCTAAGGACACATCTACGTATTCATACAGAAGAGAAGCCATATGTGTGTGAAGTTCGTTGAAAAAGATTTTATATAAAAAGAGTTCTGAGGAAACATCTACGTGCTCATACAGGAGAAAAGTCATATGTGTATGAATTTTGTTCTCAAGAGAGTTTTCAGCTTTTTTATATTTCTGCTGTGTGTTTGTTACATAAGTTAATCTAATAAAACCTGATTAAATAATACAGCATGATCATTTATTCTTATTTTATAGATTGTAAAACATGTATTATAATAATATCCCGTACAGTAAAATTACATCCAGAGGATATAACATGCAGTAGGGGAAGAGGGGGACATTGGGACACTTTTTATAAAAGCATATTATTCTCCAATATATATAAGTTTCAATGCTTTTGTGCGTTTTTATTTAAATATTTGTGTTATTGGTCACCTTTTAAATGTGTAATGAGCATTGTTTAATGTGTTTTACAAACAGAAATAATTAAAACATAATTTATGCGAAAGTGTCCCAATGTACCCCAGGCAGGGGCAGATTGGGACAACACTGATTTAATGATGGGGCACATTGGGACAACCATATTTTTATTTATCCAATTACAATATTGCAAAATATTTTGCTAAAGTAAATGAAAGGCTTTCAAAACAATGAATTGATACAATAACAAAAAATAATAATGTAGGTAATTAGGAAAAAATGAAATTTTTATGAAGCATTACTGCATATTCGTATCTTAACGCACATCAAAACCCTGCAAGTCTGCGCAAAACTTTAATAATTTGTAGGATCGTATTGATGTCCCAGGTCCTGTTGTTGGTGATGGAAGTTTCAACACTACATCCTTCAAAGCAAATGTACTGGCATCTTCAATTTCTGGGAAAATAAAGTTCCACGATTTGTCCTTTCTTCTAAGACACGTTATTTTTTTCATTTTCTATTTGGTCAATCTTACCAATATAATGAACTGGTTTAGATGTAACACATTTTTTTGCAAAAAACTTAACTAATACAAAATCATTAAGTTGCACTTTATCTAAAAGTGGATCAAACATTTTCAATTTTTCATACATATCTATGTCATCATGATCAAATGATTCATATTCAGAAACGCTCTTCAAATTAAAGTTCATACTACCTATTCCTACTTCAGATTCACTGTGAATCAATTTTTATATCACGCTTTGACTGTTTAGCTCTTGTGACTTCTTTTCTTTCAATTGAACGCTTCTTTTTTGCATTCTGTTCATTTACTTTGTTTTGAATTATATTTTTTTCGGGAGAAGAAGTTAAAATGCGGCTTTTACCAGGTTTCTTGCATGTTTTTTTTTTCTTTTTACAGACCCTGTTCTGTTGCATTTTGGATACGGTAGCACTGACTCTGGGGTCACTAATAATTCTGCATTTGATGGCAAAATTGTATCTTCATCCTTATCATCATTCATCAAAGATTTTTCTTGAAATATTGTACTACATAGATCTACATTGTTAGATGTTATTTGAATAGATTCTTCACCCAAATCTTGTCTAGCAGGATGACTTAAATTCATTGAAGTAGAGTCAATTTTGGGTTTATGATTCACTCTTGTTGCTAAAAAATCATTTTCATCAAAAACGTTTCGATTTATAGGCCATATACCTGTGAATTTAAATCCACTTAAAATATTCTTTAATGTAAATGAAGCTTTGTATGCAAAATTTGCAATTTCAGGAATATGATATATTGATATCCGTTTTCCAGGATTGTTCATAATCCAATCATTAAATGCTGATTTTACGTTAGCTTTGAAAGGACCAAATATCGCAACATCAAGAGGTTGAAGTCAGTGAGAGGTGTGAGGGGGGAAATGTCAACAATGCAATCCCATTTTCTCTGCAATATAGAATAGCTTCTAGTGTTGAATGGCTTTAGTGATTATCTAGGATAATTAAAACTGGATTATCTTTTGAGCTTCTTGAATGTTTATGAAAATGCTTCAGAGTTTCAAGAAAAGTGCTTCCATTCATACACCCGCTGGGAGTAGCGCAACATTTACTACCAGGAGGGGAGCCTTCCAAAAAATATTCCTTGTATTTAAGCCTTGGAAATACAAAAATGGGAGGAAGCGAATTTCCAATAGCATTGACAATTGCACAAACTGTAACCAAAAACCCTCTTTCCGCTGATGCAGCTTGTGCAACTTGCTTCTGTCCACATCGTGATATTACTTTCGGAGGATTCATCACAGTAGAAATTCCAGTTTCATCTAAGTTATAAACATTTTCAGGAGCAAACTGGTATCTGGTCATAACTATCTCATAATTATCCATGAAAGCCTTCACTGCATCTGTGGAGAGGTTTCCACACATACATTCACTTTTTAGTCTATTTCTTTAAAAATCTGAATAATTAATTATTTCATTTTTCATGAGAGAATTTCATTTCAAAACTAATTTTATTTTTATTTTTTTGTTTTACTGTAATATTGAGAATAAATTCAACTTTTTTTTTTTATTTATTTATTTTTATATTTAGTGTTATACTACTTCTCTAATCGTCTGTATTATAAAAGATAATTTTTTAATATAATAATTTTAATAAATCATTTTTTAAAAACAGAATTATTTTTTAATAACCGATTTAAATCCTTTATAAATGTAGGTGCATTAATGAAACGGGCGGTTGAGGGGAGCTGTAGCCCCCCTCACACAGAACTAATTATCATATAAAACTCTTCCGAAGCCTAATTTGAATTGTTTAACATAGGTTTACACAACAGTACTCGTTATCTTACCTCTTAATCTCCAACCTGTATTTATAGTATTGAACTATAGGGTAAGAGAATGTCGTGTGAGTGACACACCAGATTATTATTATATATTTATTTATTATTATTACTATTATTTTCAATTTAAAAGCTTATCTCTCGGTGAAATGTTTTCAAATATTTGGTGTTTAAAGAACTGGGTATTCCTGATGCTTTTCAGTGAAGCCTGCTCTAAGACAACGTTTAGGAGGCCGGTAACAAATTGAGAAAAATCAATAATGTTTGTGGTCGCCCTGTTTCGTTAAGAGAGCGAAATAAACTGTAACTTTAGGATATGTTAACACAGACCCATATCAATTTGTGTATGAATTTATGTGACGATAGGATATTAAATGACGGAGATATAAACATTTATTTTAACACTAAACAAGAAAGAAAAATCATGCAGTACGCATTGATTAGTAACAATTTCCAACTGTAAACAAATGTTGTATCGAATAAGTTTTAATATTCTTTGCCTACGTTATCGTACAACAGACAGAAGGACTCAAAAACATACAGATAGACTAACTGATTTTAAAATTACTCTTAGGCATTTTGGAAAGTATTAAAAAGGCTTAACGCAAAAGAAAATGCAGCCGTCAGATTATAATTACAGCTTTTAATATCTCTGAATATTTTAATGCAGCCCTGTAAATCTGAAAGTTAATCATATCATATTCTACACAAAACAACATTTTAGAATATTAATAATACATATCAAAGTTTTTATGATTTTTATAGTAGAAAGTTTTTTAAATATAACTTAAAAAAAATTCTGTCCTAAAACGATAATCGGTAAAGGTAGATAATCGGACAGACAGATGCAAAAATTGAAATCATATTCCCACTAAAATTATAAGAATGTGTTAAAACGCTCATGTAAACAAAAGTGCAATTCCAGCTAATTTTTATACATTGGCTTTTTTTTTTATTGTTGTTGTTGTTGTCCCTGTAAAGAAACTAGTCGTACAGGACCTATAAATGACATTTTAAATGGGGTACATTCCATAGGGAACTTGAGTGTATCATTTTTTTTTTAATTCTCAAAATATTCACGGATGATAGGAGCCGGAGACAAACAGATAGAAAGGTAGATAATCGGACAGACAGATGCAAAAATTGAAATCATATTCCCACTAAAAATATAAGAAAGTGTTAAAATGCTAAATTTAAACGATAGTGCAATTCTAGCAAATTTTTATTAATAGCTCTTAATGTAACTGATTATTTTTGTATGGCCCTGTAAATGTAATGCTATCCATTCTATATTACATAGAAGGCACTCTTTTGTGCATACGAATAATATATTTCAATTGCATTAAGCATCGTGGAAAATAAAATTATTAAAATTTGGTTTATAAAAATAATTTTCATACATCACAATGATTTGGCACACTTTCAAATGCCCCTGTACACAAAACAGTTAGAAATGTACTCTATTTTACATAGGAAACATCCGATAGGGAATTGAATAATATATTAAAATTTCATTAAAGTTTCTATATATTAAAGGTATTAAAATATGGTTTATAGAAACTCCTCTCATAGAACACAATGCTTTCGAATACTTATGGGTATCCCTGTACACAAACAGAGATATTCATTCCATTTTCAATAAGGAACATCCGATAAAGAACTTGAATAAAATATATCGGTTTAAAGAAATTCCATAAATATTTACGGGAAATAGAGCGCAGAAAAACAGAGAGACAGACAGACGGACAGAAGAAAAGTCAGACAGATACACAAATTGAAATTATATTCACACTAAAAAAATGATAGAGAGGGTCAAAAACGCTTAATTTAAACGAAAGTACAATTCTAGCAATTTTTTATTAATGGCTCTTAATATAACTGAATATTTTTGTGTCACCCTGTAAATCTAATGGTAACCATGCTATATTCTATGCAAAGCATTCTTTTCTGCATATAAATAACATATTTCAATTTCCTAAAACTTCATGGAAAGTAAAATTATTAAAATTGTATTTATAGAAATATATCACAAAGAACGTAATGCTTTGGAGTACTTTTGAGTGCCCCTGTACATAAACTAGTGGTGGTATGTAATCCATTTTATATAGGAAACATCTAATAGTGAACTTAAATAACACCTGTCAATTTCAAGAACATATTGTACAGTAAAGGTATGAAAATATGGTTTATAGAAATACCTCTCATAAAACACAATTCTTTGAAATACTTTTGGGTGTCCCTGTACACAAACCGCTAGAGGTGTAAACTCCATTTTCAGTAGGGAACGTCCGATAATGAACTTATTAATAACATATATCATAACATATATCATATATTAATAGCATATATCCTATATTAATAACATATATCAATAATAACATATATAATAACATATATCAGTTTCAAAAAATTCCGTAAATATTTAAGGGAGTTAGAGCGTGGACAGACAGACAGACAGATACACAAATTGATATATTCACACTTAAAAAAATGTTAGAAAGTGTTAAAAACGCTTAATGTAAACGAAAGCAGAATTCTAGGAAATTTTTATTAATAGCTCTTAAAATAACAGAATATTTTTGTGTCACCCCGTAAATCTAATGCAAATCATGCTATATTCTATGTAAAGCATACTTTTGTGCATATAAATAACATATTTCAATTTCCTAAAACTTCGTGGAAAGTAAAGTTATTAAAATTTCATTTGTACAAATATCTCTCATAGAACGCAATGCTTTAAAATACTTTTGAGTGTCCTTGTATATAAAACAGTGATGATATTTAATCTATTTTAAACAGGAATCATCCGATAATGATCTTGAATAACATATTTCAATTTCATTAAGAAATGTGTACAGTAAGGGTATGAAAATATGGTTTATAGAAATGCCTCTCATAGAATACAATGCTTTGAATTATTTTAGGGGGTCCGTGTACACAAACCAGTAGAGGTATAATCTCTATTTTCAATAGAGAAGATCCGACAGGGAACTTGAATAACATATATCAGTTTCAAGAAATTCCATAAATATTTACGGGAGTTAGAGCGCGGACAGACAGACAGCCAAACAGACGGACAGATGGACAGACAGACAGCCAAACAGACGGACAGATGGACAGACAGACAGTCAATCCGAAGTTATTAAAACATTTCAAACTTGTTGGAAAGTGTTAAAAAGAAAAAAGAAAATAAAACATGTTTTTTATTAACATTTTCCAACAAGGTTGAAAAGTGTTAATGACTTCAGTTGGTCTGTCTGTTTGTCCGTCTGTCTGTCTGTCTGTCTGTCTGTCCACGCTCTATCTCCCGTAAACATTTATGGAATTTCTTGAAACTGATATATGTTATTCAAGTTCACTATCGGATGTTCCCTATTGAAAATGGAGTTTATACCTCTCCTGGTTTGTGTACAGGGACACATGAAATTATTAGCATTGTGTTATATGAGAGGTATTTCTTTAAACCATATTTTCAATTCTTTACTGTACACATATACTAATGAAATTGAAATACGTTATTCAAGTTCATTATTGGATGTTTCCTGTAGAAAATAGAGTAAATATCACCACTGATTTATGTACAGGGACACTCAAAAGTATTCCAAAGCCTTGCGTTCTATGAGAGATATTTCTGTAAGTCAAATTTTAATAACTTTATTTTCTACGAAGTTTTATGAAATTGAAATATATTATTTGTGTGCACAAAAGAATGCTTTGCATAGAATATAGAATAATTAACATTCAGTTTACAGGGGGATACAAAAATATTCATTTATAATAAAAGTTATTAATAAAAATTTGCTAGAATTGTACTTTCGTTTATATTAAGCGTTTTTAGCACTTTCTAACATTTGTCAAGTGTGAATATGATTTAAATTTGTGTATATGTCCGTCTCATCGTCTGTCTGTCTGTCCGCGCTCTAACTCCCGTAAATATTTATGGAATTTCTTGAAACTGATATACGTTATTCAAGTTTACTATTGTATGTTCCCTATTGAAAATGGAGTTTATACCTCTACTGGTTTGTGTACAGGGACAACCGAAATTATTTCAAAGCATTGTGTTCTATGAGAGGTATTTCTATAAACCATATTTTCATATCTTTACTGTACACATATCTTAATGAAATTGAAATACCTTATTCAAGTTCATTATTGGATGCTTCCTGTAGAAAATAGAGTAAATATGACCACTGGTTTATGTACAGGGACACTCAAGAGTATTCCAAAGCATTGCGTTCTATGAGAGATACAGTGCGTTGCATGAATATAAACGCACCTTTTCCAATAACTAGAAATAGAATTTTTTTAATTTTAAAAGAAGAAATGTGACTTATAGTTATTGCATATGATTAATAACTGAATAATGTGCATTGAGCACGTATGTTTAGACTCATATAAGCTTATGTAAATGAGTGTTTAAGCATTTTCTTATTTTTCACTGTTTTTCGTTTGTTGCGCGAAATTAAACGCACTCTGTATTTTGCGTTTAAAATTTAACAGAGCCACCGGAATTAAATTAAAAGATAGATAGTCGTGTTGCTAAAGTTCTCTTAAAAACAGTTTTAATGCTTGAGTGCAAAATTTACAGAGTTTGTTCAGGATGGGAAGAGGGAAAACTTTGACAGTAGACGAGAGGATGAAAATCGACTTTGTGCGTGGTAAAGGCTTTAGCAATCGTGAAATTGGGTGCCGAATTGGAAGAAGTGAGAGTGTTGTGAGAAATTATATAAAGAAAGGAGCAAATTATGGGAAAAAAACCGTATAAGAAGTGAACGGGGAAGCTCACCAGTCACGACAAACGTCGAATATGCAAAGCTACAAACAAAAAGAATATTTCCTGTGCGAAAATAAAGGCTCAATACAAGCTGGGTGTTCATCGGACAACCATATGGAAAACTATCAAAGCTGCAACATTCATTACATTTAAGAAAATAAAAGCGAAACCCCCCTCACACAAAAGCACAAAGATATGCGGTTGGAATGGGCAAGAAAATTGATTCTAGATCGACTAAATTGGGAAAAAGTCATCTTCTCAAATGAAAAAAAGTTTAATCTCGATGGCCTGGACGGATTTCATATCTACTGGCACGATTTGAGAACCGAAGAGATGCACTGTTCAAAACGTCAATCTGGAGGTGGATTTGTCATGGTGTGGGCAGGCATAGGTTTTAAAGGGGCTTTCGAATTAGAGTTCATGAAGAACACTATGAACTCTGTAGATTATGCCCAGATGCTCACGAAGAACTTCCGCTGTCAAGCAGTCAAGAAAACTGGAAGAAATTATATTTTTCTGCAAGACTGTGCATCTGTACATACAGCACATATCGTGAAAAAATGATTCCGTGACAATAAAATTAAAGTTCTGGATTCGCCCTCAAAAAGCAACGATTTAAACATAATGGAGAACGTATGCGGTATTCTGGTTCGTCGTGTTTAAGTAAACGGAAGGCCAGTTTAACAAGAAAGATGAACTAAAATCGGCCATTCTATTAGCTTGGAAGACAATCAGCTTGGATGACCTCATGCCACTATATCAGACAATGGCAAGGCGTTTACTGGCTGTTCTAGAAGCCCATGGTGGCTTTACAAAGTATTGGGTACAGTATTTGTCACTCAGTTATTTATTTTTTACATGTGCGTTTAAATTCATGCAACATGTATTTTTGTCATAAATTCAATAAAAGTATTTTCTAAAAAATCATATTGATCTTTCATTGTTTTGACTCGTATTTTCATTTCTTGAATCATACACATACAGTTTGCATCAAGTGTCACCTATTAATATTTTTTTAATACTCTTCTACACCATTCTAATTCTTAAAGCTAAGGTGCGTTTATATTCATGCAACGCACTGTATTTCTGTGAATCAAATTTTAATAACTTTGCATTATGCGAAGTTTTATGAAATTGATATATATTAATTCTGTGAACAACAGAATGCTTTGCATAGAATATAGCATGATTAGCTTTAGATTTACAGGGTGACACAAAAATATTCATTTATATTAAAAGCTATTAATAAAAATTTGCTGGAATTGTACTTTCGTTTACATTAAGCGATTTAACACTTTTTAACATTTGTCAAGTGTGAATATCATTTCAATTTGTGTATATGTCTGTCTGTCTGCCCATGCTTTTAACTCCCGTAAATATTTATGGAATTTTTTGAAACTGATATATGTTATTCAAGTTCACTATCGGGTGTTCCATATTGAAAATGAAGTTTACGTTTGTATCTCTACTGGTTTGTGTACAGGGGTACTCAAAAATATTCGAAAGCTTTGTGTTTTATGAGAGGAGTTTCTGTAAACCATATTTTAATATCTTTACAGTATGGAAACTTCAATGAAATTTTAATATGTTATTCAAGTTCCCTTTCGGATGTTTCCTATGTAAAATCGAGTACATTTCTAACTTTTTTGTGTAAAGGGGCACTTGAAAGTATCCAAAGCATTGCGTTCTGTGAGAGTTATTTTTATAAACCAAATTTAAATGATTTTACTTTGCACAAAGCTTAATGCAATTGAAATCAATCATTCGTATGCACAAAAGAGTGTCTTCTACATAACATAGTATGATTAGCATTAGATTTACGGGACCACACAAAAATATTCAGTTACATTAAGAGCTATTAATAAAAATTTGCTAGAATAGCACTATCGTTTAAATTTAGCATTTTAACACTTTCTTATATTTTTAGTGGGAATATGATTTCAATCTGTGTATCTGTCTGTCCGATTGTTTACCCTTCTATCTGTTTGTTTCTGGCTCCTAGCGTCGGTAAATATTTTCAGAATTTTTAAAAAAAATTATAGAATCAAGTTCACTATGGAATGTTCCCTATTTAAAATGACATTAATAGATTCTGTGCAACCAGTTTGTTTACAGAGACAACTACCAAAAAAAAAAAAAAAAAAAGTCAATGGATTAAGTTTTAGGACAGATTTTTTTAAAAGTTATACTTAAAATCTTTCTATCTTAAAAATCGTAAAAACATTCACATGGATTTTTAATATTCTAAAATAATGTTTCGTATAGAATATGATATGATTAACTTTTTCAGATTAAGATTTATTCGATACAACAATTACGTACAGTTGGAATGTGTTACTAATCAATGCTTGCTGCATGATTTTTCTTTCTTGATTATAATATACCGAGTTTTTAACGAAAATTATTCCCACTTTCCGATAAGTAGCAAAAACACTTTTAAAACCATATACTGCGATCCGAATACAAATATCTCAAATATATCATGAAATATGAATATTTTTACGAAAAACAATTTCCCTGCGTATGTGTGCAAGATACAAAAAAAAATTGTGTTGCATTCATTGGAAGCTAGATATATTGGGCAACTTTTGTCAATAGTGCATTTGTATAGCGTAAAAATTAGGCAAATTGTATGAAAAAGAACGCGCTACATTTTACTTATTTTCAAAGAGATGTTATTTCTTAAGGGGTTTTTTACATGTCGGGTAATTAATTTGAAGTTCCAATTTTTTCAACCATGCTCCAAGTGTACTTTTTTGCGAAAAACCACTTATAAGCTTGTAACTCTAGTATATTTTTGTTTATTTATTAAGATTTGTGAGATAATAAGGGGTTTTTCCCAAAAATGTACGTTTGGAGCATGGTTGAAATAATTGGATCTTCAAATTAATTACGCGGCATGTAAAAAACCCCTTAAGAAATTTCAACTCTTGGACAATATCTAAAATCTAGATCGTCCTTTTTTGTACAATTTGCTTAATTTTTACTCTATTCAAATGCACAGTTGACAAAAGTTGCCCAATATATCAGACTTTCAACCTATGCAATTTTTTTTTTTTTAATCTGTCACCCATGCGCAGTTAAAACGTTTTTCATAAAAATGCTCATATTTCATGAGTTATTTGAGATATTTGTATACGGATTGCAATGTATTGTTTTAAAAGTGTTTTTCTAACTTTCTGAAAGTGGGAATAATTTTCGTTGAAATCTCTGTATATTATAAATAAAAAACAGGCTGATTTTTTTTTTTTTCTATCGTTACACAAATTCATCCACAAATTAAACTGGGGGTATATTAACATATCGTAAAGTTACAGTACATTTCGTTCACTTAACGATTCCAGGTGACTACAAACATTATTGATTCTGACAGTTTGTTACTGCCGACCCCCCCCCTCCCCTCCCCCACACACACACACCTAAATGTTGTCTTAAACCAATCTTCACTGAAAAACATGAGAAAGACTCAGTTTTTTAAATACCTAATGTTTGAAAATATTTCATCGATAGATAAGTTTTTAATTTGAAAAAAAAAAAAAAAAACTGATCGTTGTCAAATCTTGCTAAACTTTTGAGCAGGAGTGTAGAAGTAAATAGCAAACTTTACATTCAGATCATTGACTGACATGTACCCGTTTCGCAATTTTATAGAACAGTGCAGATGACGTTAACGATTATATTTTATGTACTCCAAGCGAGTATCTTCGATCTATACAGTTAATGAATTCTGGAAATAAAATTATTTAAAAATATTTATGAAACCTTTTAAATAACAGATTATATTTATTTATTTACTTTAATATTCTTTAGTTCTAAAAAATATAACTTTCTCGATAACGTCTGTAAAATTTAATTAACAAATATTATATTTTCTCAAGAAAATTTCAAAGCATAACTAGACATATAAATTCTTTTCACAAGCATGCATATATATATATATATATATATATATATATTTCAATTTTAAGAAGAAAAACGCCTTTAATGATATATAACGCCATCTGAAAATTTTAATTTTATTACTTTGCCTCTATAGTAAGCTCTATATATTCTATTTCAAAAATCACATTTTTCTTTACTTTTATAAAATATACATTTAAAAAACTTAAGGTGAAATTTTTCATATTTTCGTGATAGTAAAAAAAAAAAAAAAAAAAAAAAAAAGTTAATTTTTGTTTTAAAAATTAAATGAAGGAATTTTTCCTTTAATTTCTGTTTATTTTTCGTAATACTTCTAAAGCAAAATTTATGTGGCTTTCGAAAAATTTGCATCCATATTTTTGCTAAAATTTATGTTGCATAATAAAACTATAAATATTCATTTTCATCATTACTTTTAAAGATTTTTAAAGTTTCCATTTTAAATATTTACTTATTTCACCATTAAAAGTTTTTTTTTTTTTTTATGAAACCATTAGCATTTTTATTTACGTCCTTTCATTAACGAAAACTTTTTATTTATTTGCTTTGAAATAAATGGAGTAAAAAGGACATAGAAAAATATCTGTCTTTTAAAAAAAGTACTCAATATTTATCGTGTGAATAATAAACGGAAAATTCTATATAAACGGAAAATATTCCAACGATGAATTTTATTGAATTACTTTTTTTAGAAAATAATGCACAGTCTCAAAAATGTGCATAGTTCTTTTTAAAGAAATTATTGGTAATTTTAAAAAAAGAAACAATTTTGAAGTATGTATTTTTTTATAGATTGCTCAGAATGTACATTTCATTCTTGTACGAAACCTTAAAGAATTTATTTTAGTAATATTTTTAAAATTATAATTAATTTTTTTAACTACACGCTCAGAGGTTTACCTAGTTTAAAGAAAAATATTTTATACCGTTTATGAAGAATGAAAAATTCATTTTCATTTGCAATAAACTCAGTAAATATTTTTGATAATAAGAAGTTTTTGAAAATATTTTTTTTTTCTTTTTTAATTTAAACGTTACTTTGTAAATAGGAAAATAAAAAGTTTATATCGAATATAATAATAATAAAAAAAATATTTCAAAGAAATTATTATTAAAATATTAATGTGAAAATTCTTTTTAAGATATTTTATATCACCGCATACATTAATCTAGAAATATGTGTGCACAAAAAGAAAAAAATAATAAATTCCAATAAATAAACAAATAAAATAAAATAAATAAAATAAAATATTATAATTTTTTTAATCTTTTTGTTGTAATAATGATAATAATAATGCAATGCTCAAAGCTTTTTACATTACAGATCGCCAACAGCGATGTCGTCTCAAATAGATGTAAGTGCTTTCTTTTCTCTTTTGTAACTGCACATATTGTTTCAAATTAAAAAATAATTTTTTTACTGTAATTTCATTCAATAAGGATCAGTAGAGTTATAACATGTTAATTTTTCGTGTTTTTTTGCCTTTTTACGGCATTAAATAGCTCGTTTTCTATTAAAAAGCCGTTTAAAAGATTCACCAAGGCGGAAATAGCTTTAACAACACGTTCGCGTTAGCTTTACGCAATTATCGCCCCTTGGCGACTTTTTGGCGCGATTGGCGAGAAAATATTTATTATCGATATATCGATTATTGAAACTATAATTTGAATATTTCACGAAATAGCCTTAAAGTTCTGCATGTATGCGGAACAATAAATACAGTTGTAATTTGGTTGTCCATGTACAGTTAAAGCCAAGTGCTTGAAGCGTTAGGAGCTCTCTGACAAAGCCCCTGTTATTGAATACAACTTATGCAGTGTGCTATGCTTATGATATAGTTTATGCTGTTATGATTACGTTATCAGCTACTATTTAAGGTGTGGTTACTGGTGTATCTAAAGCTGATATTTGGTTAACAGTCTTTTAATCTTCTGGAATATTCTGTGAAATAAGTTTTAAGCCTTTGCAAAATCTGTTATTTATTCACGGACAATACATGAACCTCGGAAACGTAAAAAATATGTAAATAAATTTCCGTTTCAATCGAGCTCTTGTGTGAGTGCCATCATGTGGTAGCAGAGTGCTGTTCTGCGGCGAAAGCAAAATTACGCTGTTTTTCCGGTAATTAAAAAACTACAATGAATAACCGAAAGTAGACCTTTTTGCACTAAGAAAAAAAAAAAAAAAAAGCGTATGGATAAAATAAATACAAATTACCAAAGAGGGCTTTAAAAATATAAACCAGTCTTAATAACAATAAAAAAGTTCTTAGGGACACTGGAGGCTTAAAAGACAAATAATTGGCTGAATGGGTAAATAAGAATGCTGAAGCAATTGCTTATATTCTATTTTCCTTATCAGACGAGCAAAGTCTACAATTTGCTGGAGAATAAAATACAAAGAATTCGAAGAATAGAATAAAATTGACATCAATCGGAAAATTAGAAAACCTAAAAATTGATGAAAGTAATGGAATACGAACGAAGTCAACGATTGCTGAAGAACAAATACAAAGAACTTGTGGAATAAAATAAAACTTACATTAACCGGAAAATTAGAAGACAGAAAAAATTATGCATGTAATGAATAAAAAAGATTGAACTGAGTTAGGAAGCAACTACAACTGATTACATAGGTAAAGCTGTAGTTTTAAAAACCAAATGCGCATCCTCAGACCTAGAAATTTCCGAAAGAGAATTATTGTATTATACAGTTACAGGCCTCAAAGGAAAATTTTCTTAACCCTTTGCTTTAAAACAACGTATGGGAGACGTGATCGTACTGCTGTGCATAAAATGAGAACCTCGTATCACACACGTGCTGATTCTTTCTGGCCAAAAGTGAAAAGCTCGTGTCAGATACGTGATTGTTTTTACGCTATGATGTTTTTGTTTTTGCGTTATTGTTTGTTACAGTTGCAATATAAGACTTGGTCGTTTATTCTTAGGCGTAATTGCAATAGAGTCGTCAAATAATTAACTGTTGGTTATTAAAAAAATCTAAAAATTTAACCTAATGGTAAAAAGGAAAATTTATACTAATAAGGGTGATGGCAAGTGTCCTGATTACACCTTAGAAACTGAAACAGATACCGATTCAGATATATTTGAAGATAGCAGTGCAGTTTGTCCTATAAAAAAAAGTGTGCAAAAATTAGTTAGTGATGAAAGCGATACTAATGACGAAGAAAATATTTGGAATCAGTTATCAGAACAATGGATTTGGCATGCAAAAAATAATCAACCGAATATATGGAAGTATACAGAAACTCCTGGCATAAAAGTAACGTCTACATGAGAGTTAAATGAAAACAGTGGAAAGTTAGACTTCTTTTATGCAATATTTGACAAAAAGTTTTGGGAAATTGTTGGGGAACGAAATTGGGGACATTTTCCAAAACATATTAATCCAACACCATCAAAACAAAAACCAGCCAGGGCTTGTAAAGTTTGCGCAAAGCATAAGAAGCGCAGTGAAACAACGTGGAAATGCAAAAAATGTAAACTTGCGCTACATGTTCCTGATTGTTTCGAGAAATATCACACACTGGAAAACTTTTAATTTCCTGTCATTGGTTTAAAATGTTGGTAATAAAACAATACCCCTTTAAACAAAATTTTTGACTAATATTATACATTATTCACTTATAAGTTATTCACGAAATAAATTCTACAGAGAAAATATTTAAACGACTGAAATTTTT
Organism: Salticus scenicus; assembly: GCA_963930645.1. Taxonomy (NCBI): domain Eukaryota; kingdom Metazoa; phylum Arthropoda; class Arachnida; order Araneae; family Salticidae; genus Salticus; species Salticus scenicus. The sequence continues at coordinate 135,773,392 of OZ005662.1, read as the reverse complement.
TACTTTTGTTATATAACCAAAAACATAAAAATAATATTATGTGAAATAAAAACATTAAACATTTTTTTAATAAACTAGGGGGCTCTGTCCCCTGCTCGCTCCGCTCACCAACCCCCAAGGAAGGCTTTCCCTCACCCCGACTTGCTTCTCTCATTAACCCCTGCTGGATTCTACCCGACTATTCTCAACTTTGCCATTCATTGAATTGGAATATTAATAATACATAATACAAGAGAAAAGTTTAACAATATTATAGAAATCCACCATAGCTGGTATCGCATTGAAATACACAATATTTAATATTATATCGTTTCTAGTATGTGAAAAATCTGTCTTAACGTTCGACAGTTTAATAACAATTTGCCATTATTTTGAGAGAAACATATGTTAGACAGCTAGACACACAAAATAAACAACGATAGCACTAACTGTTTAGAACAGAGAGAAATTCTTAACATCTAAACGATTTAGTGTTACAGCTTTAGTATACGGTCCACTTGTTAAATTTTTGTCACTGTTTGACGATGAATTTTTCGGGTATTATTGTTTGATTAAAGAAATTATGAACTTATTTTTTCTAATGCCTATATTTTTTATTATTGATTTTTTTTTTAGTTAATTTAGGGCAATATGTAACACTCTGCATTTATTTCCAATGTACAGCAAGGTTTAAAATGGTGCTTACAACAGTAAAGATCCAACTTTTTAAAGTGCATTTTTCCTAGAATATGATTTAGTCGGATCCATTGAAAATAAATTTCTTATGTGATTATTGCAATTATTTTAAACATTTCATTAGTAGTAGTACGACAGGACAATTTTTTTCAGATAGCGATTTTGTTTTGTTGCCATGAATTTGCCAAGATTCCCGTCAATATCTGATTTTACAAATTCTTAAACTATATTAAATACTAAGTTAAATCGGGGAAAAGAAAAATCACATTTTTCGAAACCTATTGATAAGTGAAAAATTCATCCTTGATTATATTCTAATAACGAATTGCCGGTTTGGAGTATTCGAGATAGACCATCACCATTCATAAATTGGATGGCTTTTGAATATTTGTTGACAATTTGAATAAATATTCATGATGGCTCCTGAATACTTGTTGGCGATATCTTCTGAATAATTATTATTGTTGGCGATATCTACTGGCATATATTGATCAGGACATCTTAATAGTTGTTGGCGATATCTCCCGAACTTGTGTTAATGATGGCTTCTTAATATTTGTTGGCTACATCTTCTGGATATGTACTGATTACACCTTGATTTTTTTACATATATATTATATAATATTGAATTTAGAAAATAAAAAATGCGTGTGGAGAATGAAATATAATGATATTGGATAATTTAATTTATAGAGACATCAATGGTACAGGAAAAACTACTTTAGCCATTTTCTTTCTAATAATACGGATAATATTTTATCTGGAGATATTTTGTACATTTAGACCAAATACAAAAATGTTCTTCTTTTTTTTTTCACTTGAATTAAGTTAAAAAAATATTTAAAAAAAAAAATTGAAAAAAAAAAAAAAAAATGTGCTGAAGCAATGTTACAGTTTAACCTCTTGGCGAAATTTTAAATTTGGCACCGAAGTAGCTTAGACTTTTCTCGCAAAAATCTTGACATGCATAACTGAGATAGATAATTTAAGTTATCGTCAAAATAAATGAAAAATTTAAAATCTGCCAGTGAGGTCCTGTATTATGTGTAACTAAAATATTTTAGCAATGCAGTTACTTCATTCCATTACATGGAAAAATAGACAAAAAAAAAAAAAAAAAAAAAAAAAAAAAGTCCTGTTGTATTAAATTAAATTCTGTTTTCTGCAAAGTTTTACATCAATGCTTAAAAAACAAAAATAGGTTTCGAATTTTATTATTATTATTATTATTATTATTATTATTGCTCTATTTTATAATTTTTTTCGGTACTTACGTATTAACGTCACAGCAGCAGAAGTTTCGCTAATGCGCCAATAAAGAGCAATCTTGTTGTTCGCACACAAGAGACATAAGACTACTATATAACAGGCTGAATCAATCGCCGCCATTCGTACGTCAAGTCCGTCATTGCTAAACTTATGATTACTGTATAATAGTCTTATATAGCCTCATATAATACTTATACGGTAGTTCGTCACTGTCAAACCTAAGACTACTATATAAGAGTCTCATATAATCTCATATAATAGTCATATGCAATAGTCTTAGTTTTAACAATGACGGACTTGACGGACAAATGGCGGCGAATGATTCAGCCTGTTAAGAGACATAGGGGGACAGCGAGACATCTTTTGGAATCTTATTTATCAGAGTTCATATGGCGACAGCATCAGGTGAAAGATAATAGAGGCAGTTTTGAATCTATGTTAAACTCTATATCGGCCCATTTTCCACCGAATCAAATTGACTACTTTGTTTTAAATAAAGTGTTTTGAATTTTGAAAGTGTTTTGATTTTAAATAAAGTGTTTTATTTTATGATTTGTCGCAAAAATTTTAGGTGTAGATTGACGGCACTTAATCTGTAGCCGCAGTGGCGTTGATACGTAAGTATCTTTGGAACAACTTCAGTATAACGCCACAACGATATTTGGCAATTTTTTGTTGGCGATTACGGCTAAATCATAAATCTAAAAATCATAAATGTTAAATGATAAAATCATAAACGAAATCATAAATCATAAAACATAAAATCATGAATCCAAAATAAACAACATATAGGCTGCCATATTACATCGCAAACAGTCCAGAACCCACATCGTTATCGTTTAAAACGGCGTCAAAGAAAAATCGCCAAATTCAGCTGTGGGGTTATACTGAAGTTATACCAATTTCTGGGCTTAACCTCTAATTCTATACCAATCGTTGTTTAACATAATAATTATATTCATTACTAAATCTTTTTCGCCTAACGTTAAAATAAAAACTAATAATATAAACTAAACTAATAGTATAAACTTAACTAATAATATAAAATAATAATATAAACTAAATTTAAAATATAAACTAATTTTCATTTCATTTTTATTAAATTTTTACTCAATATTTTTTAAATATCGGTTATTTTCATGTTTTGCTATTCTAAATAATTTTTTTCTTCGCTCGAGCCTCAAAGATGCCAATTTTTCAATTTTTCTTATTTACACCATTGATCTCATTTTAATTTTCCTGAGGAAAGTGACGTCAGAAACACAGAAAAAAACGCCATAAGAGAAACTTTTCACTCCGGTGGCAAATAGAGTCCCTTTATAAACCCGACGTTTTTAGTTATAACTTAGTTAATTAAAATGATAGAAATTTCTAAGCAGCTGAAATGCCTTCCTTGAAGCAGTCGGAATACACTGATACCTCTCATGATGCAGAGCACTTTGCCCTCCACGAGAAGATGCTGTCGCAGACAAAAAAAATTGACGCCAGCGACAGTTACTTTTTTTTAATATATAGAGAAATGAAATGAAATATAATTATCAAATTCTGTGGTTTTATTAAAAAGTAAATGCAGGTACTATTAATGTCCACTGGTTTTCTCACAATTTAGCCCGTGATGAAACTGCTTCTGATCACGACGCATGAGAAAAGCTTTCATCGAAAGTGGCACACACAATCGTCGCTCGATTCATAAGGCAAGGGGTTAAATAAGAGAAAACTTAAAAATTCAAAAAGAAAACGATTTATATGAAAGTCTAGAAATTTTACTATAATAATATGGAAAGAATTATAGTGAAATCAAATGATTATCAAAGTACGAAAAGAGAAAAAGCATTTCCCGTTAATGTAGAAAATAGTCTGAGAAAAAAAAAAAAAAAAAAAGAATATACCGCCTTCATCTGGAACGAATAAGTGGTCATTTTCTAAACCTCTAAACTAGAAATATAGATTTCCGAGCTATGCGTATAAAGCACGCCAATAAACTGAATAGACGAAGTGATTCGAGAATTACAAGTCTATGCATTGCTAAATAGTGAAACATTATTCTCAATATTCTGAATCCTTTCTATTGCGAGAAATTCTTGGTCGATTTCCTAGAACAAGAATTTTTTTTTCTTAATCTCTAAACTAGAAATATAGATTTCCGAGCTATGCGTATAAGGCACGCCAATAAACAAAATAGACGAAGTGATCGAGAATTACTAGTCTATGCATTGCCAGATAGGGAAACATTATTCTGAATCCTTTGTATTGCGAGAAATTCTTGTTCGATTTCCTAGGTTTGGGTCATAAACAAAGATTATAGTTGCTAAAAATCGCCTCTTGTATTCGCTTTTATTTGCAGAGATTTTTATATAAGTTTGATCTCGATAATATAGACAAACGCTCTAGAATTCTATTAGGGGTTTCTAGAACTAGCTTTCAAAAGGGACTAGAATTTATAATGATGAAATGGACTGTTTTTACTACAGCCACAATTTAGAGTCTAGATGACAGTTACAGAATTTTTTATCAGTGTAAGAGTGAAAAAAGTCACTGTTTTATTTACAAGAAAATAAATCATCCATTAAAAAACTGTAACTTTCGAAATAAAAATAATTCTCCTACATCTAAAAAAGATAAAAGAATATATTTGAATGACGAGGACATGAATAAAATGCCGTTTAAAAACTGAAGTATGCAATTAAAAATAATGAAAAATAGTTAAACATGTTTAATTTTCATGCTTGCTTCAAAACCAAAAGCAATTTGATTGTGGTAAAGAAAAAAAAGTATGGATATTAGACTTTGGTTCGATTCCCACAAGCTTAATAACTTAAATTACTCTTGTGTTTTCAATTCTGATAATTGATATATAAATTTGGCATTTAACAATTTAATTTAAATATATAAAATAACACAAATTGTTCACGTTAAAAAATAGGTAAATAATTCTCAAAATATTTTGACTGTGCATGATGTTATTGATATTTCGGATTTAAAAAATATTTTAATTTCAGTAAGTAAAATAATAATAATTGGAAGCCATAATAATTGTTGTCATAATTAGATATTGCTGAAGTTCCCACTTTTAATTTTGTTAATCCTTTTTAACACTTTCTAAATATGTTTAATAGTAATTATGATTTAAATTTGTCTATCTTTCTGTCTATCTGCACGTCTGTCTGCCTCCAGTGACTGTAAGCATTTTTTATATTTTCTCCAAATTATATATGTTATTCTAGTTTACAGTGAAATGTTCCCTATCAAAAATGTCGTTAATAGCACAAATGGAATAACTATAATATAATAACTAGACTACTAGAATACTATAACTAAAATATAATATAACTAGAATAACTACATGTTATTCTAGTTTACTATGAAATGTGCCCTGTTACGAATGCCATTAATAGCACAAACGGTTTTTGTACAAAGGTACCCAAAAGAATACCAATGCATTTTGTTTTGAGAGAGGCATTTTTATAAACCATGGTTAAATAACTTTCTGCTGCAAAAATCATAATGAAATTGATATTTATTGTTAATATGCTAAAATGTGTTCTTACAGAATATGGTACACTGAAAATAAATTATGTGGCTGACATATAGAAACTATATTGTGGTTCTAGTAAAAATAGTTCCATGTCATCATTATAAATTCTAGTTCCCTTTGCTAGCGAGTTCTACAAACCCTTATTAGAATTCTAGTCCGTTTTCCTATATTATATAGTGTCAATCTTATTTTAAAATCTCTGCTAATAAATGCAAATGCAAGAGGCGAATTTTAGTAACTATAATTTTATTTTGTAACCTAGTTCTAGTAAATCATAGAGAATTTCTCGTAATACAGGGGATTTATAGCATTCATAATATTGTTTCACAATCTAGAAAAGTGTAGACTAGAAATTCTTGATCATTTCTTCTATCCGGGTTATTTGTTTATTTTATACGCGTGACTCGAAAACCTATATTTCAAGATTAAAGATTTAGGAAATGACCACTTATTCGTTCTGGATTAAAATGGTATATATATGTATATATATATATATATATATATATATATATATATATAAATTGTTTCTCGGTGTACGTTTAGCGTTAAGAATTGCAGGGCTACACTGAAATACTCTGTTTCATTGAGTGCTACAATTTTAAATATTTCGAAATTGCCCCTCGTTTTGTGTTAAGTGTTTCTAACACTTTCCAAGAATGATTAGGAATTATTATAAATTTAACCAGTCTGTCTGTCTTTTTGTTCTTCTGTCTGTCGATGTGCGCAAAACAATATCCTGAAAATTATTTCAGAGGGAGATCAAACCTTAATACATGCTGCTGAATATTAAAAGTTAAGCATAACACAAAAATTTTTCACAAATTTCAAATTTTAGGGGCGTTTGAACCTTTCCCTTGGATATGGCTTTGGTTGTGCGATCACATTGGCGAAATTCAATGAATATAAACTTTACAATTCGTAGGTCCAGTTGGAAATATTTAACATCCAATCCCAACCGCTTGATTTTTAGTTCTTTCTATTTCTTTCTTTCTTTTCTTTTCATTATTATTATTATTATTATTATTATTATTATTTACAGAAACAACATTTTCAGTTCAGTATCGTTTCTGTGTACTAAAGTTTTCTACATTGTAAATTTCCACTATAGTCTCTTGGAAGAGATTATTATTTCTAGTTTTTAATGTATAATATAGTTTTACCACTTTAAAGCAACATTATCTAATTATAAGCCATTCAATTTAAATTCATTAGTTTCTAACGTTTTACTAAATAAACATTTGTCGAGTCATGATCTTACAAGGAGAGGTCACGACATGAAAATTTCAGATCGGGACGAAATTGCGCAGGATTGTATTATTACTATGAAGGTAACAACATATTGAAGCAATAGCACCCACTAGCTACAGAATTTCGAAAAAAAAAAGCGTTTAAAGTTTCTGCCATCTTTAAATAAAAGTTATTTCACAAGCAAGACAGCTAGCGGCGTGAGCAGAAAGTCACATTTAATAATCTGGTGTGTCACTCACACGACTTTCTCTTACCCTGAAATTTAATACTATAAAAACAGGTTGGATATTAAGAGATAAGATAACGAGTACTGTTATGTAAACCTGTGTTAAACAATTCAAACTGTACTTCGGAAGAGTTTTATATGATAACTAGTCCACCGCCTTTAATGCACCGACATTCTTTAATGCACCTACATTTATATAAAATCTAATTCGGTTATTAAAAAATAATTCTGTTATTGAAAAATAATTTATTAAAACTATTATTTACAAAAATTATCTTTTTATGACAATGTAGACGATTTCCATATTAGAGAAGCAATATAACACTAAATATATATTAAAAAAAAGTTGAATTTATTCTCAATATATTTTTTATTTATTTATTTATTTTTTTTAAGAAAAAAAAAGATAACTTTATTTTAAATTATCGCAGATCGATGGTTCAACCATTCGTTTTAAAGGCATTGGTGAGCTCTTTTGAAAGATACCCATCATTAAAATGTACTCCCCTCGGGATCCCCCACCCCCGGGTGGGGGGGGGGGTGAGGCTTCTACAAACACATTTTTTTCCCAGTTGACTATCTCTATTACAAAAAATATATATTCGTTTCATTTTGTTTAGTGCAGTCTATAGATGTTAAACTCTACTTACCTGCAATTTCCCCCATAGATGTAATGTATTTGAATAATTTTGAGTGTCCCTGTACACGAACCATTTGCTTCATCTGAACGAAAAGCTTACTGTAGCATGCCTATATGATACACATTTAGTTTGGAATTTCTTTTTGGAATTTCCAAGTTTGGAATTTCTGCTACTATTTTTTTTCTTGAGATATGCTGATAACAGACACACAGACACACAGACCATTCGCTAAAAACATGATTTTGTATTTAGGGGACCTCGGAACATGTAAATATAACAAAAATTCACATTCGAAAATTTGACCCTAAAACAATACTTTCTCGACCCTATGGGTAAGAGAGAGAAATAATTACTTCTCCAATCAATACAGATACTTGAAAAATTATAGTATAGGATTAAGATGCAATTAAAGTTTTACAGGCAAAGAAATATTATCTTTAAATGTAGATTTTAAATGTTAATCAACATACTTTCTTCTTCGACAACAACATGCTTTTTTTTTTTTTTTTTTTAATCTTTTTGTGCACGAAATAAAATTCCAGCTGTTCTCTATTATTAACAAGCTAAAAGCGTTTACGTAATTTATACACATTAAAATCAGGAAGCTCAAACCAAGATTTAAGTACACATTCTAACAATTTTACGCTTTGTTTTAAAGTTTGCTTATTTTTTAATTAATTTTTTTGTCTATTTCGCTTTATATTTGTCATTTAGGGTTTTGTAAAACTAAAATTTAATTTTTAAGTTATAGAAATTTATTGTATTTATAAGTTATAAATATTAGAAATACAAAATATATATTTATATATTTATTTTATATTCAAGAAAATTAAATAACCTTTTGTTAAAATTTTCAAATTTTGTAATAGAATTATAAAATAAAGTAAAAATAAATGAAGAGTTCAGATTACGAAAAAAAAAATAAAAAAGAGAAAAAAAAAAAGAAAATGTTCTGTAGGTAGAAACGAACCCAAGTCGCCTGAATGCCAACCTCGCACTTTCCGCTCACGCCACTGGAGCGCTGATTCACTTGCGAAATAACTTGTATTTAAAGATATCGGAAACTTTAAAAGCTTTTTTCTGGAAATTCTGTGGCTAGTGGGTGCTACTGCTTTAACCTTCCTACCCTGTTGAAAAAGTTTTACGTATTACCTGTATGGGTCGAATCTACCCACTTTGTATAGATTAAATTTAAGTCTTAAGAAAGAATTTCTATGGAGCTCATTTTACATCTACGTTTCCGACAACTATCGCCATCTTTTGACTATTCCTGAAAATGAAGTCTACTTAAAAGAAAAAAAAAATGGAGTTTTAAGCATTTCTATGCATGTTAATAATGTGGGTCAAATCGACCCAGACAGGTAATATGTCACATATTTTTGGGGGGTGGTTTAAAACAAACCAATGACTCTGAAAACATCATATATTAAACGAATGCATATTTTTGAGGCATACATAATGTTTGAACAATCAAAATTAAAATCTGTAAAAGATATCGAAAGATCAATTTAAAAAATGGGTCGAATCGACCCATATAGGGTAAAAAGGTTAATATGTTAATGCCGTCATAGTTACTAACAATCCTGCGCAATTTCGTCCCGATCTGAATTTTTCATGTCGTGATGCTGCTTATGAAAAAAATGTCGTGATGCTGCTTTTTATGCTGCTTATGAAAAAAAATAAGTGGATGATAAAAATTAGCAATCAAACTAAATAACAAATAAATAAAATGTGGATGTGTGTTTCTCAATAATTTTTCTGCCGACTGCAGAGAAACATGCATAATATAATTAATGGATCTGTGACGTTTCAGAAGGTGAAATTTAAAGTTTCGTAGGAATTTGCACTTTAATTCCGAAATTTCCGTTTAAAAAAAATGTGTATTTTATATATTCGTTCATAATAATTCAAAGCAAATAGAAAACATCAAAAAAATAATCTGGTGTGTCACTCACACGACTTTCTCTTACCTTGAAATTTAATACTATAAATACAGGTTGCAGATTAATAGATAAGATAACGAGTAATGTTATGTAAACCTATATTAAACAATTCATATTAGGCCTCTGAAGAGTTTTAGATGATAATTAGTTCTGTGTGAGGGGGGCTACCGCCCCCCTCAATCCCCCGTTTCATTAATGCACCTACATTTATATAGAATTTAATTCGGTTATTAAAAAATAATTATCTTTAAAAAAAAAATAAAAAAAAAAAATTAAATTATTATTTAAAAAAATTATCCTTTATGATAAGGCAGACGATTTCCATATTATAGAAGTAGTATAACACCAAATATCCAAAATAAAAAAGTACATTTTATTCTCAATAATTAAAAAAAAAAAAAAAAAATGTACGATTTTTTTTCGAAGTTTTTTTTTTTCGTTAAAAATAAAAAAAAATCGATAACTTTGTTTTAAATTATCGCAGATCGATGGTTCAACCATCCGTTTTAAAGATATTGGCGAGCTCTTTTGAAAGATACTCATCATGAAAATTTACTCCTTTCGAGGGGGGACTTCCCCCCCCCAGGGGGGGGGGAGGCGAGGCTCCTACATACACAAAAAAAAATTTTCCCAGTTAACTATCTCTATTACAAAAATATATATTCGATTCATTTGGTTTAGTGCAGTCTATAGACGTTAAACTCTACTTACCTGCAATTTCCCCCATAGACGTAATGTATTAGAATTCTCTTGATTGTCCCTGTACACGAACCATTTGCTTGATCTTAACGAAAAGCTTACTGTAGCATCCCTATATGATACACATTTAGAATACCAGGTTTGAACATTCTGCCATAATTTGTTTTTGAGATATGCTGATAACAGACAGACACACAGACATACACACAGACCACTTGCTTAAAACATGATTTTCGTATTCAGGGGACCTCAAAACGTGGAAATATAACAAAATATTGCGTTCGGAAATTTGACCCAAAAACAATACTTTCTCTACCTTATGGATAAGAGAAAGTAATACATAAATGTTTTAAAAAATTAAAGTCAAATATTTTTCAAAGCATTTATTTCTTTTAAATTTTGCTGAATAAAAGTAATAAAATTGCACATTTTAAAATGGATTTTGAAATTCAACTCCATTTATACAAACAAATCAATTTTAAAAATATATTACGCAATTCTTCATGTGAAAATTCAAAGCAAAAGGAACATAAACGTAAGTGAAAATATTTTATCTAAGTTAAGTGCTTACGTGGAAGTATTTCACATGCATTTTCTTCCAACAAAAATTCGCTATTTCAGTTTGTCTCAAAAATAAAGCATCTAGCACGTTCTGCTAAAAAGATTTTCAGTGTCGTTATAAGAAAATAAAATAAATATTTGCCTTCAAGTCATTCTGTATTTTTAAAGTCGAGTCATATGTCTTTTTCGGACGTGCTTTAAATGTATATATATATATATATATAAACATATTTAGAGTAGAAAGTTTTCCTGTGTATAAGAAATTATAAATAATATCATGAATATGAGAAAATGCCCATTTTTTAAAAATAAATTACTTTTATACATATTTCTTCTTTCATGTTTCATATTTAAAAATAAATATTGGGTTGTTCGATCAATAATGTCGTTTTTTAAAACACTCGCTTCTAAAAACCAAGGCTTCTTCGAACGTGGAATTTTTCAACTTACCGAAAGATGGTAAAAGGTCATCCAACAAAATAGTCAATATATCATTGATTAATGTTTGTGGTTAATATAAATAAATTCACTTTGAAAAACATGAAAAAAAAAAAAAAAAAAAAAAAAAAAAAAACGACATTATTTATCGAACAACCCAATATATTGTACAACACCTATAAAACAAAAGCAATGTGTATAAAATTATTCATCTCTGCTAAATGTCTTATAATTAACCTCTCATGAAAAAGAGAATGTTAATAATTGTGATGTGGAAAATCACATATTCTTTCTTAAAATTTAATTGCATTTATTTCATTAAAGTATTGTTTCATACTGTTTAAAACCCATCTCTTTATAAACGGAAAAACTAATATTATTTCTCTGATAGTAAGGGAGGCAGCGTTGCATTTTTGGAAGTGATTTCATACCGACCAATTACTATTTCTAAAAATTATTTAAATATCAACAGTTGTGAGGTTGAGACGTCAGAACGTCACCACAGTTGTTTTAATTAAGCTGGATCCAGCAAAGTAGGAAGTGGGGACGGTTAAAATCACGCCGTCGCCAGTGACTCGGTGACGGTTGAGGTCGAGCTAGTTTTGTGTCGGCAGGGTATTGCATTAAAAGACTTAGATTTTGCATATTAGTTAAATTAGAAGTGATTTTTAAAAGTACGGATTGAAATGTAGTGAAAGGAGGGTGTAGGAAGAAGTATAAAAATAGAGATGGTTTTAGCTCAGTCAGAGTCCCGGAGTTCTCGGGGTAAATGTACGCCTTTTATTTAAAATTTTAAATTAATTTTTTTGCGTCCCCGAGTTTTCGCTCAGGGACTTAGCAAAATTTTTTTTAAAGTTTTTCTCACCCGGTTAAAATTTAACTGACGGCTGCACTCACACTTCAGATATTTGAGACAGTTAGATATGGAATGAAGCTATTTAAACTTACTCGTTCAAACCCGTTGGGGATTTTCCCGACTAAATTTTTTTCTTGGAGGGGGACTGTGAGCTTGAGACGTCAGAACGTCACCACAGTTGTTTTAATTAAGCTGGATCCAGCAAAGTAGGAAGTGGGGACGGTTAAAATCACTCCGTCGCCAGTGACTCGGTGAGGGTTGAGGTCGAGCTAGTTTTGTGTCGGCAGGGTGCTGCATTAAAAGACTTAGATTTTGAATATTAGTTAAATTAGAAGTGATTTTTAAAAGTACGGATTGAAATGTAGTGAAAGGAGGGTGTAGGAAGAGGTATAAAAATAGAGATGGTTTTAGTAGATGGTGTGGATGTTGGAGGATCGTATAGTGGATGTTATGAATCTTAGTTTGACAGATATTGAAAAGTAGAGTAGTGGAGATTTAGTGACGTGAAGTTAGGTAGTGTTGAGTGTTGGTGAGTGTCTACTAGTTTTCGGAAAGTTCAAGCTGGGTCAGAAGGGAATCCTCTGTCCCATAGTGAAGCCGTAGTATTGGAGTACGAGTGCGACCGTCTCTACACCTTCGACTATCTGCTGTGGTGAGAAATTTAAGATAATTAAATTGTTGATATATATATTTTTGATTTAGTAATACGCTGACTGAGCTAAGATCTATTTTTCAGGCCGCCCTCCCATTAATCTTGTTCAATAAACTTTTATTGTTGTTCAATTCACGTCTCTGGTCTTCTTAGTAATCTAAGTATTTAAGTTAAGATGGAGTTTGCAGGAACGCAAACGCCACACAGTAACCAAAATGAACGTCAGTCGTTGCACGAGCGATGGAGGGTAGGAATAGGATGGTGTCGAACTCGTCAAAAAAAATTAAATTTTAAAGTTATTTCATACCACTCCAAACTTGGTGTAACAGTTTGTTTATGCGATAAATAATGAGAAAATAACCGTCAGTCACCTTGGAAATGGTAGATTATATGTCAGTCGCAAGGCCGAACGTGCAAAAAAAAAAAAAAAAAAAAAAAGGTTATTTCATACCTCACGAAACTCATATATATGATTCTTCATACATCAAATAATGGGAAAATAACAGTTAGCTACTTTGGTAATGGTTAAAAGACCGTGAAGCAAGGCCATGAATGTGCCAAGGCACAGAATATCCAAACGCAGTAAAGTAGCTTAAGAATGGCTAAACTAACGATTTTCAACCAGTTAAACGAAAAGTAGACGAAAATATAATTACTATTAGTGTTGAAACTATCGCATTATATCAATTTCATATAGCAGTGCTGCCAGAATGAGCTACTTTTTAGTACTCTACTCCAGAAAATGAAGATTGTGTTATTGTTTGCACTACTTATTTATTATCATTATTTTATTATTTTTATTATTATGATTATTATTTTCGTCATGATGCGTTTCTTTTATCTCCTTTTTCATAATTTTAATGTTAAAAAAACAATTAAATAAATAAACAAGTCGTGGGGGAAAAAAATTGTTAATACTCTTTGAAAATGCTTCTTCTTCTTTTTTTTTTTTTTTTTTGACATTGCTTTATTATTATTACTAGTATCGCCCAGTGGTCGAAACTCGACCATTTTTTTTTGCAAAGCGAGGCAAAGCAAAGTTATTGCCTTGTCCTAAACGGAATGCAATTGCAACACAGCTGCGTCAATTGTTTGCCGATATTCACTCTAACTGAATCAGCAGAGTTTTACTTTATTTCTCTCTATAGATGTTAGCCTTTCCTGAAATGAGAGAAAATCGCAACGTGAAAACGCCCCTTGTTGTGTGATACAGCCCAGAAGCTAATAGGTACCATGTCAAACCAAGGCCCAACCAAGGATCAAATTCTGTTAAATTAATTCGATTGGTTCATAAAGTACAGTGTTTGGACAAAAAAAAAAAAAAAAAAAAAAAAAAAGATATTTTTCAAAAATGGTCGAATTGAGTTTGGGAAATTTCAAAACGTGTAACTTTATCGAAAACTGAAAATCTAAAACTTTTCTGAATCTTATATTTTCTACTTATATATGCAGAGGAAAGAATAATAAATCCACTTTTTAAAAAATAAAAATAAGTAGTCAATTTCACTTAATTAAAATGCATGGAAATCTCAAAACGTGTAAATTCATCGAAAACCGGAAATCAAAAGTTTTTATGTATCTTCTACTTGCTTCTTCTACCCACAAAAGCTAGCAATAAAGACACTTTTTTTAAAAATAAGTAGCCAATTTCAGTTAATTGAAACGTAAAGAAAGTTCAAAACATGTAAATTCAGCAAAAAACGGAAATCGGAATTTTTTCCGTATCGTCTACTTATACATGCAACAGTTAGTAACAAATCCATTTTCCTTTTAGTATATTAGTTGAATATTTATTGTTTAAATATCACCTTTTGAAATGAAATGTTTATGTTTACATTCGAAACTGGAAGTTTGCCATTTTTTTTCTGGAGTTTTGTGATTTTAAATTAAAATTTTATCAATTTTACAGAAAAAATAACTCAATCAAACACATGTAGACAGTAACTTATATATAACTTTACCCAAATATCGGAATTAAAATCGGCAGATAATTTCCGTTATTTTTTAATAATTTTTTATGAAAAATCCAATGGAAGATTAACATAGAAAATCTTTTTCATAATCCATGGACAGACAACAAATTACTGTGTCTATGGTTTTATTTGAGCTTTATGAAATTGATGGATTTAACAACTTTCTACTTTTAGGTATTTTTTAATGTAAAGGAATACGTGTATAAAAGGGAAAAATGGGGGGAAATGCATAAAAAATAAATGTATTTTTTAAATACCTTCTTGACATCGTAAGAAAATAATATTTGTATTCGCACCTTTCGGCTAACCATACCTTTCGAATGATACCATTTTTAACCCTCTACTCCCATAATTAATATGTTAAAAAGGGACTACAAATTTTATGCTTGCCTATTAATATATAGATTATTAATATTATTATTACTTGTTTCGGGCAGCGATTTCGGAGTCATTAGCAATATATATCTACCACCTTGAATGTATGTGCAAACATTTTTGTTTTTATTCATAACTAGCAAACTCGTGCGAAATTTCCGCACTTTATTTCTTTTCTTATTTTCATTTAAAATTTGAAGCTCATAAATGTTATACCAATTTCAATGCCAAGCTAAAATTTCACTTTATATGTAGCCAAATTATTATTAGAACTAATAACATTGTGCAACAGTGAAGCCAAAATCATTCAAAGAAAGATTTAAAAATAAAATTCATCGTTTACAACCCAGTTTTCACAACACTTCCGCAGCAGTACAGTTTTAGTATAGGACCCCATTATGATCTTTAAATTTATTTCGCCATGTTGGCGATAACTTTTTATTTATTTATTTTTGCACAGTTTCTTGTTAAAACAATAATAATAATAATAATAATAATTCCTATTTTGATTACACTTTTCATAATTCTGTTTTTTAGTCAATTCATGATAATAATTAAAATTCTGTCTTTAAAGCGTTGTCATGTTTAAAATGGCTCATATAAAGATGCTGAAGATGCAACTTTAAAAAATACATTTTTTCCATAAAATAATCTCATCAGACAAATGTCGTCATTTTTCCTTATTAGATCCTTCAGCTGAGTTCTCGGGCTTAAATATTATCCATTTATTAATATTACTTTTTTCCTCGCGTATTTTATTAATTACATCACTATAGTATCGTTTTGACGAAATATAATTGGAAGTGGTCCAAGTTAGAGAAGTATTATGTAGATAACTAGCAGGCTTTGTCCGCTTCGCTGGACATTAAACTTAATTGAGTTGTCAAAGTCCCATATCTTTATTAATAATCTAAGTTCTCGCTGTGATTAGTAGAGGTTTTTCTCGCTCGCAACGTGAGGAGTCTGAGTCCCCACTGCCTTCATCAGCAACTTACCCACTTCTTACTTCCCCTTCCTCAGCGGGTGAGTTCGAAGTTTTGCAAAATCCCACTAATGTACATAATGCGTACACTTAATCAATATCCGCACACCAAAATTCGCCATTCTAAGATAATTTAAAGCCAATGCAAACGGAAAAACATGTTTTTACTCATGTTTTTTGCCCCCGACTCCGGGATGGGAGGGGGTGGGGGGTTCGAATTTCGTGAAATCCAGTTACAATAAGTGCCGGATGCATACAAATAATTTACGCACTAAATTTCATTACCACAGAAGACTTTAATAGAAAATATTACAAATAAATAAATACAAAAAGCACAGCATTATTATGGAATACTTTTGGTGACTTTAAATATTTTAAGCCATTTTTGCGATGAATTGAATTGGCTATCTCAATTGTATAATTAAAGATCTTGGCCAGAAACGTCCGAGCTACTCCGGTGCCAAATTTCAAATTTTGCCAAAGGGATCCGATGGTAAAGCTGTTCCATACACAAAATAAATAAATAAATAAATAAATAAAATAAAATAAAATAAAATAAAAACTCTTTTCTGATATTTACAAAATAAAAATAAAAATTCTTAATAAAATCTAAATTGTAATCATTTACAATTAAGGGGAGAACATAAAAGAACCTCATTAGGTACATAATAAGAACAAAAATTTTGTTTTACTGCAGGAAAGAAAAATGCTGCTTAATTAAATAAAAATATTAAACTAATGCCAAATATCTCTATGAAAATATTTATCCACATACAAATTCCTGATTAAAAAAAAAAAAAAAAAAATCACCAACTTTTGTAGGTAAACTATTTATTTTTCTCTCTAATTTTTATTATTATTCACGTGAAATTAAAAATATTTCATTTTATTTCTTAAAAATAAAAATATATATAAATGCGTACATATAAATATAAAACCTTCTACCGAATCTAGCCCTATAAGCGTTAAGCCCGTCTTTTTCCGGTATGCATAGTCAAAATAAAAGGCTGGTGTAGCTAAATTTTGAAATATATTTTGCTTTTTTCAAGACAATAAGATTAATAAACATGTCTAGTATACAGTATTAAATTCTCATACTTATACTGTGCATAGTATTAATTTTATGAATCATTAAACAGATATACCAAAAAACGGCTAATGCTGAAAGGGCCAGGTTAAAAACGGAAAAAGGGTAAAATAAATTAGAAATATCAGACCTATATTTATAAATTTGATACCAAATGAAAGGGGCGATTTTTCTGAATCCAGGGGGGCAAACAGTCTTTCGATGCGACAATTAGACTTTTAAAAAATAACTAAAGTATGAAATTTAAGTGGCAACGAAAAAACAGAAAAAGTGAAAAATAAATTAGAAATATCAGACCTATCGTTACAAATTTAGTATCAAATGAAAGGGGTGATTTTTCTGAATCCTGTGGTGTAAACAGTTTTTCGATACGACAATTAGATTTTTTTAAAATTAACTAAAGTATGAAACTTAGATGGTAACATTTCATTTCTATCTTTTCATAATTTGCAGTGCGAATCACGCAAATAAAAGTCTTTAACTTAAAAATTTATTTTTATACTTTTTTCTTTTCCATTCAAAGTGTTTTAGTGAAAAAATATTTATGGCGCATGCGCAGGCGTTTTTTACCCACAAATCAAAAACTAATCAAAATTTTAAAAAATTCTATAGATATAATTTTGTTTTGTGTGAAGACCTAAGTCTCTGCCAAGCGCCGTTGAATTCGGTCCAGCCGTTCTCGAATGATGCCCGGACAAAAAAAGCGACATACAGACACGATGGCACACACACGCACAGGCACAATTTCCTGAAGTCATTTTCGGCTTTAATGGGGTGTGAAACGTGAATATATCGCAAAAATTTTTGATTCCGACAAATGTACAGACAAAAGTATGATTTTATTAATATAGATGAATGTTCCATAAGTCATGGAACTTAGCCTTTTCAAAAATTCAGAAAAATTGAAGAAACTGATACAATTAAATACAGTTTGCGAAAAAGTTATTCTCATAAAGGTTTTTCTTTTCTTTTCTTTTTTATTTTTAAGAAAAAAATAGTTCTTTTTTTTTTTCCATCGATAGAAGAAACTGCACGGATAAGTATCGAGAAATATGCAAATCAGAGTCCTATAAATTGCACGCTTTTACGATTAACGTAGCAAATTTCTTATTTTGCCTCCTAACTTGCGCACACATGAGGTTTTAATTTTTTTATGTCGACTTCGTGGATAAAGCTTCATTGATGAAAATGTTTTTCCTCGGGTAAAAAAATAAAAAATAATAAAAAAAGTCATGCTGAAGAAATGAAACAGCTTTAATATAGTACCACTTGGAGAAATTTAAAATGACGTTTATAGCCAATTTACACAATTGCGATACCCAATTTAATTCATCGCCAAAATGTAAATAAAATTTTAAAAGCTGCCATGGGCCTCTCATGCTAAATCTTTTACAACGAAATGTAAAGAAATGTCTCTACACTGTTAAAAATTTCAACACAAAACTCTGTGTTTAAGATAATCAATTATCTTGAGTCTTACGTAAAATTACCGAGAAAAATAAACGGAGATGTTAAAATTTATTTTCTACATTCGTTTTAATAATTAACATTAATTTATTAATCATTGGTGAGAACATATTTCGGACTTAGAATGCTTTTTCTAAAATAGAAACAGTAAATTTTAATTTTAATTAAGAAATTAAATAATAAAATTAGGTAAAAATACAGAATAAAGGTTGAGAATCTTGATTGTTCACTTTTAACTAAGAATTGCTATAAATTTACAGAGACTCTAGATAAATATTTACATTAAATTTACAGAAAATTTTAACAGTGTAGTATAACTGTCAAACATTTCATATTTTGCAAATTGGTATTTTTACTTTCTTCTATATGTAATATAGAGAAAGTATTGGATTCGTAAAAATTTTCGACCTCGGGTTTTTGATGGATTTACACGTTTTGAGAGCTGTAGAACACGATTTGACCCTTTTTAGAAAATGTCTGTCTGTCTGTCTGTCTGTCTGTCTGTCTGTGTGTGTGTGTGTGACAAAATTTTGTGGCAACTGTATCTCAGGAACTACTAGACAGAATTTCATACTAATTGGTGTGTAGTTGCACCTTGACATAAATTAGTGCCTATCAACTTTTGGTAAAAATTGTCTTACAGGTTGCGTTGCCATCCCGCTTTTTCTAAATTTTTAACATGGTGATATAGGACAAAATTTTGTATAAATGTGCATAAAGAGAATTATATTTTAGTAATCATTATGAAATTTACAAGAATTATTTATAATAGCGATAGTCAACTGAGAAAAAATTTTTGTATGCGTAGGAGCCTCGCCACCCCCCCTGGGGGGAAGTCACCACTCGAGGGGAGTAAATTTTCAAGATGGGTATCTTTCGAAAGGTCTCGTCAATACCTTTAAAACGAATGGATGAACTATAAATCTGTGATAATTTAAAACAAAGTTATCGATTTTTTTTACTTTTAACGAAAGAAAAAAAAAAACTTAGAAAAAAAATCGTTTTTTTTTTTTTTTTTTTTTTTTTAACGAAATTTAACCAGACTTGGTATTTAGTTGGCCCCTGACATAAACTGTGGCTGATTAGATTTGGGGATCAATCGCTCAACAGGTGGCGCTGTGATCGTATTTTTTCTAAATTTTTAACATGGACAAAAGTAGTACAAAATTTCGTATAAATGTACATAATGAGAGTTATTCTTAACCTGTGATTGTGAAATTAATATGAATTATTGATAATAGTAGTTGTTAATTAGGAAAAAAAATTGGGGCATTGCTTCCCCCCTTAGGGGGAAGTACCCCCCGGGGGGGGGTAAATTTTCAAGATCGGTCTCGTCAATACCTTTAAAACGAATGGTTGAACTATAAATATGTGATAATTTAAAACAAAGTTATCGATTTTTTTTACTTTTAACGAAAAAAAAACTTTGGAAAAAAATCATATATAAATATTTTTTAAATATTGTTACTGCGTGAATTTGTATAAGAAAATATAGAAGAAAGTCTTGTGGTGGCCACAACATACTAGTTTTTTATAGAATTCTTTTAAAAGATTTTACACCAGTTTTCCATGATTATTTGAATTAAAAAATTTTATAAAAAATATCGGAAGCCAAAATACGGGATGGTTGAAAGCTATGGTTTAGTAACCGATGGCAGGGTATGAAACACAGTTACTGCAGGCCTTTATATGGAAGTATAAAAGAAAATAAATCTAGTCGTTCTAAATTAAATTCTGTTAACAAAGAACGTAAACGTATCACATATTCCTACCGTTACTTTTTTATTTATTTTTTCTTTTCTTCTTCTTTTTCTTATTTTTTTTTTTTTTTTTGTAAACTGCTTTTTTTAATATATAATTAAGGTAGCAGAAGAAGAAGGTCTTCTGAAAAAAAAGGGGATGTCGAGTATAAACACTTCTTCAGAATAAAATAGAAATGTTTCAAGGTATGCAGTTCTTTGATATAGAATTTATTCTTATCACCGCCATCACAGATTAATTTTTTTGTACGAAATGAATAGAAGGCATAAAATTGACCAGACATCTACCAGATATCCTGCAACTGTTTTCCTGTAACAACCAACTAATATAAACATCGTAAAGACATCTAAAATAGACTTGTGAACAGAAAACATAAAATTGAATTAAATAATAATATGTTTACCACTTTTCATGTAACAACCAACTAATACAAACGTCGTAAAAACATCTAAAATATACTTGTGAACAGAAGACAGCAAATTGACCTAGTTAATCAGACGTCCACCAGTTTTCCTTTAAAAACCAATTATTATAAATGTCGTTAAGACATCTAAAATAGACTTGTGAACAGAAGACATAAAACTGATCTAATTAATCAGATGTCTACCACTTTTCATGTCACAACCAACAACTACAAACGTCGTAGAAGTATATAAAATATACTAGTGGATCTGCAGATCAGGAGCCTCAACGTCCTATTTGCATCAGACATTTTTCAATAGGTCATTTTTATTTATTTCGTATTATATAATAGTATATATTGATTCGGTCGACTTACTACCATAATCAGATACATTCCTGAGGGGGGATGCCGCCCCCCTCAACCCCCCGCTGTATCTTTCTTTCTATACCTATTTGTATATCATATAAAGTGTTACGGAATTGTAAATAATTGCATTTATTTTTGTATAATGTTTTTCAAAGAGGCTGAGCAAGTGGATAAAATGCTAATTTTGTGCATTTCTAGTCGTTCTAGCGTTAAAATAGCCTAATTTTCCTTTAAAAACGAATTGAAAAGCTCCAATAAGGGAAGAAATGGATTTGGCGCCAAATTTGGCGACTGTTTCCCTCCTTGGCGATTTTTTTGGCGACCTTGGCGAGAAAGTCCTTATTAGGGATATACCAAATATGGAAGCTCTAATCTCATTGGCTGATGAGATACGATAATTTTCCAGAACAGTCTGTGTTCGATAGAATAGTATAAAAGTAGCATTTTTTTAGCCAAGGCTTCCAATCTCAGATCTGTGTCGGTTTCGTCAAATGCTTGCTTTGCTTTGAGCCTCTTTGAATGAGACTTGCTTTATGTGTTATTGCTAAACAGTTTGTACTGTTGTTTTGCTGTTAACGGTTGTTGTTTAAGCTATGTTTACTGGTTGAATTGAAGCTGATACTTGGTTTATAGACCTGTATTCTTCTGGAACTTTCTGTGAATAAATCGCTGAATTTTTGCAAGTTTCGCCTTTCATTCTCGGACAACTTACAAACCCCCAAGTACGCAACAATATTGCATTCTTATAAAACGACGGTCTTGTATTACTTCCCGGAAATTCATAAATACCGAATTTCACACACACAAAAAAAAATGACATAGCATATCGGAAATATTTTGCGTAACCTTTAAACTAATTATCAATTCTATGCCCACAATTTTCAACATGAAAACAGGCTTTTAAAATTCTAATAAAATTTCATTATATTTGATGGGGTGTAACCATGTTAAAATACACTTTTAAGAAATACCGACTATACACCATAAAAGTACGAAATTCCTTTATGTATCCCGGAAAAGTAGCCACAGTCATTATAAACGCCAATAATAAGAATAAATCTAATTAATTATAACTCATTAATCTTGCAAACTAATTTGACATCATTTGGATGATTACAGTACATACTCGGAATTATTTTGTGTGGTCCCATAAATTATTTAGTCTATACATAACCGTTTTTTAGAGTAAACATGATTTTAAGCATCTTTATAATGTATGTTAACTTTATTAAGTTCAATTCAGCATAAACGCATTAAAGTGCGCGCTTAAATTAAAAATTCCTCCATAGGCTCTAATGTTACGAAATTCTTTCGTGTGTCTTTGTAAACGAACCATAAACATTGTATACACCAGTAAAAACTATTCAGCTTATTTTGCGTTTAAAATTAATAATTGTTCTAAATTTAACATCGTTTGGATGACTAAGTGACATTGTCAGAACACTTTTGTAAGGTCCTGCACATTAATTAGAAAGCTTAAGAGCACATATTTTCTTCAAGCAACATAAGTTTAAGCATCTTACTCACGTACTCTAGTTTCATTTTCTTCATTGCAAACTAATGATATTAAAATGCGTTTAAACGAAATTCACCCCATACGCCGTAATGTTAAGAATTTTGGCGTGTTCCTGTACACAGTTTATAAAAAATATAACAATGAAAATTATACAACTACTTATATGGAAAGCTGGAATGTGTGCGCCAATTTGCAAGTCAATCGAAGGATTTTTGCGGCCGCTATTGCGGTACATACAAATTCTTTCCATAGGCGGTAAGGATAAGAAAAATTTTGGCGTGTCCCTGTACACGAACAACAAAGGGAATACACACCTAACACTATACAGCTAATTCCGTTGGGCTCGTGAATATGTGTACCAAATTGCAAGTCTATAGCGTTATTTTTGGGGCTGCTATCGCGGTACATACAAATTCTTCCCATAGGCCGTAATGATAAAAAAAACTTTGGCGTGTCCCTGTACACGCACTACAAATGGAATGCACACCCAAAACTATACAGCTAATTTCGTGGGGATCATGAACATGTGTACAAAGTTTCAAGTCAATAGCGTGGTTTTTACGGCCGCTATCGCACGACAGACAGACAGACAGACGGACGGACCGACGGAACCCAAAATCCTTTTGAGTCTCAACAGAGGGCATCCACTGACGTTTCGGCAAAAATTGAAGTCAATAGCTTGATTTTTGCGGCGGCTATCGCAGTACATACAGATTCTTCCCATAGGCCGTAATGATAGAAAATCTTTGGCGTGTCCCTGTACACGAACTACAAATGGAATACACACCTAAAACTATACAGCTGATTCCGTTGGGCTTATGAACATGTGTACCAAAATGCAAGTCGAAAGCGTGATTTTTGTGGCTGCTATCGCGGTACATACAAATTCCTCCCATAGGCCGTAATGATAAGAAAAATTTTGCCGTGTCCCTGTACACGAATTACAAATGGAATACACACCCAAAACTATACAGCTGATTTCGTGGGGCACATGAACACGTATACCAAATTGCAAGTAAAAAGTGTGATTTTTGTGGCCGCTATCGCGATACATACAAATTCCTCCCATAGGCCGTAATGATAAGAAAAACTTTGGCGTGTCCCTGTATACGAACTACAAATGGAGTACATAAAAACTATACAGCTGATTTCGTGGGGCTCATGAACACGTGTACCAAATTTCAAGTCAATAGCGCTATTTTTGCGGCCGCTATCGCGCGACAAACAGACAGACAGACAGACAGACACAGCCCAAAACCGTTTTGAGTCTCAACAGAGGGCCTCCACTGACGTTTCGGCAACTTGTGAACAGAGGACAAAAAATTGACCTTTTAAATAGACCAGTTTTCCAGTAACAATCAACTAATACAAACGTCATCTAAAACAGACTTGTGAACAGAAAACATAAAACTGACCTAATTAATCAGATGTTTACCACTTTTCATGTAACAGCCAACTAATACAAACATCGTAAAAGTAAAATTTAAAATATACTTGTGAACAGAAGACAGTAAATTGACCTAGTTAATCAGACGTACACCTGTTTTCCTTTAACAACCAACTCTTATAAATGTCTTTAAGACATCTAAAATAGACTTGTGAACAGAAGACATAAAATTGATCTAATTAATCAGACGCCTACACTTTTCATATAACAACTAACTAATACAAACGTCGTAAAAACATCTAAAATATACTTGTGAACAGAGGACAGAAATTTGATCTAGTAAATCAGACGTCTACCATTTTTTCTGTAACAGTCAATTGATACAAACGTCGTAAAGACGTTTAAAATAGACTTGTGAACAGAAACATAAAATTTACCTAATTAAACACATGTTCAACACCATACATGTAACAACTAACTAATACAAACGCCGTAAAGACATCTAAAATATACTTGTGAACGGAAGACAGTAAATTGACCAAGTTAATCTGACGTCCACCAGTTTTTCTTGAACAACCAACTATTATAAATGTCATTAAAACATCTAAAATAGACTTGTGAACAGAAGACATAAAATTGACCTAATTAATCAGACGTGTACCACTTTTCGTGTAACAGCCAACTCATACAAACGTCGAAAGACATCTAAAATGTACTTGTGAACAGCAAATTGACCTAGTAAATCAGCCGTCTACCAGTTTTCCAGTAACAATCAAGTAATACAAATGTAGTTAAAACATCTAAAATAGACCTGTGAACAAAAAAAAAAAAAAATTGACCTAATTAATCAGATGTTTACCACTTTTCATGTAACAACCAATTAATACAAACGTCGTAAAGACATCTAAAATATGCTTGTGAACAGAATACAGCAAACTGACCTAGTTAATCCGATGTCCTCCAGTTTTCCTTTAACAACCAGCTATTATAAATATCTTTAAAACATCTAAAGTAGACTTGTGAACAGAAGACATAAAATTGACCTGATTAATCAGACGTTTACCACTTTTCATGTATCAACTAATTAATGCAAACGTCGTAAATATGCTTGTGAACAGAAGACAGCAAATTGACCAAGTTAATAAGACGTCTACCAATTTTCCTGTAACAACCAAATGTCGTATCTGTCAAGGCCATGGTGCTTTTTACAATTTCATTTATTTACTTTTGAGTGGCAACAGAGGTTTTTTTGTTTTTAGGTTTTGTGTTCGAATGTAAAAAATTGTCCGATGCAAAAAGTTTGAATTCTGTGATGTTTTTCCCTTTTGAATAAACCTTTTTTTCTGAGTTTGCATTTACAGTCCTTTGATATGCTGATAGCATAATAGATATTCTTTATTAAAAAAGGAATAACGTAAAATTTTTGGTACCCTCGGCGGGACTGTAAATGAACAGTTAATTGTGAATATGGCTAATTTAGAAAATTTGAAAAAGGCTAAAAAGGCTGAAAGAGCCGCTTTCTCGAAAGCATATAATAAAGTTGAAGAATTGATAGCCTCACAAGATGTTGACCTTGCGGAACTGGAATCCGAATTAAGTGTTTTTAAATCGAAAGTTGATCGCCTGGAAGTAACGCATGCAAGTATTCTTGAAGTTCTCTCTGAAAAAGAATTTGACACAGAATTTGAAATAATTGAGGATTATCGAGATAAAGCAATAAGAATTGAAACAAAAGTAAGAAGAATAATTGATACTCATCAAACTGTAAGTACTGCTTTTAGTCCAATTCAGAGTGAATCTGTTATTGTTAATTCTGTAGAAAATATTAATGAGAAAAGAAGGTTTAAATTACCTAGAATAGAATTACGACGGTTTGATGGTAATGTTAAAGAATGGCTTTATTTTTGGAGCCAATTTGAAAAAATTCATAACGATTCTACTATAGTTAATTCTGATAAATTTCAGTATCTATTACAAGCTACGGTTGAAGGATCACGAGCTAGAGAGGTTATTGAAAGTTTTCCGCCAACTGGCGATAATTATATAAAAGCAATTGATTGTTTGAAAACCCGTTTCGGTCGTGATGAATTACAAATTGAAATTTATATTAGAGAATTGTTAAAATTAGTTTTGAAGAATGCCAATTCAAAATTTTGTTCAAACAATTTATGTGTACTGTATGATAATCTCGAACAGCAAATTCGTGCTCTGGAAACACTTGGTGTTACAACTGATAAATGTGCAGCATTACTTTATCCGTTGGTTGAATCATGTATGCCTGAAGATTTCCTTAGAGCTTGGCAGAGAAGCTCACATTTTGATCATGGTAATGATCCAAAAACAAAGGCTTGACAGTTTGTTAGCCTTTTTAAAAACGGAAGTAGAATCTGAGTAAAGAATTAACTTAGCTATGGCTGGTTTTGATTTGAATGATTCGTCTTGTAAAGGGAATAAAGAGATCAGAGGGAAAATTTGTACTGCTGCTAGTTTTTTAACTACTAATGCACGTGCAGAGAAGTTGTGCACTTTCTGCAATGGAAAACATGAATCGACGAATTGCTTTAAAGCACGAAAAATGTCATATAATGAAAAAATAAAAATTTTAAAGGATAAAGGTTATTGTTTTAGATGTTTAAAAGTTGGCCATAAGGCAGAAAAATGCCGATGTTTTGTGAAATGTACTATTTGTAACCGAACACATTTTGCTATTATGTGTACAGAATCAAACAAAAGTGTAAATAAGTCTACATCAAATAATCCGGAAAAGGAAATTAAAGAGCAGAATAAATCTGTGAATTTGGCAACCATATCCAAATCTCCCCAAGTTTTGCTGCAAACTTTGAAAGTTAATTTAAAATATAAGAACAGTATTTTAGTTGTGAGAGCACTGGATGATTCCGGATCTCAAAAATCGTACGTTAGAAGAGAAATAGCATCTAAATTAAATTTGAAACCTCTGCGTCAGCAACGTTTGTCTCATTCACTTTTTGGAGGTGAAAAGAGCAACAACGAACTTCATAATATATATAAAATTGAACTAGGAAGCTTAAATGGAAATTTTTACTGCAATTTTGATGTAGTTGATCAAGAAACTATATGCAATGATGTTCCATCTGTTTCGTGTGGCCCATGGGTTGATGAATTAAGATCTATGAATATACACATTTTTGATACAGAAGATAATTCGGGTCCAATTGATGTTCTCATTGGAGCAGATGTTGCTGGTAGACTTTTTACTGGAAAGAGAAAAGTTCTATCTAGTGGGCTAGTAGCTGTGGAATCCTATCTAGGATGGACACTTATGGGGAAAACCAATTCACCTTCTGTAAAAGAAGATACTACCATGATGGTAATTTCCTTGTTTGTTAGAGAAGCAACTATTTCCGATCTTTTTAGTTTCGAAGTTTTAGGAATCAGGGATCCTGTCGAAATGAAGAGCAAAAAAGAAAACGAGCATTTGACCAAGCTATATTTTGAAGAAACATTAAGAATTAATGAAGATGGAAGATATGAAATTGCTCTTCCATGGAAAGAGGATCATCTTCCCCTACCCACCAATAAAGAACTAGCCATGAAAAGATTAATAACATCAACTAGAAAATTACATCAAGAAAATTTGTACATAGCTTATGATAATGTGTTTAAGGAATGGGCTTCATTAGGTATAATTGAAGATGACCCAATCCAATCCTCATCTCACCCTTTTGAACACTACTTACCTCATAGACCTGTTGTGAAACAACATGGAACTACGAAAGTGCGTCCAGTTTTTGATGCATCTGCAAGACAAGTCGAATCACCGTCATTGAATCAATGTTTAGAATCTGGACCTAACTTATTAGAATTAATCCCTGATCTCCTTCTTAGATTTAGAGAACATAAATATGGAATCGTTGCTGACATCGAAAAAGCATTTCTACAGATAAGCGTACGACCAGAAGATAGAAATTACCTTAAGTTTTTTTGGTGGAATGAAAAAGAAAATAACGATCCTAAGATAATGCGGCATTCTCGTGTGGTGTTTGGTGTGAAAAGTAGCCCTTTTCTTTTAGGAGCTGTGTTAGAGCATCATTTGAAAAAATATCCGAATAATTCAAAATATAATCAAAAATATGTTGAGATTATTCTTCGAAGTTTTTATGTAGATGATCTAGTTACAAGTTTAAATAACAAATCAGATATATTACCATTTGTTGAACAGTCTCGTCATATTTTGACTGAAGGAAAGTTCAATTTAAGAGGATGGAAGTATACAGGAGATGAAGATTCAGAACAGGTTACTTCTGTTTTAGGATTGCTTTGGAATCGTAGAGAAGACGAACTGAAGATCAATTTGGATTGGTTGAATACATACAGACTTGAAATTGTATCGAAGAGAGTAATTCTTTCTGTTACGCAAAGAGTTTTTGACCCAATTGGATTTTTATGCCCTGTCCTCTTAGTTCCCAAGCTAATATTACAAAAAATGTGGAAAGACAATATCCCGTGGGATAAGGAAGTTGAAGATAGTATGAGACAAGAATTTGTAAGATGGTTTGAAGGTTTGAATATCTTGAAGAATTTGACTATTGTTCGTTGTTTTTTTCCTGATGTAACAAGTCAATATAGCATTAGCATTCATACGTTTTGCGATGCTAGTTAATTTGCTTACGCAGCAGCTGTTTTCATTCGCATCGAATATGCTGATGTCTATGTAACTCTTTTGGCAGCGAAATCAAGGGTTGCCCCAGTTAAACCCATCACTATTCCTCGTCTCGAATTACTAGCTGCAACGGTGGGAGCTCGATTATGTAAATCCGTACTCAGTGCACTCCAGTGGGAAGGTATTGAACAACATTTCTGGACAGATTCAACTACTGTATTGAGCTGGATTCAGCGTGAAGAAAATTGGGCTGTTTTTGTCAATAATAGAATACGAGAGATCAGAAAATTAACTGATTCTACCCTTTGGAAACATCTTCCTGGAGCTCAAAATCCCGCCGACTTGCCTTCAAGGGGGTGCTCTGCCCAACAACTCTCAGACAGTAAATGGTGGGAGGGACCTACTTGGCTTCGAGAAACTAAAGATAAATGGCCTGTCACCAAACCCATTTTCGATGAACAAGCTATTCTAAAAGAAAGAAGAAAAACGAGCCCAACATCCAATAGCTTGCCTATCATTTGTTTTTTGAATCAAACTGAAAATGATAAATGCAGCAATAAAAACGAAGTGGAGAGTGGTTAAACCTCTTCTAAAATTGGACTTATAAAACTTTATTTATCTTCTGAACTTTAAAATTGTTGTGAAAGTCCTTGAAATATCAAGTAGAAATGTGTTGTCTTATTGTATTTTGAAATTTTCATTTTATTATTTGTTTTGGTTAGTTAAGTTGCCTTCCGCCAACTTAAGGTGGGAGGATGTCAAGGCCATGGTGCTTTTTACAATTTCATTTATTTACTTTTGAGTGGCAACAGAGGTTTTTTTGTTTTTAGGTTTTGTGTTCGAATGTAAAAAATTGTCCGATGCAAAAAGTTTGAATTCTGTGATGTTTTTTCCTTTTGAATAAACCTTTTTTTCTGAGTTTGCATTTACAGTCCTTTGATATGCTGATAGCATAATAGATATTCTTTATTAAAAAAGGAATAACGTAAAAGTATCTACAAATGTTATAAAGATATCTAAAATAGACTTTATATGGTCAATATTTCTTAAAAAAGAAAAAAAAAAAAAGAAGTTTAGTGAAATAGTTTTTTAAGACAACCATTTCGGAGATTTAAAACTGAAAGATTTAATCAGGATCTATCAATTTTCCAGTTGTAACCAACTAATGCATACGAAAGAACGTGTAAAACGAGGTTTATGAAGTAAATTTAAAGAAGATCGTTAAAATAGTTTTTTGTGATACGTGCATGCAAGGGCTGTTAATTAAGATAACCACTTTTGAAACCTAAAACTGGCTTCCAAATTCTGAGCGCCTACTAATTTTCCGGCAGTAACCTCTTAAGGCATACCAAAAGTTATTTAAACGGCGTCTCATAGAGAAAATTTGAAGAAAATCATTAGAACCGTTTTTAAGGTATGGATATATATTAAAATACGATTTTACTTCCGTCTTTCGATATCCCACTTCCAGTTTTTCAATTTTCACCATATTTCGGCAAACTTATCCGTATACTAGCTATATTACATATAAAATTTCGCTTTCTGTCTTTTTCATTTTGGAGATGTGATAGCTAAAATATTCCCCACGTACACACACTGACCAACTGCCGAAAATCCACTTTTTCAGACTAAGAGAAAATTAATACGTAAATCTATGGAAAACTCGATATCGAAATTTTTGAACTAATGCAATACTTCTGTAACCCACGGTAATAGGTCAGTAAAAGTAAAGGAAAGGAAAAACTGCGTTTTAACTTTAAAATGTAATTGTATTTTTAGCTTTCTGTAATGCATCTTAAAACCATCTCTGGTTTAATGTTAAGAAAAAAAAATGTTTAAATTTCTCTTCTCTTCAAAATATACTTTTAGGCAAAGAACATTATTATCTGTTTAAAAAATATTCTCCATGTTAAAGTAATAAAAATATTCAATTAATTATTTTGGTAATCGGTATACCATAAAATTTTTATGTTGATGTGTTCATTTGTTAAAATGTTGAGAGCTAAAAAAGAGAAAGAATAAACAAGTTGTTGCTAACCTTTGGAAACCATTGTAACATACCAGTATATCAACGTTTAAATAGTCCATTTAAAAAAAACTTTTAAAACCCTTAAAGTCTTTAACCCTTAAACCCTTTAAAACCCTTTATAGCGTATCATATAAATCTTTTCGAAGTTAGAATAAAATTTAATTTGAAAAAAAAAAAAAAAAATGTAACTTTTTTGTTTATTAACCAAAATTCGTGAAATTTGAACTGTGTTAAGAAAAGAGAAATTATTTCTTAAAATTCACAACAGATGGCAACACCACACGATTGCCTATAAGTTTTGTGATTTCATTTTCTGATTAAGGGTCAATATCTGCAATTTAATTATTCGTTTGAGGCACCTTTTTATTATTATTTTAGTTTATTGTTATTTTTTATATTATAACTTAACATTTTACTTATTTGGTTAATGTTTATGTGTTTTTCCTAATCATTTTTATTTTGCATTGTTAATTGTTTCATTGACATTTTAGTGAATATTCCGCCCAATAGAGGGCGCTTGTAGTCCACAAAAAACTCTTTTTTGCTTCTAAAAACAGATGTAAGAAAAAGGCTTCTTATAAAAACTCTTCAAAAATTCTTAGAATAATACTGTATAGTCAACGATAAATTTTCTTTTATCAATTGACATCTTTTTTACTAATTGCCTGCAAAAATTAACACCCCGGACTTTCAGGGTGTCGAACGCGAGACCACCGGATTACTAATATGGCGCTCTTATCAACTGAGCCACGCAGAGATAAATGAAAAAGCTTGTATTTACCTTAAAATAGAGGCGCATTTTTTATTTCGTTGAAATTCACAAACATACCGTAGTGAATGACAGTAAGTACATAAGAATTTGGGGGGAGAAAGTACCTTAACAATCTGGAAAACAACGAAAGTCAGATAAACTATAATTGGTAAGTATATATTATAATGAATAGAACTTAATATAGTGCTGTCAGATGACTATACAATATGTTCAAACAAGTTTTTCTCATCCATTTCATTATAATAAGATAAGATGTGCATGTGTGTGTGTGTGTTTTTGTCGTTTTGTGTGTAGACAAACAGCTAATCACAAAAGCACGATGTTTTGCATGAAAGTCCGTTGTATGACCTCTACAAATGCACCTTGAAGATCGATTTCTGAAAGTTTGATTTGTTTTATTGTTATTATTATTATTATTAATTAAAATCTATAAATTTCTAAAATGAACGACTCTTGTGTTAGAAACGAAAATGTAATCAGTTTTTCGGGGCACATTAGCTCAGTTGATTAGAGCTTCATTCTGCACTAAGAGGAGAAATTCTGCAACTGACATCTAGAATCTAAATTTTGGCTCTAGAAAAAATAGTTTCATGTCATTCTTATAAATTCTAGTCCCTTTTAAAAACAAGTTCTAGAAACTCCTATTATAATTATTGACAGTTTGTCTATTAAATAAAATTAAATTACAACGATATACTTTACGCATAATTAATAAATATAAAAAACCTTAACACGTACTTCCTATTTCATCGATAATGTTTTCGGCTGGGCGCCCAGCTCTTCTCAAACGATCTTCATCTGTGCCGGATTTCTCAGAATGGTGGTCTTTTATAGATTTTTCCATAAGTTGGCGCCACAATCGGTCAGGTTCCATTGCCCCGCTGTCGTTGCACACATCCGTGGTAATTGCTATTTCTATGGCTTCTCTAAACATCGCGTAATTTTAATTATTGTAATTCGCTATTTTTTTTTAGTTTTTTCAAAGTTTATTTTAACTTCTTCATTATTGAAAGTTTTGGCTAAGGCTGTATTTATTTTTCCCGTTTTTATATCTTTTTTATGTTCTTTGATTTTGATTTCAATTTTCCTTTTTGTTACTCCAATGCATGAACCTTGTTTATTGTTTTGACTATTGAAAGGTATTTGGTAAATCCCAGCTGTTTCCAAAGTGGGGATGTGGTCTTTATCATTACGTATTAATTGAAATATATTTTGGTTAGGCTTTATAGGGATATTTACGAAAGTTTTATTTGCAACGTTTTTAATTTTATTCGAAGCTCCGCGATCGTAAGGTATGGAAGAGGTGAATTTTGAAGAATTAGGTATATGGTTACTGGCTTTTAATCTGCTTTTAATTAATTTTATAATGATTTTCTTAGGGTAACCCTCTTTTTTGGTGAAATCTTTGATTAAATTAAATTCATTATTTAGATCTATAGGGTCATTATCTATTAATATTGCACGATTTATGTATGAACAAATTGCAGTGATTTTGTAACGGAAAAGGGTTTTTGATTTATAATGTATAATTTCATTGCTATTGGTTGGTTTACGGTACACGGTGGTTTTAATTTGGTTTTCGGTTCTAGTGAGTTTATATCTAAAAATTTTATCTGTCGGTCAGTTTCTTCTTCATAAGTGAATTGGATGTTGGTGTTTAGACACCAACACCCAATTCACTTGAAGTATGTGCTAAGGGTTTTTATATTTATTAACTAACAGGCTTTGCCCGCTTCGCTGGACATTAAACTTAAATTAGTTGTCAAAATCCCATATCTTTATTAATAACCTAAGTTCTCGCTGTGATTGGTAGAGGTTTTCTCGCTCGCAACGTAAGGAGTCTGGGTCCCCACTGTCTTCGGCACAACTTACCCACTTCTTACTTCCCCTTCCTCAGCGGGTGAGTTGGAAGTTTTGCAAAATCCCACTAATGTACCTAATGCGTACACTTGATCAATATCCACACACCAAAATTCGCCATTCTAAGATAATTCAAAGCGAATTCAAACGGAAAAACATGTTTTTACACATATTTATTGCCCTCCGACTCCAAGAAGGAGGGGGGGGGGATTTCAAATTCCGTGAAATCCAGTTGCAATAAGTGCCGGATGCATGCAAACAATTTACGCACCAAATTTCGTGACGACAGAAGTCTTTAATAGAAAATATTATAAATAAATAAATAGAAAAAGCACAGCTTTAGTATGGGAACCCTTTGGTGACTTTAAATATTTTAAGCCATTTTTGAACTGAATTGGCTATCTGAATTGTGCAATTAAAGATCTTGGCGAGAAACATCCGAGCTACTTCAGTGCCGAATTTCAAATTTTGCCAAAGGGATCCAATACTAAAGCTGTTCCATACACAAAATAAATAAATAAATAAAATAAAATAATAAAATAAAATAAAACTCTTTTCTGATATTTACAAAATGAAAATAAAAAATATTAATAAAATCCAAATTATAATCATTTATAATTAAGGGGAGAACACAAAAGAACCTCATAAGGTACATAATAACAAAAAATTGTGTTTCACTGCAGGAAAGAAACGTACTGCTTAATTAAATAAAAATATTAAACTAATGCCAAATATCTCTATGAAAATATTTATCCACGTGCAAATTCATGATTAAGAAAAAAAAAAAAAAAATCACCAACTTTTGAAGGTATACGCAAGCGAAGTGTGACGTCACTGACCGTCCGTGGATGCAAGAAAATGATTTCCTATATTAATCGCCCATTGGATTTTTTGTAAAAAATTATTATAATCGAGGAAATTAATTTTCCGATTTTAATCTCCATATTTTGGTATATCTATGTATTAGTTATGTGCATGCGTTAGATTGAGTTATTTTGCTGTCAAATTGACAAAATTTTAGTTTTAAATTTTAAAACCCGGTTGTCCTTGGCGTTTTTGTATTTGGCGATCAAAAACATAATACGAAAATATAAATGCCAGATGTATATTTTCGTAAAATGAATTGTAAGAAATATTGTTTCATATTATTCATTACTCTCTTCATATAAGTTACTCTCTTCATATAACCATGATTTTTGAAAGGAATTAAATTATGTTGGCCAAATAATTTAGCGATATTTTTTTTTTCTGCCAAGGATGACCGATATCAAATATATTCCGCTGCAACATATTAGTATCTTATATCAAATACATTATTTAGACATTTTAAAACAAATTTGACTTCAAATTATGATAGACTATTTATCATTTTCCTTTTAATTAGTATATTAGTCGGAATATTTATTGTCTAAATATCATCCTTTGAAATGAAATGTTTGTGTTTTCACTCGAATATGGAAGTTTGCCATTTTTTTTTCTAGAGTTTTGAAATAAAAAATTCAAATTTTGTGAATTTTACAACAAAAACAACTTAATCTAACGCATGCACATGATAACTAATACATATCTATACCTAAATATGGGGATTAAAATCAGGAAATAATTTTCCTCGAATTTTAATAATTATTTACAAAAAATCCAATGGGTGTTTAACATAGGAAATATTTTTCTTGCATCCACGAACGGCCAGTGACGTCATCATTTCGCTTGCGTATTTTTCTCTCTAATTTTTATGATTAGTCACGTGAAATTAAAAATATTTCATTTTATTTCTGGAAAAAAAAAAATATATATATGCGTATATATAAATATAAAACCTTCTACCGAATCTGGGTTGAAAACGGAAAAAGGGTAAAATAAATTAGAAATATGATATCTATATTTAGAAATTTGATACCAAATGAAAGGGGCGATTTTTCTGAATCCAGGGGTGCAAACAGTTTTTCGATGCGACAATTAGATTTTTAAAAAATAACTAAAGTATGAAATTTAAGTGGCAACGGAAAAACGGTTAAAGGGAAAAATAAATTAGAAATATCAGACCTATCATTACAAATTCAGTACCAAATGAAAGAGGTGATTTTTCTGAATCCTGGGGTGTAAACAGTTTTTCGATACGACAATTAGATTTTTTAAAATTAACTAAAGTATGAAACTTAGATGGCAACACTTCATTTCAATCTTTTCATAATTTGTAGTGCGAATCACGCGAATAAAAAAAGTCTTTATCTTAAAAATTTATTTTTGCATTTTATTTTTCCATTCAAAGCGTTTTAGTGAAAAAATATTTATGGCGCATGCGCAGGCGTTTTTTACCCACAATTTAAACACTAATCATAATTTTGAAAATTTCTATAGATATAATTTCAAGTTGGGTGAAGACCTAAGTTTCTGCCAAGCGCCGTTGAATTCCGTCCAGCCGTTCTCGAGTGATGTCCGGACAAACGTGTTTTAGTCTTTTTACACCCTAGGGGGGAAACGGGGGGGGGGAATTTCTGAAAAGTTGATAGATATAATTTTATGTTGGGTGAAGACCTAAATTCCTGCCAAGCGCCGTTGAATTCCTTCCAGCCGTTCTCAAGTGATGCCCGGACAAAAAAAGCGACATTCGGACACGATGACACACACACACACACACACACAGGCAAAATTTTCTGAAGTCATTTTCGGCTTTCATGGGGTGTAAAACGTGAAGATATCGCAAAATTTTTCGATTCCGACAAATTTACAGACAAAACTCTGATTTTATTAATATAGATCACGCGAATAAAAAAAGTCTTTATCTTAAAAATTTATTTTTGCATTTTATTTTTCCATTCAAAGCGTTTTAGTGAAAAAATATTTATGGCGCATGCGCAGGCGTTTTTTACCCACAATTTAAACACTAATCATAATTTTGAAAATTTCTATAGATATAATTTCAAGTTGGGTGAAGACCTAAGTTTCTGCCAAGCGCCGTTGAATTCCGTCCAGCCGTTCTCGAGTGATGCCCGGACAAACGTGTTTTAGTCTTTTTACACCCTAGGGGGGGAACGGGGGGGAATTTCTGAAAAGTTGATAGATATAATTTTATGTTGGGTGAAGACCTAAATTCCTGCCAAGCGCCGTTGAATTCCGTCCAGCCGTTCTCAAGTGATGCCCGGACAAAAAAAGCGACATTCGGACACGATGACACACACACAGACACACACACACACACACACAGGCAAAATTTTCTGAAGTCATTTTCGGCTTTCATGGGGTGTAAAACGTGAAGATATCGCAAAATTTTTCGATTCCGACAAATTTACAGACAAAACTCTGATTTTATTAATATAGATTAGACTTTCTCTATATTATCGAGATCAGACCTATTTGAAAATATCTCCATATAAATGTGAACAGAAGAGGCGGGTTTCAGCAATTGAATAAGGCGTTTAGACGTTATCGTGCTTTAAACAATTTTGGCCCACACTGAGAAAAAATGCTGTAACTGACATCTAGAATCTACATTGTGGCTCTAGAAAAAATAGTTCCATGTCCTCCTTATAAATTCTAGTCCCCTTTGGTAGCGAGTTCTAGAAACCCCTATTAGAATTCTGGAGCGTTTACCTATATTATCGAGAAAAATGTTATTTAAAAATCTCTGCAAATAAATGAGGATACAAGAGTCGGGTTTCAGCAACTATAATCATGGTTTATGGCCCAATTCTAGACAATCAAGCGAGAATTTCTCACCATAATAATATTATAGTTTTAAAAAATTAAAGAACACGCTTTAATTTACTTTCCTTATTTTAAATAAATGTAATTTTTATTGTTCACGTTTTTTTTTTTTTTTTTTCTGTCGAAAAAATAATGATAATTTTTTTGGCAACAATTAAATTAAGGAATAATCTTATATATATTATAAATGTGAATGTCCGTTTATTTGACTGAGTTTCACGCTAAAACTGCTCGATGGATTTCGATAAAATTTGTTATGGAGATAGCTTATATCCTAACTTAAAAAGTTGGCTACTTTTTATTCCGAAAAAAAATTTGTTTTTGCGATTTTTATGCATAAAATAGCAATTTTGTAAGCTATCAATAGCAAATAATTAGCCATTTAAATTTATCCATAATTTAATTGTTGCCAAAAAAAAAACGAATTTATTTATTTTTTTCAACAGGAAAATAAATACATTTATCTAAACGTGAACGATAAAAATTATAAAAAAAAATTATGCATCTCACAAAAATTGACGTAATTTTTAATTAAAAATTTCTTTTACACATTGATAAAGTGCTAATACGCAAGCGAAGTGATGACGTCATTGGCCGTACGTGGATGCAAGAAAAATATTTCCTATGTTAAACGTCCATTGGATTTTTTGTAAAAAATTATTAAAAATCGAGGAAAATTATTTCCCGATTTTAATCCCCATATTTAGGTATGTATTAATTATCATGTCCATGCGTTAGATTAAGTTATTTTTGTTGTAAAATTGACAAATTTGAATTTTTAATTTTAAAACTCTAGGGGAAAAAAATGGCAAATTTCCATATTCGATTGAAAACACAAACATTTCATTTCAAAAGATGATATTTACACAATAAATATCCAACTAATATACTAATTAAAAGGAAAATGATAAATATTCTATCATAATTTGAAGTCAAATGTCTAAATAAAGTAGTTGCAGCGGAATAGATTTGATATCGGTCATCCTTAGCAGAAAAAAAAAAAAAAAAAAATATCGAGAAATTATTTGGCGAACATAATTTAATTCCTTTCAAAAATCATGGTTATTTTAACAACTTATATTAAGAGAGTAATGAATAATATGAAACAATATTTCGTACAATGCATATTACGAAAATATACATCTGGCATGCATATTTTCATATTACGTTTTTGATCACCAAATACAATAAGCGCCAAGAACGACAGAGTTTTGAAATTTAAAATTAAAATTTTGTCAAATTGACTGCAAAATAACTCAATCTGGCACATGCACATGATAACTAATCTATACTAATATTATAAATGTGAAAGTTTGGATGGATGTTTGTTACTCAATCACGCCACAACGGTTAAACGGATCTGGATGAAATTTTGTACAGAGATAGATAATAGTCTGGAATAAGACATAGGCTACTATTTATACCGGAAAAAATGTAAATTTTTAATTAATCTTCTATATAATATAAATATTTCTTCTATAATAAAACTTTAAAATAATTTATTTTAATTTTTAATTGTTGCCAAAGAATATTTCACGCAAATAATAATAATAAATAATAATAAATATTAAATTTGCTTAGGCACATGACAACATGATGTCATTACCAAAATTAAATAATAAGAAAATGAAAGCTAATTCAGATCTGTATTAAAGAGCTTTATTTGTTGATAATCCTTTGTATATTTTTAATTTTAATACTGAAGTAGATAGGATATTTTTCGCCAAGGACTCTATTTTTGTGACAGCAACCTTAAGCCAAGTAGTCCATAAAAAATATAAACAAATCTGTACATATAAAAGAGTAAACTCAATGATTCACTGACTCAACACTGCCATGACGGTTCTGTGGGAAAGAGGGTCACAAATTTTAGTGACCAGGTTGGTTTTCGGAGCCTGACCCCCAACTAAGACGGAATTTTGCAAAATCATCCCCCCCCCCCCCGTCTCCCTTGGGGAGCAGAAGGCTTAACTCGGCTCCAAATTATTTAACGGTGAAGAAATTGCAGATGGAAAGACCAGAGTTGAGTACAAAAATATTACTTTCTGCGATTTTGGAATTTTGGATTTTTAAGGGGGGAGGGAAGGGAAAAGGTTTTGGAAGAAGGGTACTCACCACACGAGGAAATCGAACTGAACACACACTACAAAGGGATTTTATGAAATTCCACCCTACCGCCCTTTGGAGAATGGGGGGCAAAAACATGTATTCATGCGTAACGCTGCACTAAATTATCTAAGGTTGGACATTTTTTATGTAAGGGACGTTTATATGCATCTAACTCATAGTATGAAGAGATTTTGCGAAATTCCCTCCTCCTTCCCTCCTTTAAGAACGGGGGAAGAGTTTAAAAAAAAAAAGGTTTTAAAGCATAGCTCAGCTTTAAATAATTTCATGATCTCAATTTTTTTATGTGTCGGTTAGGTATGTGTATGCAACATGCAATATAAAGTAATTTTGGAAATTTACCCCCCCCCCTCCCATTCCTCTTGGGGCGGGCGGGTCAAAAACCACATTTGGAAGCTTAAATCCGTCCAAATTACCTAAGAATGGCGAATTTTGGTGTGTGGGTGTTAATTAAGTGTGCGAAATATGCACTTTGATGAGATTTTGTAAAACTTTCAACTGTAACCGCGAGGGAGGGGGAGTAAAAAGCAGGTAAGGGACTGCGGAAGGCATTGGGCAACTTAAAATTAGATTTTGACGGATTTCAATGATTTTTTTTTTTTTTTTTTTAAGGATATTTTATTATTATTAATGATAAATTGTTTTGGGGATTCATTTAAATATAGTGTCCAGCGAAGCGGGCAAAGCCTGCTAGTATTAAATATTTTAAATAAATGTAATTTTTATTGTTCACATTTTTTTTTTTTTTTTTTCTGTCCAAAAAATAATGATAATTTTTTTTGGCAACAATTAAATTAAGGATTAAAATTAAATGGCCAATTTATCAGTAATTAGAAGGTTTTTATTTTAACATTTTAATTAATTAAAAGAAAACTAAAACAAAATTCGAAAATCGGGCTTCGAGGTGCATCAGGAGAGGTCATTACGAACCACCATGCAAATTTTTGTAGCTCAGCCATCAGCCGTTTTCTTAAAAAGCTCTGGAAACCATACACAATGGTTTTTTGTTTGAGATATGAAGGATTTTGTGCAATCACGTTTTGCTCCCAGAGAAGTTACAAACATACATACATACAGGTGAAGCTAATATAAGCGTGTTAAAAAAGATTCAGAATATTCAGACTATTGTTTCACCATCTAGAAATGTGTAGACTAGAAATTCTTAATCATTCCGTGAATTCAATTTACTGGCGTGCCTTATGCGCATAGCTCAGAAATCTATATTTCTAGTTAAAGGATTTAGAGAATGGTCACTTATTCATTCAAAAGAAAGACGGTATATATATTATTTTCTTAGTGTGATAAGGCGAACGTCGTGTGTTCGATACACCAAGGGTCGATGTGTTAAATTGTGCAGACAACTTACAGGAAAGATGTCAATAAGGAAAGGGCATGTTTACAAACAAACGCTCCGTCAATCAATCTTTGCCACTCGAGTGTGGCAAAAGATCGACCTCTATTGGTGGAAATACCAATGTTTTGACACTTTACCCATAATTTTAATGCGAGTGACGTCACGTGCCCTTTCCTTATTGCTAAAAGAAAATCTTTCAATGTCAACACAGTATCCTAAGATTTTTTTTTTTTTTTTTTTTATTTAAATTTAAATTAACTAAAATTTTTGCAACTGAGATTATTCTACTGCTGAAGGTGCCATATCTGCCCGAGAAATGTCTCCAATATACGTAGTTCTTGAACAACAGCTTATCGTCCAGATAACACCTAAATTAATATTTCTGGTTAAGGCCGGGTCACATGCAATCGTGACCTGGAACCCATAGAGTGTAGACTTGAAAGACGATGCCGAAAACAACGATGTCCAGAAGTACGAAATTTACCATTTTCTCAACAAAAGAGGATACAGCAATATCTTGCATAGAAGTATTTAAAAAAAATTATTTTCATGGTAAAGGATGTCTGATCAGTTTTAAAAAAGTATTAATGGTACTGGAATGAACATCATTGACTAGAAAAATTCTGTTTTAAAGATCCTCATAAATTCTTCTTCTTCTTCTTTTTCTTTCTTTCTTTTTCTTTCTATCTTTTGTTTAACATTGTAGAATAGAGATTTTTTATGAATGTGCATCACAAAAATCATTATTATCATAGATAAATCTGGTCACTTTTAAAATTTCATTTATGATATCGACATGAACATTACATATATCATCATTCTATTTTAAAAAGACGTATTAAGTTAAAAAAAATAGTATGGCGTTTTATGAAATGGTTTGAAATTAACCCTAAAATATTTATTCAACAATTTATGATAAGATATGTTCATCGACGAGAAAGGAGAGTAGCCTAATGGGAAATGCATTCCAGTCGTCTAAATCCATGCTGTAGAATCAGCAGAATTCATTTCTCTTAATATGATTCTACTTTGCGGTGTAGTATTAATGGTATGAAAACGAATACATGATGATATACTGAGTACATTCCACCTACGCAAAATAGTTTTTATTTATTTATTTATTTTGTGTTTTATTTTTAACCTGAAATATGTTATTAGTACGTTCTCCTTAGGAAATTAAACTAAAAATTTATAAGCTTATTAATTATTCAAAGTAAAAATATCAGGTTTTTTTTTTTTTTTTCTTTTTTTCACTTAAGCAAATTTTATACGCTGAATTTATATGTTAAGCAAATAATTTAGAAAAAATTTCTCATCTTTTATAACTTTTATTTATGCATGCGAAGATGGAAATCTGCGAGGATGGATAGAATAAAAGTATTTCAGATTATATTCGTTAACAAAATCCGCAATAAATTCTTAAGCAATTTTCTTTTTTAATTAAATAAATTAAACAACTGAAATTTAATCCTTCGTGTTCTGTAAATCTGCTAAATCGAGCAAAATAAAATTTAAGACTTTCCTCTTTAAATAATTTTGACTTTTTTTTTATTAATTAGTTATTATTCTTATTTTTTTTTCCTTTTTCCTTTTGAAAGAATTTAATTAATCTTTACTCGTAAAATGTTTTTAAAACAAATTTTTAAGAGATTATTAAGGATTAAAAGACCACTCATTAACCTTTAAAAAAAAAAAAAAAAAAATGGATGCTAAGAATATCTGAAAAAACAACAAAAACATTTAAATTTTGTGCCTCAAAAAAAAAAAAAAAATTGAAGTTTTAGTAAGAATTAAAGAAAAGTAAGTATTCAAATACTAAATTAGGAAAAAGCAGTAATTAAATTTATACTATCTTCTACAATCAATAGAAGTAATCATCGGATTCATTTTCGAATACTGGTTTTCGAAAAACTTACAAATTTTGAGATATAATTGTTTGTATAATAGTTTATAGTAGTTTGTAGGACACGATTTGATTATTAATAGAAACATTTCGTCTGTCAGTTAGTCTATTTGTAACAAAGGTATTGTGGCAGCACTAGATCAAGAACTAACATACACAATTTCACAAAAAGGTATATTTAGTTCCACTTTGGCGTAAATTGATGTCTATCGAATTTTGATGAATATCGGTTTAAAAAAAAGACGCTATCGTCCGGCTTTTTTTTTCTTAAATATAATTTTTTATATGGCAGTATAAGACTAAATTATGTATGAATGGGCACAATTTGGAATATTTTAATCAATCCCTGTATAACAGTAATCAAGACTTATATATATAGGAGCATCTTTTTCCTTCTGAGGGAGGGTAATTCCCCCTCCCGAATTGTAAATTTCCAGTAGAGTATTTTTCAAAACAACTCGTCGATACTTATAAGTAAAAAAATTTAAACTATATATCTAAAAAGATTTGAAACACACTAATTGTTATTATTATTTTTTTTTCCATTTTTAGCTAAAAAAAAAACCTTTTTTTTTTTTTTTTTTTTTTTTTTTTTTATCTTACTTTTACAATGTAAAAAAACAGCGGTGATATTTTTTTCATGGCATAAATGTGTGCTAGAAGATATAGAAGAATTTTTTGTGATGGCCACAAAATACTAGTTTTAATCTAGTTTTCTAAACCATCTTGAATTCGTCAAATTAGTGATAAATTGTTGGCAATTTGCATGGGTAATATTTTGGACCTGGCACAGGTTCGGCACCACTCTTTAATGTTAAGATAAGATTATAATAATTTTTTCTAAGTTAAAATTATGAAAATTCGCATTGCAAAACTTGGTAATATTTGCATGGTAACTTTTAAATCACTATACGGAACGTTTCTTGACAACTTAAATACATTATTTTTTTTTTAAAACCCTATGAACCAAATAAATTTAACTATCCAGTGTTTCATTAAAATACTTAAACTAGTACAGAGGAATTAGAACATCGGTGATGTCGTAATGTTTTTCACAGCCTTTTGAAAAGTAAACAAAATTTCACTCACTATGTTAAATTAAAAATAGGAAAATATGAAAACACTTATTTATGTTTCCTATTAGTGGCAAAACCACAAAATATTTGATTTTCAGAAAAGAAACCTTTTGAAGCATAGAAATACCTCTTCTTCTTCTTCTCCCCCCCCCCGCTCCCAGCCACCACCAAAAAAAAAAAAAAAAAAAAAAGAAGAAAAAAAAACAGAGATTTTGTTTAACAAGATGCTATAATTCTTGTACAAAAATTATTCTGAGAAAACAGTGAGACCATACTATTAAGAAATTTGCTAGTCTAGCTTAAAATTAGACTTGAGTTTATCTGTTTTTGCCAGGTTCGCCATTTGTACGAAAAAATCTTTTTTTTTTTCTTTTTCTTTTTTTTTTTTTGTCATTTGTATAGTGTACAAACTATAAATTCATTAAAGAGCAAAAGTGCGACAGATTGTGTTTCAATTAGTTATCGGAAGAATTTGTTTATATTTGTACGGTTCGGTTCGGTTCGGTTCGATGAGTACTGAGATTTATTGCTTGCCTCTAGGGCCGCTTATATCTCGAAAAATCCACACCACAAGGGTTTACAAG
The DNA here is from genome assembly GCA_963930645.1 of Salticus scenicus. NCBI lineage: Eukaryota > Metazoa > Arthropoda > Arachnida > Araneae > Salticidae > Salticus > Salticus scenicus. The sequence goes on along the minus strand of OZ005662.1, from coordinate 135,729,280 downwards.
TTTTATTACAAGAAACACACAAGTACAATATTTTTGAAGACATAAGACATCACAAACATCCATGCCCGCACCAGGATTCGAACCTGGGACCATTGGATTCGGAAGGCAGCTTCCTACCGACCGAACCACCTGGCCGGCCTTATATTTGTAGAAAACAAGATAACAGATTAGCATGTTAACCAGTCTGAACCATTTTTTCATATATGTGTATTTGTGAACAAGGTAGCTTTGAAAATATGGGAGTGTTATCAATGTTTTCTTTTCTTTCTTTATTTTATTTTGCTTTTTTTGGGGGGGGGGGCGGGGAATGAGGCGGGAGTTGGAGTCTCACCTTACGGATCATTAGACCGATACCTACGGTTTCAAGTGGATTACGAATCATTATAAACAGCTATGTATGAAAACGGATTCGAACCCAACATCTGGTAACAGAAGGCGAGAGCACTAAATGACTGGCTATGCAATAAGCGTTGGTTTTTTGGTTTTAATAAAGCTTTTTTAATATGTCTCAAAAACCAAATACACGTAATCTACTTTTGTTTTTCTATGTTTCGCGTTTGTAAGAGAACAAATAATATTTATTTGTTTGATTTGTTAAAAGTTTGCAATTTGTTTTTATAATTTTTTTTACGGCAATTTTTTTTTGCTAAATGATTTTTGTTGCAGTGAAAATAGTGTAGGATAGTGCGGCCTCACCCAATCATCCCCGTATTCAGGTGCTCAAAATCGCGCTGAAGTTATAAGCCTAAGTTGCCCATGGAGAGTTGGGTTGATTGTCGTAAAGTTACCAGTCAAGTCTAGTTTCGGAGAACAGTAGATTGTCCATGGAAGAGTTTGGTCTGTTGAGGATAAGTTTACCAGTGGATTTTAGTTTAAGTTGTTGTTAGCTGATCATAGTACTAAGTGAAAATGTGTGCAAAGAGATTGTGTGATGTAAAGAAAACATTTACATAATTTTTACTTACAGTTTTGGATAGCGTGACGCAATTGACAAACCAATTTATTGTACTAGATAATTTCAATTTATAATATAAATTCAGTAAAAGTGTGATTATTTGACAGTATATTTGAAAACTAAAAGCATTATTTCAATGTGTAAATATACTTTATTCAACAAAACAAAAGTAATTGTAATGAAATCTAAAAATAAATCTTTTAAAGTAACACTGAGGCGTCACAGAAATTATATCATTTCTTTTAAAACTTTGAATTCACGAGGTGCAGATGAAAAAGTATCAGGGAGCAAATTCTATATATTTTTTCGTGCTGAAGTTGAAAATATTATGTATACACTGTGATGTAAATAGAAGAAAAAAAAAAACAAATGATGAAATAAGAAAATCTATGTAATATATTTCAATTAATAGCAAAGCGTCACTCAAATTTGATATCATTACTTTTAAGACCCATATTTCCAATTCATATCGAAATAAAATGCTGCTTCACAAACTTTTAACCCGTTAAGGGTTTTTGTTCTGATAAGTTTACCAGTGGATTTTAGTTTAGGTTGTTGCTAGCTTTGGAGGAAATGTGAGAAGTTTTAGAGGAAGGTGATGAAAGTTGTTAAGTTTTAGAGTTCATTTGGATGACGTGTTTTCAGTTTAGATGTTTTAAGGAGAATATAGTTAAATATCTTTTCAGTTAGACTTAAAAATAAAAAAATTCAAGAGGGTTTTTTAAAACGTGTTCTTTGGAGTATGTGCTTTTCGGGTTTTCATATGCTTTTGGAGTATAATATGTTTTGAAATTTACTGAATTTTCAGAGTGCTCGTAAAATAAGCCCACTAATCATATTGAGTTCTGTTTAGCTACTATTAAGTTAAGACGTATTTGGTGAGTTATTTGTTTTACACATACATTAAGAATCGTTCTAAGGAAAATTAACCCCTCTCCTTTCTTTACATCTCAAATAAAAGAGTTTATATAATTTGTGCTTAATAGAATCCTAAAAAAATTCACAAGTAATAAGGTGAAAATATCAAGGTTGCTATTAATAAGTCGTTACAAATAGGTATTACCAAATAGTTAATTTTTATTTGTATTTAACAAATATTCACTGAAAATATTATGTTCTAAGAAAAGAGGAAGAGATCAAGAGAGCTAACTATATGTTCTTAATAGTAATTAAATACAAATATTTCTTATGAAATAAATGGTTATTAAATGTTATTACAAGCCGAATGTAATATTCAATTAGTTATCTATTTTAGAAAAAGTTTCAATTATAAGTTTTAATTTTTCTGCAGTATTTATAATATAAAATTTCAAAAGTTTTTAAAGAAATAAGAAAAACTATGAAACTTCTAAATAAACCAAAAATCCATTTGAAATAAATTTTAAAAACGTCAGAAATATTACTTTACCTTAGTAATCAAATTTTTGAAAATTAATTGAATCATATATATTTTTTTTAATTATTGTATTTTCTGTTTTTATTTTTCTTGTAATTAAAATCTTCCGTTAAAAATTTACTTACAGAGAATGTTGACAAGATTCAAATTAAACGTTTGACTTTTCTCAAGGCCCGTAATTTGAAACTGACTTTTTTCTTTCTTTACATTTCGTTAAAAATAAATCAGGTCAAAATGTAAACGAGAAAAATTTCACAAGAACTCATGTCACGTTTTAATATTTATTTTCTTAGAAAAATATACGTAGAATTCTTTGATAAAAAATAATGGAAGTTTAAATTCTCAAGGTTGTTATTTTTTCTATTTAGGAAAAAAAATTATTCATATTTAAGAAGTATTCTAACAATTTCTTCCTTTCACTTTACTAGAACTATTAAATTAAAAACTCGTTGTTTATACTCAATTCTGTATTAGTAAAGTCGTAATTTGTATTCAATTTCATCAATATTCATGAAATTCAATTTAAACGGAACTTTAGAATTTATTATTTATATCATTATTGATATATATCTCTCGTAAAAGTATTGAATTAAATTTATTAATATACAAGTAACTTTTGTATATTATTTATATTTTAAAGACATTTTTATTCTTATTATGTAAATTTATCAAATTGAATTTTGGTACACATTGATGAATATGAATTTTAAGGATTTTTACATTTTAAAAATTAATTAATTTCTAGGATTTACAATTAAATTATTTAATATATATATTTCTCGATATGTTTAAAAAAGCTTCTGCTGCCGCTGTCCGCTTTATTTCCGACCCCATTTGCTCATCTCATTTTGAATCGCCCTGTATAAAAAACCAATAATTCAATTTCTTAACTATAGGTATCATCATAAAAGCCGTTAAATTTTCTTTCCAACCGTTTTTTTTTTTTTTTTTTTAACCAAAATATAGATTAGTGAGTCATATATTTTTAAATGTACAAAACATCTCGAATTTTCACTAAACATTTTATAACTGAAAACGTTTTTGATATAAATAAATGATTTTTTCTTTGTATATTAAAAATAATATGGAATGTTACTCACACGACTTTCTCTTACCTTGAAATTTAATACTATAAATACAGATTGGAGATTAAGCGGTAAGATAACGACTACCGTTATGTAAACTTATGTTAAAACAATTCAAATTAGGCTTCGGAACAGCTTTATTTGACAAACAATTCTATGTGAGGGGGAGGGGGATACCGCCCCCCCCCTCATAACCCAGTTTCATTATTGTATCTACATTTATACAGAATTGAAATTTGTTATTACATTCAGAACTTCATTTAAAATTATCCAGACAACTTTCACACGCATCATTCCTTGAAACTGATCACGCTTGATCAAACATTCTTAGTAATAAACGCATTCGCTTCAAATACAACATTTAGATCACCTGAAATCATTTGTTTTTAATTTATTCGAAGAGACAGAGATAAAGATCAAAAGTTAAAACTTTGACTTCGGTTTTAAGGAAACCTCAAAATGTCTATATTTTCAAATAACACTAATTAAAAAAAAAATCGCCTTTTTCTTCGTTTGAGGTGCAATTTTTTTGGAATAGTAGTAAAATGCAAGTATTCAGATCGGCGGTACTGAGCTGAAAATGTTATTTTGTTCTTTTTATTGCATTAAGAAAAGGGCATTTTATTTTATTTTTAATAAGTGTTATCTTTTTAATTTTTGTAATATTTTATAATTTTTATATTTTTGATTCGCTACCTAGATTTAAATCGCTGTTGCTAAATTAAACTTCTTGGCGAAAAATGTTCGGTGTATTTCAACGCAAAAATTTAAAAAATCGCCCAGGAGGTTCTGTAAATAAAACTGATTTTAGTACAACAGATATTTGCATCGTAAAATATATTAGCACGTTATTAAAGAGTAAACAAAAATTTAAGTGACAATGACGTCAATATTTGTGAGATGCATAATTTATTTTTTTATAATTTTTATTGTTCTCGTTTAGATAAATATATTTATTTTCCTGTCGGGGAAAAAAAAAGACCTCGTAAATTTTTTTGGCAACAATTAAATTTTGGATAAAATTTAAATGGCTAATTTTTTGCTATCATTAGCTTATTATTTTCATGTTTTTAAAGAAAACTAATCAATTATGTTTTTTTTTTTTTGTGTGTGTGTGTGTTAAATTGTAGTGTCAGACATGATTTATATTTTAGTGAAAACCCGAAGTCTTTAGGTGGTCTGATTGCGGAGATATAATCAAAAAGATGTGACACATTCGGACAAACACCGGTGACAGACAGAGCGAAAAAGAAAAGGTCTTAAAAAAAAAATAAACAAGCATTGAATGATTAACTTAAAAATATGCATTATTTACCATATGGCTATGAGGAATTAACTTCAGTTCCTGAGCAATTTTCCTGGACTTGGTAAAATATTATAGTAAACTGTTTCCAAAACAAATCAGAAAAAAAAAAATAATAAGTTGTTGCTTAAATATTGGCAGCCCTATATATCTTCTGAAGGTTATATACACATCACATAAATATAATCCTATATTAATCACACACGGCACAACTTGAAATACACTTTCATCAATTTCCAAGCTTAGTCGCACTCTAATCTAGTTATTTTGTGTAGCCCTGTAAACGAACAGTGATGGATTTCCATATCATATTATACATGAAACATGTTTTTATGCATATAAGAAATATACATTCGTTTCATTTGGTTTAGTGCAGCCTATAGATGATTAAACTCTATATCCCTGCAATTCCCCCAATAGACGTAATGTATTTGAATTGTCTTGGGTGTCTCTGTGCATGAACCATTTGCTTCATCTCAACGAAATGTTTCATGTAGCATCTCTATATGATACATACTTAGAATTCCAAGTTTGGACTTTCTGCTACTATTTATTCTAGAGATATACTGATAACAGAGACACACGCATGCAGACCAACCGCTTAAAACATAATTTTTGGATTCATGGGACCTCGAAACGTGTAAACATAACAATAACTGAATTTAGAAATTTTGACCCAAAAACAATACTTTCTCTACCATATATATGGGTAAGGGAAAGTAAAAATATTACTGATGCTGCTCTCTTTTTTTTTTTTGCCGAGCTGCGAATTGGTAGATAAAGCCCCGCAGGGTTGGTGAGGGGAGCGAGCAGGGGGCAGAAACCCTTATTGTAATTTAAAGGAAAAAAAACTTCCTTTTCTCCTTTTTATGTATGTTCTCTTACCTCCTGTTTCTTGGTTGGGTTCCCTTTTGGTTGGTTGTTCATGCTACCGTTCTAATACCTGTTTGTTATTTGTCCCTCCTTGGTTTTTCCCTGTTTTCAGACTTATTTTTGCCTCCTATTTAGTAACACTTTTTTTGTACCTGAGGAAGAAAGACCATGTCCTTTCGAAATCGATAGTGCAAGCATTTACTTTGTGTTGTGTGAAGAAATTTTAAATTTTAATGATTTTTATATTGTGAAAAAAAAAAAAGGAAAAAAGAAATTCAGGACAAGATTTGTACTTGACATATTTCACTTTTCATGCCGATGCTTCCAATATTTTAGCTAATGTTTACCATTTACATACAGAGGATAATGTAGCCCTTATTACATCTTGATTTCCGCGATAACAGAGACTATATAAAAAAAAAAAAATCAAGATTGATTTTCTTCCATACGTCCTTCAGAATCTTCCAAAGCCCATCTGATTTTCTTGGATACCGCTCATAATGAGTTAGTTTCAAATTCCAAATGCACAGTAATCTTTAGGAAACACGCCAGAGGACTTGGGTGAGAGGATATTAAAGGGAATACACTATAAAATCTGTTCTGTTACATTACAGAAAATTCCTGGCAGCAAAAGTGCCCAGAAAATATTTGCATGATACAAGAATAAAACTGTAGACAAAAAATTTTTATCACCGAACAATACAAAAAATATTCGTAAAAACAGATTTTTTTCCGTAGTGCACATTGTAAAAGGGAAAAAATAACATAATTTTTTCCCCAGTTGTCTAGACAGGATCGAACTAAACTCCCCCCCCCCTCCCCCGCTTTGTAGGCAATGGTTTTACCCCTAAGCCATGGACTCACGTATCCTTTATTTACTTAGCACTTCCCAAAGCAGCTTTGATAGCAAGTTTTCCGAATACAAATCAGGAAAAATTTGTACCTAATAGATAAAATCTGTTACAAAAATTTAATTGTGAGGAAAACAGGCAAAAAAATAAAATTACACACCTTTTGTCTTACACTATACATGTAACCATTGTAACAGATTTTATCTGGTGGATACAAGTTTTATCTGTTTTGTATTCGGAAAACTTCATATCGAAGCCACGAGTACGTGGCTTCCAGGTAAAGCCCATGTCTGCTGTACGCCAGCTCTGGTTTGATCTTGTCAGGTCAAATGGGTAAAAAATTATTTAGTGTGAGGTATTTTTTTTTTACTATGTGCACAACGGAAGAAATCTGTTTCCACGAATCTTTTCTGTATTGTTCGGTAAAGGAAAATTTCTGTCTACAATTTTTCTCGTAGCGTACGGATATTTTCCGGCAACTTTATCTGCCAGGAATTTTCTGTAATGTAATAGAACTATTTTTCAAAGTTTAGCTTCAATTCTGGTTTCATTTCTCAATTTTACAAAACTACGGGGCTCAGCCCCCTGCTCGCTCAACTCACGAACCCCCAATTTGCTTCGCTTATTTAGCCCTGCTGGGCTCTACCCGCTTATTTGCTGTTTTGCCTTTCGCTTAATAGGAATATTAACAATGCATGACACAAGACAAAAGCAGAACAGTATTACAGAAATCCTTATATTTAATGTCGAATTGAAATACGTAATATTTAATACCACATTTTTTTTTTTTTTTTTAATGAAATATTAAGTTAAAAATCAGTATTTTTATTTTTTTTTTTTTTTTTTTCAGAATAGAAAGAAATTCGTAATATCTAGACTATTTTGCGTTGCATCTTTAGTATATGATCACATTGGTGACTTTTAAAAATTTTCACTATTTGGCGATTAACTTTTTCGGTATAATGGGCTCTTCCCAGCATCGTCTGCTCAATCACGTGATAGAGGAAAACGAATAAACGAATTCTGAGAATCGAATTCAATTAAATATTGTTCTTAAGAACAAAAATTTTAATATTTAATGTAAAATAAAATAAAAGTAATATTGTGCATTTGTAAACAGTAGAATAATTGTATTTGTAAATTTAATAATTTTTAAAAAACATTTTATGTGTTTATTTATTTTTACTTATAAGAATCGATTTTTGTATATTGTAGTGTAACTGTAACATTAACTGATCTAGCAATAAATAATAGCTTGTTCTTGTGGAATGTTTACGGATTATAAAATGTTTTCATTTAATTGAATTGCATAAAGGTGTTACAACAAGTTAATTAACTTAGTTACTGGTCTAAATGGATGTACGTAGTACGATATTGCACTGTCACTGATTTAAGTACCAAAAATCTGAGTATTTAAACATGGTCTTCATGAACATCAATAACAGGTATAAACTAAATGATGATTGTAAATGTGTACAGCAAACGAAAGATGATGAATAATGATATAAAATGGATTAAAAATGATGATGTATAAAAAATAACACAGATTAAATGCGATTGATCAAAAATAAGAATAGAAAATATGTTATTTTAGCAATCGCTCTAGATAAACAAGACTTCGTCTGCTATTTGTTTTTCATCTATCATGTGACCTCTGACGTCAGGTGGGAAGAGCCCATTGCTTGTTAAAAAAAAAAAAAAAAAAAGAACCTAAATGTTGTGATTATTTTGAGATAAGAATTTTTCCGTTATAACAATCGTTTAATTTGGTAATGCTTTTTTTTTTTTTTTTTCTATTTACTTATTCTGATATTCAATTATTCATATTTACTTATCCTAATGGAACTTAACGCAGTGAAGATTATTTGGGCAAAGGGATGGGATTTCTTCTTTGACAATAACTGTTAAAACATATTTTAGATAGTAATCCGAGTTAGTTTTTGATATTTTTTTCTATTTTCCTCATTTAAAATTTTTTCTTTATAAGAGAATCCAGTAATAATCATAAAAACTTCAACGAAACTTTCCTTGTTTTCTCTGAAGAAATATTTTAAATCTTTCTCCTCTTTTTCGGAAGGTTTTAACTTTGTTCAATATGCATATTTTTCTGCCGTTTTCCCCGTCAAATGTAAACTTAAATTTTTCTTTTTTTTTTTACTTCCATTACCCTATTACCGTAGGTAATGGAAGTATTGTATTCAGTCCAAAAATTCGTTATCGTTTTTCACCTCATTTACATGTTTGTAAGATCTCCCGAGTCCAAAAAAGTAGCTTTTGGCAATTGGTCGGTGAGTGTATGTGCGTGTGTATGTATGTGGGTAACCTTCTGACTATCATATCTCCGGAAAAAACAAAGATAGAACTACGAAACTCCAGAATTGAGAGAGTTCTGGTGTACAGGCGAATTTTCCAAATTTTAATAAAAATTGGAAATCCAGAAGTGGGACTTAGGAAACCATTAGTGGGACTGTAAGTCCCACTAATTAAAAAACGGCTCCAACGATTTTCTTCAAAGTTGCTATATTAACACTATATTACATGTCCTTTCTAATGATATAGTTGGTTAGTTCAGGAAAATTGATAGGCGTCCTGTATTAATAGCTCAATTTCATGCCTCGCAAGTGTGTTTCTTTACAAACAGCTGTACGAATTTTTTTCAAACTCGCCTTATTAACACCCTTTTAAATATCCTTTTGTATGTAATTGTTGTTTTCCGGTCAATAATTGAGTATGCCAAGTTTTTGGTGAATGTTGGTATGTCAAAATCCGCTCTAACGATTTTCTTGAAAATTGTTACATTAATACATTTTAGATGTCCTTTCTTATGTATTACGTGGTTATTAAAAGAAAATTAAATCATCTTGATATGTTAGGTCAGATTTAGATCTCAGAAATTTGTGTTTTATAAAATAACTACCATTTTTCTTTTTTCTTTTTTTTTCCTTTTTTTTTAACTTGCCATGTAAATACTGTTTTATATGTCTTTACATGTTTATCAAGTTTCTCTTGGCAGAACAATTTTAGGTTTCTTCTTCGTTAGGTCAATTTCATGTCTTCTGATCACATTATCTCCAAAAAATTTCCATTTAATAGGTTTAATAGTAGGTAATGGAAGTCGCATAGTTATTTCACACCAGACTTTTCATTAATTATGTCACTTATTTTACAAATAGATATATTTAAACCATGGTTTTTATATCATTTTTTAGTAATCAAATAAGAGTATTTCTCTTATTCGATTATTCGAAATACGTAAAAATATATAGCCTTCGATCCATTGTTTATTTTCTTTCGACATTTTAAAGCAAATAATATTTTTATGTTGCAGACGGTAATTAAACCGTATTCGTATCGGATGCCAGTTAATTTTTATTTTAAAATTTAAATTTAAATTCATAGAAAATCTCAAAATTGTTATGAAAATGTGTGAACACTGTCTGTAATTCGTTCAAAGTCTCTCTCCCCCCCTCCCTGTTCCCTCCATTTTGCTTTGAACGTTATTCGCTCTGTGTAATAAATCATTTGAAACCCGAATAAACTACTACGACAGAAACGCCAAAGAAAAATATTGGAAATGCAAACAGCTGTTTCTGTAGCCTATAGCGTACCGTCTTCAGTGCAAAAAGGATCTTTGCACTTCATCATTCTTCATCCTTTTTGCACTGAAGACGGCACGCTATAGGCTACCGAAACAGCTGTTTGCATTTCCAATATTTTTGTTTGGCGTTTCTGACGTAGTAGTTTATTCGGGTTTCAATATTCCAACGCCAAGTCTCCTGTTATTATAATAAATCATTTAACTACTTTTTCAAAATATGTAGTTAATATACACGGTGGCCGTAATTAAACTGACAGTTCTTACACCGTTTTGTAGTGTGATCAAATTATAAGAATGGCACAAAAGTTTGTGGGAAAATTAAGCAGGATGTGGGACGAATGATTCCACAAAATATAATAATAATAATAATGAAATTTAAAGTTCAAAATTTATACTAGGGGAATATACGCAAGCGAAGTGTGACGTCACTGACCGTCCGTGTATGTAAGAAAATGATTTCCTATGTTAATCGCCCATTGGATTTTTTGTAAAAAAATATTAAAACCGAGGAAAATTATTTCTCAATTTTAATTCCCATATTTGGGTATATATATGTATTAGTTATCATGTGCATGTGTTAGATTGAGTTATTTTGCTGTCAAATTGACAAAATTTGAATTTTAAATTTCAAAACTCTGTCGTTCTTGGCGCTTATTGTTTTTGGTGATCAAAAACGTAATACGAAAATATACATGCCAGATGTATATTTCCGTAATATGCATTGTACGAAATATTGTTTCATATTATTCATTATTCTCTTAATATAATTTGTTAAAACAACCATGATTTTTGAAAAGAATTAAACTATGTTCGCCAAATAATTTGGCAATTTTTTTTTTCTGCCAAGGATGACCGATATCAAATCTATTCCGCTGCAACATATTAGTATCTTATATCAGATACTTTTTTTGGACATTTGAAAACAAATTTCACTTCAAATTATGATAGAATATTTATCATTTTACTTTTAATTAGTATATTAGTTGGATATTTATTGTGTTAATATCATCCATTGAAATGAAATGTTTGTGTTTTCAATCGAATATAGAAGTTTGCCATTTTTTTTCTATAGCTTTGAAATTAAAAATTCAAATTTTGTCAATTTTACAACAAAAATAACTTAATCTAACGCATGCACATGATAACTAATACATATCTATACCTAAATATGGGGATTAAAATCGGGAAATAACTTTCCTCGATTTTTAATATTTTTTTACAAAAAATCCAATGGGCGTTTAACATAGGAAATATTTTTCTTGCATCCACGAACGGCCTGTGACGTCATCACTTCACTTGCGTATGCAGCTCTGTTTTCCAAGGAAAGTGTTTTTTTGCAATTTGTAATTTAAAACTGACGGCTGCTCACTTTTTTTAAGCACTGATTTTATTTCTGTAATTATTTTGAAATTAGAGACACCGCGCTAATTTGTCTGCGAGAAAAACTTTAATTAGAAAAACAGCACCCCATATTCCCCTATCGGAAAATTTTGGAATTTACGTTTTTTATTTCGTTCCCGAATGCTTCATCCATCGCCTCGTTCAATCTTCCTACACAGTTTGGGTTTATTCTTGCAATTAATTGCGCTACAGAACACTGTTAAATACCGTCAGTTTAATTATGGACACCCTGTAGTTGAAGAAAATAATAGCTCGTTAATTATTTTATAACAACCGACTTGTTTTTGAATTTTCATTGCTATATTACTTATCATTCTGGTCTGCTACAATGAAGAGTACAATAAAACAATGCAACTCTAAAGGAAATATGGTCTATTGAGAAAATTCCAGCTTAATCTTTTCAGGTAAGCTGTGATTAACAGCACTGTCAAATTGAGCCAAAGGTCTTCGATTCAATTCCTAGCTTAGATATTTTTTTGCTTGTTACGTATAAAATAAATAAATAAAACTTCATATTTTATTCAATAATCTGTAGTTTGATTGAAAGAATCATGCTTTAAGTATATGTAATATATATAACCTGCCGCACTTGAATTTCAATCAGGCAACAGCACTTAAAAAATTAGCTTTAGCAGAAGGATGTATAGTTTAATATTAAAATTATTAAGATGCACATGCTCTCATTCCCGCTTTCTTTCAGAAAATGGATTCAATTTCTCGTTAATAAATTAAGCTGAATATATATATATATATATATTCTAGCCCTGATACTATTTCTGTTGATTCTTATGTGAAATGACCTCCTGAATCCGAATACGACTCCTATTTTGCCCAGTCACCCGCCGTTTTCTGGGAACATCACTCCCTCTCCCGATTTTTATCACTCTTCGGTAATTTTATGGCCATGAATTTGGTTTGGAGAATGGAAAGTAATTATTTTAACGCTTAAATATATAATGTATATTAAATAATAATAATAATAATTCATTAATAAAATATAATGAATGTAACAAAATTTCAGTCGCAAATCCCCCTCTAAATCTTCCCCTTGCTGCAAATGTTCATGTTATAGAATTTTTCACCTCTTTAGGCCCTCAAAAGATATTCAACAGTTAAAATATTTCTTTTCCCCACTATAAATCAACTTTATAGCCATAAAATTACCGAAAAGTGGTAAAAATAAGGAGGTGTCCCCAAAAAACGGTGGGTTATAGGGAAAAATGGCCATCAAATTCAGATTCATGTAGTCAATTTGCATAAGAATTTGAAAAAATGGTATTGGGGATAATTTTCATGCCGAGCAGTGTAATTTCTGTTTATGATAAAATACCGGGTGATCCAAAAGTCAGCACAAACTTTAAAAATGAATAATTCGAAAACGAATCAGATACAAAGAAACGTTTGCACCAAACGGATGAAAAAGAAACCGGGTTTTGTGTGGCAAAGGAAAAAAATTAGTTCTGTTGGCGACCAACAGATGGCGCTATAGTGTTTTATTTCACCAAAAGATGATTTAGAAATGAAAAAAAAAAAAATTGACAACTTACAAGTCAGCTTAATTACAGTTAATTAGTACTACTACAGTAACTGTTCAATGTCCATCATTCAGAAGTACAGCTGTGAGATGAATCACCACATCGTTCACAGCATTTAGTAGCATTTCTTGCGCTATGGCAAACACATTTTGGCGGATGGCATCTTTCAGTGCTGCTAGTGATGCCGGTTGTTCGCGGTACACTTTTGACTGCCAAGAATCCCCACAGGTAAAAGTCACAGGGTGTCAGATCAGGAGATCTTGGAGGCCATGCGTGATTAAAGTAGCGACTGAGAATGCGATATTTCGATGCATATAAGCTTCGACTACCATTACCTGCTGTAGTTGTTCCTTTTTATAACGTTTGTTCCTTTGCATAATCCTACATCAGAAATACGACAGCGCCATCTGTTGGTCACCAACAGAACTAATTTTTTTCTTTGCCACACAAAACCCGGCTTCTTTTCCATCCGTTTGGTGCAAACCGTATCTTTGTATCTTGATTCGTTTTCGAATTATTCATTTTTAAAGTTTGTCCTGACTTTTGGATCACCCGGTACATTAATGTAACTTTTAGCATGTTTCAAAATATAGAGAACTGGATTAAGTCTTTCCTAGAAATGTAATTTGACTGTTGAGACCTGGAAATGAAAGTAGATTGTTCTACCCTCCATCATGTTCCAAAATACCATTCGCCATTTGCAAAAATATGGGCTAGAAAGAATCATATGGGTTCAGAAAGAATCCTTATGAAGGGAAATTCAGAAAGTTCTTAGACCCTAGCGTAGTCAATAGGTCTTATCCCACACATCTAACCAACTACCAAAACTATTTGCCAAATTAAAGCTGAAATTCAATATGTGTCAGGGTATACCATGTCTCAACATGCCCAATCTTACCCTATAATCATAACAAAGTTTTATACAAAAGTAGTCATCATAGAAGTTAATTCAAAATAAGTTTTGCAGTGGCGCTTTTTATTTTATTGCTATATGGATAATGATTATTATTTTACTTACTTTTAAATCTATTTTCCAAGTCATTAATTTAAATTAAGCAACAAAACAATTATCATTGAAAATTTATTTTTACGAATTATAAAATACTGATAGAAATAATATTTTAACACGTTCGCTGCCGATCCCGCGCCAGCGCGGGATGTGACGTATTGCTTTACAGGTGAAAGTTTACTTTAGGCTGCCGCTTGGCGAAATTTCGAAAATCGCCAAGACGGCGCCATTTCGCATCGTGTTCCGAATAGCAACCTTACACCGGCGGCATACGAAAGCGAGCTTTTCGGCGATCTAACCTAAAAAGAAAATGCGTCTTGAAAAAAAAAATTCGAATAATAATAATACATAGGACAAAAGGAAAATTTTCATAAAATAGAATTAAAAGAAAAAAAAAAAAAAAAAAAAAACGAAATAATTACGAATTTATAACTAATCACAAATAAAAAAATAAAACTTAGATTATACTATCACACCAAATGTCCCTGAAAAGTGTGTTACTTTAGTAATTGATGATAAGTGTTTAGATGATAGTGTTTTTATTTCCAATAATTTAACAGCTATAAGTACAGTCGGTAACAAAAGTGTCCGAACACTAGCAAAAATTCCTATGTAAAAAAAGTACACTTCACAAGGTTTTGTTAAATAAATCCTTATCGAATCATGTACTTACACTGACTAAGAACAGGATTCGACAAGGATTTATTTAACAAAACAGCATGAAGTATACTTTTTTACTTAGGAATTTTAAATTTAAAAGTTTTCAAAAGTTGTATAAAGTAAATTATTTATCATTAATATTTTATTTATAGTCCTCATTCATTAGGAATGAAAAAATAAATCCGCGACTGGATAATTATAGCAAATTTTAACGATTCTCTATTATAATGGTACTCTGATCTGTTCACTATACCCCTATCTCAAAATGCATGAGATTAAAAAGTATACAAAATTTTGTACTGTAACAACCAGTATTGGCATGAAATTCAAAAATATGCCTCTAAAATTCAGGACCGTGGTTGCCCAGTCGGTAGAACTCCGGGCTCGGAATTGGAAGATTGCGGGTTCGGTACTCGAGCCAGCCAAAAACCATTGTGTATACTAATGGTGGCTGGTGCTCATAAAATCTGTCGTGCCCGCAATGTTTTCCATGTTCCCATATTAATTATATCTCTGGGTGTCTACGAAGCGTGAAAGTCATCCCTTCCGTGGAGGATCAAAATTGTGATGGCATGTCCCTGGACCACTCTAGGGGTGAGACCCAGACCATCGCTAATTGTCCATTGCGCAGCACTAGTGTGACGTAAAACACAATCAACAAACCAACCTCTTAAATTCCAACTCTATCCAACCAGCCAAACAGTACTAACGCAAACATCACAAATATTCATATTTCAAAATAGATGGTTGGTTGGGTTTTACGTCACACTAGTGCTGCGCAATGGGCGATTGGCAACGGTCGGGGACTCACCCCTAGAAGTGGTCCGGAAACATGCGATCAAAAATTTGATCCTCCATGGAAGGGTATTTCAAAATAGAATACTTTCTCTCTAATAAAGCACGCATCATCAATATGCATCTGAAGTGATGGCATCAGTGAGATATTTTATCTGCTCAGTACAAACGAAACTATTTGCTATGGAAATTTAACTTATTACTCCTTAACTCCAGAGTTTGCTTGTAACGAGCAGATGAATTTTTACACGTTTGACGTAATACAGCGTATTGACGTAACACATGACGCAAACAAGCAAAGGTAAACACAAAGCCTATAACATTTGGCGATGTAGCGCTCTTGTGCAACACGTCAAACATATTCGGCGGGTTAAAGGAAAAAAACGTCATTTCAAATTTTAGTCACGTGAAACCGGCAGCGAACGTGTTAAAAGATAAAAATACAACTTCACTTGAAATAAAAGCAAATAGTTCGCTAATTTTACATAAATTACAATTTTTATTTTTCGAACATATATGTGTACGGTAAGTGAGAAAAGTATTGTAATCATGAAAAAAAATCGACCATGAGATTTTGGTGTAACTTAACGTTATCAGGTCTCTCGAATTCCTTTTCACTATTTTTATGGTGGTCAATGCATTTGTGTGTTTATGTGTGTGACTGAACACAATTGCATTTAAACGTCTTATCGAATGGAACCAAAAAATACAAAGTTATGTTACAGGTCACCGTCACACGATTGTATAGATTTTGACGAACTTAAGACTCATGACAATTTTACAGAGATAAGAAAATTTCTTTTTCATTATGGCCGATAGTTCAAATTATATAAAGTACGTTATCGTGTAATTACAGATAAAATTTCATTCTTTGAGTTTCTCTGTATACAGCACGTTAAGTTTTAACAAAACAAATTTTCAATAAGAGATAATTTTCTGTTCTTTCATTTTTCTCTGCATAGAACTTGTTAATTGTAAAATAAACGAGTTTTCAATGAAACAGGAATTTTTAATCTGAGATTTTATGCGCATATAACATATTATTAGGTCGTTGCAAAAGTTCGTGCGGACGCAGATCATTTTATTGCCTCCAAAGACGAGAGCTTCTATCGCCCTGGTATACATTTGTTACCCGAAGAATGGGCAAAGGTTGCAGAAAGTAATGGAAAGCATTTTGATTAAAAATTGTCATTTGATTGATGTATTTTTATGAAATGAAGCAATAAAAAAACCGCACGAATTTATGCAAAGACCTAATATTTTTTAACAAAACAATTCTTTAATGACGATAGTATTTTTTATTTTTAGAATTTTCTCCACATATAGAATGTTACATTTCAGCTAAAAAAGATAGATAAAATTTTATTCTTGGATTTTTATTATCAAACTAAGTGCTAATTTTTAACAAACCAAATTATTAATTTTCGATAAATATTTATTCTTGAATTTTCTATGCACACAATGAGTTCATTTGTTTAGAAAAGAAAAAAAGAAGAAAAAAAAAACTACTAAAGATTTAAGAAAATTAATTACTTTAAATGCTTTTTAAAAAATATAAATTCATAACAAATTTTCTTTTGATACAAAATTTTCTTTTTTATAAAGATTTTGATCAAGGGGTGACATTTTCTTTTCCTTTTCCTGATGTCCCATTTCGTCTTCATTGTTCATGTTTTGGGCTATATCTAATCCCGAAACCATTTCCGAAAAATCAAAATCATTATTTACCCACAATGCATATTCCAAATCGGTTAGCATTTCTTTCATCTCTTCTATGTCGTTACAAATATACCTGACATTTTGAAAGCCATGAGAGATTTTATCTCGACAAATGATGAAGTATTTCCGGAGTTTCTCGGAAGAATCTATAAACTTCTGTAACTGTGCATGAAATAGGGAATCTTCTCTTATTTCTCTTTCAGAGGGCATATATTCAGGTAGATACTTTGGGTTTTCTATTATTTTTACTTTTTCTAACAAAGAAATGTTCCTGAAAAGAAAAAGAAAACAATATGGTGTGGAATTCGCACGACTTTCTCTTATCCTAAATTTTAATGCTATACTGTAAAAAAAAATCCCGTAAGATTACGGGGAAAGCCCGTAAAAAGAAACGCTTGGACCGCAAATTAAGTATATAATAACCTTAAATTACGTTACATGCCTGTAAAAAAAATTTTGCCCGTAAAACCAATGTTTTTTTTCGGGCTTTGTCTGGAATCTCTCCTGCCGGGCTTTCCCCGAAATCTTACGGGATTTTTTTTTTTTTTTTTTTTTACAGTGTATAAAGACAGATTGCTGATAAAGGGGAAAATAACAAGTATTTTATATAAAATCTTCTTAAAAAGTATTCAATCTTGGTTTAGAAACAGTTTTATTTGACATATAATGAGGGGAAGGGGGCCGAGGTAACAAGTGAGGTCCTTTATTTGTGCTTTTTAACGTTGTTTTTACATTCTTTTTAATATTCCAGCATAAAGCATCTCCACTTATGTTCCATATATATAAAAGAGTAAACTCGCTGTCATTGCCTTAACACAGACATGGTGATTCTGTGGGAGACAGGGTTACAAATCGTTGTGCACAGGTTCGTTTTACGACCCTCACCCCTAATAAGACGGTGTTCTAAGATATTCTCCTTCCCCTATCCTCCTCTGGGAAGGTAGGTGACAAAAACATGTTTGTAAACATAACTCGACTCCAAATTGCATCACGGTAAAGAAACTTCACTTCAGACTAGACTTGAGTTTAAAAAAAAAAAAATCGTCGATTTCAGAATTTTTAATATTAAGGGTGAAGGTGGAGGGGGAAAATCGATTATGAGAGGCGAATTTTGCAAAATACAAATTTTCGAGTAGGACTTTACTAAAAATTGCACAAAGAAATTGAAATCGGCAGTGCGTCTTCTTCAAGATGTTTCAAAAATCCCATTTTGGATTTTTTACGATTTTCGTTTTAATTTTCATGGGGGGGGGGGGGGAGGTGCAGAATTATTCCTGCTAAATTTGTCTTGAGGAGACTATGGGAGCTGCGGTTACGAATTTTGGTGTGTGGGTTGGTTATATGCATTAAGTTCACACGACTTTCTCTTACCCTAAATTTTAATACTATAACGACAGATTGCTGATTAAGGGGAAAATAACAAGTATTTTATACAAAACCTTCTTAAAAAGTATTCAAACTTGGTTTAGAAACTGTTTTATTTGACATATAATGAGGGGAAGGGGTCTGAAGTAACAAGTGAGGTCCTTTATTTGTGCTTTTTAACGTTTTTTTTTTTTTTTTTTTTTACTCTTCTTTTAATATTCCAGCTCCACTTATGTTCCATATATATTATAAGAGTAAACTCGCTCTCATTTCCTTAACACAGACATGGTGATTCTGTGGGAGACAGAGTTACAAATCGTTGTGCACAGGTTCGTTTTAGGACCCTCGACCCTAATAAGACGGTGTTCTAAGATATCCTCATTCCCCTATCACCTCCTGGAGGGCAGGTGACAAAAATATGTTTGTAAGCATAACTCGACTCCAAATTACATCACGGTAAAGAAATTGCTCTTGAGACTAGACTGGAGATTAAAAAAAAAAAAAATCGTTTTCGGTGATTTCAGAATTTTTAATATTAAGGGTGAAAGATGAGGGGAAAAATCGATTATGAGAGGTGAATTTTGCAAAATCCGAATATTCGTGTAGAACTTTACTGAAAATTGTACAAAGAAATTGAAATCGACAGTGCATCTTTTTCCGGATGTTTCAAAAATCCCATTTTGGATTTTTTACGATCTTTTTTTATTTTTAGGCTGTGTGTATGGAGGAGGGGGGCTTGAAGAATGTTTCCTATTTGGGCTAAATTTGTCTTGAGGAACCTATGGAAGCTGCGGTTACGAATTTTGGTTTGTGGGTTGGTTATATGCTTCCAACACTAACTATGAGGAGATTTTGCAGAATTCTTTTCCCCCCTCCTCTTTGGAAGGGAGGGCACGTTTCCAAATGTAACTTTGCTCCAACTAATCTCAAAAAGGCGAGTTTTTGAAGTGTCGGTTGGTTATGTGTTATAACAGGCATTATAACAGAACTTTGTGAAATTACCTACTTCCTAGCCTTGAGGCAGGTATGGAAAAAAAAAAAGTTTTCAAGCTTAACTTTGTTCTTAATTGCCTCAGGAAGGCGAGTTTTTGTTAATGGATGATGGTTAAGAGTATGCAATATATGCACTCTGACGAGATTTTGCGAAATGTTTAACTTCATCTTCGGAGAAAGGGGGTGGTAAAATGAAGTAAGGAGTTGCCAAAGGCAGTGAGGACCCTGATTCGTCATGTTGTGGGCGAGAAAGCTACTGCTGAAGAAAGTGAAAACGTTAACCAAAATTTTAATCAATTCCATTTTTTTTTTTTTTTAATAATAATATGGAATTTTCAAGATTCTTTTAAATATAGTGATTATAGCTACACGGACAAAGCCTGCTACTTACTTATACACGCTTATATCTATACATGAGACTCTTTAAACAACTCGCCTTTCTGGTCCAGGTTTTGGACTATGCTTGCTTCGCAAGTTTCTGTTTTTACCTTTTATCTTTCGTTTTCTTAATTCTTTTATTACTTCCATTACCCTACTACCGTAGGTAATGGAAGTATTGTATTCGGTCTGAAAATTCGATATCGGGTTTTCACCTGATTTACACGTTTTAAGGTCCCCTAAATCCAAAAAAGTGGTTTTTGCCAATTGGTCAGTGTGTATGTGTGTGTGTGTGTGTGTGTGTGTGTGTGTGTGTGTGTATGTAGAGAATCTTTTGGCTATTATAGCTCAGAAAATAAAGATAGTGCTACGAAACTTTAGAATTGAAATACGTTTGGTGTACAGATAAAATTTCCAAATTTTGGTGAAAATTGAAAAACCGGAAGTGGGACATCGGAAACCGGAAGTGGGACCGTAAGTCCGTATCTCAAAAACGGCTCTAACGATTTTCTTCAAACTTGCTATATAAACACTCTATTAGATGTCTTTTCAAATGATATAGTTGGTTAGCTCAGAAAAATTGATAGGCAACCTGTATAAATAGCTCAATTTCAGGTCTCGCAAGCGTGTTTTGTTAAAAACGGCTGTACAGATTTTTTTCATACTCGCCATATTAACTCCATTTTAAATATTATTTTGTATATAATTATTGTTTTCCGGTCAAAATTGAGTATGCCAAATTTTGGTAAAAATTGGTATCTAAAAAACGGCTCTAACGATTGTCTTGAAAATTGCTACAGAAATCCATTTTAGATATCCTTTTTCGTATGTTATGTGGTATTTAGAGGAAAATTAACAGTAATCCTGCTTAGGTAGGTCAGTTTTAGATCTCGAAAATTGTTGTTTCAAAAAATAAGTCTACCATTTTTTTTTCTTATTTTTTAACTCGTTATGTAAACTCTGTTTTATATGTCTACATATATCAGTTTTCATATATATATATATATATA
Organism: Salticus scenicus; assembly: GCA_963930645.1. Taxonomy (NCBI): domain Eukaryota; kingdom Metazoa; phylum Arthropoda; class Arachnida; order Araneae; family Salticidae; genus Salticus; species Salticus scenicus. The sequence goes on along the minus strand of OZ005662.1, from coordinate 135,708,354 downwards.
TATATATATAAGATTTTATACACACACACACATATATATATATATACATATCAGCTTTTTCTTATATGAAATTTGTTAGACGTCTACTTCGTTAGGTCAATTTTATGTCTTCTGATCACATTTTTAAACAAGTCCTTCCGGCTTATTCGGAAGTGTAGGTTGGTTTATTTTTCCTTATCAAGTAGCCGTCATTTTGTTTTAAAATGGCGGTGCTACAAATTGGTAGAAATATTGATGTAGGCTAGGCACATAGGATTTTCTTCAAATTCTGTATATAAACACTCTGTTAGATATCCTTTCGAATGATATAGTTGGTTAGTTCAGGAAAATTGATAGGCGTCCTGTATAAATAGCTCAATTTCAGGTCTCGCAAGGGCGTTCCTTTAAAAACAACTTTACGGATTTTTTTAAAACTCGCCATTTTAACTCATTTTTAAATATGCTTTTGTATGTAATTATTGTTTTCCTGTCAATAATTGAGTTTAACCGGAAGTGGGACATCGGAAACCGGAAGTAGGACCATAAGTCCGTATCTCAAAAACGGCTCTAACGATTTTCTTCAAACCTGATGTATAAACACTCTATTAGATGTCCTTTCGAATGATGTAGTTGGTTAGTTCAGGAAAATTGATAGGCGTTCTGTATAAATAGCTCAATTTCAGGTATCCCAAGGGCGTTCCTTTAAAAACAGCTGTACGGATTTTTTTTTTCTTATTTTTTACCTCGCTATATGTAAGCTTCGTTTTATATGTCTTTACATGTCTATAAAGTTTATCTTACCAGAAAAATGTTAGGTTTCTCATTCATTAGGTCACTTTTATATCTTCTGATCACATTATCTCCAAAAAATGCATATAATATGTGTAATATTGGGTAATGGAAGTCGTGTGGTTGTTTCACACCAGATTTTTTTTTTTTTTTTTATCACATTTTAAATTCATTTTTCACGAGAAAGGGACTTTTCGAAGTTCCGAAACTGACATCTCGTACTTGTTAACAATTTTCCTTCATTTTGGCTTTTTAACGTTTATTTTATTTTGTTTTAATGCTATAGGAATCCTAATTGACATTTATTATTTTTAAGGCTTTCAAATATATTTACTGAAATCAGAACGCATGCAGATACCGACTAACTTAAGTAAGAAACACTTTTCTTTTTAAGTGTTGCTGATTTTAATTTAAGATATAAGTTTAAGAGATAAGACTTTTAAATCATTTTAATATTTCTGTTTTGAAATCAAAATCTTGTTAGAATGTGGCTATAATTAATTACACTAGTTTACAAAATTGAACTTTTTTTTTATACCCCAAAATAAATGTATATAAATATGTTAATCTACCTTCCTTAAACCTAAAAGTGTTAGCAGAAATATTTTATCACGTCACAATTTCTTCCTGCAGTCAAATGTTTTTTTTTTAACTACCTAATGCGCTGACGACAGTTTATTGTTTATTCGTTCGCTTCAAACGACAATTATCTTGTTTCGGATTGATTTAAAATGTCGAGTAGAAAGTGTAAACAAAATTCTGATCGTTTTTGTTATGTTTATGGACAGTTTACATTTTCAAAAATGAGAAGACTCGTTGTAGATTCGTTAAAAAGTGCATATCTTCATTATTTTGGATTTCCTGTTGCAAATCAAGATAAAAAAGTGGGTGCCTCATGTGTTTTGCGAAAGCTGTAGAATCGTCTTACTCCAGTGGTTTACCTTCCATTTGAGAAAACGTTTACTTTCCATTTGGTTCACCAATGCTATGGAGAGAACCGAGTAATCATGAAAATGATTGTTACTTTTGTGTTACGAAGACATTGGGGTATAATAAAAAAAATAAGGCAAATATTATATATGCCGAAGTTCCGTCTGTTACTAAGCCCATATTACATTCGAAAGATCTACCACATTCAGTTTGTCCCGTTAATTCGAGTGCAAATATACTTGATGACATTGAAAGTGATGTTGAAATCAAATCGATTTCTAGTGATTCTGACGAGTTCTCACTTCAAGAAAACACTCCACATTTAATTAACCAAGCCGAATTAAATGATCTTATAAAAGACATACAATTATCTAGATCTAAAGCAGAGCTTCTTGGTTCCCGCTTACAACAATGGAACTTATTACTACCAGACACAAAAGTTACGTTTTTCAGAAACAGAAGCAAAAGTTTTCAGAATTTTTCAAAAGAGAAAGTGAATTGTTACCGATTTATTGGAAAATTTTCAAAAAATGGGAATAAACATGTCGTTAAAGATTCATTTTCTGCACTCGCATCTAAGCTTTTTCCCTGAAAACTTAGGAAGTATGAGTGACGAACAAGGGGAACGTTTTCACCAAGATTTAAAGGTTTTTGAAGAACGACATCAAAGATTTTGGGATGAAAACATGTTAGGGGATTACTGTTGGTCCATTATAAGAGAAACTGATTCAAATAACAATAAAAAGAAGGCAAAAATTAGTCATTTTTAATTTTTTTTTAGTATTAATACCAAAATTATGCATTTCAGTTAAGTTAATAAATATTTTTTAAACTAACTAAATGAATAATAAAATAACAACTTTCAGTTGGGGTATGAAAACCGTGTAAACTAGTGTTATTATTGTTGTAAAATTTGATGATTTGTTAACATAAAATTTACAAGTAATTTTGAATTATGAACTTTTAAAGATATAATTTTAATATATATATGTTACCGTTAAAGTATATAATTCAGTTATTTCATAGAATAACTAGGTATTTCATGAAATAACTAGACAAGTCAGTTAAAGTATATTAGTTAAAATTTTTCATACTTTATTTAGTTATTCTATGAAATAACTAATGACAGACCGTTAAAGTATAAAATAAACAATTTCAAAATTGTTTTATAAATTAATTGATCATGAATTCATAAATCAGCAAAGCGTACAGACGTGCGTAATACTGCCTGCTGCAGTAAAAAATTGTGCATACTTTTCAGATTCATGCATTTTGAGATAGGGGTATCCAGTGATGTTTTTTTTTTTGGTTTTCATCTATGCAAAGCGTACAGACGTTCGAAATACTGGCTGCTGCAGTACAAAATTGCGCATACTTTTCAGATTCATGCATTTTGAGATAGAGGTATCCAGTGATGTTTTTTTTTGGTTTTCATGTATGCAAAGCGTACAGACGTTCGAAATACTGGCTGCTGCAGTACAAAATTGTGCATATGTTGCAGATTCATGCATCTTGAGATAGGGGTATCCAGTGATTTTTTTTTCATGTACGCAAAGCGTACAGACGTTCGAAATACTGGCTGCTGCAGTACAAAATTGTGTATATGTTTCAGATTCATGCACTTTGAGATAGGGGTATATCCAGTGATGTTTTTTGGGGGGGTTTTCATGTACACAAAGCGTACAGACTTTCGAAATACTGACTGATGCAGTACAAAATTGAGACATACGTTTCAGATTCATGCATCTTGAGATAGGGGTATCCAGTGATGTTTTTTTTTTTTTTTTTTTTTTTCATGTACGCAAAGCGTACAGACGTTCGAAATACTGGCTGCTGCATTACAAAATTGTGCATATGTTTCAGATTCATGCATCTTGAGATAGAGTATCCAGTGACGTTCTTTTTTTTTTTTTTTGGTTTTCATGTACGCAAAGCGTACAGACATGCGTGATACTGGCTGCTGCAGTATAAAATTTTGCATATTTTTTAATTTCATGCATTTTAAGTAAACTTTTGTATCTCAAAATGCATGAATCTGAAACATATGCACAATTTTGTACTGCAGCAGCCAGTATTTCGAACGTCTGTACGCTTTGCGTACATGAAAATAAAAAAACAAATCACAGTGGGTACTCCTATCTCAAAGTGCATGTGTCTGAAAAATATGCAAAATTTTGTGCTGCACCACTGCCAAAATAACCGGTAAATGTGGTAAATATTGAATAATTAATCACATTCTCCAAAATTTAGCGGGGTTTATGCATTATCATTTCATTCTTTAACGATCAAGTAATCGTTATTCTATAGAATACCTAGTTAAATCGTAGAATTCAATAATATTATATACTTTAACTGACTGGTCTAGTTATTTCATGAAATACCTAGTAATTCTATGAAATAACGGATTTCATGCTTTAACGGTAACATATATATATATATGAATATCAATCTTTTTATGGTGAAATGTGCATGTCTTCTATATTTACAGAAGAGGCGATATAAATTAACTTCGCGCGCGTGTGTGGATAAATTATTGTATTTGTGACAGTTAGAATGTTTCTTAGACCCTTTATAAAATATTTAATTTAGATGTGAACCTAATACACTCACACTGCTCTGGGCTCTGCTTTTTTATGAAGCTGTTTAGCACTTTTTTCTGGAAAGCTCCATAATGTAGATTTTAAATTCTTCTTAATTTTCCTCCTTTTTTCACTTAATTTTTGAATTGATTCATCTTCATTTTTATTGTATTGTATTGTGTTTGCATTTCCAAATGTGCTCGAAAGGGAACAGCTCAAATTCTTTTCAGAATCCGGATAAATCAATCTACCGCCATCATTTTTAGCCAGGTTTAAAAATGATTTTATAGTTTTTGAAAAGTTCCTTTCGGGGTATTCCCTATTTACATCGTCACCATTTTCTATCCACCTTTGTTCATTACTATGTTTTATTTGTTGTTTCTGAAATATTTCTTTATTTTTTGTTCTATTCAAAGAATAATCCGACTTTAATCTAACATTTTGCGTAACCACTGCATGTTTATTATTTTGAATTTTCTTCTGATACAGATTTCTATTCTCTACTTTGTTATTTGCAGAAAAATCCAAACACACTTCGAAATTATTTTCAATGCATTTCTCTTTTTTACAATACATTTGTTGTTCTGGAATTAAATTTTTGATTTCGGATGCATTTCTTAAAGGAGTATTCAAAGTCAATTTAGAATCTTTATTAATTAATCCGTCTTCTTTATTCTTAAACTGTTTTTTATGATTTTCTTTACTGTCTGGTGAATTACTTGAAAGGTAATCCATACTTGTAAGGAAGCTTTTTTCATTAAACCAGTCTTTGCGTTTTGAACGAGTGACTTGAAAGGATTGATTATTTTCTGCAGTATTCCCCAAAGGGAAATCTAAACATAGACTGGAATCATTGCTAACCACTTCATCTTCACTTTTCATAACTTGTTGTGGAAGATCTGTTTTACGTTCTGTTGAACTATTTGAAGTATAATACAGAGTTTCACAACTTATAAATGGGATTCCGCAGTTGAGATCGGCGTGAACTTCATTGTTTGTACAATAATTCAAGTCTGGAACACTTTTATTAGCTGAAATTTTCCTTTCGTTTTCATGAACACGATACTTCTTATTTTCAATAATTTTAATTACAGGAGATTTCAATTTCTTTTTTCTGGAAAAAAAAAAAAAAAACTATATTTTTATTTATCAAAAATATACGTAAACAAGGAACATTACTTAGTTAAGGAATATGTTTTATTTAAAAGCATAAGTATATCCTTATGTTTTTCATTAATAATAATAATAAAATATTATTTAGAAATTTTTTTATTCATGAATTCATCATCAACCGTGAATATTCATTTTAAGTAAATTGGAGTGTAAGCGGATGTGCCCGTGTTCAATTCCCGTCCATAGTATTTTTCACGTAGTTGGTATATATATATATATATATATATACTCCAATTTACTTAAAAATTATTATTTAATTTAAACTGTTCTAAAATTCTTTACGTTCTGTTTATTTTATAAAATTGTACACTACAGTAATTTATCTTTAGTGTGTACTGCATGAAAATAGAATAAAGCACCTCAGTATTATCTTATAAATAAAGCAAAGAGTTTGTCGAGAATACTTCCGGGTGGACCACTCCTATTTTTGATTGGTCTAGATTTACATACTTTGGTGATGAAAGTTGGGCATTTTTTTTTTTTTTTAGCAAAAACTGATGATTTTTTTTAAAAGATGCTGCACAGATGTTATACTTGCTAAAAGAGCTCTAAAAACTGTTCATTTTTTGAGTGGACACTACGTACATCAAGTTATTAAGATAATACGTTGCAAAGTTTTCTTTTAATTAATTAAAATATCAAAATAAATATTATTTATAATTTAATAGTTGCCAAAAGAAAAAAAAAATACGAGTTCATTTTCTTTCGACATAAAATAAGTACATTTAATTAAACGTGAACATTAAAAAATTGTAAAAAGTTAAATTATGCATCTCACAAAAATTGACATCATTATAAGATTAAAATTTTCTACACATTGATAAAGTGCTGATGTTCTATAGCTGTAGGATTCAACAGAAATTTTAAAAGCATGGTATATAAAAAGTTTTTTTTTAAGTCTTATAGTTATTTATAATTTTGTTGTCATTTCAACGATGAGTTAAGACGGGTATCGCAAACGCATAAGTAAACATTTTGGCGAGAAAGGTCTGAGCTACCTCAGTGCCAAATTTCAAATTCCGCCATGAGGTCCAAGACCTTTCAATATTTTTGCACAATTTTTCTCATATCTAGTTTTAAATGCGATTGGGAAAAAGGGATTTTTTTTTTTTTTAATTGGCCCAGTTATACAAAATATCTCAATTGAGTAAAAATTCAAATTTTTAAATAATGTTGCATTTTACGTAGCATGCATGAGTGAATGTTTCTGATTGATTCAGCGTTTATAGTGTATAGTTGCAGCTTGCTAATCATATGATTTAAAACGCCCGCGAGCATAAGTACTGGTAGCTTAACATCTCTTGAAGTGAAAATTGCGGGCAGGGGTCAGCTGAAACAAATATAGGGGAAGCTACTTGAAACACCTGTGTGAATTAGTCACATGCGCATTTTTTATTTTTATTTTTATTCTATTTTTTGCATACCGTCTTGTTCTCATCAACCTATATATGTTTTACATAATATAACAATATGCACATTTCAGATGTATCTTAAACATATATAGGGTGATGAAAACTTTCACTAATGTATGCTACATAAAACGCGACATCATTTAAAAATTGCAAGTTTCACTTGCCTGGATTCAATTTGAGGTTAGCCATTCTTAGTTTCTCCAGCAACTTTCGGATGTTTCGTAGATGATCTTAAAAGGTGCGCCCCACAATGATAATATCATCCAAATACACCAGACAGACTTCATAGGAAAATCCTTTTAGCACTGTCTCCATCAGGCGTTCGAAGGTGACAGGTGCATTACATAATCCAAATGGCATAACTCTAAATTGCCACAGTCCTTGTCCCGTGGTGAATGCAGTCTTCTCACGATCATCAGGATGTAATTCTACTTTCCAGTAACCGCTCTTCAGATCCAAAGTCGAGAACCATTTATTGCCAACAAGTGTGTCTAATGTGTCGTCAATTTTGGGAAGAAGGTAATTGTCTTTTTTCGTGATGACATTCAAACGACGATAATCCACGTAAAATCTTGTTGAACCATCCTTTTTTAGCACCAGTACTATGGGAGAGGCCCAAGGACTCGTTGATGTCGTTGCGCTGCATTTTATTTAGAAGTTCAGTGACCTCTTCCTGTTTAGCAAATGGAAGTCTACTTGGATGTTGTTTGATATGTGGATGATTTCCTGTATCAGTTCTGTGCTCGGTGATGTTCGTTCTCCGGACGTCTTGAGGTGTTCGGGAAAAAAGGACTGTAAATTTTTGGAGCAGCTTCTCCACAGCACACCTCTGTTCACTGCCTAATTCTGCATTCTTAAGTAGAGATGGGAATGGCTCGAAAAAAACCAGAAATTTTGGGAAAAAAACCAGTTTTTTTCAGTTTTTTTCCGAAAGGGTTTATTTCCACCCGGAAAAATTGAAAATGTTGATATTTCTACCATATAAAAAATGTAATCAGAAATTTATGATATTAACATTCTGGTACTTTCTTTTTTAGTTTTTTAATGTTTAGTATCCCACATGAACACTATCTTTGATAATGCAAGCTGTAAAATAATTTAATTTCCCTGTACATTAATATATTATTTGCTACTTTTCTCACTAAAAATTAAAATGTATACACAGAATTACATCAATAATATTTATTAGTGGAAACGTTTAAGTTTAAATTTTAATATATGTTCAGATTCCAAAAATAAAATTTCAACTATATAATCAAATGGTAAATCTTAGAAATATTTAAGTATTTATACTGACCTACCTCTTATTACATGTATTTAAAATTACTTACTCTTTTTAAGCTCCTTTCTGTTTTTTTTTTCTTGAATATAGGTCCTTAGATTTGGTAAACTGTATATTATTTTAATGTGTGTGTAAGTGTATACATACACACTCACACGTGTATAAATGCATGTAATAAACTTAAAAAAAAAAAAAAAAAAAAAAAAAAAGCCTAAGCAACTTTCTATCAAAAAATTTATTTCTCAATTTACAAAAATTACATGCGCAAAAACCTAAGTACTTGATTCATAACCTTTACTGCTGAGTTAAAGACTTTTATATTAAAAATAATAATAAATCAATAATAAAATGTTGCTTTAAATTTCTAAAAAAATAACTTTGAATTATTAATGATTAATTTTATTCTAAGTCTGAATCTGAATTAGTTGAATCATTGCTGCTGGGAGATGAACATTCCATAGGAATGCTGGATTCTTCATTTAACAGTCCTAGATTCCAACGAATAGCAACCAATTTTTCAACATTTTCTGTAGTTAGCCTATTTCGCAGTTTTGTGTGTGTATTTCCAAAAGTTGACCAGTTTCTTTCACAAGCCGCAGATGTTGGAGGAACTTGTAATAAACGGGAAGCAATTGGATGTAATGGTTGTGCAGTGCAAAGTCCAGACCACCAAGTAGTAGGCTTAATGTGCTTGGCCGACTCCCAAATTGAATTTCTGCTCCAAAAACCACTTGAGCTTCTGTATTCTGCAACATTTGACATAACTTTTCCAACGTCTAATGTAAGATTATCAGCTTTTGTTGTAATATAATCAAATGCAATACAAATATCATCATCTGATAAACATTGACCCTTGTAGCGTGGATCCAATAAGTTTGCTGCAGCATGGATTTCTTGGCAACAAAATACTTTTCTTTTTGTTAAAATTTCAAGAACATTTTTCTCTTCCTGGGAATTTAAGGGTGAAACAGCTAAATTTATACTGATTTCTTTTTCTATATTAGACCAAAGTTGAGGAACATCAGACAGAAGAGCATCATTTGATTCTGATTTTGTTATAGCTAAAGCTATAGGCCTTAAAATCTTCAAAGAATTTTGTATTTGAACCCAGAACACATCATTGTCTAATATAACACGCCTTATGTCTTTATCTATATTTATATCTTTCATTACAGCAATTTCTTGAAGGGATTCTTTTCCATTTTCCAGACTCTCAAACATAATTACAACTCCATTCCATCTTGTTTTACTAGGTAACTTAAGAGTTGTTCCTTTGTTTTTACCTGATTTTTCATTCTGTTTCATTTTAAATACAGAAGACAAAATGTGAGTTCCTTTAATGTGTTTTACAACTCTTTTTGCTTTCTTAAAGATATGCTGCATTGTTTGGAGACTCATAATATCACCCATGAGTAAATTCAAACCATGTGCAAAACAGCCTATTGCTGTTATATTTGGGTATTTCTCTGTTTTGATTTCCCATGCAGCTTTCATATTGCTTCCATTATCAGTAATTAGTGCGAAAAACTTTCCACTACCAACCTTTTCAATAACTTTAATCATTTGATCACTGATATATTCTGCAGTATGCTTTTTTTCTGAGGCATCGATACTCTTATAGAAAACAGGCATAGGTGTACATATGATGAAGTTGATAACACTATCTCCCCTAATATTAGTCCAGCCATCAGAGATTAATGACAAGCACAATGCTTCATTTAATTGCTGCTCAACTTTTTGCATAATTCTCATATATTCAGCATCAAGAAGGGGTTTTGAAAGAGAATACCTGCTGGGTAATTGATATGAAGGCCTAATTAATTTAAATGCTTCTTGCCAATATTTATTTTCAGTGATTGAAAGTGGAGTTCCTGATGCATATATTGCTCTAGCAAGAGCAGAATCAATGTCCTCTTTATTTTTTGAAGTAATTTTGTCTATGAATGACGTAATAGCTGATGTATGTTGTATTTGGCTTTTTTTCTCAAGAGTATCACCATCATGTGAAAATGATGTTGTAGCAAAATTGCTCAAACTAGTAACTAGCGTTGGACTTCTAGAGCAGCTTCTAGGTGCAACGGCTGGTGGTTCATCAGAATTATCACAAACTTCTGAAGAAAACAGTTCCTTTATATCTTTGGGGCATTTTTGACACATTAAAATATGTTTTTTCATTCGTGTTGCATTTGGAAATGCATACTTCATCGTACAATATTTACAATAAGCGACACTTTTGCCATTGTTTTTTTCTATTCTATATTGCTTCCATATTACTGATGATGGTCTTACCATATTGCTCTAAGGATTAAAAAAAAAAAAAAAAAAGCTATAAATAAACTATTTTGGATATTCAGGGTTCATTCCAGGCAAAAATTGAGTCCCTTTTACTGCCCCTCTATAAAATTCCTTCATCATAAAAAAAGTACCTTTCAAAAAATTCCGCATCATAAAAAGGAAAACTCTACACAAAATTCAAATTTAACTAATGAGCCCCTTTACAAGATTTTACTTAATAAAAATGTTCCTTTTATAAAATGTTACCATGTTTTCAGTATTATTTTTAATTAATTGGTTCAATGAAACTTTATTAACTTGATATTAAACACTATATAGAATAACTTAAAAAAAGAAGGTTTTTACTTTATTTCTTTTTTTTTTAATAAAATAAATTTTGCAAAAATATTTTTTTTTTCATAAAAAAGGGAACCAATAATTAAAACCTGGATAGACCCCTACTGAACTATCTTTAACAGCTCATTTTATTTTATTTTTTTAATTTTTCAAACAAAAGGTAAAATGTAATACAAAATTAATTTTGAACACGAGTATAAGAAAATAGAAAATTTAAGAAAACAGCAAGAACGAAACATATATTTTAAAATTGAGAAACAGAGGAAAAAATGGAATAGATTTATTTAATCCAATTTTTAATGGATTACTTGAGCATTGCACAGTTCATAAATATTAAATTTTCTCCTCTTGGACAGCCTAATCCTTAATTATATAGCAATAAATACAGAAAGTTGCGTTATATATTACTTTAATATTTTATTGTAAATGGACCACATAGCTTTATTTGTTCATTATATTATTATTTAAAATTAATTCAAATTAAATTCTAACTTTTGATTTACATAATTGTTCTTATAATTAGGCTCTTATTAGTACTTGCAAATATCTTGCATCTTAAATAGTATAAGTACATGAATCAACTATATCAAGATTATGACGTGTGCTTAGTCTCGTAAAAAATTACACTGTGCCCATTGAAAAATTAACTCACTATTTTCATGCATAAAAAGTGCTTGTTCCCAAAAATTTGCATTTGTAAATATGAAAATGAAAGCTTTTCACAAAAGGCATGATTCCTCATCATATTGTGTGTGTACATAAGAAAAGAAAAAGAAATTGAAAAAACTAAATAATTATTCTCGCTTAAATTTTAGTTAGAGAGCTATCAAATTTAATTTCAATATATATATATAAAGAGAGAGAGAAACAGAAATTAAATATAATATCAAAGTACACTTACCTTTATTGCAGATTCCAAGCAGCTAATACTAATGACTCATTCAAGAATGCTGAAAACTCATTTAATAAAATAATTATCCATATTTAAAAACAATATTTTCTTTTTTTCATAAAATAAATAAGGTTAGATTTAGTCACTAAACAAGGTGTCTGCCATCATGTGAATTAAATGTATAGTAAATGGAAACAGTTTTAGAATTCTAAACCTAAACCATTACAAATACAGTTCTAATGTAAGTTTTGGTTCAGCTTTAGAATTCTAAACCTAAACCATTACAAATACAGTTTTAGTTTTGGTTTAGATGAGAAAGGTAAACATAAACCAATATAGTTTTGGTTTAGATTTAAACTGGGAGAAGAAAAAACAAACAAAGAAACAAACAAAAAAAAAAAAAAAAAACAGTACTGGATATATAACATCTTTTTACAGACAATAAAATTACATTGCAAACGGATTTTTTTTTTTTTTTTTTTTTTTTTTTTTTTTTTTGTAAAAATCATGAAAGATTTTATATTAACAATATTTATAATAATGACAGAGCCAGAATATTTTTTTCCTTAAATTGGCAAAATATATATAGTTAAAAGGAATAATTGTTTAGATAGATGGTGGAATGCATAATACAATTAATTTGTTTCTCTCAAATTGCAGTAATAGTGTTTGAATGTTGCAATGCAACTTTTCCTATTTTTTTAAAAAGCTTTAATGGCAATTTAAAATAGAGAATGTAATTGTATTGTAATGATTAGCATGTAAAAGGTTAGGATCAGTAACATATATATTGCTATATAAAATTATTTTCATCATCTTATTTATGTTATTGTGTATTCAAAAAAAAAATATATATGAATCAAGCTATTAAATATTTTATTTTTAATTAATGAAAATAACCGTATTATTATTATCAATATTACATTTTATTTTCATTACATATAATTATATTTTATTCTGATATAATGAAAACGGTAGATCATTTGATTGTTTTAAAATGTTCTATAAAAATGCTCTTATATATATATATTTCTAAAATTAATGAAAAAAAAATTTATAATGATAGTTTTTCATTTCCAAAATTATTTTATTTTTGCTTATAATACCTTAATTATTGAAGCTGTAATAAAAAGTTACAAAGAAAATTTATAGATAATTTTATGACTTACAAAATATGCTCTTTGTAAGTTTGAGAAAATTTTTAAAGATATAATGAAAAAAAAAAAAAAAAACATATATACTTTTCTTTTTCTCCTAATGGAAATGCACCTGTTCCTGAAAACTGAATTTTAAACTTATGTAAACCTTGTGCAAGGGGGAGGAAGGGTATAAATCACACCCTTACCCAAAATTAATAGTTAAATGATGATCTGATTAGTTTGGCTAGTTTTTGGCATTTTGAACAAAGAAAGTTACTGGCAGTTATGAAAGAAAAAGGTTAATTTTTTTAATGGTAAAAGTTCTATGTATATTTTCTATTGCATATAATTTTAAATGCTCAACACTTTATTATTAAGAAATTCTTTGTAAAAAAAAATCAATTTTTCCCAAATTTTCCTATTTTTCCGGAAAAAAACCAGTAAAAAACTGGTTTTTTTCCACTGCCTCAAATTTTCCGGAAATTTTACATCCCTATTCTTAAGTAGTTCCGTTGTTAATTGTTCAGAAGACTTGGATTCGGTTGATTGCGTGGGTCGGTTCATGCATGTAACAGGAGTGCAGGTTACTAACACCTCATCCTTCTTCACTGTCCGAACCTTATCGCTGATGTTTGCGACTCTCACAGGAATAGTACACTTTGAGAGATCAACTAGAGATGAAGCTACCAGAACTCCTCTTGGGCTATCGTCTGTATTCGGGTATTCAATCAGTCCATAGCGGAAGTATTGCATGGTAGGAGGTGTTCCTGAAACTATTGTCTCTGTGTGTGGAGGGATGGAAATTTCAGACTTGGCTGTTATCTGGCGAATTGGCTGAAAGTCTTGATTTTCAATGTTGAACACAGATGTTGAACACAATGTTGAACACTTCCGAACTCGAATGCAGTTCATTATTTTTGCAGTCCAATTTAATATTAAATTTTCTCAGGAAATCCATACCAATGATTATAGGATCTCTTATATCTGCCACATATGCCATATGATGGTAACTGACATTACCAAGAGTGATGATCAAGTTCATTTTTCCATATATTTTGATTTCGTCTCCGGTCACAGTCTGGAGTTTAACGCAGGGCGGAGTCCAGATGATCTTCTCTATTATTTCTTGAGCCAAATCCGTTCTAATGATGGTCACGTTGTCTCCCGTGTCCAGAATCATCCGGCAGGTGGTGTTGTTAACTTGGCCAAAGACGTAAAGTTCCTTATCGCTGCCACTCATCGATGAAACATGAAATACTGTATATTGAAGCTCTTTAATTTCAGGCAACCTCTGCCCCGCGAGATGGTCTTCTCTTAGTTTCCCTTCAGTGATGGTGAAGGCGGGTGATTTCCTTTAGTTGGTCGTACAGGGCAGTTCCTCCTCACATGTCTATCCCCTCTATAGACCCAGCACTTTATCTTCCGATCGTTTATTTCCATATTATTTTCCAGGCTGCGCAATCTCTTTAAGATCTCTGCGAGACGTCTGTTCATTTCATTTTCATCAGCAGGCGTATCATTTAATGAGACTACTCTTATGGTATGGCGGTCTTTACGGGAGGCTTGTTGGGCTGTCTCTATCCTAAGTGTATAGCCTAAAGCTGATTCTATGTCTCTGATGTTGGAGAGTATCAGCGCTTCATGAATTTCTGGATCACGAACAGCATCGATAAAGTACTGAAGAGCTAAGTCGATTCGAGTGTCAGCATGACAGTCTGAGAATGCTAGGTGTGACAGTCTCTGAATATCCCCTGCTAGTTCCTGCAAACTTTCACCCGCTTTCTGATAGCGGGACTAGCTGGAGGCGACTATAGTCCTTAGAACACTTTTCTCCGAACCGTAGCTCCAGTGCTCTAGTCAGGGCCTCGAAGTCGTTCCTTTCTTCTTTAGAAACATTTCTCAGTATCTCGGCTGCATTTCCCCTTAATGCAGCTGCTAAGTGGACTGACTTGGCGGTAGAGTTCCAGCCATTAGCTTCAGCTACGATGGAAAACTGCGTCTTGTATACATGCCAGGAGGAACTGCCGTCGTAGGTAGATAGCTTAATAAATTCCTGATTCTGGATTCTTCTCACTTTCTTTTCAGTTTCTTGTTGCATTGATTCCAACTTTTCTTCCACTTTTGTCTCCAGATCTTCTTTTATTCTCTTCAGTTTACCTTCTATCTCTGAAAACCTTCCTTTCAGTTCCTGATCACAATTTTATTTAACTTTCTCCTCGAAACTCCGTTCTATCCTCGTAACACTCTCTTCAACCTTCATAACTTTCTCTTCAAAATTTTCTTCTACCTTTATAACTTTCTCTTCTATTCCATCCATTCTATTTTCCATCACCGTTAATTACCCTCTATTGATTCTTTCACCGTTGAAAATCTCTCTTCATCTCATGTTCATTAGATTTAATTTCTTCAGTCAAACTGGCTTCCATCTTTTCCTGAACTGTTTTCGTTTCTTTCCTTTCTTCAGTCAAGCCGTCTTTCAATTCTTTTTGTCCGGTTTCAATACTTTCTTTCATTTCATTCATCTGGGTAGCTAGCTTTCTAAACGTTTCTTCATTTCCTGCTCCATAGCTCCAGTTACCACCATTCACAGACAATCCCACTTCTGACACCAGAAATGTTGCGTACTTGGGGGTTCGTGAGTTGTCCAAGAATGAAAGGCGAAACTTAGAAAAATTCAATAATTTATTCACAGAAAGTTCCAGAAAAATACAAGACTATAAACCAAGTATCAGCTTCAATTCAACCAGTAAACATAGCTTGAACAGCAGCTGTCAATAGCAAATCCACAGTACAAACTGTATAGCAATAACACATAAAGCAGGTATCTTTCAAAGAGGCACAAAACAATGCGAGCATTAGCGGAAGCTGGCTGAGAACTGAACTGACTCTGATATCAGACTGAACTGAACTGAATGCCTTGGCGAGAAAGCGCTCCTTATATACCCCTGTAGAAAAGTGTGGAAAGTTCCAGAAATTTCCGTATCTCATCAGCCAATGAGATTAGAGCTACCATATTTGGTATATCCCTAATAAGGATTTTCTCGCCAAGGTCGCCAAAAAATCGCCAAGGGGAAAAACGCCAAATTTACGCCAAATCCATTACCTGCCTTATTAGAGCTTTTTAATGCGTTTTTAAGGGAAAATAAGGCTATTTTAACGCTAAAACGACTAGAAATGCACAAAATTAGCACTTTATCAACTTACTAAGCCTCTTTGAAAGAATCTATACAAAAATAAACACAATTTTTTCAAGTTTGTAACAATATATTAGACGCTTCTCGTACATTTACACTATTTAAATGTTGTACAGTTCCTGAGAAAATATGAATATATAAAGAAGATTTCCTAAACCACATTTTTTCAAAAATTCCAAAACACATTTCTCTCGCTCTAAACAATTTGCTCAAAAAAATACTAGTACATTCACCTTCTTTTCCGAAAATAAACTTATGTTTTGTTAAATAAATAAAATAGCAAAAATAGAATAGAATACTAAATATTTAAATGTCGATCAAGTTATCTTTATAAATAATTCGAATTCTGGTTGCCATGGTTATCAAAAATAAACATCAAACAGATTGCCATATCATGTTGCAAAGAATCCAGAACGATATAGTTATCGTTCGAATCGGCGAAAAAAAAAATCATTTGGTAGGGTTGTAGACTAACCTGCAAGTGGTACCAAATCACCCATAATCTACATCCTGCGGTAACATTCTATTTGAAATATTTTTCGAAGTTTGGTGCTTTCAGCCAACGCGAAACATAAAACTAAATAGTTAAAGAGAGTAAAGGAATGCCTGATTTCGCCTTCTTTAGTTTCGCAGTTCAAATTGGAGTTGTAGGATTTCAATGCATGTTTCCTCATATCATCTGTTAACTAGCGCACACCTGTCATGACGTCAGATGTGACGTAACTGTATTACGGTATCAACAGCGCATCTTCGCTTCTCTGAGAGAGAGAGGTTTATATGAGTCTGTACGAGAAAGCTTTGCTAAGCGTGCGGCAAGAAATGCCAGCATTATGTTATTCTTCTTTTCTATATGATTAAATGTTGTGATTGTTTAAAAGACTCTGCTTTTCAGTCTGTGGACCCATTTAAACCAACAATGGTTATGGGCCCAGAGACACGCATCTTACTGCGGACTTTTTAAAAATTTAAATTAACATTCGCTAAAACGAAAGTGCGACTTACTGTTAAGCCTAAGGGCTGAAATCGAAAGTATTTTTGATTCTATTTTTATAACGAAGCTATTATAGCTGATTAAATATGTCGCAAATATTAAATATAGAAAAGTTATCCAAAAACAATTTTGACACATGGAAGCTTCATATAGAAGCTGTTTTAATCAAGAATGATCACTGGAGTTAAGCTAACGGAACAAAAATTAAGCCCGATGAAGGCGCCGAAGGCGTAAAAAAAATGGCTCGAAAATGACCTTAAAGCAAGAGCCGATTTATTCCTAGCAATTACCCCAAGTGAGTTGTGTCATATTAAACATTGTACCACCTCAAATGAAGTATGGAATAAATTAAAAGAAGTTTACGAATCGAGAGGACCGGCAAAGGAAGCCGCCCTATTGAAGCAGCTACTCTTTAAGAAAATGACTGATAGTGAAAATATGTCCGATCACCTCAATATTTTCTTTGATATAGTGGACAAGCTAAAAGAAATGGACATTCAAGTAGCCGAAGATCTATTATCAATTTTGCTCTTATACAGTATTCCTGACAGTTAGGAAAATTTCAGGTGCGCCATCGAAGCAAGAGATGAACTGCCGCAGCCTGAAGCTCTAAAAATTAAAATGATGGAAGAATATGAATCAAGAATCGTCAAATGCGTATTTTACGACTCACAAGAAAAATCTTCCTGAAAAGAACAAAAGAGAAATCTTAAAGCTTGTGTAGAACAAGAACACGTATGGCGAAAGAAATTATGCAATCTTCAAATGCAATTACTGTTCAAAAGTAGGGCATAAAGCCTCAGAATGCCAAAAGAAGATCTCAGACAGAAAATTCACTTCATCGAATAAATACAAAGAAAGATCTTTTATGGTTGAAGATAGTACAGAGTTCACGATGGTAGCCAGTAACTCTTTCCAAGAACATTCCGAGTGGTGTCTCGACAGCGGTTCGACATCACACATGGCTCATGATAAAAATTTGTTTACACAATTCGAACCAAGAAGTGGCTTATCTATAAAATTAGCTGTAGATGAAACAGCGGAGATCACAGGTGTTGGAACAGTCAAATTAAAAGTTTCCGGTAATTACGGTGTAACCAATTTAAAGTTAACAAATGTTTTGTGCGTTCCAAAATTGAAATGCAATTTAATGTCTATGTCAAAAGTTACTGCAAACAACTGCCGAGTTATATTTACCGAAAAAGGTGCAAAAGTTACGGAGCAGGACGGCTCTCTGATTATAAGTGCTACGAGAAAAGGTAATTTATATTTTTTTCAGCCGCAGGTGGATATAGCTGCATCAACTCAGGTAGGCAACTTTCATAAATGGCATTTAAAATTAGGACATTTAAATGAAAAGGATTTAAAATTATTAAAATCTGAAAATATATTAAGAGATTTAAATTTTAATGAAAAAGATTCTTTAAAAGATTGTAAAGTATGCATTCAGTCTAAACAAATTGTGAAACCATTTTGTAAGGAAAACAAATTTCATAGTAAGGAATTATTAGAAGTAGTTTATTCTGATTTATGTGGCCCTATAAATGTTAAATCCCATGGCGGATCACGTTACTTTATTACTTTTTTGGATGATAAATCTCGTTACATTGAAGTAAATTTTCTAAAAACAAAAGATGAAGCTAAGTACGCGTTCCGGAGATATAAAGCAGCAGTCGAAAATCGATTAGGAAAAAAAATTAAAATACTGCATACTGATAATGGATTGGAATATTGTGGCGAAGAATTCAATAAATATATTGAAGAATGCGGTATTAAACGCGAATATTCCTCACCAATGACCCCTCAGCAAAATTCTAGAATTGAAAGACAAAATCGTACATTATGCGAAATGGCGAGGTGTTTATTAATGCAATCAAACCTTCCAAATACATTCTGGGCTGAAGCAGTAAATTGCGCTGCATATATTAGAAACAGGTGTCCCACTAAAGGAATTAAAGAAAATAAAACACCTTTTGAATTGTTTTTCGGTTGTAAACCAACTGCTACCTATTTTAAAATTTTCGGACAGAAATGTTTTGTTCTAAATAAAAAATCAAAAGGGAAGTTTGAAGCTAGGTCACACGAACACATATTCGTTGGCTATTTAAATGAATCACGCGCTTACAGATTATGGAATAAGGATACCAGAAAAACTGTCATAAGTCGTGATGTTCGATTTATAGACGAGTTTCAAACAAATGATTCAGCTACTACTGATCAATTAGAATTAATTTTTCCGTCTGAGAATAAATGCAATGATTGTAATATTAAAAATGAAACTTATTTCCCTACTGAAAGCGAAAACATCCACAAGGGGGGAAACAGCGGATCGATTTCCCATCCCCCTGAATTCAACGGAGAAAGTTTCTCTTTTTGGAAAGGGGGGAAGCGAGCCACTCTCTTTCTGAAGGGGGGAACGTGGAAGATGTGAGTGGAGGGGAGGAGAGTGCTGACGGTAAATGTAAACAAGAGGAAGGGATTGACAAAAACAATCATATTTTTAAACGTGGTCCCGGCAGACCTAAAAAACTTAAAAGTTGGAACTTTTAAAAGTCTTGTAAGGAATATATTACAGATACAAAATATAAAGATGAAACTTCTCAATTAGCTGATAACTCATTTAATGAAATTAATCCCAGCGTAATCGACGCGCTTAATGGAGATTATGCTAAAAATTGGGAGAACGCGATGAAATTAGAATACGATTCTTTAGTTAAGCAAAACGCTTGGGAAATTGTAGATAGACCAAAAGATAAAAAGGTAATTGGGTGTGAATGGGTTTTAAAAACAAAATTCAAACCAGATGATCAAATTGAAAAATTTAAGGCCAGATTGGTTGCCAAAGGGTGTTCACAGAAACAAGGTATAGATTTTGAGGAAAATTTTTCACCAGTAGCCAGATTAAGTTCTATAAGAACTGCAATCGCGTATGCTATCCAGAATGGTTTCACAGCATACCAGTTAGATTTCATTATGGCATATGTTAACGGTGATATACATGAAGAAATTTTTATGGAGCTTCCTGAATTTTTTGAAAATGATATACACGAAAATAAAGTGTGTTTATTAAAAAAATCTTTGTATGGTCTTAAGCAGTCAGGAAGACAATGTTTTAAGAAATTAGATGAGAAATTGAGAAAAATGAAGTTTAACCCTTTGAATTCCGACAAATGTGTCTATTACTCAAAATATCCTTTTGATGCTATTATAATCGTCTATGTCGACTATTTAATTTGTCTCACTAAAAGTGAAGAGCACTATTTTGATATTAGAAATAAATTAGCAGAATCTTTCAAAATGAAAGATATGGGCCTTCTGCATTATTGCTTAGGCACTGAATTTAATCAAGATAGGGACAGCATCACTATAACACAAAAGAAATACATTGAAGATTTATTAAATAAATTTAATATGGAAGATTCTAGAGTGGTGAATACACCTTTAGATAACAGTGTAAAATTAACTAAACAAATCATACA
Source organism: Salticus scenicus (assembly GCA_963930645.1). Classification (NCBI taxonomy): domain Eukaryota; kingdom Metazoa; phylum Arthropoda; class Arachnida; order Araneae; family Salticidae; genus Salticus; species Salticus scenicus. The sequence goes on along the minus strand of OZ005662.1, from coordinate 135,687,884 downwards.
TGTCAAAAATTCCTTATAGACAATTAATTGGTTCTCTTATGTATCTGTCGGTTGCTACCAGACCAGATATCCCCCATGCTGTAAATTATTTAAGTCAGTTTAATAACAATCCAGGAAAACCTCACTAGATAGCTGCTAAAAGAATACTAAGGTATCTCAATGGCACTAGAAATTTAGGAATTGTTTATTACAGAGACAATAAACCATTAACAGCATTTGTTGATGGGCATCGGATATAAATGATAGAAAATCATATACAGGATATGTCTTTAAATATGCCGGTGGACCTATTTCTTGGGAATCTAGAAAGCAGCGAACCGTTGCTCTATCCACAACAGAATCTGAATATATGTCTCTGTCCGAATCCGCAAAAGAGACAATTCATGTTAGAAATTTCTTAAAAGAACTGGATCCTGAAATTGTATCAAGTCCGACTGCAATCATGTGCGACAATCAGTCCGCACTGAGATTAGTAAAAAATCCTGTTCATCACAATCGCTCTAAGCACATTGATATTCGACATCATTTTGTGCGAGAAGTTTACAATAATAAACTAATAGACATTAAATATATATCATCAGATGAACAACCTGCTGATATTTTAACAAAAAGTTTAAATGCATATAAACATGAAAAATGTTGTGATATGATAGGACTTAATACTCAGGACTGATGAACTTAAAAAAATATCTAAACTGTGTTTTCATTAAGAAATTAACTGCTTATATTTTACATATTTTATTTTATTATATTAACCATAATTATTTGCTTATAATTATATTTCTTTACTAAAACTTTTCTCATTTTAAGTAACTTTTGCATAAAAATAATTTTCTATAATTTTTAATATGCTATTATAATGCATAAATATGTTTTATTTCCGAAACATTTATTGAATAAGGGGGAAATGTAGGATTTCAATGCATGTTTCCTCATATCATCTGTTAACTAGCGAACACCTGTCATGACGTCAGATGTGACGTAACTGTATTACGTAATCAACAGCGCATCTTCGCTTGTCTGAGAGAGAGAGGTTTATATGAGTCTGTACGAGAAAGCTTTGCTAAGCGTGCGGCAAGAAATGCCAGCATTATGTTATTCTTCTTTTCTATATTATTAAATGTTGTGATTGTTTAAAAGACTCTGCTTTTCACTCTGTGGACCCATTTACACCAACAGGAGTAAATTATATAAAAGCGAACGTAATCTTTCAATCTGTCATTACATTTCACACCACCAGTAAATTCAATTTAAATAATTATAAGATAAAAAAAATTTTATAAACCATGTTTTTTAATTTTCTGTTGAATCATATAAACGCTACTGAAGGCAGCCGAAACTAGAGATGAGACGGGCTCAGCCCGAGCCCGTAAGCCTGAGCCCGATCGGGCTCAAATCTTACGCAAGTCTTCGGGCTCCGGGCGGGCTCGGATTCAAGCTAAAAGTTCCGTTTATTTTATTCTTCACTAACTGGAAAATGTAAAAAAAAAAAAAACTGGCCACCGAATTACCAATTTCCGCCTTGTCCCGTCTCCCGCGGTGGTCAATGTTAGTAAAATGGACACACCGTGGGGTATCTTTCCCTAGTTGTTTCTCGTCTTCATTGCTTGTTATTTTGGGTAGAGTCCTGCATCAAGGAACATCTTTCAAAAAACTTTTACCTCAATAAGTGAAAATGTGTTTGCGATATATACCATAGTGAATACAGGCTTACCCAAATTATTATAGTAAAATAAACATCCGTATGGCACTGAAACAATTAATAAAATACATCAAATATATCATTATTATCTTTCAGAATAGAAGCTGTGAAAAACAGTCTCCCTCTTGGAGGATAGTCAGATGTGTGATTCATCTATTTTGATCACTCACATCCTTTTGAAAAAGACTGTGAATGTAAACTAATAATTAATAATATTTTTTCTCTTGCAGATGTTTTTGAGAAGTTATTGAAATGTAATGTACGCAGATTTGGATGAGAACGGATGTTTAGTGGACGTCTGCAGAGTTGTATTATTTCTATATATATATATATATATATATATTTTTTTTTTTTTTGTGTAATAAGCATTAAAGAATAAACTACAAACGCTAAACTTGAAACTCTTTGGGCATTGAAATCACATTACACATACAGTCCGCAGTAAAATTTTTGAAGCGCCAGCAGTCATTCATGTTTAAAAGATATACACCTAATATATACATGCATACAGAGGCACAGACATTATAAATTGTTATAATAACATTTATAGTTATTTAAATTGAGGATTGGTAATAAGAAAATTAATTTGAAAATGAAAACGGTATTTAATTTTACTATTGTGTATGCGTTGCATAGTGTACCACTTTCAATATCGGGCTCGGGCGGGCTCGGGCTCTGATCACACAAAATTTTTCGGGCTCGGGCGAGCTCAGTTCAAAAATGTTTCGGGCCCGGGCGGGCTCGGATTGCCAAAATAGAGCCCGAACTCACCTCTAGCCGGAACCCCAGCAATTGGATAAAAGTATTAAAAAAATTCCTTGCTATCGTCTTTTGAGCTATTATAAAAGTTTCAAATGGCTATCTAGCCGGGAAGTTAGTTAAAAGTTGATTGCAAGCTTTGTACTGAAAACGCTGCCGCAGGCAGCAGGGTTCCGAAGCAATTGGATAAAAATATTTTTAAAAAGCATTTTCACCGTATTCTGAACTGTTCCGAAAGTTTCAATTCTACTCGGGAAGTTAGTTAAATGAATTTTCTGTTGAATCATACGAACGCTGCCGAAGGCAGTAGCGATCTGAAACAGTTGACTAAAAGTATTAAAAAAAATATATTGCCACCGTGTTCTGAGCTATCCTGAAAGTTTCAAATATCTAGCTAGTCGGGAAGTTAGTGAAAAATCGATTGCAAGCTTTGTAATGGTAACGCTGCCGAAGGCAGCAGGAACCCGAAACAGTTGGCTAAAGGTATTAAAAAAAAAGCATTTTCACCGTGTTCTGAACTATTCTGAAAATTTTAAATGTCTAGCTAGTCGGGAAGTTAGTTAAATAAATGTTCTGTCGAATTATATAAGCGCTGCTGAAGGCAGCGGGACCTGAAATAGTTGACTAAAATTATTAGAAAAATGTATTGTCATCGTGTTGTGAGCTGTCCTAAAAGTTTCAAATGTCTAGCTAGTCGGAAAGTTAGTGAAAGATCGATTGCAAACTTTATACTGATAACGCTGACGAAGGCAGCAGGAACTCGAAACAGTTGGCTATAGGTATTTAAAAAATGCATTTTCACCGTGTTCTGAACTATTCTGGAAATTTTAAATGTCTAGCTAGTCGGGAAATTAGTTAAATAAATGTTCTGTCGAATTACATAAGCGCTGCCGAAGGCAGCGGGACCTGAAATAGTTGACTAAAATTATTAGAAAAATGCATTGTCACCGTGTTGTGAGCTGTCCTAAAAGTTTGAAATGTCTAGCTAGTCGGAAAGTTAGTGAAAATTCGATTGCAAGCTTTGTACTGAAAACGCTGCCGAAGGCAGCAGGAACCCGAAACAATTGGCTAAAGGTTTTAAGAAAATGCATTTTCACCGTGTTCTGAACTATTCTGAAAGTTTCAAATGTCTAGCTAGTCGGGAAGTTGGTTAAATAAATTTTCTGTCGAATCATATAAGCGCTGCCGAAGGCAGCGGGACTTGAAATAGTTGACTAAAATTATTAGAAAAATGTGTTGTCACCGTGTTGTGAGCTGTCCTGAAAATTTCAAATGTCTAGCTAGTCGGAAAGTTAGTGAAAAATCGATTGCAAGCTTTGTACTGATAACGCTGCCGAAGGCAGCGGGAACCCGAAACAGTTGGCAAAAGGTTTTAAGAAAATGCATTTTCACCCTGTTCTGAACTATTCTGAAAGTTTCAAATGTCTAGCTAGTCGGGAAGTTAGTTAAATAAATTTTCTGTCGAATCATATAAGCGCTGCCGAAGGCAGCGGGACTTGAAATAGTTGACTAAAATTATTAGAAAAATGTATTGTCACCGTGTTGTGAGCTGTCCTGAAAATTTCAAATATCTAGCTAGTCGGGAAGTTAGTTAAAAATCGATTGCAAGATTTGTCCCTGACAAACACACAAACCCACAAACACACAAGAATCGAAGTTAATAAAAAAAAATCATGGTAAAAACTAGTATGTTGTGGCCACCACAGAACTTTCTTCTATATAAATTTACACAAATTCATGCGATATAAATCATTCATTAAATTATTATTTATGAATATTATTTTCCATGAGAAATGTAGACGATTTTTAACGGACAGAATTATAACATTAAATGCCGAAAAAAGCCAATTTGGAACTAGTTGCAGGTTGGTCTATAACTGGATGTGGCGATTTTTCTTTGGTGATTATAGCGAAATGTCTAGGAAGGAGAAACATGCTAGATTTGTATTATTACTATTTTATTTTAAAGTTATAAAGATGTCATTTTCTCATTCACCTATTTAACATTTATTTTTTTTTATTTTTTTCGCGTGAAATCGTCTTTCATTTTATGTTGAAATATATATATATATATAAATTCCTCGTAAATATTTTTGGCAAAAAATTAAAAATTTAAATGTCTTTTATTAAGGGAATTGCCAGTTTATTATTTTCATATTTTAAATATTAAAAAAAAAAAAAATCAAATTTCCTTTATAACTAGTAGTCTATGTCCTATTCCAGTCTATTATCTATCTCCTGTACCAAATTGCATCCAGATCCGTTTAGCCGTTGTGGCGTAATTCAGTAACAAACATCCATCCAAACATTCGCATTTTTAACATTAGTATAGATTCTCGTACATTTATACAATTTAAATGTTGTACACTTGCCGGTATAATACGATTATATAAATGAGAAATTTGTTTACCATTTCTTTTAATGATTTTGATTTTATGAACATACTTTTAAAATTAAGTTACTTTACGTAGCATGAAAGTAAAAATGCATGAAATTCCGTATTTTACCGATCAGTAAAACGAATGTAGTTACATGCGTGTTACTACATGCTTTGCGTACATGAAAACCCCAAAGAACCATCTGTGAATACAGTCAACTCGTGATGAATGAAATTCACTCTCTTTCTAATTTACTTAAAAAATCCTACTAACTTTTATTTCAAAAATAGACCCATCTTTCGTTACAGGCATTGTAACATTTTCTTTCAACAAAACTTCATATTTTTGAATAACTTCTTTCACTTAATCACTACTACTAGATGCCACACTTAAACTAAATAAAACTAGTATGTTGTGGCCACCACAAGACTTTCTTCTATATTTTCCTATACAAATTCACGCAGTAACAATATTTAAAAAAAAAAAAAAAAAAAAAAAAGATTTTTTTCATTTTTTTTTTTTCGTTAAAAGTAAAAAAAATCGATAACTTTGTTTTAAATTACCACATATTTATAGTTCAACCATTCGTTTTAAAGGTATTGACGAGACCTTTCGAAAGATACCGATCTTGAAAATTTACACCCCCCCCCGGGGGGGGGAAGCGATGCCCCAAATTTTTTCCCTAATTAACTACTACTATTATCAATAATTCATATTAATTTCACAATCACAGGTTAAGAATAACTCTCATTATGTATATTTATACGAAATTTTTTCCTATACTGCCATGTTAAAAATTTAGAAAAAATACGATCACAGCGCCACCTGTTGAGAGATTGATCCCCAAATCTAATCAGCCTCAGTTTATGTCAGGGGCCAACTAAATACCAAGTCTGGTTAAATTTCGTTTAAAAAAAAAAAAAAAAAAAAAAAAAAAAGAGATTTTTTTCAAAGTTTTTTTTCGTTAAAAGTAAAAAAAATCGATAACTTTGTTTTAAATTATCACAGATTTATAGTTCAACCATTCGTTTTAAAGGTATTGACGAGACCTTTCGAAAGATACCCATCTTGAAAATTTACTCCCCTCGAGGGGGGACTTCCCCCCCACGGGGGGTGGCGAGGCTCCTACGCATACAAAATTTTTTTCCCAGTTGATTATCTCTATTTTTAAATAATTCTTGTAAATTTCATAATGATTACTAAAAAATAATTCTCTTTATGCACATTTATACAAAATTTTGTCCTATATCACCATGTTAAAAATTTAGAAAAAGCGGGATGGCAACGCAACCTGTAAGACAATTTTTACCAAAAGTTGATAGGCACTAATTTATGTCAAGGTACAACTACATACCAATTTGTATGAAATTCTGTGCAGTAGTTCTTGAGATACAGTTGCCACAAAATTTTGTCACACACACACACACACACACACACACACATACAGACAGACAGACAGACAGACAGACATTTTCTAAAAATGGTCAAATCGTGTTCTACAGCTCTCAAAACGTGTAAATTCATCAAAAACCCGAGGTCGAAAATTTTTACGAATCCAATACTTTCTCTATATTACATATAGAAGAAAGTAATAATAATAAATTAAATAAGCAAAATAAATTAATAATAAAGAGTAAAAATACAACCGTTTTGTATAATAGTGCTAAACCAGCTGAAATGTAATCGAATAATTAATAATTACTTCATTATAATTAATTGCAATGCCAATAAAAAATGGTAATAAAAAAACAACAGTTGCCATGGTAATAAAAAAAAACAGAACGCTGGTTGCTATGGGCATCAGCAAGTAGGTTGCTATATCCTATTGCAAATAATCCAGAACAACATTCTTATCGTCACAAATGGCGCCAAAGAAAACTCGCCAAATCTAGTTGTGGACCAAACTGCAACTTGTACCGTCAACTTTGTACCAATATCTTTTTTTTTTTTTTTTTTATGAAAAAAAAGTGGATCACTATGTTTTAAACTCTCACAGATCAATGGTTCAGCTATTCGTTTTACAGGTACTGACGAGATCTTTCGAAATATATGCATATTGAAAATTTACACCCCCGGGGGCTACATCCCCTCCGAGGGGGAAAAGCGATGCACATATAGGAGCGTGTTGGTTAGAATAATAAGACTTCACATTTATAAAAATATATATATTCACTATTTACAAATTAAAATGATAAAAAAGATAAATTAATTCTTGCAGAAGCATGAGTAATAGTATAAGCAAGCATTATTAAAAAGTATCATTGCTACTAAACGTAAATATCGTTCTATCAAAGTTCTGGTTTCTTATTCGCTACCTAGGAAACACTAAACGTTTTTTTTTTTGTTGCCAGATGCGTAAAGTCTTTTTAACTATCGGCAGTGTTGCCAGATGGCTACATGACTCCCCCGCCAGTGAACAGGTGAATGTAAAATGAGAGTTCAAACGAAGTTCAAAAAGTTTTTGGTAAATCTAGTGGGTCGATTGACTCGTCTTCCACTTTTGGTAAAAATTTGCTTGGTAGGTGAAAACGAAACAGTTTTAGTTTCCCTATCCTTGATAATCTCTTTTTTCGTAGGGTTGGCAGTGGCGGGTAAAACCTGGACATTTTGACTGACAGTTTGATCGTCAGCTAATAAGTAACAAGGCTTAAGCCGATCGATGAAAATGTTAATTTGTTTCTCTCTGATAAGTACAGTAAAATGTTTCTCACTGCGATGTATTACTTTATATGATCCTTCATAGGGTGGATGAAGACTTTTGCGTACAGCATCCTTTCGTACGAATACGTGTGAGCATGTCGAAAGATCCTTGAAAATGTCTTCCTTACTATGATTAGATGCTGGTGCTGGTTTGACGGTGGCAAAATGATTTTTAAGCTGAGTAGCAAATTCGGATTGATTGATTGAAGCTGGAGTGGGTTGTATAAAGTCTCCAGGGTAGACGGAGTTGTTCACCGTAGAGCATCTCTGCAGGTGTTGTTTCAAAAGAATCGCTGATGGCAGTTCTCAAACCTAACAGAACAGTTGGTAGTGAACGAGACCATGCAATGTTGTTGTGCCGCATCAAAGCAGCTTTTAAAGACCTGTGCCATCGCTCGATGAAACCATTTGATTGAGGGTGGTACGAGGATGTACGTTTTCTTTGAAATCCCATAATTTTTGATAATTCTTGAAATAAGAGCGATTCAAACTGTGGTCCCTGATCAGTGACGATGTAAGATGGAACGCCGAAACGAGAAATCCAGCCAGAATAAAAGGCCTTGGCTATGGTTTCGGCTTCAATATCAGATGTTGGAATGGCCTCTGGCCAACGACTGTACCTGTCGATAATGGTGACACAATATCTGTAGTTTCCTGATAATGGTAAAGGGCCAATTATATCCATATGTATATCGGTGAAACGCTGACTGACCAAAGGAAATTTTGGATGGGACTCTTGACATGTCGGGTAATCTTGCTCTGTTGGCAATTGAGACAACTTCTGCACCAATTTTGAATTTCTTTTCGCATTGAAGGCCAAATATATTTCCTTGCTATTAATTTTCTTGTTGAACTATTTCCTGGGTGAGAAATTTTGTGAATTGCTTCAAAAACCGTTCGTCGGAATTGATTAGGAATAAAAGGTCGAATGTTTTTCTGAGAAGTATCACAGTAAATTGTAGCATCTGAGCCAACTACTGGAAATTCAGTAATTTTCAAGAATGAAGAATTTTTGTTTTGAATCAGTTGCTGTAATTCATCATCTGACCTCTGAGCTTCTGTTATTGCCTCATAATCGATGGTTGGCAGAACACATAAACTATCTAATCTTGACAATGCATCAGCAACTATGTTCTCAGAACCGGAAACATGTTGAATGTCAGTTGTAAATTTGGCGATGAAGTTTAGATGTCTTAATTGGCGAGATGAAGCTTTTTCAGGATTTTGATTCAGGGCAAATGTTAGAGGTTTATGATCGGTATAAATTGTGAAGGGTCTGCCTTCCACTAAGTAACGAAAGTGTTTTACGGCAGAATAAGCAGCTAGCAGCTCTCTATCGTAGGCACTGTACCGTTGATGCGTAGGATTAAGTTTTGATGAAAAGAAACCTAATGGTTGCCAGAAATCGCCAATTTTTTGTTGAGCCGCTGCCCCGATTCCAAAATTAGAAGCGTGTACAAATAATGCCAAGGGTGCTGATATTGATGGATGTGCTAGGTGAACAGCATTCGCCAAGTGAATTTTACATTGCTGAAAGGATTCTTCTGCTTCTTGTGTCCAATCAATAGTTTTATTGGAGTTCTTTTTAATGCCGGATAAGTATGTTGTTAGAGGTAATTGATATTCCGCGGCATGAGGCAAAAAACGTCTATAAAAATTGAGCATACCTAAAAAACGTTTCAGCTGCTTTATTGTTTTGGGTCTTACAAAGTTGCTGATGATGTCTATCCGATCTGCCGCTGGCTTTAGCCCTTTGGCGGAAACAGTATGTCCAAGAAAATTCAGCTCAGGCTGGCCGAAATTGCATTTAGAAATTTTTATTACTAAGCCAAAGTCTGACAGACGTTTGAACACTTCCTTGAGGTGCTCCAAATGCTCTTCTTTGGATTTGAAGTCACCAAGATATCATCACTATAAATAAAACAGTAATCTAAACCTCTTAAAACGGCATGCATGAATCTCTGAAATGACTGAGCAGCGTTTCTTAAACCAAACGTCATGCGGGGAAATTCAAAGAGGCCGAAAGGTGTTCAGATTGCGGTTTTTTCGATGTCGGACGGATGGACAGGAATTTGATGGTAGGCTCTCTCTAAGTCTAGCGTGGAACATATGGTGCAGCCTTCTAAGTGCTGCATAAAATCTTGTATATGGGGAATAGGATAATTGTCAGCTTGTGTTATGCGCTTAAGTGACCTGTAATCACCACAGGGCCTCCAATCGCCATTTTTTTCTTCACCATATGAAGAGGGCTAGACCAACAACTTTTAGATGGTCTACATATCCCTTGTTCCATCATATATTCGAATTCGGATTTAGCAAATTTTAATTTTTCGGGCGATAGTCTTCGAACTTTGGCGCAAACTGGGGTACCATTTGTAATTATTTGATGGGTTACATCATGTTTGGGAAATGTTTTAAAAGAATTTTCTTTTGTTATGTCTTTAAACTGAGCCAAAAGAGAAGAAATTTCTGAATCTAAATTATTAAAGTCTATGGTAGTCAATGATGTCGATGGTTGTATTGCGATTGTGGCGGGTGACGAGAATGAAGTATAAGGATCTAATAAGCGCTGTCTTTTGACGTCTACTAATAAACCATACTTCTGGAGAAAATCCGCGCCAATAATTGCTTTCGACACATCGGCCACTATGAATGACCACGTAAAATTTCGTCTGAGTCCAAGATTTAATTTTAAAATTTTATTACCATAGGTTTTTATTTTGGTGCTATTGGCGGCAAACAATAAAAAATCAGATGGCGGCAGCACTTTTCTTCTATTTACAAGAATCACGGACACATCCGCTCCAGTATCAATCAAAAAGGAACTTCCGCTATTTCTGTCGCAAATGTATAGGCGACTGTTTTGCCTGCCAATATCGTCGGTCACCGCGATCGATTGGCCTATTAGTTTTCCGGCAAATGCTGTTTGTATTCGCATGGAGTGGTACACTTACGTGCCTTTTCGCCAAAAGTGGCATGGTACCAACAATACTTGCTATGCTGTGTCGATCGTGAGCGGGAGCGTGATCGCTGTCGCCGGAAACTGGAACGGGAGCGACTTCTATCGAATGAGTTTTGAGATCGACCCAAGAATGTCAAATCTTCTAAACGTTTGGTTAGGGCATCGACTTTGCTTTCTAAAGATGTTAACCGGTCAGTATCCGGATTTGAGGAAGGTTTCTGCATGGCTTGTATCTCTGCTGTGCCATAGGATTCGGCGATCTTATCTGACATTTCTGCCAAATTATCGAGTGAATCTTTACTCACAGATAAAATGGCTCTGATGTGCTTTGGCAGTCGTTGCGACCATAAAGATTTAATTACTTCCCCAGAAACTGACTTATCAGCTAAACTTTTCATGTGGCGCAAAAGATCAGATGGTCTGCGATCGCCTAATTCTATATCGGAAAATAGTTTTTAAGTCTCGTTTCATCGAAATCTGATAAGCGAGAAAGCAATGTGGATTTTAGCTTGTCATATTTATTGTCACTTGGAGGATCTGACAGAATGTCGTCTACCACATCCAACGCTATTTCGTCTAAAGCTGCGACGACTATATAATACTTTGTTGAATCCTGTGTGATACCTGAATTTATGAACTGCGCCTCTAATTGCAGAAACCATAGTTTGGGTTTATTGCGCCAAAATATAGGCGGCTTAACAGAAATGGCTTCAAGATGGGTATTTTGTTTATCATTAGCATTTGCCAATTCTACATCAGTTTCTGAGTCCTTCATTTTATGGAAATGTTATTTTTAAAAAACAAGATACTTTCATAAAAAGTTTGAAAAACTCACCAAATATGTAAAAGGCTTGTAATAGAAAAGTTATAAAAGAACTGAATGCGACATCTTTAGAAAGAGGTACCAATTCTTCTTTTATCCGGGTCACCACTTTATAGGAGCGTGTTGGTTAGAATAATAAGACTTCACATTTATAAAAATATATATATTCACTATTTACAAATTAAAATGATAAAAAAGATAAATTAATTCCTGCAGAAGCATGAGTAATAGTATAAGCAAGCATTATTAAAAAGTATCATTGCTACTAAACGTAAATATCGTTCCATCAAAGTTCTGGTTTCTTATTCGCTACCTAGGAAACACTAAACGTTTTTTGTTGCCAGATGCGTAAAGTCTTTTTAACTATCGGCAGTGTTGCCAGATGGCTACACTCACACACATACGCAAACGTTTTTTCTTAGTTTACTAACTATTATCAATAATTCATATTAAGTTCACAATCACACGATAAAAATCTCTTTCATTATGAACATTTATACGAAATTTTGTCCTATACTTCCATGTTAAATATGGTACAACTATAGTACTTCCCCACAGCTGAATTTGGCGATTTTTCTTTGGCGCCGATTTGCACGATAACGATGTCGTTCTGAACTGTTTGCGATAAAACATGGCAGCCTGCATGCTATATATTTTGGATTTACGATTTTATGATTTATGATTTATAATTTAACTTACGATTTTATCTTTTATGCTATATGATTTATGATTTTTAGATTTATGATTTATGATTTAGCCATTATTGCCAAAAATAAATCGCCAAATTCAGCTGTGGGAAAATACTATAGTTGTTCCTTAAAAATTTAGAAAAAAAAAATAAAATGGGATCACAGCGCCACCTATTGAGCGACTAATCCTGAAATATAATGAGCACTAGTTTATGCCAGGGTCTAAATGTATACCAAGTTTCGTTAAACATTGTTCACTGGTTCGTGAGATACAGTGTCCAAAAAAATTGTGATACACACACAAACAGATACAAAGACACAGACACACACAGAAAGGTATTTTTTAAAAACAGAGAAATGGTGTTCAGGACATCCCAAAAAGTGTAAAACCATCGAAAACTGGAGTTTGAAATTTTTCACAAATCTAATAGTTTCTCTACATACACATATAGAAAAAAGTAATACAGCTACTTACAGAAATAGAAATGCATCTCTCGACGCCAAGATTATCGCAAACTCAGAAAAAGTAATAAATTATAGTAGTTATAGTATAATGAAATTAAAATGTATTTTTAATATATTAAAATGTGTGTACATGCATTTCATTTTTAAATACGCACACATGTGTGTATACATTAAAATCTCTGTTAAGTGAAAATGTGTATGTGTTGTGTGTTCTTGGCGACGATTTGTAACAGTCCTTGGCAGTTTATTGCTGGATACATAGACATACGTAACAAAATAAATTTTTAAAATAAATAAATTAAGGTATATATACTTACAGTTTATAATTTAGCAATCCTAATGATTGATATAATTTATGCATATTTCTTACTAAAGGAATTATGATTAATCAAAAATAATTGCAACGTATATATTTATACAAAAGTTCTGAAATAATTTTAAAATATCAAAATTTTGTCTACAGATTTTTTTAAACTAAATTAATATTTTGGTTCTCGCTCATATTAATTTTACACTAATCAATTTTCAATTTTTTACATTATCTTACGCAATCTGTAAAGTAATTTCTTAAACACAATATGCAAGGACTCAATGGAAGGAACAACCAACGAGATATATAAATTAGAGTGGTGATTCAATGGATGAAGGATTGAAGGATTAACTTTCCGTGGTTCAAGATGAATCACGTGATATGCTCCAATAGGTTGCTGTGTTTGGCCCTTTATCGCTATTTTGGCATTTAAAATATCAGTTCGACAAATTATCTTTACTATTAGGTAACATGACAGTCCTATGACCGAAATAAATTGTTTTTAAAATAATTTTACACATATTTCACATTTTAATAAATAATAAAATACCTTTTTTTCATAGTTTCCCAACAAAGTTTAAAAGTGTTTATAAAAGAAAATTTAAACTTTTAAAGAGCTAAATTTAACAACAAATAATAATTTTTTAATTATTTTTAAGCATTTTGTCGGTTAAAGTTCAACTGCACGAAATAAATTGAAGTTAAATCAAAATCAAAATGATTTAGAATAAAAGAATATTAAACTACGTAAGTAAACAAAAACATTGGCTATTATGACTTGCGCGAAGAACAATCTCCAAACCGTTGCCATAGCAATTTACTGAAAATAAGCTGTTACCAAGGGAACCACCGAATACGCAGGTGCAAAGAGAGCATGTCACATGACTCATCTTGGACCTTCTCAAGGTTACCATTTATCACTCTACTTTATATATCTCGTTGGGCACAACTATTGAAAATTTCAGACCAATTTATACCTAAAATTTAGGGCATAATTTTAGAATGTTGGCAATACGCAAGCAAAGTGTGATGTCACTGACCGTCGGTGGGGGCAAGCAAAAGATTTCCTATGTTAATAGTACATTGGTTTTTTTGTAAAAAATTATTAAAAATTAAAGAAGATTATTTTCCGATTTTAACCCCGATTTTAAATTTTTTTAATATTTGGGTGTAATTATAAATTAGTTATCGTGCACATGTGTTAGATTATGTTATTTTGCTGTCAAATTGACACAATTTTAATTTTAAATTTCAAAACTCAAGAAACAAAATGGGCATAGATTTGAAATTTATCATTCTTGACGTTTTTTTGTATTGGGCGATCGAAAATATAATACATGAACCGCTGATTGCATTAAAGGGGACATGTCCAATTTTTAGCAAAAATGAGTTAATGTCACCAGCGTATTCGTAACATATAGACGCATATTTTCAGTAAAAAAAGAACTCATCCTTCAGCTCTGTACGGAAGAAAAGAAATTATCTGTAAAATAGTTTTGGACAGAAAAGAGTCATGTCCTCCTTGCTGTTCTCAATGAAATGGAAGTAATGGGACATTCAGGTTTTTCTTACGTCGTTCTCTCTGGTTGATGGAACTGTCTTGTATCCAAACGAGACGCTCGAGAAGTTCAACAACAGATAACTAACATTACCCAAAGTTAAATCTATATAAATAAAACAAAGAGTTTGTCGGCGAAACACATCCGAGAGGATCCCTCTTATTTTTGATTGGTCTAGATTTAACTACTTTTTGGTGATGAAAGTAGGTCATTTTTTATTTTATTTTTAACGAAAACTGATTAATTTTTTTAAAAGATACTGCATAGATGTTATACTTTTTTGTAAGAGCTCTATAAGCTGTTCAATTTTTGTGAGGACACTATATACATCAAGTTATTAGTTTTAAAGATATTACGTTGCAAAGTTTGACAACGCGATAGCATTTAGTTGCTCTTGATGAAGGTCGGCTATTTTTATTACTTCCTTTTAGTATAAGGAAGTATTTTAGTAATTTTTAGTTCCCCATCATACTATAGGTATGGGGAACTTAGGTAATCGTGAAAATTTTCGACCTCGGTTTTTTGACTTTTTTACACGTTTTCAGGTGTGAGGAATCCGAAAATGAAAAAATTTCTATGGTGTCTGTCTGTAGGGTGTCTGTTAGTCTGTTAGTCTGTTAGTGTGTAAGTCCGTTAGTTTGTTAGTCTGTGTACACGATATCTCAAGAACAAATTGTCGCAGAGAGGTCAGATCAGTTTTAAAATATTACTTTCGACACTGGCAAGAACCCTATTTATTTGCAACATTCGAATTTAAAAACTTCGTAAGTTATTAGAAATTTACGATTTTCTTAACATGGGAGAATAGGACAAAAATTCACTTAAACATGCATTAAATGGAAACTTTTTACTGTAAAAATGTGAGACCAGTTTTAAAATATCAGTTTTGATGCCGGAAGGAGCATCAGTAACTATAAATATGCTACTTTGAAAATTTCGCAAGTTATTGGAAATTTACGAATTTCGTAACATGGCAGTATAGGACAAAATTTCACATAAACGTCAATTTTTAGATATATTTTCATCGTTTTCATTAGACTACTTTTGAAATATTATTTAGGACACTGGTATGAATATTAATGACTATGAATTTTCCAATATAAAGATTTCGTAAGTTATTGGAAATTTACGAATTTCTTAACATGGCTGAATAAGAGCAAAATTTCACATAAACATCAATCTTGAGGGATATTTTCATCGTAAAGATGTCAAACCACTTTCGAAATAATATTTAGGATACTGGCATGGATATCATAGACTATGATTTTTCCAATTTAAAAAAATCGTAAGTTATTTGGAATTTACGATTTATTTAACATGTCAGAATAAAGCAAAATTGAGCATAAACTTCCATTTTGAGGATCCTAAATACGTTAGAGAACTTCAAAATTACGTTTATGATATTTGTTTGAACATGAATGAATACAAATATTCTAATAGGAAAATTTCGTAAATTATTCGTAATTTACGATTTTATCAACATAGCGAAATTGCAAATTTTTCATATAAATATGAGTTTGAGGATTATTGCATTGGAAATAGTAGCATGAAAACTAAACAACGGAATTGACCCTGATAAAATAAATTAATAGATTAGAATAAGATAAATATATCGAAGTGAACGGTGGATTGCCTATTAGGCGGGGATTTCATTCTGTCACTGTATCAAGCTTTGGTCAAATTCATTTCTTTTAACATGATTATAATATGTCTCCCACTAGAAATTTATGAGAACATGAATATGATGGGGAACTGAGCAGAGTCCACCTATGCCAACTAGTTTAGTATAAGGAAGTATTGTAATCCCGATTTGCGAAATTGTTTTTATATCTCGCATAGGTCAAAAACGAATCATTGTAGAATGTTCCAAATTTATATGCGTAACTGTCATGATGTCTAGTTGTACACCTGCAAGTTTCATCTTACTAAAAGCTCTCGTTTTAGCGATATCAGGGATTACATGATTTTTCGTGACGTCTGTGTGTATGTATGTATCTCGCATAACTCAAAAACGGTTGAACGTAGAACATTGCAAATTGGTATATAGGTTTTCTATAACACCTAGTTGTGCACCTCCCTTTTTGGTTTTTCTGTGACTTTCTGTTTTGGAAATATTTACGAAAATTATATTCATAATGATCAAATATAGAAAGGTTTTGGCCATTACATATGACCTACCATAATAGAGATTTCAAAATAAGCAAAAGACATTATTACGAAAGTCGTCGATATTTTTGCGTGTAGAAAGTAATTTGTAAATATATAAGCAGGTTCTAGTCGACGAATGAATTTTATTTAATGAATATTCAGGCCGTAATGATTTTTTAAGAGCATTGCCGACATTTTTTGCATGTAGAAAGTAATTCTTTGAAGACATAAACAGGTTCTAGTCGACGAATGCACTTTAATGGATATTCACCATGTAGATAAAGCACGTGATGATATTGTTATGAACGTTGCCGACATTTTTGAGTGTAGAATAGAAAGTAATTCTAAGCAGGTTCTAGTCAACGAATGAACTTTATTTTAAATTAGTTATATTTGACATTTAAAGAATTTTCGAAGGATTTCGTTCAGCGCTCTAAACCAAAGAATCTTTCCAGAAAATTCCAGAATTCTGTTCTTATTGAAGTTAGATCTTCTGAACTTTGGCAAACCTAAACTACAAATTATTGCCAAATTCGGTCACCAAGTCGCCAAAGTCGACGCAAAATCGCCAAAATCTATGCCAAAACCAAAATCAGCGTTGGCTACGAAATTGGCGACTGGAGGAGATTAGCGATCAAATTTGGCGGCAAATATTGTTTCAGGATGGCCAGAAATAGTGAATTATTTCTCAATTTTAACTGAATTTATTGTTTCGTAAAATGTATGGATTTTCACCTCTAATTTTAAACAAAGATAACAAAAGTACGCCATCTATGCAAGAATGATTTTCATTAAACTCTAAGCTATGTATTTGCCAAGGAGAGATTCTGTAATAAATCATTCCTGAAAAAAAAAAAAAAATAGTATATTTGTTTGGCGGTATATATATTTCTATTATCATGATTTTGTGATTGGAGTATATACATCACTAGATACATCAAGTTATTATATTTAAAGATATCACGTTGCAAAGTTTCACGACGCGATATGATTCAACTACTTGTTATGAAGGTCAGCCTTTTTTTTTTTTTTTTTTTTTTTTTTAGGACTGAGGGCCTATTAGTCTCAGACAGCGATTTTTGCGTTGTCGTTTTCGATAGGTGGACATTTGTCGAAATCTTTTTTCGACAGTTGGACATTTATCTTATCGAAATCTAAAATTTATCGAAAATATAATTGAATAATTTGAAAGCGATGTTATAAAAGGAAAAAAAAACTAATAGTCCTCCGTCCTAAACTAAATTTTGTTTTTGCCAGAATTTCTTCAAAATCTTTTTTTTTTTTTTTTTTTTTTTGAAAGAAAAAGAAAAGAAAATTAATAATAATCAGTATCGTTACAAGAGATATCGAAAACGTTTTTTTTTAATAATTTTGAATTAGGAAATAAATAGTGCGCGTGCAATAATATGAAATAAAAATAAATAAAAATATGAATTCAATGATTTGATTTTTATGGAAAACACGATCGCGTGCTATCTTAAAAAGTAGATGTAAAATTTAAAGTTTAATTTTCTTGGCAACAATTATAAATTAAAATAAATAATTTAATGAAAGTTTAGAAGTTAGAATTTCTATTTTTTTTTTTTTTTTTTTCTTTTTTTTTTTTTAAATAACGGAACTTTTGAAAACATATAATTAGTAATTTATAAGCTATGAGCATCACCAGAATAATCAAAATGCGGTTAAATAATTTTATAATTAAATAATATATATATAATCCAATTTTCAAGCTTGTAGAAATATTTTTTATAATTTTATAATAATTATTATTATTATTTTATTATTGTTATTATTATTATTATTATTATTATTTTAATTAAAAACTGATGAATTTTTTAAAAAGATACTGCTTAGATGTTCTACTTTTTTAAAAGAGCTCTAAAAACTGTTCATTTTTTGTGAAAACATTTTTTACATCAAGATATTAGATTTAAAGATATTACGTTGCAAATTTTCACAACGCGATATCATTCGATTGCTTTTATCTTAAAATAAGAGACAAAAAACAGTCTAATATTAAAGAATAATGAATATATATATATATATTTTAAATTATCAATTTTGAAGTTCTAAGTGCTGTAATTTTTAAATTACAGCGTATTTATTTCCCATGCATAATTCATTAAATTTGTAAACATTTGCTGATTCATTCTTGAGAGTCAATCCACATAAGACCATAGAGCATTATGGAAAATAAGTGCGAAACGGAAGGAATATTTTATTTTATTTTATTTGTAACTATCAGGCTTTGCCCGCTTCGCTGAACATTAAACTTAAACGAGTTGTCAAAATCCCATATCTTTATTAATAACATAAGTTCTCGCTGTGATTGGTAGAAGTATTCTTGCCCGCAACGTGAGGATTCTGGGTCCCCACTGTCTTCGGCATCAACTTACCCACTTCTTACTTCCCCTTCCTCAGCGGGTGAGTTCGAAGTTTTGCAAAATCCCACAAATGTACATATTGCGTACACTTAATCAATATCCACACACACACCAAAATTCGCCATTCTAAGATAATTCAAAGCGAATTCAAACGGAAAAACATGTTTTTACACATGTTTATTGCACTCCGACTCCGAGAAGATGAGGGGGGGGGGTGAGGAATGTTTCCAATTTCGTGAAATCCAGTTACAAAAAGTGCCGGATGCATAGAAACAATTTACTCACCAAATTTCGTGACCACAGAAGTCTTAATTAGAAAATATTATAAATAAAAAAATATAAAAATCACAGCTTTAGTATGGGACCCTTTTGGTTACTTTAAATATTTTAAGCCATTTTTGCGATGAATTGGCTATCTCAGTTGTGCAATTAAAGATCTTGGCGAGAAACGTCCGAACTACTTCGGTGTCGAATTTCAAATTTTGCCAAAGGGATCCGATACTAAAACTGTTCCATACACAAAACAAATAAATAAATAAAATAAAAACTCTTTTCTGATATTTACAAAATAAAAATAAAAAATCTTAATAAAATCCAAATTATAATCATTTACAATTAAGGGGAGAACATAAAAGAACCTCATAAGTTACATAATAACAACAAAAAATATTGTTTTACTACAGGAAAGAAAAGTACTGCTTAATTAAATAAAAATATTAAACTAATGCCAAATACCTCTATGAGAATATTAATCCACATACAAATTCCTGATTTAAAAAAAAATCTCCAACTTTTGTAGGTATTTTTCTCTCTAATTTTTATTATTATACACGTGAAATTAAAAATATTTCATTTTATTTCTGGAAAATAAAAATTTATATAAACCTTCTACCAAATCTGGGTTGAAAATGGAAAACGGAAAAAGGGAAAAATAAATTAGAAATATCAGACCTATCGTTACAAATTCAGTACCAAATAAAAGGGGTGATTTTTCTGAATCCTGGGGTGTAAACAGTTTTTCGATACGACAATTATATTTTTTTAATTAACTAAAGTTTGGAATTTAGATGGCAACACTTCATTTCAATCTTTTCATAATTTGTAGTGCGAATTACGCGAAAAAAAAAAAGTCTTTAACTTAAAAATTTATTTATATATTTTATTTTTCCATTCAAAGCGTTTTAGTGAAAAAATATTTATGGAGCATGCGCAGGCGTTTTTTACCCACAATTTAAACACTAATCCTTATTTTGAAAATTTCTATAGATATAATTTTAGGCGGGTGAAGACCTAAGTTTCTGCCAAGCGCCGTTGAATTCTGTCCAGCCGTTCTCGAGTGATGCCCGGACAAACGTGTTTTAGTCTTTTAACCCCCAGGGGGGAATGGGGGGGAATTTCTGGAAAGTTGATAGATATAATTTTAAGTTGGGTGAAGACCCACATTTCTGCCAAGCGCCGTTGAATTCCGTCCAGCCGTTCTTAAGTGATGCCCAGACAAAAAAAGCGACATGCAGACACGATGACAGACACACGCACACACACACACAGACACACACACACATAGACACACACACACACACACACACACACAGAGAGAGAGAGAGAGAGACACACACACATAACTTTGATGTTGAAAAATTAAAAACACTTCTTAATTTCATCATCTATAATAACTATATTTTACACAATAACCTCATTTATTTACAAAAAGTGGAGCGGGATGCACCTCGGGTATATTGGCTGATCTTTATCTGTATTATTATGAGTGCAAATTTACTTTTGATCATCTGTTATTATACCGATACATTGATGATGTAATCATTTTATTTATTAATAATAAGTCATCTGATTTAATTACTTTAGACTAACCTTCGAATTTAAAATTAACTAAAACTATGCATAAATATAAAATCATAGACTTTCTCGATCTTAAAACTCATTTCTATGATAATAAAATTCATATTGATATTTATGACAAGAGACAAGATTTTAATTTTAAAGTAAATTTTTTTACTCATTTTAAATCATGCCTGCATCTCTCTGTTTTCAGAAATCTCATTTTTAATCGTTTATATCGAATCAATAATTTATGTTCTGATCAATACAAAAATAAAAACATCAATAAATTTATTAAGGATACCTTCCCACACAGCAAATTCACATCTATACGATATCTATAAAATTCCTATCTATGGAAATTTCATATTTAATTAAATATGGAATTTCCAAAAAAATTTGTTTTTTTACTGGTATATCAATAATTGTATTTGTCAAACACACACACACACATAAAATCGCTCTTATGTGTAAAAAAAAAAATTAAAAAGTAATAAAAGGAAATAAAAAATGTGGAGGATGGGTGGCCATATGTTTGAATAAGGAGGTTGGGTGGCGTTGTTGGTTGGATGGTTGGGTGGAATGATGAATCGAACTGAAAAAAAAAATGAAGGAAGGATTGCTGCATTTAATTTTATTCTAAAATTTAATGCTTGAATTAGAAAAAATTAAATTGTGGAACAATTAAAACTAAAATTTAAATCTTTCATAGATGACTTGCAAGATGTCTGTATGAATTAAGTAAATATGAATCTCAAAAAAAAAAAAAAAAAAACTAAATAAATAAATAAATAAAAAATTAAAACTAAGGAGAGATTAAAATTTAATTGGTTGAAAATTGGCAATTAAATAAGTTATCAAGGATAATACAACTCAACTTCTAAAATGCTATTTTCTCCAGTTAAATTCTCTGTTTTGCTCGAGTTTTGAATTCAATTTTTATGGCTCGTGTTTTGATTTTATTTTTTCTGGTTGGTGTTTCAATACATCAGGATAAATTATGTCTAAATTACATCTTTTTCATTTCAAGGTAATTTTTTCTTGAAGGTTTAGGTTATGGTGTCATTATTTTTTAAGGTTCATGATGCGTTTCTATTTTACTGGAAAGTTTTCTGTTTGTATTTTTCTGAAAAATAATTTGTCATTCATTTCAGGGTTCTTTTTTATTGTAGGTTCGTGGTATAAATTTATATTTTTCTAAAATGCATATCAATTACAGAAAACCTAACATTCTTTGCTCAATGCTATGAGGATAGCAATTCAAAACGTCTTATAGCATTTTGAGCTTTTAAGCGAAAATTCAGTCTTGTTCTGTTTTGTTCCGAATTTCTTTTGCTCAACTCAGAATTATAGGTTCATTTCACTACATAGTTCTCTTTTTTCCCCTTAAAATATTATTCTAGAATCAACCTTCTTTTCTTCAGAATCTAATTACACGGTCCTATTTCAATTTTCAACTGGTATTGTTGTCTAATAAATTAAAGTTAGTACTTTTATAAAACTTATTAATTAAATCAATTTAAGAAATCTGTTACTTTGTTTGACCTATGTATGTTTCTTTGGTGAATTATTTGATTGTCTATTCTTCGTTCTCATTCCTTACTTTTACTATCAAAGGATTATATATATATATATATATATATACAAATCTTGCTCAATTAATAGTATAAGATATAAGTGATATTCGACAACAATTTTAGTCGTGCGTCCCAGACTGTCACCAATTACCCATAGTGC
This sequence comes from Salticus scenicus, assembly GCA_963930645.1. Lineage (NCBI taxonomy): Eukaryota > Metazoa > Arthropoda > Arachnida > Araneae > Salticidae > Salticus > Salticus scenicus. Next base: position 135,665,432 of record OZ005662.1, on the reverse strand, counting down.
AGCACTAGTGGGACGCTAAACACAACCAATTAACTGACAGTATTTCATCAACGAGGTGTTAGTACACAGTTTTTGATAAATTACGCAACGATAGTGCCTATGTGATAATGATGTGGCTACTTGAAAATCATCATTGAGTCCAGTAACAATAGAAATTCCAGAAAATAACAAATATGAAGAATATTAAACATCACCCCGAAAAGTCAAGAGCTGATAAGCCACCCCAGACACGCACAATATACACAAACGTGCTAACACTGTTTGCGGATTTTTTTTTTTTTTTTTTTTTTTTTTTACTTTCGAAATTATTTTTGAAAATTACTTTTTTTTAATTTTTTTGAGCTACTAGTATTTTTATTATTTAGAATATATGACATAGAAATAAAGACATAAATATCTTTATTTTCAGTTATTTTACGCTGTGTGTACTTGCGCTGCATTTATTTATTCTTTTTCTGCTTGCGTAAGTGGACGCATACTTTGTACCCTCTTATATTTACTGTTTCAAAAGTTAAAAAAAAAGTTTAAATATTTATTGTTTTAAGAGTTTTTTAGTATTTTACACACACACACACACACAGATATATGCATTGCATTAAATATTTTTAAAAATATATATGTTTTCTGAAAAATTTTCATTTTTTTTAATCTGAGCTACACTGTGAATAATGGAGCCATGAAAACTGTTTTGAAACAATGAAAATGGCGTAAAAAACAAATTTAAAACGAGGTTTCTTTTTTTTTTTTTTTCCATTTTTTTTCCTTCCCACTTGAAAATATAGTGCGTTGACGACATACCTATAAAAATTGTAGTGATGGCTACACATATCGATACAGAGAATGGTTGAAAAGTGTAAAATTACTTAACCCATGTTAAGTTTAAATTTTTTTCCTTTCACACAAATGGTTTTAAAGACTTGGTTTCAATGATTATTCTTTCTGTATTATTTAAGCTTTCAACTGCTGCTCATAGATGGCAGCATAAAATAAAATTACAGATTGCATTGTTAGTTTGAAAATGGCGTCAACCTCTACTTCAAAGTTAGTATGATTTCTCCTTATAAATAATTGCTAAACCTTTTTTACTTTCTTCTATATTCAATAGAAGAAAGTATTGGATTCGTAAAAATTTTCGACCTCCGGTTTTTGATGGATTTACACGCTTTGAGAGCTGTAGAACATGATTTGACCATTTTTAGAAAATGTCTGTCTGTCTGTGTGTGCGTGACAACATTTTTGGCAACTGTATTTCAGGAACTACTGCACAGAATTTCATAAAAATTGGTATGTAGTTGCACCAGGACATTAATTAGTGCCCATCAACTTTTGATAAAAATTGTCTTAGAGGTTGCGTTGCCATCCCGCTTTTTCTAACTTTTTAACATGGTGATATAGGACAAAATTTTGTATAAATGTGCATAAAGAGAATTATTTTTTAGTAATCATTATGAAATTTAGAAGAATTGTTTATAATACAGATAGTCAACTGGGAAAATTTTTTTGTATGTGTAGGAGCCTCGCCACCCCCCCCCCCCCCGCTGGGGGAAAGTCTCCACTTGAGGGAAGTAAATTTTCAAGATGGGTATCTTTCAAAAGAGCTCGCCAATACCTTTAAAACGAATGGTTGAAATATAAATCTGTGATAATTTAAAACAAAGTTATCGATTTTCTATACTTTTATCGAATCAAAACTTAAAAAAAAATCGAGTTTTTTTTTTTTTTTTTTTTTTTTTTTTTTTTTTTTAATTTAACCAAATTTGGTATTTAGTTGGCCCCTGACATAAACTGGGGCTTATTAGATTTGGGGATCAATCGTTCAACAGGTGGCGGTGTGATCGTAATTTTTCTAAATTTTTAACATGGCAGTATAGGACAAAATTTCGTATAAATGTACATAATGAGAGTTATTCTTAACCTGTGATTGTAAAATTAATATGAATTATTGATAATAGTAGTAGTTAATTAGGAAAAAAATTGTGCATGTGAGGGCATCGCTTCTCCCCTGGGGGTAGTACCCCCCGAGGGGGGGGAATTTTCAAGGGTATCTTTCAGAAGGTCTGGTCAATACCTTTAAAACAAATGGTTGAACTATAAATATGTGATAATTTAAAACAAAGTTATGGATTTTTTTTTTACTTTTAACGATAAAAAACTGAAAAAAAAATCGTATATATATATATTATTATTTTTTAAATATTGTTACTGAGTGTATTTGTATAGGAAAATATAGAAGAAAGTCTTGTGGTGGCCACAACATACTAGTTTATTTTGGCATGTTACATTTAGAAATAGTAATTTTAGGCATTTTGGAATATGTTTGAATAGAACACTTACTTTGAGATGCAACTTTTTTTTTTTTTTTTTTTTTTTTTAATGAAATTTCATGTTTTTCTTTTTGTCAACTACAATGGACGTTATCAACATAGGTTAATGTAGGAATGTTTTCGTTTGTCCATTGCAGTGATACAAAAGTGCATTATTTAATTTTATAGATGTTACCGTGATAAATTCTTGGCTTCTTTACAAAGTTGTCATACCACGGTGTTCTGTGCAGCTAGGAGTTTTCAAGATGTCCATTGCCAGAGGTCTAATACAAGAAGTATTAAGAGTAATTGATGTACAAGATACAGAGGACTTACGTAAACAAGGGCCAATGTCAGTGGAAAAACCTACAATGCTACGATGGAGTGGAGCATTTTGCTAGAAAAACATCAAATAGTGCTCAAACATAAAGATGAAATTGTGCTAGAGAACATATACGTCTTGATGCGTAAAATGCAAATTTTGTTTGCGTATCGATGAAAAAAGTGACTGCTTTTATTATTTTCATCACCAAAATCGTTAAAACATCTACTTTAGATATCCAGTTTTATATGCATGCTGTCCACTACAGTAGGCAAACTGTAACTTTTAAAATAAACCAAATTTTGATGAAAAAAATTTTTTCCCTGATTTCTCAGGAAGTTTTAAATGGGAAAAACAAAATAATTTTCTTTAAAGTTTTGCAGGTGATTAATATGCAACAAAGGGTTAATGATTTTATTCCAGTTTCTAAATTATTAAAATACAATGAAATCATTTAACTATTTAAGAAGAAATTCAAAATCTATTTTGATTTCTCGTACATAGCAAAATGAAGTCATAACATCAGATTCCAATCGAAGTAATAAATTAAAAGCCATTTTATTGTGCAGATATAAATTCCGTGTCTTACAATGTCATGAAGAAGGAATGAAGCCCTGGGGTTGAATAAAAGATATAAAAATAATAAAAATAAAAGTCATAATATCACAGATTACTAACGATTGATTTCTTTGTTTTTTATAGAAAAAAATATTTATCGAAAAGTTTTCTTTTGTAGAGTAATTATTGCATGAATTTACTGGATTGTAGTGGAAAAGTTGCTGTTGAATGAAAAAATGTGCAATCAATAATTTTGGTGGGTTTGTTGGTAATTTTACGTCGCACTAGTGCTGCACAATGGGCCATTGGCGACAGTGTGAGAGAAACCTTAGAGGTGGTTCGGGCACACCAATCATTTTGTAAAAAACATTAAAATGGGTGCACAATTTACGTTAGTATAAATTGATTTGGATTCAGTTTCCGCATAAAGAATGTTCCGTTCTGACCAAACTATTAAGTAAAAGATTCAAAATAATTTTGCTAGATAAATTGAAAATTTCAATTAACAGGAAAAACTATCTTTGAAAATTGTTTCCTTAGTAAGACATTTTGATCAAGTTTTAATTCCAAATGCAGTCCAATTAATCATAGCATTCACGAAATGAAAGAAGCATTTTGCAGAAATGAGTTTAAAAAAGCATCTCTCTCTCTCTGTCTCTGCCTTTTCAAATTAGTTACAACATTATTATCTCAAATTAAGACCAATTATTCCTTTTTCTGTGCAATAAAACGTGATAGTCTAAGAAGAAAGTAAAATATTTTAAAAATTCTAATTCATTGGTATTACTCTTATTTCTCTTTTCAAGTTTTTCTTCGTAAATGTCTTTTCCTTCAAATAGCTTACAAATATTTCAACGACGAGAACGAGAAAAGCTAGAAAATAGCCCGACAATAATAATATAAATGCAGGAGCAATATCTATAAGTGTTAGCTTCCTTTTACTGGAACCTTTTTCTAAGGAATGCAATTTAAGAGGTAACTGATACAGGAATGTGTTGTCACTGTAGTATTTTATGTAGAGTCCTGAAGCCATCAGTTTATGTACGAATGTCTCCACTAATTTTTTACAACAAAAATTCTTTTGCATGCTCATCGCTACCATAGATTCAAGAAAACGATCCTCAGAGATGACGAATTTCTCACTGAAGTCACACATGTTAAGAAAATCGGTATTTTCGACGTAAGCAAATTTTTTGTTGTTTTTTAAATACTGAAAAAGGTCCATGCAACCTTTTCCATGCATCTTATTTTTTTCAAGATCTTCACCAATTATTCTCAAATCATTTCGACTAGAATTCTGCAATATATTGGGAACAAAACTACCACTAAAATAAGTTATACAATAATATTCTCCTTTTGATATTGCTGAAGCTAACTGCGACACGTCTTTGATTCCAGTTAGATGAGGGACCGCAAGAAATGACATAAAAACAGATTCGTAAGCCAGGCAAAGAAACATACCTCCCACAACCCAAGAATAAACGAGCAAATTTTCAGCGAATGACAAAGGCTTTAAAATCGAATTTTGTCTGAACAATATTGCAAATACATGAAGAAAAATTTTATGAAACGCAGATTTCCGTTTAAAAATGCAATGCGAAATCGACAAAATAATCAAAACTATAGCTATTGATATCCAAATTGATGGTGAAAATGTACGGATAATGCCGAATATTTGTGGTTTGGGCTCTGGTTTCAGCGTCATGAACGTAAATTGAAATAATTTAAACGGATAAGTAAAATCAACAATTTTCATGGATTCATCATTCATCATACTTTGTTGTGCTATGATATCGATTTCCGCTCGATTTATTAATCCGGAAAGGCCTCCGGAAGTGTCATTAGCATGACCAAATTCAAGACTAAAACGAAAAGATGCTTTGGAAAATTTATTTGAATATTTCAGAAGATAATCTGCTAGATCGACTGCAATTTTAGCGGCGTTTTGATGTCTGTTTATCAGAGAAGTTAAAATTTTTTCAGAAGAATGTTTGTGAAGTAAAAAGGCCGCATGATCGATAATTAACCCGATATTTAAAATTTGGTTAGGTTCCATAGTAAATTTTTTAATGCTTTTATAGGAATCAAAGTTTAATATTTACCAATACGTCTTTTCATTGCAAGTGTATTAGAAACATATGATTGTATAGATAAACTTTACTATCTTTAAGAATTGTAAAGGACAATTACTAAAGGAATTGTAAAAACTTGTGTCAAATTACGTTTTTACTTTCCAAAAACTTGTCACATTACATTACATAAAGTGATGAAATACTTGCAGTCTTCCTATACTATTTCGATTACAAAAGAAAAAATAAATAATTGGCAAAAATATATAACTTTATTTTTTTTAAGCTTGCACCATGGGAGTATCCACTTTTAAATTATAAATTTTATTCATATTTTAATGAAAAATTGATTTCAAATTAGTTTTAATTTTTGCTTTGAGATAATAATAACAAATCGAAAGAAAACAATCTAAGAGGAAAAAAGTTTTTTACTAAGTCCTATACACATGAATATTAATTTATGAAATAAAAACATTTAAATATTCATTTTTTTTTCTTTTTTCGATATATGTGAATATAATTTGAGGATTTTTTTTTTTTTTCTTTTTTTTTTACTATTGTTTTATGTATAAATATTTTTCATTTTTAAACGATGTATTAGATTTAAAAAATAAAAAATAAAAATAAAATAAATAAAATAATAAAATATTATTCAAAAAAAGTAATTAATAAATTAAATAAGTGATACTAGAATTTGAAAAATTTCTTTTATGCCTGCTCCTCAAATTTGATTATTGTTGAAATATGTGTAGATGTGACACTAAAAGTCTGTTCCACAGAACAAATAGCGAAATACTTCTAATCACAATCTTATTTTCTATCTTTTACTTACATACGCCGCCAATAAAATAATTAGATTTTAACACGTAATTTACTTAACCTTAAATTTTGATGAAATGATTTCAATGATTTTAAAATCAATTAACTTAAAGCTATATTCAACAGCTCGTTTATGAAATGATTTTTAAATGCAGTGCTACAAGGCATTGTACACTTATAGAATTTCCAATTATTTGATTAAATTTCAAGACATAAAGATACTTTTTACATCTTCAATATATTTTTCTTGCAATTCAATTAAAGATGAAGTCAGTTAATTCGAAGACGTTTTCTTCATAAGAAAATTAGAAAGTTTTCTTTCGCATTTTATACATGAGTGCGCATTATATGTAGATGAGAATGATATAAATATAAAAACATTTCATGTTTTTTCAAAAGCTTCAAATTTGAAAAAAATAAAATTTCGTCTAGAAAATATATCGTGGCTCTTAACACTTATTTATACATGAAGTAGTTTATGTTAGATGGTTTTCCTAGTGCTTCGGGGCTTTTAACTCAATGCATCTGAATAATTTTTTAACAAGCACTCTTCAATGCACAAAATATTTTTTTAATAATTCCATAATCGTTTATTAATTAATAGTCGGTTTTTTGTCAGGGGTCATCAGACTTTTGTGTAGAATTGCAATCACTTATAAGATAGGGGTAGACTTTAATATAGGGGTTTGTCTATTTTTAATACCATGGATATTTAACTTTATTTATTGTAAAACTACATTATTCTCTACATAATGGCGTATAATAATAGCAAATCTGCACATTTCCTTAAAAATGTCCATTTCAAGTTTTAGAGTATCGTTACATAAAGAATATAGCATGTACTGAACAAAATAAAGCACTGTTATTATTTCAAATGCATATGTAAATATAGTATGTGATTTGATATATAAGCATTCGTTTATGTTTAATAAAACTGTTTCGAAAACTTTGGCATGTTTTATTGAAAAATATGCAGCGTAATTTTTCACAAAAATAATAGATTTCTTCTACTGTTTTTCTCAATCTGTTTGAATAGTAATTAAACAATGATCTTTTAAAAAGTAAACGATTTTTTTTCCTTTTATAAACGAAAATTATCTTCTATAAGTAATGAATGCAATATCTATTGTACGATATAGGAAGATATAATTTCATGTTAGCCATATTCTCGTAAAATAGAAACATATCATTTTGTCAGTTTCCGAGTAGCTTGAATAATAAAAAAAAAATAATAATAATAATAAAAAGTTTAAAAATGTATAACAATATATCACCTTGTAACAGGAAATGATTCCTAATCTAATATCAAATATATACTTTTTCGTTTAAAATAAAAACAATTAAGAAGATCAAACTTTAGATTATTTTAAAGGCATATTCAACAAAGTAATCTTGAAATATTTACAATCTTCTTTTCTCTTTGTTAAACACATTTATGCCGTCTGTCATCAATCACTAGATATGTTAAAGCACAGTGAAACACAATTTACGTTTATTACTATTATTGTTATAATTATTCACATGAATCAACAATTTCAACTTAGCATAAAAACGTATTGCATAACAGTTTCATAGAATTTCTTTCCAGAACAGTTCTATTTATGAGAATACGCATATCTAGTTTAAGTAGTTCTCATTTAAACAAATTTCAGAAATGTACAATACTGTTTTTTAGTCGTCTTTATTCTAACACGTTACTGAAAACATTTAATAGCCAGTTAATCTAAATATACATATATATAAAAAACACACCGTACGAAAAAGTACAAGTTCAAAATGTGCATTTGAAAGTCACAAATTAACGAACATGTTTCAACCAAGCACAAACGTTTTGTTTATTCTTCCGTATCCAAAGTTTCAGTAAAAACAAACAGAAGTTAATTTAAGAGACTCTGCTTCAGTAGAAACATGGAAGCAATTTACAATACCAATATTATCTCGGATAATTTATACATGTTCCTCGATAATTTATATGTTAAAAATAAACGAGAATAAAACAAAATATCAAAATATCACATGCATTTTTAAAAACACCATAAAATTGCGACAAGAATTTGTTTCCTACAGCAAATGTAATTGTTCCTAACATGTAGTTTTAAGTATACTGGATGTTTTTCAGAACTTTCCAATCATGGATCTGTATGATGATTCTAACAATATTCTTTTAAAATTATTGGCAAAACGCTCTGGTAACATGTAACGTATTTTTAAACCAATAATATTTTTTTATAGTGTAAATAAATAGGCACCAAAATTTCATCTTTATATACTTATATAAAACGTTTAATTTACAGTTGAAATAAGTTTAACATAACAAAAACATATAACTTCATAAGTATCTCATTTCAGAGTAAAAATATATCATTCTAAAACAAAATTCTATTAACGTATTCTAAATTATCTGATGTGTCACTCACACGATATTCTCTTACCCTGAAATTTAATACTATAAATACCGTTTAGAGATTAAGGGGTAGAATAACGAGTACTATTATGCAAACCTATGTTAAAACAATTCAAATTAGGCATCGGAAAAGCTTTATTTGCCAAATAGTTTTATGTGCGGGGGGCAACCATCCCCCTGAACCTCCCGTTTCATTAGTGTACCCATATTTATATAGAATCCATAATTGTTATTTAATTTAAAAGTTCATTTAAAATTATTCATAGAACATCCATACACAATATTCTTTAAAACTTATCAGTCTTGATCAAACTTTTCTAGTAACAAACGCATTGATTTCAAAATACAATATTTCGATCACTTGAAATTATTTGTTTTTAATTTACTCTAACAAACACGGACGAAGATCGAACATTAAAAACTTGAATTCGGTATTCAGGAAGACTCCAAACGTGTAAATATACAAAAAACCAAGTGGTGAGCATTTAGCTAATAAAGAAATACAATATTTACGATATGGCATTGAGGAATAAATTTCAATTCCTGAGCAGCTTTCCAGGACATGGTACAATATTACAGTTAATTACTTCCATTAATATTAAAAAAAGAATGTTATGTCTCAAATATTGGCAGTCCTGAATATCTTCTGAAGCCCTGAATATCCTGAATATCTTCTGATGAAGACATACCATCGTGCAATTAAATATTATCCTATATTAATAATACACAGCACAATCTGAAGTACACTTCCAACAATTTTCAAGTATTGTCGCACTATAATCTAGCTCTTTGCTGTAGCCCTGTAAACGAGCAGTGAATTCCATACGATATTCTACATGAAACATGTTTTTACGCATATAGGAAATATGCATTGTTTTCCTTTGCTGTAGTGCAGTCTGTAGATGTTAAACTCTATTTATATGAAATTTCCCCGATAGACGTAATGTATTTGAATTCTCTTGGGTGCCCCTGTACACGAAACCATTTGCTTGAGATCAACGAAAAGTTTAGTGTAGCATCCCTATATGATACACATTTAGAATACCAAGTTGTATACAGATATAAAATACAGACAGTCTAAGGGCGCGTTATTTTACATCTCTATAGTATCGCGACCTGATATAAGTGCTGCATAATCAAAAAAGACCTTAAGATAACACTTAGTAATTCAGAAGAACCTTTCCTTAGGGCATATGCTGATTCTGACTGGGCCAACGATCCAAGTGATAGAAAATCTATCACAGAAAATTTATTTCTGTTGATAAAATGTCATATTTTTTGGAGCCCTAAAAAACAGTCCTGCGTGTCCATGTCATCCGCAGAAGCTGAGTAAGTTGCAGCGGCAAATGCTGCACTTGAAATACAATAGCTGGTGATCCTGCTAAACGACCTGAAATTACCACAAGTGCGTCCAATTATACTTTACCAAATAACCTGTCAACTCAAAAAATTGCCGAAAATGACAAATTTCATTCTAGGACTCAACATATAAATCTTCGATTTCATCTGCTCCACACTTTGATACAGAAAAGCCTCATAAAGACAGAACACAAGGCAACAAAGGTCATGATCGCTGATGCCCTCACCAATGCTCTCGCAAAAACTCATTTTAACGAACTTAGATTGTTATGGGCGAACATTAGAACATTTCTGAACTTACGTGGATGTGTCAGATATTTAATCTCAGAAAAATTTTGACTTTCGAATATTTTAGACCTCCTCTCTCAGCTAATGACTGAAAGTCACCTGCTTTAATGTTGAACGTGTACTGTCAGACACGTGACAAATCAATGTATCGTATTTCACAGTTTTGAAAGTTTTGTTTTAAGAATGTGCTTCATAGGTAAATGACGTTTTAATTTTTCTTCCCCAATTTTCGTTTTTCACCATGCCTAGGCTTAAAGATTTTAATCAAGATTTCCAGAAATTTATTTAAACAGTGGTAGTGTAATATTCATTTATATGCACTAATATTCCTTCATCTACTTTAGAGAATAGTTTTAGATGAAAATAAACGTTTTTATTCTCAACTAAAATTAGCTTTTTGGATGTATGATATACTGACCAAACGTCCACATTTTCTGAGGACAAATGGGGACTTCCCTTTTTTTGAAAACATTTTTATAAGTTTTTAAAAAATTGTAGAAAGAAAATTATTAATCAGTAATATTTTATTTTTAGTCCTTATTTATTAAGAATAAAAAAATGCCTCCATGTTTGGATAATTGTAGCAATTTTTAACGCTTCTCTATTATAAAGGTACTTTGATCTGGTCAGCCTAATGATCTAATATTTAGAGATGTGTTATTGAACAGCGTAACTAACTGTGAATAACCTAGGTGAGTGAAACATTTTATTATATGACTTATTTAATATTTGAGAATTACAATAAAGCTTCCATATATACAATATATGTTAAAATAATATTAGAGGAAATTCGAACTTGCAGCCTTTCAGAACATCTTTTCTTATTAAATCTTTGGATAGATTATTATATATAATATCATTTGTCTTTTTTTCTTCAGTCACTGCTATTCTCGTCGATGGCATAGAGAAAGCAAGTGACCATTGCTACAAATATCAAATTCAGATATTCTCATCTGACAGCATATATGCATTTCTTAAAGTTATGCTATATCTAGAAACTTAACAACAGAATTTCTAACGCCGAGCTCGTATTTGGATGATTGCGGGTTCGATAGTCGAGCCGTCTAAAGACCGTCATGTACAGTCGACAGCAAAATTATTGAAGCGCTGGCAGTAATTTCTGTTTAAAAGATGTGCATCTAATACTGTTTTCTTAAGCAAATATCTGTAGAATCATGATCTTAGTCATGCTGTTTATAAAAAAGTAATATGATGATAAAAATTAGTGATCAAACTAAAATATATATATATATATATATATATATATATACATATATATATATGAAAAATGTGGATGTGTGCTTCAATAATTTTGCTTCTGACAGTTCACTAATGGTGGCTGGTGCACATGAAATTCATTATGGTCGCTTTGTTCTCCATGTTCTCATCCAAATTACAACTCTCTGAGTCACCAAAGGTGGGGAGGCATCCCCTCTGTGGAGGATCAAAATTGTGATGGCTTGTCTCTCGACCATCCTTGGAGTGAGACCCAGACCTTCGCCAACTGCCCAATAGCGCAGAACCAGTAGGACGCTAAATCCGACCTACCTACCTACTTATTTACAATGAAGAATGATTGAAAATTTTCTTATTTACAATGAAGTTTTGTATATTCAAAAAACAGCTGTGGTATGAAAGAAAACATTTCATCAGATGTATGTTAGCAATAAGAATAATCTGATAATTTAGAACTTTGGTTATACTTAATAAAATATGCCAGCATTGAAACTGCACCTTCATCTAAAAAGGGAGTTTTTTTTTTTTTTTACACTGTAAAGAAATTTTGTTAAAAATTAAGGAAATTACTTTAACTTTCCCATAAAAATCAGCTTTTTAAGCTACAGATACAAGCATATTCCCCATCATACTTTAGGTATGGGGAACTTAGGTAATCGTGAAAATTTTTGACCTCGGTTTTTTGACTTTTTTACACGTTTTCAGGTGCCAGGAATCTGAAAATGTCAAAATTTGTATGGTGTCCGTCTGTAGGGTGTCTGTTAGTGTGTTAGTCCGTTAGTGTGTTAGTCCGTTACTTTGTTGGACTGTTTACACGCTATCTCACGAACAAATGATCGCAGAGAGGTCATACCAGTTTTAAAATATTACTTTCGATACTGGCAAGAACACTATTCCTTTACAACATTCGAATTAAAAAACTTCGTAAGTTATTAGAAATTTACGATTTTCTTAACATGAGAGAATAGGACAAAAATTCATTAAATGGAAACTTTTTACTGTATAAATGTCAGATCAGTTTTAAAATATCAGTTTTGATGCCGGAATGAACATCAGTAACTATAAATATGCTACTTTGAAAATTTCGCAAGTTATTGAAAATATACGAATTTCTTAACTTATAGGGAAGTATAGGGCAAAATTTCACATGAACGTCAATTTTGAGAGATATTTTCATCGTAAAGATGTCAGACCACTTTTGAAATATTATTTAGGATACTGGCATGAATATTACTATGAATTTTCCGAGATAAAAATTTCGTAAGATATTAGAAATTTACGAATTTCTTAACATGGCAGAAAAGGGCGAAATTTCACACAAGCTTCAATCTTGAGGGATATATTCATCGTAAAGGTGTCAGACCACTTTGAAATATTATTTAGGATACTGACATGAATACCATAGAGTATGAATTTTCTAATTTAATAAATTCGTAAGTTATTTGGAATTTACGATCCTCTTAAAATGGCAGAAGAATACAAAATTGAGCATAAACGGCCATTTTCAGTATCATAAATATATCAGACAACTTCAAAATAACATTTATGATACTTGTAGGAATATGACTAATTACAAATATTCAAATTGGAAAATTTCGTAAGCTATTCTTTATTTAAGATTTTATCAACATAACAAAATTGAAAAAATTCCATATAAATATGCATTTTGAGGATTGTTGCATTAGAAATAGAAGCATGAAAACTAAACTACGAAATTGACCCTAATAAAATAAATTAATAGATAAGAATAAGATAAATATATCGAAGCGAACGGTGGGTTGCCTATTAGGCGGGGATTTCATTCAGTCACTGAGTCAATTGTTTTTTTCAAATTCATTTCTGTTAACATGATAACTATGTTAAGAGAATGCCCTGTTCTAGAAATTTATGAATATATATATATATATATATATATATATATATGATGGGGAACTGAGCAGAGTCCACCTATGCCAATTAGTATTTACTGTAAAGATATTCAGAAAGATTTGTTTTTCAAGAAATTCTTAATCGCATTAAAATTACTTGCATTTGAAAGGAAAGGATGTTGCTTGCCAATTCGCATGCAATTTTTATTTATTTATTTATTTATTTTTATTTTTATTTTTAATTTATTTATTTTTTTTTTTTTTTAGACTTTTTAGTGAGATTACATCCATACACTGTTAAAAAAATGCAGAAAAAATACAGAAATTCTCTGTAATTTCAGAAAAAAAGTCGTAAAATACGTTTTGTCTACGTAATTTTTCCGTAATTTACGCCTTTTTTTCTGAAATTACAGAGAATTTCTGTATTTTTTCTGCATTTTTTTAACAGTGTAGATTTGACTGATATTTTCTTACCAATGTAAGTAGTATCTCTGTAATTTTTTTCACTATATTCTGAGTATGCGCTTTAAGGAGACCATCCTTGTAAGGGACAGAAAAAAATACCACAATTGAATATTTTTATTTTCTCTTTCTGCAACCGCACATTTTAAACTTTATAAAGGTAAATTTCCGAACGGATTTTATTACATCGTTCTTCCCGTACACTTTAGAATTGAGATCAGCGTTAGAAGCAAAATGCAATTGTCAGAAAAATTGTAATTTTAGAATGTATTTTAAAAAAAAATGGTAAGGATAAGGCAGTTAACGATGCCCATAAAAGCATTAATTTTAGAATGAAAAAAAAATTAAGATGTTATATGGCAAAATAATTAAATGTTAACGAAAAATTGTGTAGATGATTTTTAGAAGGATATAAATTTTTTCGGCTGTTTGAACTGAAAATTTGTCTTTAAGCGGCCACGTTGCTCATCAAAGCGAGATAACCGCAAGTTAAAAAGCAAATGTTTAAAACATCAATTTGTATCATATTCAGAACTTAGAAAAGATTAAAAAAAGTAAATAGATTAAAAGTGTAAAAAAAAAAAAAAAAAAAAGTGTATTTATTTAAACGTTTCAATTATTCAATTAAAAAGAAATAATTTAAATATAGTGCACAGCGAAACAGGCAAAAAATTGACAGCGTTGGCCTTTGACAGCCTGCTAGCAGGCTTTGATCGCTTCGCTGGGCACTATATTTAAATGATCTCTTTTTAATAGAATAAATGAAACTTAAAAAAAATATATATTTCGACTGGCGATTAACAGCTTTCGTAACAGCTTTCGTAACAGAACTTTCGTAACAGCTTTAGTATGGGACCTACTTGACAATATCAAACATGTTTTGAACTTCTCAAATCTGTGCACTAAAACTATTATTAAAACGAATATTCTGGATAACAGTCAAATATTAGTGTTAATCCTTCGAATATTCTGAAACAGTTGAAGCTGTTACTCGTACAGTAAAAGTCACTATTCGATGAATGTTGTGGAACAGTCCAAAAAATATTCACTTGTTCCACAAGATTAAGGCGAATAACATCAAATACTCCAGAGCAGAAATTTTCGCTAGCTTTCGAAAAATGTCCAGTCGCTTAGAGCTCAATCCCTAAAGTGTAATCAATCAGAATATGTCTCTGAAAAACTCTGAATCGCAATGACTACATATTCTTTAGCAGAAATGAACTCACACCTGTTTATAAGTTTTGGTTATGGGGCTTGGCAATGATTCCTTCGAGAATCCCATGGAAAGAAAGAGATCTATATTCGCGTGTGTGGGAGAGCTTCGAAACTTCGGGAACCCTAAACTACCATTTTTCACTAAACTTGGTCGCCCACCAGACAAGTCTGTCGCCAAGTCTGACCCCACTGGAATTGAATGAACTGCCCTTTTATTTTCAGTTTGTCTGTGAAACTATTTTCCTTGTAACCGTTCATAAGATGCAGGAAAAAGATTTAATCCCTTGTAACAATATATTATGAGCATTATTTCTGCCGTATTTTAGACAACTAATGTTTCTATGGTAAAATATATTTCCCATTAAATATATTTGTATTTATTTATTTAAATATTAATTTCAATTGATGAAATATTTTGCCGGACCTCGTGCAAGTGCAGTCCCACACAGCAGCTTATTTATTTGTATGCTAAATGAACGTAGTGGTTGGTATATATATATATATATATATATATATATATAATAAGTTCCGTTCTGACCAAACTATTAAGTAAAAAGTTCAAAATAATTTTGCTAGATAAATTGAAAATTTTATTTAACAGAAAAAACTATCTTTGAAAATTGTTCCCGTAGTAAGAGATTTTCATCAAGTTTTAATTCCAAATGCTGTCCAATTAATCATAGCATTCACGAAGTAAAAGAAGCATTTTGCGGAAATGAGTTAAAAAAAAGCATTTCTCTCTCTGTCTCTGTCTTTTAAAATAAATCACAGCATTATTATCTCAAATTAAGACCAATTATTCTTTCTTATGTACCAATAAAACGTGATAGTCTAAGAAGAAAATAAAATATTTAACAAAATTCTAATTCATTGTTATTACTCTTATTTCTCTTTTCAAGTTTTTCTCCGTAAATTCCTTTTCCTTCAAATAATTTACAAACAATTCAACGACAAGAACGAGAAAAGCTAAAAAATAGCCCGACAATAATAATATAAATGCAGGAGCAAAATCTATAAGTGTTAGCTTCCTTTTACTGGAACCTTTTTCTAAGGAATGCAATTTATAAGGTAACTGATACACGAATGTGTTGTCACTGTAGTATTTTATGTAGAGTCCTGAAGCCATCAGTTTATGTACGAATGTCTCCACTAACTTTTTACAACAAAACTTCTTTTGCATGCTCATCGCAACCATAGACTCAAGAAAATTATCCTCAGAGATGACGAATTTCTCACTGAAGTGACATACAGTTGGCTGCAAAATTATTCGACCACTAGCCAATAATTCCTATATTTAAAAAGTACACTTAAGACTGTTTTGCTAAGTAAATCCTTGTCGAATCATGTTCTTAGACTGATTAAGAACATGAATCGACAAGGATTTATTTAACAAAGCTGTATTAAGTGTACTTTTTTTTGGCAAGGATTATTGCTAGTGCTCAAATAATTTTGCAGCCGACTGTATGTTAAGAAAATCGGTATTTTCGACGTAGGCAAATTTTTTGTTGCTTTTTTCATAGAGAAAAATGTCTTTGCAATTTTTTCCATGCATCTTATTTTTTTCAAGATCTTCACCAATTATTCTCAAATCATTTCGACTAGAATTCTGCAATATATAGGGAACAAAACTATTACCTAAAAAAGTTATACAATTATATTCTCCCTTTGATATTGCTGAAGCTAACTGCGACGCGTCTTTGATTCCTGTTAGATGAGGGACCGCAAGAAATGACAGAAAAACAGATTCGTAAGCCAGGCAAAGGAACATACCTCCCACAACCCAAGAATAAACGAGCAAATTTTCAGCGAATGACGAAGGCTTTAAAATCGAATTTTGTCTAAACATTATTGCAAATACATGAAGAAAAATTTTACGAGACGGAGATTTGCTTTTAAAAATGTAATGCAAAATGGACAAAATAATCAAAACTATAGCTATTGATATCCAAATTGATGGTGAAAATGTACGGATAATGCCGAATATTTGAGGTTTGGGCTCTGGTTTCAGCGTCATGGACGTAAATTGAAATAATTTAAACGGATAAGTAAAATCAACATTTTCCATGGATTCCTCATTCATCATACTTTGTTGTGCTATGATATCGATTTCCGCTCGATTTATTAATCCAGAAAGGCCTCCGGAAGTGTCATTAATATGACCAAATTCATGACTAAAACGAAAAGATGCTTTGGAAAATTTATTTGAATATTTCAGAAGATAATCTGCTAGATCGACTGCAATTTTAGCGGCGTTTTGATGTCTGTTTATAAGAGAAGTTAAAACTTTTTCGGAAGAATTTTTGTGAAGAAAAAAGAACGCATGATTGATTAATAACCCGATATTTAAAATTTGGTTAGGTTCCATAGTAAATTTTTTAATGCTTTTATAAGACTCAAATTTTAATATTTACTGATATCGTCTTTTCATTGAAGGTGTATTAGAAATATGTGATTGCATAGATAAACATTATTAACTTTAGGAATTTTAAAAACGTGTGTCAAATTACATTGTTACGTTCCAAACATTTGTCACATTACATTATGTAAAGTTATGAAATACTTGCAGTCTTCCTATACAATTTCGGTTACAAAAGAAAAAATAAATAATTGGCAAAAATATATAATATTATTTTATTTAAGTTTGCACCATGGAAATATCCACTTTTAAATTATAAATTTTATTCATATTTTAGTGAAAAATAGATTTTAATTAGTTTTAATTCTTGCTTTGAGATAATATTAACAAATCGAAAGAAAACATTCTAAAAAGGAAAAAAGTTTTTTACTATGTCCTATATATATGAATATTAATTTGTGAAATAAAAACTATCAAATATTCATTTTTTTTTCTTTTTTCGTTATATGTGAATATAATTTGATTTTTTTTTTTTTTTTTTTTTTTTTTTTTTTTTTAAACTATTGTTTCATGTATAAATATTTTTCATTTTTAAACGGCGTAACAGATTAACGGAAAAAAAAAACTAAAAAAAACTAATAAAATGTTATTCAGAAAAAGTAATTAATAAATTAAATAAGTTATACTAGAATTTGAAATTTTTTTTTTATGCCTGCTCCTCAAATTTGATTATTGTTGAAATATGTGTAGATGTGACACTAAAAGTCTGTTCCACAGAACAAATAGCGAAATGCTTCTATTCACAATCTTATTTTCTATCTTTTACTTACATACTCCGCCAATAATAGAATTAGATTTTAACACGCAATTTTACTTAACTTTAAATTTTGACGAAATGATTTCAATGATTTTCCAATCAATTAACTTAAAGCTATATTCAACAGATTGTTTATGAAATGATTTTTAAATGCAGTGCTATAAGACATTGTAGACTTACAGTTGTTTCCAATTATTTGATTCAATTTCAAGACTTAAAGATACATTTTACATCTTCAATATATTTTACTTGCATTTCAATTAAATATGAAGTCAGTTAATTCGAAGACGTTTTCTTCATAAAAATGTTAGAAAGTTTTCTTTCGCATTTTATACATGAGTGAGCATTATATGTAGTTGAGAATGAAATAAATATAAAAACATTTCATGTTTTTTCAAAAGCTTCAAATTTGAAAAAAATAAAATTTCGTCTAGAAAATATATCGTGGTTCTTAACACTTATTTATACATGAAGTAGTTTATGTTAGATGGTTTTCCAAGAGCTTCGGGGCTTTTAACTTAATGCATCTGAATAATTTTTTAACAAGCACTCTTCAATGCACAAAATAATTTTTAAGAATTCCAATTTCATTTATTAATTAATAGTCGGTGTCATCAGGAGTCATCAGACTTTTGTGAAGAATGGCAATGTCTTATTAGATAGAGTTTGACTTTAGTAAATGACTTTTTTTAATCCCATAAATACCTTTGTTGGAAAACTACATTTTTCTCTATATAATGGCGTATAATAATAGCAAATCTGTACGTGTCCTTGAAAATGTCCGTTTGAAATTTTAGAGTATCGTTACATAAAGAATGTAGCATGTATTGAGCAAAATAAAGCACTGTTATTCTTTCAAATGCATATGTAAATATTGTATGTGGTTTGATATATAAGTATTCGTTTATTGTAATAAAATATTTTCGAAAACATTGGCATGTTTTATTGAAAAATATGCAACGTAATTTTTCACAAAAATTAAAGATTTTTTTCTACTGTTTTTCTCAATCTGTTTGAATAGTAATTAAACAATGATCTTTTAAAAAGTAAACGGATTTTTTCCCTTTTATAAACGAAAATTATCTTCTATAAGTAATGAATGCAATATCTATGGTAAGATATACGAAGATATAATTTCATGTTAGCTATGTTCTCTTAAAATAGAAACATATCATCTTGTCAGTTTCCTAGTAACCTGATTTATGAAAAAAAAAAAAAATGAAAAACGTTTAAAACTTAAACAAATAAGAAGATCAAAGTTTAGATTGTTTTAAAAGCATATTCAACAAAGTTATCTTGAAATATTTACAATCTTCATTTCCCTTTGATAAAAACATTTATGCCGTCTGTCATCAATCAATAGATGTATTAAAGCACAATGAAACACAATTTACGTTTATTATTATTATTGTTATAATTACTCACATGAATAACTGTCAACAATTTCAACTCGGCATAAAAACAAATTACACACCGGTTTCATAGAATTTGTTTCTAGAACAGTGCTATTTATAAGAATACGTATATCTAATTTAAGTAGTTCTCCCTGAAACAAATTTCAGAAATGTACAATATTGTTTTTTATTCTTCTTTATTCTACGGCATTACTGAAACATTTAATAGCCAGTTAATCTAAATATACATATATTTAAAAAACACACCGTAGGAAAAGGTACAAGAGCATTTAAAAAATTTCAATGCCATCTTGCAAAGTGTACATGTGAAAATCACAAATTAACGAACGTGTTTCAACCAGGCACAAACGCTTTGTTTATTCTTCTGTATCCACCTAAATTTCAGTAAAAACAAACAGAAGTTAATTTAAAAGACTCTGCTTCAGTAGGAACATAGAAGCAATTACAATACCAATATTATCTCGGATAATTTATACATCTGCCTCGATAATTTATACGTTAAAAATAAACAAGAACAAAATAAAATTTTAAATATTACATGCATTTTTAAAAACACCATAAAATTACGACAAGAATTTTTTTCCTACAGCAAATGTTATTGTTCTTAACATGTAGTTTTAAGTATACTGGATGTTTTTCAGAACTTGCTTATCATGATTTAATCATGGATCTGTATGATGATTCTAACAATAATTTTAAAATTAATGGCACAACACTGTGATAACATGTAACGTATTTTTAAACCAATAATATTTTTTTTATAGTGTAAATAAATAGGAACCAAAATTTCATCTTTATATACTTATATAAAACGTTTAATTTACAGTTGAATGAAGTTTAACATAACAAAAACATATAACTTCATAAGTATATCATTTCAGAGTAAAAATATATCATTCTAAAACAAAATTCCATTAACGTATTCTAAATAATCTGATGTGTCACTCACACGACATTCTCTTACCCTGAAATTTAATACTATAAATACTGATTGGAGATTAAGGGGTAAGATAACGAGTACTATTATGCAAATCTATGTTAAAACAATTCAAATTAGACTTCGGAAAAGATTTATTTGGCAAATAAGTTTATGTTTGGGGGGCAACCATCCTCCTCAACCCCCCGTTTCATTAGTGTACCCATATTTATATAGAATTCATACTTGTTATTGAATTTAAAAGTTCATTTAAAATTATTCAGAAAACAACCATACACAATATTGTTCAAAACTTATCAGTCTTGATCAAGCTTTTATAGTAAGAAACGTACTGATTTCAAAATACAATATTTCGATCACTTGAAATTATTTGTTTTTAATTTGCTTTAACAAACACGGACGAAGATCAAACGTTAAAAACTTGAATTCGGTATTCAGGAAGACTCCAAACGTGTAAATATACAAACAAAAGAAGTGATGAACATTAAGCTAAAAAAAAATACAATATTACGATATGGCAATGAGGAATAAATTTCAATTCCTGAGCAGCTTTCCAGAACATGGTACAATATTACAGTTAATTACTTCCATTAATATTAAAAAAGAATGTTATGGCTTAAATATTGGCAGCCCTGTATATGTATATTCTGAAAGTTATGAAGACATACCATCGTGCAATTAAATATTATCCTATATTAATAATACACAGCACAATCTGAAGTACACTTCCATAAATTTTCAAGTATTTTCGCACTATAATCTAGTTCTTTTCTGTAGCCCTGTAAACGAACAGTGAATTCCATACCATTATCTACATGAAACATTTTTTTACGCATATAAAAAATATGTATTCGTTTCCTTTGGTGTAGTGCAGTCTGTAGATGTTAAACTCTATTTATATGAAATTTCCCCCATAGACGTAACGTATTTGAATTATCTTGGGTGCCCCTGTACACGAAACCATTTGCTTGAGATCAACGAAAAGTTTAGTGTAGCAGCCCTATATGATACACATTTGGAATACAAAGTTTGAACTTTCTGCTATAATTTGTTTTTGGGGTATGCTGATAACAGATACACAGACACACACACAGACCAACCGCTAAAAGCATGATTTTTGGATTCATCAAAACGTTTAAATATAACAAAAATTCAATTTGAAAATTTGACCCAAAGACAATACTTTCTCTACCTTATGTAAAAGGAAAAGTAAATAATATGGTGTGTCACTCACAGGACTTTCTCTTACCCTAAAATTTAATACTATAAATACAGGTTGGAGATTAAGATGTAAGATAACGAGTACTGTTATGTAAACCTGTGTTAAAATAATTCAAATTAGGTTTCTGAAGAGTTTTATATGATAATTAGTTCTGTGTGATCCTAACCCCACGGTTTCATTACTGCACCTATATTTATGTAGTATTTAAATCTGTAATTAAAATCAAAAGGTCACATAAAATTGTTCTCACAATTTTCACACGCAAAATTCTTTCAAACTTATCAGTCTTGATCAAGCTTTTCCAGCAACAAACCGTGGCCGCGGTAGCCCAGTCGGTAGAGCGCCGACCTCGTAATTGGAAGATTGCGGGTTCGGTACTCGAGCCGATCAAAGACCGTCGTGTGCACTAATGGTGGCTGGTGCACGTAAAATCTGTCGTGGCCGCAATGTCCTCCATGTTCCCATAAAAAATTATACCTCTTGGGGGTCACCGAAGCGGGAGAGCCATCCCTTTCGTGGAAGATCAAAATTGTGATGGCATGTCTCCGGACCACCTCTAGGGGTGTGTCCCAGACCGTCACCAATT
Source organism: Salticus scenicus (assembly GCA_963930645.1). Classification (NCBI taxonomy): domain Eukaryota; kingdom Metazoa; phylum Arthropoda; class Arachnida; order Araneae; family Salticidae; genus Salticus; species Salticus scenicus. Next base: position 135,643,196 of record OZ005662.1, on the reverse strand, counting down.
GCCCATCTGCGCAGCACTAGTGCGACGTAAAACCCAACCAACCAGCAGCAAACTTAATTTGAAAATACAACTTTTGGATCTTCTGAAATTATTCGTTTTCAAGTTACTCTAAGAGACGCAGACAAAGATCAAACTTTAAAAAACTTGATTTTGGTAATCTGGAAGCCTAAAAACGTGGAAATACACACACACAAAAAAAAAAAAAAAACAAGCGATGAATATTTAGCTTAAAAACATACGTTATCTAGCATATGTTTATGAGGAATTCATTTCCGTTCCTGAACAGCTTTCTTGGACAGGGTAAAATATTACAGTAAAGCACTTTCACTAACAATAAAAAAGAATGTTATTGCTTAAATATTTGTAGCCCTGTATATCTTTTGAAGATTATATACAGACACACATAGTGCACCTAAATATAATCCTATAGTTATAACACGCAACACAACCTGAAATGCACTTCCATCAATTTTCAGGTATTGTCGCACTATAATTTAGTTCTTTTGTGAAGACCTGTAAGGAACAATGAATGATTTCTCTACTATATTCTACATGAGGTGTGTTTTGACGCATATTACAAGTATATATTCATTTCATTTGGTTTAGTGCAATATATAGATTTCAAATTCTACTTATCTGCAATTTCCCCCATAGACGTAAAGTATTTCAATAATCTTGAGTGTCCCTGTACACGAACCATTTGTTTCATCTCAACGAAAAGCTGAGTGTAGCATTCCTATATGATACACATTTAGAATACCAAGTTTGGAATTTTTGCTATTACTTGTTCTTGAGATATGATGATAATAGACACACAGACACACACACCAACCGCTAAAAACATAATTTTCGGATTCAGGGAACCTCAAAACGTGTAAAAAAAGGCAAAAACTCACGTTCAAAAAATTTGACCCAAAATCAATACTTTTTCTACTTTATGGGCAAAAGAAAGTAAAAACAATTTATAAGATTATTAAAATGTACCATCGTGAGATGTCACTGTGTATTCTTACTTCCATTACCCGACTACCGTTGGTAATGGAACTATTGAATTCAGTCCTAAAATTCGATATCGAGATTTTACCTGATTTGCATGTTGCTGAGTCCAAAAAATTGGTTTTTGGCAATTGGTCAGTGTGTGTGGGGGCGGGGGGGGGGGAACTTCTGGCTATTATAGTCTCCTAAACAAATAAAGATACCGCTACTAAACTTCAGAAATAAGACTGAACTGGTGGTGTACAAATAATTTTTCCAAACTTTCGTCAAAATTGGAAAAACAGAAGTGAGACATCGGAAACAGGATGTGAGACCGTAAGAACGTATCTCAAAAACGGCTCTAACAATTGTCTTCAAATTTGCTGTATAAACACTCTATTAGATGTCATTTCGAATGATATAGTTAGTCAGAAAAATTGATAGGCACCCTGTATAAATAGCTCAATTTCAGGTCTCGCAAGCTTGTTTTTTTAAAAACGACTGGGTAGATTTTTTTCATACTTGCTATATTAACTAAATTTTAAATATTCTTTTGTATATAATTATTGTTTTCCGGTTGAAATTGAGGATGCCAAGTTTTGGTAAAAATATGTACCTAAAAAACGGCTAGATTTTTTTGAAAATTGTTACATAAATCCATTTTAGATATCCTTTTTCGTATATTATGTGGTTATTAGAGAAAAAAAAAAACCGTAATCCTGCTTAGTTAGGTCAGTTTTAGGTGTCGAAAATTGTTGTTTCAAAAGATAACTCTACCATTTATTTTTCTTATATTTTAACTGGCTATGTATAAACTTTGTTTTACATGTTTACCTATATCAGCTTTCATATATATATATATATATATATATTAGCTTCTCTTATATGAAATTTGTTAGGTGTCTACTTCGTAGGCCAATTTTATGTCTTCTGATCACATTTTTAAAAATTGCATATAATACGTGAAATAGTGGGTACTGGAAGTCACAAGACTTTTCAATCGAAATTTGGTGCAGTTATGTATAAAAATTGTGAAGACATAGGCTGCCCTGCCTGCGTCATATTCGACGAGGTAGTGAGTGTAACGAAATTTCATAAGCAAATTTAAAATTGAATAGTATATTTAATGAAACTTCAATTAAGGGAGCATGGGACTACTTCACTAAATGACTTTTGAAAATACATAAAATACTCCAACTTCTTCGTATAATTATAAATGCTGGATCCTCTCATAAGCTAATAAAAATAGGTGGCTTAACAATCTTACTATAAAACAATAAACGATATTATATTACCCATATATAGGCTGACCAGACCAAATTACCTTTATAATAGAGAATCGTTAAAAATTGCTACAATTATCCATTTACGGACGTACTTTTACATTTCTAATAAATAAGAACTAAAAATAAAGCATTATTGATTAATAATTTTCTTTCTACATTTTTTAAAAACTTAGAAAAATGCCTTCAAAATAAAGGAATTCCCCAGATGTCCCCATTTGTCCCCAGAAAATGGGGACATTTGGTCAGCGTACCCATACATTGGTGGATGGTTGGGTTTTACGTCACACTAGTGCTGCACAGATGGGCAATTGGCGACGGTGTGGGACACACCCCTAGAGGTGGTCCGGAGACATGCCATCACAATTTTTATCCTCCACGGAAGGGATGGCTTTTCCGCTTCGGTGACCCCCAGAGGTATAATTTTTGATGGGAACATGGAGGGAATTGCGGACACGACAGATTTTAAGTGCACCAGCCACCATTAGTGTACACGTCGGTTTGAGTACCGAACCTGTAATCTTAAAATTACGAGGACGTTGCTCTACCGACTGGGCTACCCCATATATGATGCAAACTGACGATCAGCTTTGTTATCTCTCTAACCGGCGATATTCTTCCAAACGCACTCGTGGCCAAAATATACTTCAGATAGAAGCCCCTTCACCACATATTTAACACGTACTACTCACCTACTACACCCTGAGCACGATACCACCATTCCTTTTATAGGATAACTAATTTGCATCTTTTCATTTCACCCTGCTTCCTATGCGCTTACACTAAAACTCACTTATTTAGCAAATCTCGTAAAATACGAAAGTCCTCCTTTTTGAATTCGCTACTCCTAGAGTGCTTTAGTAGGCAAACCAATACCCTGAAGCCAGTTTCGCGACGTTTACTTTTCGGAACTACAATTCTAATATTCTGAAATTAAAACTTTTAAAACTGACCTTAAAATGCATTTTTGTTTTTTTTACTTTTTCTTATTTTCTTACTTTCTTACTCTCTCTTTACTTCCTTTTATATGTGTATTGTGTATTGAGCATGTATTGTTTTTGGGTCAAATTTTCGAAATTGAGTTTTTGTTATATTTACACGTTTTCAGGTTCCCTGAATCAGAAATGTTAAAAATGTTTCAATGAAGTGTTAGTATCGTTATTTTTAAATAATATATTTGATGCCTAAATTTATTAGAAAACCCTTTAAATTTATTTTAATGAAGAAATAAAATTCTAATATTATCATTTTAAAGCGTTTAAAATTATACTTGAAGTACATTTATTTTATTTATTTCGTTATTATTATTATTATTATTATTATTATTTTCTCTTACCATTTTATTTGGTAACTGCAAGAAGCTCATGGCATTTTGAATTTCGTATTAGATTTCCACCTAAAATTTTGATCAAGACTGGGAAGTTTGAATGCAAATTAATAACAGCCATGATTTTTTTTTTTTTTTTTTTTTTTTTTTTTTTGTAATAATTGTATGCACTGTAAGTGAACGAGGAGTTGAGTTCCCCTCACACACGATTGCATGTCAAATAAAACTGTTCCTAAACTTATTTTAGATTATTTTAAAAGTACATTGAACTTTTGTGGAATCTGTGCAATCTATCATTATATTATTGAAATGCAGGGTAAGAAATAAAGTCGTGTGAGTGACACACCAGATTATTATTATTATCATTATTTAGTTTCTTTTACCCATATATTGTAATGAAAGTTCTATTTTTGATTCAGATTTTCCAAATTGAGTTTTTTCTACGCTTGCCTGTTTATGAATCCTGAAACTAAAAATTACGTTTTTAGCGGTTGCCTGAATGTGTCTATGTGTTTGTTATCACCGTAACTCAAAAATAGTTATCATTAAGTTATCAAGATTTTAAATTTTAAAGTGGTAGCCTGATTTCAAGTGGCCCTGCTTAGCTTAAGATATCCGCAACTTAATTAAAAATGGCGGATACGTTCATTAATAAACTTCATTGAGACACTTATATAGTCTATGTATACATCAAAATTCAAACAAATTTGGAATACGCTTTTTACAATTTGAATATGAAAACATAAAGTGGTCTCCACTTGAAAACAAAATGGCGGAGCAACTTGGTTAAGAAACTCATCCAAGATATCCATAACACAAGTTAAGACGTTGTCCAAATTTGGTTCGATTTGGAGTATTATTTCGGAAGTTATCGTGATTTTAAATTTTCAAGTGGTAGCCTGATTTCAAGTAGCCCCACTTAAGATATCCGCCATTTTTATAAAAAGGCAGATAAATTTCATTAATAAAGTTCATTGAGACCCTTATGTAATCTAGATTTACATAAAAATTCAAGCAAATCTTGCTTTAAATGCGCTTTTTACAATGTGGGTTAGAAATATTCAAGTGGCTGCCACTTGAAAACAAAATGTCGGAGCAACTTGGTTACCGAACTCATCCAAGAAATTTATAAGATCAGTTCACTGTCCAAATTTGGGTCGATTTGGAGTATTATTTCGTGAGTTATCGTGATGACAAAAATTTCATTATATATATATATATATATATATATATATATATATATATATATATATATATAGATAGATAGATAGATAAACGAAGTGATTGCAATAGGTCGATTTCTAGAGAAATCAACCTAAAATCACAATATTTATGAAGGGTTCTTAGGTTATTCAGTTTTTTAGCTAGTTATTTAGTCTATAGACACATGTCTCACGAAAGAATGATTGTAAAATGAGCGCATCAGTTTTAGGTTGATTTCTTTAGAAATCGACCTATTGCAATCACTTCGTTTATCTATATATATATATATATCTATCTATCTATCTATCTATCTATAATGAAAATTTTGTCACCACGATAACTCCCGAAATAATACTCGAAATCGAACCAAATTTGGACAGTGAACTAATCTTATAAATATCTTGGATGAGTTCGTTAACCAAGTTGCTCCGGCTTTTTGTTTTCAAGTGGCAGCCACTTGAAAATTTCAAACCGACATTGTAAAAAGCATATTTAAAGCAAGATTTGCTTGAATTTTGATGTAAATACAGGCCACATAAGGATCTCAATGAAGTTTATTAATGAAGTTTATCCGCCATTTTTAATAAAGTGGCAGATATTTAAGTTAAGCGGGACCACTTGAAATCAGGCTACCACTTGAAAATTTAAAATCACTATAACTTCCGAAATAATACTCCAAATCGAACCAAATTTGGATAGTATTTTATTTTATAATATCTTAGATGAGTTTATTAACCAAGTTGCTCCGACATTTTGTTTTCAAGTGGAGACCACTTGAAATTTTCTAATTCAAATTATAAAAAGCGTATTGCGAATTTGTTTGAAATTTGATGTAAATATAAACCACATAAGGGTCTCAATGAAGTTTATTAATGAAATTTATCCGTCATTTTTAATAAAGTGGTAGATATCTTAAGTTAAGCGGGGCCACTTGAAATCAGGCTACCACTTGAAAATTTAAAATCACGATAACTTCCGAAATAATACTCCAAATCGAACCAAATTTGGACAGCGTCTTAACTTGTATTATGAATATCTTAGATGAGTTTCTTAACCAAGTTGCTCCACCATTTTGTTTTCAAGTGGAGACTACTTGAAATTTTCTAATTCAAATTGTAAAAAGCGTATTGCGAATTTGTTTGAATTTTGATGCATACATAGACTACATAAGGGTCTAAATGAACTTTATTAATGAAATTTATCTTCCATTTTTAATAAAGTGGCGTATATCTTAAGTTATGTGGGGCCACTTGAAATCAGGCTACCACTTGAAAATTTTAAATCCCGATAACTTCCGAAATAATACTCCAAATCGAACCAAATTTGGACAGCGTCTTAACTTGTGTTATGAATATCTTAGATGAGTTTCTTAACCAAGTTACTCCACCATTTTTTTTTCAAGTGGAGACCACTTGGAATTTACAAATTCAAATTGTAAAAAAAACGTATTCCGAATTTGTTTGAAATTTGATGCATACATAGTTTATACAAGTGTTTCAAAGAACTTTATTAATGAACTATATCCCCCATTTTTAATAAAGTGGTGGATATCTTAAGTTAAGCGGGACCACTTGAAATCAGGCTACCACTTGAAAATTTAAAACCATAATAACTTCCGAAATAATACTCCAAATGGAACCAAATTTAAAAAGTGTCTTAACTTATCTTATAAACATCTTGGATGAGTTCGTTAACCAAGTTGCTCCGACTCTTTGTTTTCAAGTGGCAGCCACTTGAATATTTCTAACCCACATTGTAAAAAGCTTATTTAAAGCAAGATTTGCTTGAATTTTATGTAAATCTAGACTACATAAGAGTCTAAATGAACTTTATTAATGAAATTTATCTGCCATTTTTAATAAATTGGCAGATATCTTAAGTGGGGCCACATGAAATCAGGCTACCACTTGAAAATTTTAAATCACGATAACTTCCGAAATAATACTCCAAATCGAACCTAATTTGGACAGCGCCTTAACTTGTGTTATGGATATCTTGGATGAGTTTCTTAACCAAGTTGCTCCACCATTTTGTTTTCAAGTGGAGACCACTTGAAAATTTCAAATTCAAATTGTAAAAAGCGTATTCCGAATTTGTTTGTATTTTGATGTATACATAGATTATATAAGTGTCTCAATAAAGTTTATTAATGAACTATGGATTTTCTCGCCAAAAGTCACCAAAAAAGTCGCCAAGTGGAAAATTCGCCAAATTTGTCGCCAAATCCATTACCTGCCATATTGGAGCCTTTTAATGCGTTTTTAAGGGAAAATTACGCTATTTTAACGTTAAAACAAACTGGAAATGCAGAAAAGTAATGTCTAATCAACTTACTAGCCTCTTTGAAAGAATTTCTACAAAAAAGAAAAAAAAAAAAATTCAAATTTGCAACAATATCTTAGATTAATTAGTTCACTGAGCAACTTTCTCTGCCATTTTGATCCAAGTGGCAACTACTCAATTTTTCAACACGATGACTTTTGATATTCTGAATTAATTCCAACTATATTTGTACAGTAGTCTTATCTCACAAATGCATTTGATACATTTGTCAACTTGGCCCACCATCTTGTTTCCAAGCCACTTGAAAATTTTAAAGTCACATAAAAAAGTTATTTATGATATTTATGAACCGATTTTCTTAAAACCCCATATGCAGATAGCCTACATCAATATTTCTACTAATTCGTTAATAATTTGTAGCCGTGCTTGATACGGAAAAAGAAATCAACCTGCCCTTCCGAATAAGCCGGAAGGACTTGTTTAAATATCACTTATGTTATTGATAAGGACAATATTGCTTTAGAACAATGTAAGTTGTAAACTTCGTAATTTATTCGAAATTTGCGATTTATTATTATTTTTTTTTTATGGCAGAATAGAGCAAAATTTCGTTTAAACGTCCAAAATATTTTGTAGTAAAGATGTTAGACCAATATTTTAAATTATCTTTTTTAATACACTACATTAAATATGAATGAACATTTTAAATTTGAAACTTTAGTATTTGAAAATTTAAGTTTTCCTTCATATGACAAATTATGTAAATACTTCACACGAACTTGCAATATGAGGATTATTTCCTTGGAAATTAATGTACGAAAATAATCTTAATATAATTTGTCATTTAATTACGATAAGTTAAATGTATCGAATCGGATTGAACGCAGCCTATGAGGTGCGGCCTTTCAGTCTGCGACTGCGTTGAGTGTTCTACCATACTCATTCGTTTTTATATGAATACATTTTTTTCTCAACAAAAATTAATAACAATGAATATATGATGAGGAATTGAGCAGAATGCATCTATGCCGACTTATTTCTTTTAGTAAAGGGAAATAGAAATGCACATCATTTTTATTTTTATAACATATAAAGTTAGATTATTTATGATTACTAAGAAACAAATAGAATAGCATTAATAAACCGCTTAATAAATTATTTTTAAACTTTGTATGCTGGGGGTAGGGGATAAAGAATGAGAAATGGACAGGCCTGAGGAGGAAATTATACGTAGAATATTTTATGAATTTCAACCATAAAATGTAAAACAAAATATCGATCTATATTATGATTAAGATGTTCTTCAAAAATACATAATAATTGAAAATAAGGTGAATATTAAGTGAAAATTCAAGCACTGCATCACAAGAGAAATATTTTATAAAGTCGTACATTTTAAAAATTTGAATACAAAGTGATAATAAATATAGTTGAAATGTACAGAGTCTGTTCGCACATTTTTTAGACGATTTTGATGGAGTGTACTGAAACAATTTCACTCATATTTCATGTTTTATTTGTTCAGTTTGATAGCCCTTGTTCTTAACTATCATTCTACATCGTAATTTCTATGATAATAATGCTTTTTACAATATCGGAAGAGGTATATTTTTCTATTCCTCTTGAACGGCTTTCCAAAGTCCACAAAGCGTTGTAGGTCGGTGTTTGGATAATGCTGATTTTAAGAGTCGAAAAACACAAAAATCCAACACTGATACATCAGGAGATTTAGCTGGAATATCAGTGAAGGGTATGGTTTAAATTCCCGTTTTTGTTCCATTTTTTTCTGGAAAAGCATTTGCGGATTGTGATGTGCGGCTGCTTGTTTTGTCTTGATACAGTTCAACGGATTGATAGCATTGTGAATAAAGATCTGGATTTTCATTTTAAAAAATTGGAATTAAAATATGTTCTTGAGAGTATTTAGAGATGATTTTGACATTTTTGTCACCTTTTATTTGCTTTTATCTTGCGCTTGTATGAAAAACCAGTGACAATCATAAATCCTTTAGAAAAACTTTCTTTTGATTCTCTGAGCCTTGTAGCAAAAAAAAAAATTCTCCACTTTTGTGATAATAAATTGATCTTTTTTTATTACAACCACTTAAATAGACCCAAGATTCATCTATTTTTGCGACATTTTTCCATTTTTCTCCTGATAAATGCTTTTCATAACGATTTCACTAAAAACTCTCTTTGGAAAAAGCGGAAACGTATCCTTCCATCCAGTGCCTTTTTAAAAGCGCATTTTTGCATCTAAACAAAAATTCTATATATCAGAAGATGCACCAAAGAGAGAAGATGCACCAGGATACAGGAAGATGCACCAAACCGAGGGTTATATTGTTCAAGGCGAAGAAAAGAAAGTATACAAGTTAAAGAAAGCAATTTATGGGTTGAAACAAGCCGCTAGGGCACGGAATTGGAAAATTAACGAATCATTATGTAAAATAGGGTTTAAACAAAGTCAGCATGATAAATGTTTATATATCTGCGTCAAAGATAACACAGAAACTTACGTTCTTGTGTATGTGGGCGATTTACTCATCGCTTTTAAAAATCACAATATTGACATACTAATTACTAAACTAAGGGAAGAATACCCGTTAACAGACTTGGGGACGCCAAGTATTACATCGGCATAAAATTAGAAAGACCAAATAAAGGCATAATTACGCTAGATCAAAGCACAGGCTAGCAAAATACAGGAGAATGTAACAAAATTCTGTCTAGACAACGCAAGGCCACTGACACTCCGATGGAAAATCGCGACCTGATATAAATGCTGCGTAGGTATCTTAAGTGGTAGAAATGAAAATCCTAGAGCGAAAGATTGAGAGGCGGTTAAAAGGGTTATCAGATATTTAAAAATCCACAAAAGACTTTAAGATAACACTTAGTAATTCAGAAGAACCTTTCCGTAGGGCATATGCTGATTCCGACTGGGTCAACGATCCAAGTGATAGAAAATCCATTACAGAAAATTTATTTCTGTTGATAAAATGTCCTATTTTTGGAGCCCTAAAAAACAGTCCTGCTTGACCATGTCATCCACAGAAGCTGAGTAAGTTGCAGTGGCGAGTGCGGCACTTGAAATACAATGACTGGTGATCCTGCTAAACAACCTGAAATTACCACAAGAGCGTCCAATTATATACTTTACCAAGCAACCTGTCAACTATAAAAATTGCCGAAAATGATAAATTTCATTCTAGGACTAAACATATTAAACTTCGATTTCATCTACTCCTCACTTTGATACAGAAAAGCCTCATAAGGATAGAACACAAGGCAACAAAGGACATGATCGCAGATGCCCTCACCAATGCTCTTCCGAAAACTCATTTTAACGAACTCAGATTGTTATTGATGAACATTAGAACATTTCTGAGATTACGTGGGGGTGTCAGATATTTAACCTCAGAAAAACATTAATTTGGCTTTCCAATATTTTAGAACTCCTCTCTCAGCTAATGATTGAAAGGCACCTGCTTTAATGTTGTACGTGTACTGTCAGACACGTGACAAATCAATATATCGTATTTCGCAGTTTTGAATGTTTTGTTTTAAGAATGTGATTTATATGTAAATGACGTTGTAATTTTTCTCGCCCAATTTTCGTTTTTCATAATGTCTAGTTCATAATGTCTAGTGTAATTTCATAATGTCTTAATTAAAGATTTTAATCAAGATTTCCAGAAATTTATTTAAACAGTGGTAGTGCAATATTCATTTATATGCACTAATATTCCTTCTTCAATCAATATATTACTTTACAGAATAGTTTTAGACGAAAATACAGGTTTTTATTCTCAACTAAAATTAGCTTTTTGGATGTATGATCTAATATTTAGAGATGTGTTATTAAGCAACGGAACTACCTATGAATAACTCAGGTGAGAGGAACATTTTATTATATGTCTTAATTAATATTTGAGATTTACAATAAAGCTTTCATAAATATCAATTTATGTTAAAATAATATTAAAGGAAATGCGAACTTGCAGCCTTTCAGAACACCTTTCTTAGTAAATCTTTGGATAGTTTATTATATATAATATATTTTGTCTTTTTTTCTTCAGCCACTGCTATTCTCATCGACGGCATAGAGAAAGCAAGTGTCCCTTGCTACAAATATCAATTTCAGATATTGTCATCTGACAGCTTAGATATGTTTCTTGAAGTTATGCTATATCCAGAAACTTAACAACAGAATTTATAACGTCGAGCTCGTAATTGTAAGAATGAGGGTTCGATAGTCGAGTGTTGTGACAGTTTGATATCTGTAATGATTCAGTTAGAAATTAAATAACTAGATATTCATAATAATTACTAATTTTTCAACTTGAATTGCACTCTTATCACCTTGTAAAAAAAAAAAAAAAAAAAACGAGAGAGAAACAAAAGAATTGTTAGTAGCTAGTAAATAGTAAATGATAATATTTTTTCCCCCCTAGGTAAGTATTTTCCGATTACCACTATGTGTGGTATGTTTAGATTCAGTTTTTCTTCCTAATTCTGTATCTGCTTTTACTTTTTACATATCTAAATTAGGAAGGAAGTTATTTAACTTTAATTAATTTTAGCCCTTTTACTGTTTCTTTCCCCCTCTATCCCTATTCACTGTCTTCCCCTTCCTGCCCCTTTTTCGTGGGAGGAAGCTCTCAAGAGATTGGTGATTTGTTGATGGCTGTGGGGGAGGTATGAAAAATCGCGGGAAGCGAAGACGAGTTAGCGATTTTGCTATTGCTAGCAGCTTGGAGTGAGAGAGGGCAGAGGTTGATCGTTTGGAAAAGAGATAGCTCTGACGCAAAACGAAAAGAAGAGGAGAAAAATAAACAACTGTCTGAGTAAAATAAATTCCTGCCTGTATCCACCTGCTGTGACTACCATTTTCCTTGAGTAAAATGCTGTTGTCAATAAATCATTTTACTCATAATTATTTTAAATACCTGTCTCTAATCAAATGGAACTTTGAGGCATCGTACATACTACTCCAACCTTACTACAGCATTCACTTCTGACTTCCTGTGTCAAGATAAGAGTGTGCCAGCCGGACATCTACAAAAGCCCCCCCCCCCACACACACACACTCCATCCTCCGGGATTGCTCCAAGCCTCCGGTATCAGCCGATGTCGCCGGTCGTCGCACCTTCCTCCCATCCTCACTCATATGAACTAGAAAACAAACAACCCCTCTCCCTCTTTTTTAAATGTTATTTCCGCTCTTGTCGGCAAGTAATCTCAATAGTAAGTGCCTATATATATTTGTATTTGAAAGATCTCAGTGAACTTCATTTAATTTAGTTATTATTTTTGTTCATTGGAAATGTGTGTGTTGATATAATGATGTTTGCAATAATTAAAATGTCTCTGATTAATAATGCCTAGTCCGTGATCAATTGCTTCCACATTACTTCCTTAGCAGGTACGAAGATTTAGTTTTAAATAGGTATAATTCTATAACGCATTTTAAATGGAAATTCCTAACAACACAATATAGGGACTTTAGTTAAGAAAACTCTAGGAGTAAATTTTATTCTTCTGTTAATTCACGACCTAGGGTCTTGCCAAAAAAAAAAAAAAAAAAAAAGAAAAAAAGGAGTTTTTTTTTATTATTTATTTTTAATTCTCCCGGTAATTCATAACACGAGCCGTCCAAAGACAATCATCTACAGTCGACAGCAAAATTACTGAAAGCAGTAATCTATATATTAATAGGCAAGCATAAAATTTGTTGTCCCTTTTTAACATATTAATTATGGGAGTAGAGGGTTGAAAATGGTATCATTCGAAAGGTATGGTTAGCCGGAAGGTGCGAATACAAATATTATTTTCTTACGATGCCAAGAAGGTATATAAAAATACATTTATTTTTTATGCATTTTCCCCCATTTTTCCCTTTTATACACGTATTACTTCACATTAAAAAATACCTAAAAGTAGAAAGTTGTTAAATCTCGCAATTTCATAAAGCTCAAATAAAACCATAGACACAGTAATTTGTATAATGTAGCATCACTATACGCAAGCGAAGTGATGACGTCACTGTCTGTCCATGGAGCCATGTAAAAGATTTTCTATGTTAATTGTCCATTGAGTTTTTGTAAAAAATTATTAAAAAATAACGGAAATTATCTGCCGATTTTAATTCCGATATTTGGGTATAGTTATATATAAGTTATTGTCTACATGTGTTTGATTGAGTTATTTTTTCTGTAAAATTGATAAAATTTTAATTTAAAATCACAAAACTCCAGAAAAAAAAATGGCAAACTCCCAGTTTCAAATGTAAACATAAACATTTCATTTCAAAGGGTGATATTTAAACAATAAATATTGAACTAATATACTAAATAAAAGGAAAATGGATTTGTTACTAACTGCTGCATGTATAAGTAGACGATACGGAAAAAATTCCGATTTCCGTTTTTTGCTGAATTTACATGTTTTGAGCTTTCTTTACGTTTCAATTAACTGAAATTGGCTACTTATTTTTTAAAAAAGTGTCTTTATTGCTAGCTTTTGTGGGTAGAAGAAGCAAGTAGAAGATTCATAAAAACTTTTGATTTTCGGTTTTCGATGAATTTACACGTTTTTAGATTTCCTTGCATTTTAATTAAGTGAAATTAGTGAAATTGACTACTTATTTTTATTTTTTGAAAAGTGGATTTATTATTCTTTCCTCTGCATATATAAGTAGAAAATATAAGATTCAGAAATGTTTTAGATTTTCGGTTTTCGATAAAGTTACACGTTTTGAAATTTCCCGAACTCAATTCGACCGTTTTTAAAAAATATCTTTTTTTTTTTTTTTTTTTTTTTTTTTTTGTTCAAACACTGTACTTTATGAACCAATCGAATTAATTTAACAGAATTTGATACTTGGTTGGACCTTGGTCTGACATGGTACCTATTAGTGTCTGGGCTGTGTCACACAACAAGGGGCGTTTTCACGTTGCGATTTTCTCTCATTTCAGGAAAGGCTAACATCTACAGAGAGAAATTATTATATTAAGTAAAACTCTGCTGATTCAGTTAGAGTGAATATTGGCAAACAATTGCCGCAGCTGTGTTGCAATTGCATTCCGTTTAGGACAAGGCAATAACTTTGCTTTGCCTCACTTTGCAAAAAAAATGGTCGAGTTTCGACCACTGGGCGATACTAGTTCCTATTTAAAAGATGTGCATCTAATACTGTTTTCTTTAGTAAATATTTGTCGAATCATGATCTTAGTCATGCTGTTTATAAAAAAGTAATTTGATGTTAAAAATTAATGACCAAACTATATATATATATACGAAAAATGTGGATGTGTGCTTTAATAATATTGCTGCTGACATTACACTAATGGTGGCTGGTGCACATTAAAATCCATTATGGCCGCAATGTTCTCCATGTTCTCATCCAAATTACAACTCTCTGAGTCACTGAAGCGGGGGAGACATCCCCTCTGTGGAGGATCAAAATTGTGATGGAATGTCTCTCGGCCACACTTGGGGTGAGTTCCAGACCTTCGCCAAAAGCCCAATAGTGCAGCACCAGTATGACGCTAAATCCGACCTACCTACCTACTTATTTACAATGAAGAATGATTGAAAATTTACTTATTTGCAATGAAGTTTTGTATATTCAAAAAACAGCTGTGGTATGAAAGAAAACATTTCATCAGAAGTATGTTAGAAATAACAATAATCTGATAATTTAGAACTTTGGTTATACTTAATAAAATATGCCAGCATTGAAACTGAGCATTCATCTAAAAAAAAAAAAAAAACCGCTTTTTTTTTTTTTTTTTTTTTTTTAACACTGTAAAGAAATTCTGTTAAAAGTTAAGGAAATTATTTTAAGTACCGCCCCCCCCTCAAAAAAAAAAAAAAAATCAGCTACAGGTATTTGGGTTAAAGTTATGCCTAAGTGTGCAAAAAAATATTCATTTTTATTTGTAATTACCCATATTTATTGCATACACACTGTTAAAAATTTCTGTAAATTTAATGTAAATATTTATCCAGAGTCTCTGTAAATTTACAGTAATTCTTAGTTAAAAGTGAATAATCGAGGTTCTCAATCTTTATTCTGCATTTTACCTAATTTTATTATTTAATTTTTTAATTAAAATTAAAAATGACTGTTTCTACTTCAGAAAAATCATTGTAAGTCCGAAATGTATTCTCAACAATAATTAGTTAAATAAATATTGGTTATTAAAATAAATGTATAAAATAAGTTTTTTGACGTCTCCGTTTATTTTTCTCTGTAATTTTACATAAGACTTAAGATAATAAATTACATAGAGTTTTCTCTTGAAATTTTTAACAGTGCAGATAACTTGGCATCAAAGAAAGATTTAGAAATATTGAGTTGCGGCGTAACACGCGGTTCCGTTGCTCCCTGGTAACATCGTAATATAGTATTCGGTGAACCACGGTCCACCTAGTTTGTTGAATTAAGGAATTTTATTAAAATCAAATATTTCTACAGAGTATTCAACGAAAAATATCGGTTACGTACGAATATTTTCGGCATTGTTTGGTTATGGAAAATTTTTGTCAACGTACATTTTTCATAGCATACAGATATTTTCTGGCAACTTTCTGCCAGACATTTCCTGAAATATAACAGGATTTTATTTTTATTTTTCACTAGTTACTTTTTTAACAAATCCGAGAAATGAAAACATTTGAGGAAATGCTCTTCTTCTAAACAAAATTATATCAGATACCTGGCTGAGAAATAAATAATTTGAATATCTTATACTAAATTTAGACATTAAAATTAATTTTAATCAAATTTATATACAACTAACAGGCTACGCCTGCTTCGCTGGTCACTATTTTTAAATGAATCGCTATACTTAATGAATTCCCAAAATTGCATTAATTTTTATTATGTGGAAAAAAAAAAAAAAAAAAAAAAAAAAGTAGAGAGAGAAAATAAATTCTGATTGGAAAAAATGCCGCACCGGGTCCCCATTGTGCGCTGCGCGCGCGCATTTATGTTCGACACTCTTAATGAATCACTATATTACCGTAAGGGAAAAACATAAATAATAAAAAAAAAAAATCTTTTCCCCTCGGTGGAAAAATCGGTGCGCGCCCCAACTTTCTGCGGCAGAGTATACGGGCACGCATGTTTCGTTACCTAATTTTCCCGCCCCTCCTAATTATTTTAGATTTTAAAAAATACTCGCAATCTTTCTCCCGGGTTTTTAAACCTTATAATACTAATTTCCAACATTCTATCTGAATTTCTTTATTTTTACCCCTGTGCCCGTCCCCATCCCGCACCTCGTAATAATTCTGTACTTTCGAAAATATCCATATTTAATTTAAGGGATGAAACCTAACAACACTAATTTTCAGCGCTCTAAGTCTTATTCATATATTTTTGCCCCTTCGCCCCCCCCTTCCTGTCTATCCTAATAATTTTACAAATTCGGAAATATTCACAATCGATTTGTAGGTATCAAAAATCTCCATGCACCAATTTTGAGCGACCTGACTCTATTTTTATTTTTTTGCCCCTTCGCCCCCCCCCCTTCCCCCCTCCTAATAACTTACAAATTCGAAAATATCCGCAATCGATTTGTAGTATCAAAAACCTCCATGAACTAAGTCTGAAGGAACTAACTCTGTTTTTTGCCCCTCCACCCCCCCTTTCCCGCCCCTCCTAATAATTTTACAATTTCGAAAATATCCGCAATCGATTTGTAAGTATCGAAAACCTCTATGTACCAATTTTGAACGGTCTAACTATATTTTTATTTTTTTGCCCCTCCACCCCCCCTTTCTGTCCCTTCTAATAACTTTACACTTTTGAAAATATCCTCATTCGACTTGCAGGCCTCTAAAACCTATCTGTACCAATTTTAAACGGTCTAACTGTATTTCTATTTTTTTGCCCCATTGCCCCCCCCCCTTTCCCGCCCCACCTGGGACGAATTTCTAAAATTAAAGAAATTAGTTTTTATGCATTTGTAATCACATTTTGTCCCCTACTCCTCCTTGGTGGACGAATTTCGCGAAATCGCTTCTTAGGGGGTGCTTACACTATATGTTCTATAATCTGACCCAGTTTCGAGTCAGTGGCTCCAGTGGACTTTGCCGTGCGTCGATGAGTCAGTGCGTGAGTGAGTGAAAGTACTCTTTTATATGTATAGATATCTGTACCAATTTTAAACGGTCTAACTGTATTTCTATTTTTTTGCCCCATTGCCCCCCCCCCTTTCCCGTCCCACCTGGGACGAATTTCTAAAATTAAAGAAATAGTTTTTATGTATTTGTGGGAGCTATATTTTAGAGCAAAAATCTTGCATATATCTTTTTTTCTGTTTGCAATATAAAGGAGTATGTGAAAGCACGTTTTGCGCATGTAAAATCACGTTTTGCCCCCTCTCCGCCCCTTCTTAGGGGCTGAATTTCTAAAACTTCAGAAATTACTTTTTAGGTATCTGTATTAGCTATATATTAGAGCACAAATTTCACGTATATCTGTTTTTTTTTTGTTTGAGATATACAGGAGTATGTGAAACCATGTTTTGCGCATGTGAAATCCCGTTTTGCCCCCTTTCCCCCCCTTGGGGAACGAATTTCTAAAATTCCATAAATTGGTTTTTAGATATTTGTGTTAACTATATTTTAAAGTAAAAATTTTACGGATATCTGTTTTTTTCTTTGAGATATAAAGGCTTTTGTGAAATCACATTTTGCCCCCTACTCCTCCTTGGGGGACGAATTTCGCAAAATCCCTTCTTAGGGGGTGCTTTCATTATATGTTCTATAATCTGACCCAGTTTCAAGTCAGTGTCTCCAGTGGACTTTGCCGTGCGTTGATGAGACAGTGAGTGAGTGAGTGGAAGTACTCTTTTATATGTATAGATTAGTACATATAAATTCGTACGTGGGGAAATACTTTGAAATAAAAATTACACATGTTTAAAAAATAAACTGATTACGATAATAAGTTGCCCAACTCATTTAAAATCTCTAGAGAGAGCCATGGAAGATATTTTTTTTTTTTTTTTTTTTGAATAATGATTTTAATCAATTATTTTTACTGAGTGAATTAGTATAAGAAAATACAGAAGAAAGTCATGCGGTGGCCACAACATACTAGTTTTAATTATCGTAAAGATTTAAAAAAAGAAAAAAAAAATTTAAAATAATTTCGCTTATTTGTATAAATGGGCGAGTATTCAACAATGCTTATAAAACAAATTATTAAATGAAAGAGAATTACGTTAAAGAATAAAATAATAATAATTTAATTTAATGAATAAATTAAGAAAGTAAAGAACTGTACTAAATTCTTCAAATTAATGGTGTAATGGATTATCAAATTTTGTATTCGAAGTGCGCTGCTTAAAAAGACAAACAGTGGAAGCAATAAAGTAAGAGACCATGTAAGAGATTCA